>CM029678.1:7222424-7967085 GCA_017311315.1 Dendrocalamus latiflorus | reverse complement strand
TTTCCGTGAAGCGACATAAACTCTTGTCACCTGCCGGGTGGGCGAGAGGCTCGAGTCGCTCACCCATTGGGCGACTAGAGGCTATTTTTGTAAAAAAATTTTCCCACGGGCATATTTCTGTATTTCCGAATAAAAAAAGTTATCCGTACAAAAAAATTCGTGCATCGCCTGGTAGAATGACGTTTTCTCCGTGGATCGAGGCCGCCTGCTCTTTGTTGCTTTGTATAGAACGTCCTCTCTAAGCGCTAGACATATAACCTCGCACACTTCCTTTCCTGTGTATCGGCGAATCAAACGAAAATGTTTGACTAGCACTTCTTTCGTCATTGAATGATGTTTTTTTTTACCATGCATGTAGTCAAACTCCTAACGTTTTGACAACCAATACATACAAAGCTATCTGGCTTTGTCGCATAGAAAATAGTGTTAATATGTTTATTTCTTTTCAGTTTATGGTTTATGAATAGGATGATTTCTTCATCGTTTTTTTAAAATAGCTTATCAGTACAATTTTTTTGAAATTGCTTAGCACTTTATCTGTAGTTGATTTATTCACACAAACATTCATATAATGATAAAAATTATCGTCCACCCTATACTCGTATTTAAACATATGACCACATCATTGTCTTTTGAATATATTTTCAGTATCATACAGTTTAGAGAAATGATGACCAGAGCTGTGCCCGTGCGTTTGTATTGCATGAATGGGAAATCACTTCTACTCCTGCCGACAAATAGAGTGGAAGGAAAAAGGAGGAAGAATCTAATTCCAATGGCTACGCCGTGCTCAGCTCCGCGGTTTCCGCCGTGCCAACACGCACGCACGTACGGGTACGGGTGGCCCGAGGCGTCACGAGCAGGTGGGCCTCCCGCACTGCAGACACGGGAAAAAAGGTTGCCGGGCTAAGCGCTTGCAAATCTTAAACTAAAGGGGGAAAAAATCTAATTTGGTCTGATTTATAATGTATGACTTATGATCTATGCCTTCTTTTAAACAAATAAATTATATGATTTTTATCACCATTTTAAAATGATTTATCGGTATATTTTTTAAAATGATTTATGATATCCAATTCATCCATAAAATAGCCGTACTAAGAAAAAAAATCCACCTTTAGAAAAGCCTGCATAAATCCACTCTGTTCCGATCGTCTGCCGGGTGGGCCCCACACCCGCGCCCTCTCCGAGGCGCCTTGGCGCCAAACCCCGCCGAAAAATTTCGGTTTCCCTCCCTCTCTTCTCTCTCCCCTCATACAAAACCCTTTTCCCCCTTTCTCTCTCTCTTCCCCACTACCTCTCGCCTCATCTCGATTCCTTCCTTAGGAGAGAGAGAGAGAGAGAGAGAGAGAGAGAGAGGAATTCGTGTCGTCGCCTCGTGGTTGTGCGGTTGCGGCTCCGCTTGTTGAATTCCTCCCCCATTTGGCCTTTTTTGGTTGTTGTTGTGGGGCGGTTTCCGGGTGGGTTGGGTCTTCTTTTGCAGGAAGGAGTTGAATCGAGCGAGCATGGGAGCTGGCTTCTGAGCTGCGGCGGCGGGCGTATCTGGTAACCCCATTAATCTTTGCTTCTAAAGGCCGCTTTTTTACTTCTTTTTTCCATGTGTATTCTTGTGCTATTGGTCGCGGTGCGTGATTGATTAGATGGTGAGCATGTCTTGGGGATGGGTGGGTAACCCGTGCTCCGGGAGCGGAATGGATATGTTTTTGTGAGTGATCCTTCCTGATTTATATGATTTACTATACAATGGGGATCTTTAATAGGAGTATGATTTTGTGATGTGATCCTATAGAGATATTGATATGGGGATTTTGCAGAGTGCGATGAAGCTCATTGCTAGCCCCTGCTCTGGTAGACTGGTAGTACAATTTTTTCGTTACTTATACGATCTCTGTTCAATTACTCGATGAAGTTGTTTCCATGGGTGCTATGCGAGCTGTTAATGTGCTTAATCATTAGCCATAATTAGGAGCCTCTTCAAACAGTTATCTTTCATTGAGAACTTTAGCGATGCTGTCAATATTTGGTACTACTCAGTTAGCCAAGCTAGCATTAGCACGTTTATAATATCATATTTATTCCAGCCTTCTATGGGCATGTGCTATCCCCCTGTCAGATATTCACAATTACACATCAATCAGCATACTAGTGCTATTCACATTTTTCTCAAGATTAAAATGGAATGTGTTGATTTATTATAATATTTTATTTTCTTACTATATAATATCCTCATGCAGTTCTTGAGACAGTCTTTATCAATAATGTCCAGATTTCTCTCAAACAATTGTCCTGATAAGCTTCTCTTAACTGATATACAAAAGAAAGTAGAGACATGCCCTTTAACTAATCTGCAGAACTCTTCATTTTTCGAATTTGCTGTGTGTGATGTTCTCATGCTCTGTGTTGATGATTTGTTTAGCTGTTTACCATTTAATGCATTCTAGAACCTGAAACATTAAGTCACAATGTTATCATACACTGCAAATTTGTTCATTTTTCCTGATACCAGGATGGATCAACTAATTCATGAGCTTCTTCAATGGAGAGCCGTTGTATTTGTTTAGTTACCAACAAAACAGTACATCTGAATAATAAGCATGAGCTTATTTGGTGGCATGTTCTATTTAGCTATTTCACGTTAATCTTGGCAGTTCTGTTCAATAATTTCGAACTATAATTTCCTCTGGAGTTCCACCTACCGGCACTTTGGGAAAATGTTAGTGCTTGTAATATTAAAAATATGGGGTTGCTTGTATTCTTTTTAAATGATGGATGTAGGTGTGTGTATTTGTGTTCTGTTTGGGTGTGTTTCTGCTTAGTTGCCATGTGGAATTTTAGTTTATTCAAAGTGAGGGATTGCCTAAAAAGCAAGATGTTCACCTCCCCATTCTTTTTCCTGTTTAACTATCGCAATATTCTGCCAGTTGTTTATCTAGCATAGGCCATTGTTTCACAGTTTCTTTTCTTCCACCTAAAAAACATCAATCTTGCTACAAAAAAAAGCTCTATCTGAAGTTATAGTATTTCTTTATATCAACTGTCACGACGCACATGCCTGCATTACTTTTCGACCTTTATAGTGAGTTCGCATCTTCAGTTATTTTTGTTGTTATCCTCATTGCTTAATTTGTGTTCCCTTGTACTGAAGCTAGGAGATGAAATTGGAAGAGAATCGAAGTTTAGCAACATCTGCGGCTTCTAATTTTCTTGCGAATAGCAGTCATCATGGGGTCTGGATCAGTGACTCTGAAGCAAAAGAAACGAGTGAAGCATACAAAGAACAAGTACTTGAAACCAGGTGCCCTGGCTCAGATTCGTTATAGTAGGAGCACAAGCAGGGATATAGGGAAGAAAAGGATTCTGTTGAATGTGGAGAAGGATGAGCTACAGATATTGCCACAGGGTGAGGTTGCTTTTGAAAGCACTACACTGATTATGTCCCCTACAAGACTCAATTTTGAGCCATTTAGTGGCATTAAGGGGCAGATATTGCCACGAACTCCAAGGACTCCTCAAGCAGCTGAATTTGATGGCCATTCAAGACTTGAATCTCTTCCACTTGATCTGCTGGTACGGAATTGAATCCACCTTTTTGTTAACTTCAATGTTCATTGTGTTTGTACTAAACCTGATTGCCATTGTTTTATTGCAAAGATCAAGATCATTTGTTACTTGCATCATGACCAGCTGAAGGCTGTTTTCCATGTTTCAAGAAGGATTCGAAAGGCAGTAAGTTTCATCTTTTTACACGTGCTGCATCCTATATAAGTCCAGTTAATAAGGTTTTGTCCTTTGGCACTTCTAGTTCCCTTGTCAATCTTAACTCGTTAAAAGCATGAATTTTTGATGCTCAGTTGCTGAGATCAGCTCTTATTTTTGTACATTGGTGAATGATATTCGTGTCACCCGCCTAACAACTATCCACCATGGCATCTGACCTTGCAAAAAGTTGTTTGTTCTTCCAATACTTAATCATATAGACTTGTATGAATTACTTGCAGTTTCCACTAATAGTTCCAAATCTTTGTATAGTGTACCTCATTAAGTTATTTCCTTGTCAATTGCTTCAGTGTTTTTGCATGTTCAACATTCTCTTTATGGCCTTAGTTTGCATGCTCAATTTTATTTTTTTAGCTTGCATTCTCAGCATGTGCTGTACTGTTTGATTTTTTCCATTCCCAAACTCATTTTTTAGTCATGTGAACTAGGTTCAACTGGCCAGGCAGCACCATTTCAACTACACTACACCAGATCGCAGCAGACAGGAACTGCTCCAAAACAAGACCCCTCTCCCGACAGAGCATTGGCCTTTTATGAGGTTAGCTATATCACATTCAGTCTTCAAATAGCGTTTATTTGCTTTGATTCACTCTAATATGTTCCCATACCACTGAATTTTCAGTAAAATAGATGGCAAGGATGTGAGGGTTTCCACCCCCAGAACTCCAAAGGCTCCAAAACATGTTCCTCGGCTTGGACGTCTTAAGCTCCTTGACGTGAAGCCAATCACAGCTGTTCTTTTCCCGGAGTCCTCATTGCCTTCAAAACGCCTGCGTCGTTCAATGCCACCAGGATTGCCAAGGCCTGTGTCCAAAGCTGCAGCCTCGCCTAGAGTTTTACTCTATGAGGAGGAGCTTTGCGAAGCGGTGGCACAGAATAAGCTTCTCTGAAGCTCCAAGGATTGGGTGCAACCAACGTTATGTTATTGCTTCCAACTCATAATGTATAGTTTTTTCTATGTCATGTCCTTGGGTATGATATTTTGCCTGGCGGCACCTAGCTGCCATCTTAGATGACCATGGTCGGATTAGGCAGTTTTAGACTAGTCATTAGCTTGTCATATACTCTCTATGTTCATAAGTACCAAGTTTGGTTTATGCTCTGGTTATGTATATAGTACTTATAAAGGTACCGGTGAAGTATCTATAGCTAGTAACTTTTTGCCCGCAAAATTGCTGTACTATCATTCTGGATTCGGGAGGCATTGCTTTGGTATGTTCTGTGCCTATTAGTTGAAACTAGATATTATGATACAATTGTCTTTGATATACTACTCTATTTTCTATAATTAAGTTACAATTATATTTGTTATATAACTCTAATATCTATATAAGATTAATTTGTATCGTTATAATTTGGTCATATCAAAACAAGTGGTGAAACACCTATTCTTTTTTGTTTCGATTAATGTGAGAATTTTTATATTTTTTCTATTTTAGACCGCGTAGTTATGCTGCTAGATATTATGATACAATTGTTTTTAATATGCAATGTTAAAGTTGATTCGAATTCGTATGTGTCTGTGTAGGACACTTCAACGCCTCATGCTAGACTATAAACTCTTTTTCCTCACGTTATATATATGTACCTCAGTAGCTTATAAAAAGAGCAACTGAGCAAGCACTCCATTATAAATTCTCCTCATTATAGTGATTTACATTCGAGCGTTCGTGGTTTTTTCCCGCAAAGGTTTTCCATGTAAAAATTCGTGTCTCTTGTCTCTATTTTTCTGTGTATTATTTGTAACAAGTGGTATCAAAGTACAGGAATTTAGAGCACAACAGATTCAAGAGAAAAAAATTGGTGTCGTCGTATTGCTGAATCCAAGACGTCTTCGCGTCTTGTCTCCGAGTCAACGACGAAGCCGAAGTTCCGTTGTGAATAAAAGCCAGTTCTCGGTCTCCTTAGCCAGTCCATCGCGTCAAGGAAAAAAAGAAGTGAATAGAGAAGAAGCCAGACGCAAAGGGCAGCTCAGAGCAAGCGGCATGGCCCATACATGCTAGAGAAAAGTCACGTAGGAGAGAAGAAAAAAGGCGCACGGAAACCAAAGCTAAAAGATTTGCATGACCAAGAATCTGACCAACAAGATGCATCTGAAGCAAAAGCTTTATTCTCATAAGATGGTAGAGGATGTCTCATTGTTGAACCACCTGACAGCTTTCAACGAAGTTGTTGCAGCGAAGCTATGAAGGTAAAGTATGATGATGAAGATTTGTGTCTTATTTTGTTATGCTCTCTGTCTAGTTCATACTTTACTTTTACAGATATTATTCTATATAGCCAAGATACTTTTACTCTCAATGAAGTTTATGAAGCTCTGTATGTTAAAGAAAAGATGAAACTTATGGTTCATAATAAAAGTTCAAGTACGCATGCAGAAGGTTTGTTTGTCCATGGTAGACAATACGAGAAGGGTTCAAACGACAATTCAAAAGGTAGAAACAAAAGCAGATACAGAGGCAAATCTAAATCCAGGAACAGGAAGTCATGCAGGTATTGCAAGAAGGATGATTATGACGTATTTGAGTGCTGGAAGTTGCAGAACAAGAAAAAGAGGAATAATAATTTTAAGAAGGATCAACAAGAGAATGGACCTAGAGCCACCGTTGTCACCCAAGAAGCTTCTGATGGAGATGTTCTCATCGCCTTCGCTGATAATTGCAAAGCCGACGATGAATGGATTCTTGATTTAGCATTTACTTTCCACATTAGTCCGAACTGCGAGTAGTTCGTTACCTATGAAGCTACGCCAAGTGGATCCGTATTGATAGGTGATAATACACCATGCCAGGTTGTAAGCATTGATTCTATCCAAATCAAGATGTTTGATGGCACCATCAGAATTTTGTCAGATGTTTGTTATATTCCGAATTTGAAGAGAAATCTTATCTCATTAAGTACTCTTGGTGCCAAAGGGTACAAGTATTCAGGTGGAGGTGGAGTTCTGAAAGTCACCAAAAGTTCTCTTGTTGTGATGAAGGAGGTAATGCTACTGTTGCCTCAAATAAATCATCTGATTCTGATGCTACTAATCTTTGACATATGCGTCTGGGGCATATGAGTGAAGCTGGAATGATGGAATTATGCAAAAGAGGATTTCTTGATGGTCAAAGCATCGACAAGTTGAAGTTTGTGAATATTGTGTCTTTGGCAAGCAAAAAAGGGTGAAATTCAGTACTATGACTCACTCTGCAAAATGCATATTGGATAATGTTCACTCTGATTTGTGGGGATAATCCCACGTTCCGTTACTTGGAGGTGCAAGCTACATGTTGACTATCATTGATGATTACTCAAAAAAAAGTTTGAGCATATTTCGTCAAGCACAATCAGATGTATTGAAAACATTCAAGGACTAGAAGATTATAATTAAAAGACAAACTGACAAGCATGTCAAGAAGCTGCGTATCGACAATGGCTTGGAGTTCTGTTCTGGAGAATTTGAAACTTTATGCAAGTCAGAAAATATTGTGAGACATTATACCGTCCCAGGCTCTCCTCAACAAAACGGTGTGGCAGAACACATGAACAGAACCATCATGGAGAAGGTACGTTATATGTTGTCAAACTCTGGATTATCTAAGAGTTGTTGGGCTGAAGCCGCTTCCACTGCCTGTTATTTGATTAATCGGTCACCAAATTTAGCTGTTGATAAGAAGACTCCAATTGAGGTATGTTTTGGCTCTCCAGCAGATTATTCAAGCTTAGGAATATTTAGCTGTCCTACTTATGCTCATGTTAACAATGGTAAATTAGAGCCTAGAGCAGTTAAATGCATTTTCCTTGGCTATAAAATTGGTGTGAAAGGATATAAATTGTAGAATCATGAAACTATAAAGGTAGTTATTAGCAGAAGTGTTACTTTTGATGAGTCTGCTATGTTGCACGATAAGCTATCTATTGATGTTCCCATTGAGAAGCAATCAAGCGTGTAGGTGGAGCATGTTACTGATTCAGGATCTACACCATAAGTTGACAAGGAAAATATTCAGAAGCCCCTATTGTTGAGCCACCAACACATCATTGCCTTACAGTTAATAGACAGAGGAGAAACATTCAGCCTCCTAAGAGATTGATTGAAGAAGCTAATGTTGTGGATTATTGTTTAAATATGACAAGAAATTGAAGGTACTGCAGAACCTTCGTCTTATTCAGAGTCTATCTCTTCTAGTGGTTCAGAAAGATGGATGGCTGCCATGTATGATGAGATGGAATCTCTTGACAAGAATGACACTTGGGAGCTGGTCAAGTTACCAATTGAAAAGAAATCTATTAGCTGCAAATGGATCTTCAAGAAGAAAGGAGTTTCACGAACCGAAGAGGTTAGGTACAAAGCAAGGCTAGTTGCAAAAGGATACAACTAGATTTCAGATATTGATTTTACATATGTTTTTTCCCCTGTTGTGAAGCATAGTTCTATTCGCACTTTACTCAGCATTGTGGCTATGCATGATTATGAGCTTTAACAATTGGATGTGAAAACCACATTCTTACATGTGGTATTGGAAGAAGACATTTATATAGAGCAACCGGAATGTTTTGTCATTCTGGGAAAGGAGAATTTTGTTTGCAAATTGAAGAAATCTCTTTATGGTTTTAAGCAATCACCTAGACAATGATACAAGAGATTGACTCCTTTATGATATCTCAGAAATTTAAAAGATTTAATTATGAGAGCTGTGTTTACTTGAAGACTGTTGATGGTTCAGTTATTTATTTGCTCCTATATGTTGATGATATGTTGATTGCTACAAAAGATAAGGTTTAAATTTCAAAGTTGAAGGCACAATTAAATAGCGAATTTGAGATGAAAGATCTCGGTGCAGCAAAGAAGATTTTTGGTATGAAAATCATTAGAGACAGATAGAGTCAAAAAGGATATATTGATAAAGTTCTTCGTCGTTTCAACATGCATAAGTGAGTACTCCCTTAGCTGCACATTTCAAACTTTCTTTTGCGTCATGTCCACAATCAAATGATGAAATTGAGTACATGTATAAAGTTCCATATGCGAGTGCAGTTAGTTCGTTTATGTATGTTATGGTATGTTCTCGCCCGATTTATCTCAATCATTAAGTGTGGTTAGTAGATACCAGGCTAATCATGGAAATGAGCATTGGAAAGCAGTTTAATGGATTTTCAGATATTTGCGGGGCACATCTAATTCTTGTTTACAGTTTGGAAAGACTAAAGATGGACTCATTGGTTATGTGGATTCTGATTTTGCTGAAGATTTGGATAAAAGAAGATCTCTCACTGGTTATATGTTCACTGTTGGAGGGTGCGCTGTTAGCTGGAAATCAAGTTTACAAGCTACCGTTGCCTTGTGTACTACAGAAATTGAGTATATGGCTATTTCCGAAGCTTGCAAAGAAGCCGTTTGGCTAAGAGGTTTATTTACTGAGCTTTGTGATAGTCAAAGTGCTATTTTGTGATAGTACATCTTGCAGTACAATATTTTGCAGTACAATATTTCATGATAGTCAAAGTGCTATTTGGCTTACAAAAAATCAAATGTTCTATGAGAGAACAAAGCACATTGATATCAGGTATCACTACATTCGAGGTGTTATTACTCAAGGTGATATTAAAGTTAGCAAGATAAGTACTCATGATAATTTAGCTGATATGTTGACAAAGCCAGTTCCTGCATCTAAGTGTGAGCTATGCTCAGACTTAGTTGGTATTACTCACTAGTCCTTTGGACTCTTGGCACTCAAAGTACACATGATAATTTTTCTGGATAAGTCTATCATATTCTTCAATCATTGGAGGGAATTTGGCTCAAAGGTGGAGATTGTTAAAGTTGATCCGAATTTGTACCGTGTCCGTATCCTTCAACGCCTCATGCCAGACGTGGCATAGAAGGTGTATGCACAGGTTGTATCAGACATGGTGTCAATCTGTAGCAACCGACTCTGATTCGGTTTCCTCTCCGTGTGGAACTCTTTACCTCATGCTATATATATGTACCCTAGTAACCCATAGGAAGAGCAAGCGCTCCATTATAAACTCTCCTTATTATAGTGATTTACCTTCGAACGTCCGTGGTTTTTTCCTGCAAGGGTTTTCCATGTAAAAATTCGTGTCTCTTGTCTTTATTTTTCTGTGCATTATTTGTAACTATAATTATATTTTCTATAATTTAAATGCAACTCTAATATCTGATATATGATTAATTTGTAGTTGTTACGATCTGGTTTTACCAAATAAATGGTGGAAAATCTTTCTCTTTTTCTTTCGATTAATGCGTGATTTTTAAGATTTTTAAGATTAATTGTGAATTTTTTTGCTCTTAAATGAAGATGTCTCGAATATCACCGGCTATTTTTATTTATATAGATCTGGTTGGATCCTGTAAGTGCAGTGTGTTAGTGTGGTCTGAACTATGAAATTTTACTTAATTTGCGTGTCCCTAAATAATTGTGAAGTCTGATGATGTCAAATCTTGGCATTGCCTGTTTATACTGAGCCCCTTCTCAAATTTGATCATCATTTCCTAGAATAGGATTAGGATTGTTGTAAGAATTTCACTCGCACTACTACAGAAAAGATCATCACAGATGGTTCGGAACCGTCATCATAGATAGTTCCTCAACCGTCTGTGTTTATGTGTCAATGATAATAGGTGGTTATCACAGACGGCTCTCAAGCCGTCTATGATAACTTACAATACAGACGATTTTTATAAAAACCCATATGTGATAGTCGAGTATCACAGACGGTTTTTTATACAAACCGTATGTGATATTCGACTATCACAGACGTTGATACCACAGACGGTTCAGTGTTTGAAACCGTCTGGGATTCACAGACGGTTTAGAACACCGAACCGTCTGTGATAACTATTTCAAAAACAATTTTATTTGCTCTTTTTCGGCTAGTCTCAGGATATGCTAACCATGTCATCTGAAAACAAGCAAGATCACGTATATAGCACAGAACAATCATTACATAAATCACACAGATGAATGAAACAACACCAACAAATCACACACATATATATATCATGACAATCGTTACATAGTTCTCACAAATGAATTAAATTGAATGAATTGTTTGTAGAGAGTTGTGAGTTACGCTCATCAACTATTGGAAATTGCTAATTTCTTGTAGAAACAGGCCAACAGACATCAGCAGTGGTCTGGTCATGCCACATTACAGATGGCAACCGTGATATTGAACTGCTGTGGCTGCGCTATAGCTACAAATTAATAAAGATAATAAAACTCAGTTTCAGGAAAACACAAAAGCAGTGAAGGTACAGCAACAGTGTATGAAGCATGAACTGTGCCATTTTAGCATAAAAAAAAGCTCCAGTTTTGGCGCATCTCGCGTCAGAATCCGTATCGATTTATGATAGATGCAAGGAGGAGGTTGTAGCCTCTCTCCGTAAGATGGTAGGTGTCCCAGAAGAGGAACTTGTTGACATCGCTGCAGGCATGCGCCGTGTATCTGTTGCACGTCAGCGTGACCTCGAACACCCCCGTGCCGCAGCACCCTCGGTTGGTCACCTCGAACCCTACAATCAAATCAAGAGACCGAAGAACCCGATCGGTTAAAACGAGGCGTTTTTAGCCGGATGAGTCGTGTGCTTAGCTGATAGTACCGTAGGCGTCCGGCCGCTGTATCATGTCGATCAGCGGCGTGTAGAGGTCGATGTACTTGAGCACCGAGCCCGGGAGCACCGTGCCGTTGAGCCGCTTGATCTCCTTCTCGAGCTGGGTGTTGTACACGACGGCCGCCTGGTTGTACAGCGAGACGCACTCCCTCTCGAGCCCGCCGGCGTTGGTCCGCTGCGACGGCACGCACCCCGATGGGCGGCGCTCCGGCGATCTGCATCCGCCGCGCGCCCATGCCGTACAGCTTCTGGCGAAATCGATCGACGTGAGTGATGTGTAATGTAGACGTGCAGCGGCGACGTGTTGCAAAATTTGTTGCTGTGTTTGATGGTTACCTGGATGAAGTCTGAGGCGCACTGGACGGTGTACTCGATGTAGGACTCGAGGTCGTAGTTGCGCCGGAACGGCGTGGTGAAGTAGGTGTTGGCGAGGGTCGTCGGTGCCGGTGACCACCATGTACAGGCTCGTGGAGACGATTTCAGCCGCTCGCCGCGCGCCGGCGATGCTCTTGATCTTCTCCTTGTACTCCTTGAACAGGTCCAGCTGGTTTGTCCATGGTGAGAGCCGACTGAAACAGCAGAGTGAATGACCATTAAGATCAAGAAACGGCCTAGCTGCAAGTTCAGAGTTCTTGGAGAAGTTGATGCAATCAGTGCGCTCACCACGAGCTCGGCGGTGAGGGGGTCGAAGCCACAGCCGCCGGAGGCGAAGCTGACGCCGGTGAGGAGGTCGAAGTCGCTGAGCTGCGTGCCGAGGTACGCCGGCACGTACTGCTTGATGCCCAACTGGGTGGCTGGATCAAACGACAGGTTAATTTACATGTTCTCTGTCAAACCCTGATCACCGCATGCTACCATCAGTACGTGAAATACGCACGAACAGAGTGTCAGTGCCATACCGAGGATGTCGCCGGGGACCTTGCCGTTGCTGAACCTGCCGGTGGCGTTCTGGCCGGGGAAGTCCTGGCCGTAGGGCGCGAAGTTGCACCGCACCAGCGTGGCGATGGCGTTGTTGTTGCCCGGGTCCACGATGGAGTCCCCGAACACGATTAGCGCCGGCGGCCGCGTCTGGTTCGACGGTGAAGCTGCCGGCGCCGGCGGCACAACGGCGGCCGACGTCGTCGCGGGACGCAATGCAGCAAGATCGTCGCAGAAGCATTAATGCCATCAGCGCGATGAGATGGCGTGATGCCGCTATGGATGCTCGTCCGGCCATGCATTTGCTCGCCATGTTGAGCTCCTACGGTGTCAGTACTCTACTACCCTTGTCTGATGCTGTTCCTCGCCTCCTGTATTTGCAGCAGCGTTGGGGTAAATATAAGAACAGAAGATTGCATGATGGGAAATAATTAGTTGGAGAGACGTTCTGATCATGGCTAGCTTGTGTGTTTTCCTCTCCATTTCTTGCAAGGTAGAGCGTCAGTGTAGTGTACTAGCTAGTAAATTTTCCAAGCAATAATTCACAAGTTTTGGCTACCTTGATTTTTCTTTGGAGTGAGGCCAGCTGTTTGACCCATTTAATTGGACACGACATTTGAGGTGGTACACCGTACACGGTAGTGTAACAGATCATGCACTGCACTTGGTAGCAGTACTATTGAGAATTTTTGCACAGGCAGCACTAATCACTTGGTTCACTGTAACAGTAAACCCTGGAGCCTAGTGATTAATCAGTGAAAAATGTCAAACCAAACTTCTCTGGATTAGCATGTCGGTCGAACGCAGCGGACGCGTACCGTGCGGACATCTTCGTACCAACCCCAGCGTACTCCCGACGTTTGGTACTCCGTGCTTTTTTACTCGAAGCCGTAGGAAGTGATTGTATATTTGGCAATACAGTAAGTTTTTTTTTCCAGAACCGACTATCAAACTATATATTTTTTAAAAAAAAGTTGCTTCATTTGTCACTGCGGGAGCAGTCACAGACAATACATGTTTCCTACCGAGCTCCCCCGTCGTAGCAGGTGGTAGCGCTCGTAGCAGTATGGGCAAGCTCAGTAGGGACCGACCTATCGCTTACCTACCGAGTCGGATGTGCTCGACACCCTCCTGCTGAGTCTGGGGCCACGACATCCACCTATAGTCCGCGGTTCGCTGATACTAGCCGCGTTAGAGCTCACCGCTGCGGTTGCTACCACATGACGAGATGGGGAAGCTCAGCAAGTGACACGTGTCGCCTGCCGCTGTTCTGCAACCACGGAGGATGCTAAATTTGAAAAAAACGTGCGTTTATGGGGCAGTTTTGAAAAAAAAACTCGCTACATTACCAAATATACGACAACATCACGCCATAGAATCTGTAACGTTAAATTTTTTCAAATTTGATTATCAATATATTTAAAACTTATCTAGATTGTTTATACGAAAGCTACATTATTAAATTTATAGTTAAACATTCTTTCATAATATTATAATTTTATCTGTATATCTTAATACAAAATTCTAAAAAGCAACTATCAAAATTGTATCTTAAAACTATAAAAAATTTAAAACTTTAAATATAAAAGAACAGAATAGTAATATAAAAAGGGGAGAGAGAGACTGAGAGAGAGGAGGAGAAGGAGGAGGAATGGGCGTAAATCATTTGAATGAAAGGATTTTTGTTGTAAATCTTTACTCCTTAAAAGAAGGAGTTCAAGGTGATGGTGCATCCTACACTCCTTTCCTTTTCACTGACATGTGGAGCCACTTACTACCCCTCCATCTCTCCCACCCACCTGCTTTCTTTACTCGACATGTGGGACACTCCCACCTCGAAACCCGTGCGTTGCCTCATTTCTTCCGGCGCAGACCCGCATTTCTTCGTCACTCTTCCCCTCTCTCCTCCGCCACCCGCCGGCGCCTCGGGCGCTGAACCAGGGAGTGCCTCCGCGCGTCGTCCGCCTGCCGCCGCGGCCCCGGCGGGCGCCGGGCCAGCCGCCGTGGGCCGAGCGGCAGCCCACCGTGTCCGTCGACTACGACCGCGGCTGCCGCACCGCCCGCGCCGAGGTGGATGGCGTCGGCACCGACGCCCTCCCCGCGCGCCACCGCCTCCGCGTGGAGGGTACCCGGTGGCAACAGGACTGGAAGGTGTCCGAGGCCGCCACGCGCGTGCTCGGGCTCCCGCGCGCCGACGCCGATGCCGTCGACGCCGTGCTCAACTGCTGGGCCGGCCGCTTCGCCCGCCGTAACTTCCGCTCCTTATCCGCGTAAGCCTCTCTCTCTCTCTCTCTCTCTCTCTCTCTCTCTCTGCGCGCCTGCTTGCTACGTGTTCGATGAAATGAGTTACCGGGGCATCTATTTAGAATTAGCCTCTGCCGTGGCGCGGGAAAGATTTTTCCGCGACCATTGCGCTGTTTACCATTAGTGTGCCTCACAAATGGCTATATGGGAGAGCACGAAGCTGGTTGAACTTGCTATCTGTTTCGGTTAGTCGATATAGTAATCTGGGTATTGTGTATCAACTATCATTCCGTGCTTAATTCAAGTATTCAGACCTTGTAAGTATTTGTGGGTGCCATTGGGCTATTCGGCAGTTTTTTAAATTATAGCTGATGTAGTCCATCCTTGCGCATATTAGGGAGTATTTATTGCTTGTGAAGGATTATTGGTTGGTCCTTCGTAATCTTAGAGTTCATGGTTATCAGTATGTTTCTCATGTCATCGTTATTGTTTTTTTATGTACTTTTGTCAATAATTCCAAAAATCTAATTGTTCGTTTCATGAGAAACAGTTATCACTTATCACCGTCTTTCTTGTGGTCCAATATATTGCTTTCTTAGACAGTGTGTTGTGGTACGCCTTTACGAGGTAGTAGTAACTGTAGTTACAATTTAGGGTTCTCATTTTGTGAACAAAACTCAAGCATCTGTAAATTCACTAACAGCAAGCTAGCCTGTCCTGCTTATAAGTGATAACACACTTACACAAAATTTGTATCACCTTTAGGAAATCACAATTGCCGGGTCCTTGCAACACGATGTACATGTATTCCGCTGGATGAAAAATCAGGAGAATTACTGTGCTCGTAATGACATATATGGCATGATGATACGATTACATGCCAGACATAACCAGGTTGATCAAGCACGTGGCCTGTTCTTTGAGATGCAAGAATGGCGGTATGAATGTTACTAACTTATCATGACATTTTTTATGACGTAAGATTTCATTTAACTACCTTTTTTTCACGAAGAAGTCACAATAGTCCTCAAGCTATTTATGTCTATCAATCTATGTACAGATCAACCAACATATTTAGTCTTGACTGCCTCATTGGCTGCTTTTCTAAATTACGAATAACTTGTTTTTGTCATATGAGTTGTATCAATTTTATTTGTTGACTTTAAAATTTGTAAAATTTTCCTATTCTTCTAGAACAAAAAGCATAATTAATGTTGTTATATTTTCACCTTTCTTACTGTACATTGTTAATCTCTTTATTGGAGATAGCCAACCTAGCATCTTGAACAGTTGTACTGTTACCATAATGCACCAGCAGGATATCTCTACTAAAATGTAGTTTACAGGTAGCTGCCATTTCTATATTTGTTTGTTTTCCACAAATGAGATAAAAGAGGAGGCCTTTTCTACATTATCTGTTCATTCTCTGATTTCTTTTGACTTAAGTGATATTTATAGGTGCAAGCCTGATGTTGACATATACAACTCTCTGATCCATGCTCATGCTCGAGCTGGTCAATGGCGTTGGGCCATCAACATTATGGAAGATATGCTTCGTGCTGCTGGCAGTATTGTTCTCTGAACCATAGATGTAATAATAGTTGTGTTTGAAATGCTTTGTTTTCTTGAATATGACTGAGTAGATGTGCTTTATGTGTTTAAGTTGTACTTTCCAAACTATGTTATTTAGTGTTATTCTCCTTATGATAAGTGGTAGAGTCTTTATATTTGGCCAATGACCTTTTTTTGGCTACAGAGCAGCAGAAAAAGAGAGTCTTGATCCTTGCCTATGATTGCTTTTCAGAGCCTTAATTTCAGATTCCCGACGGTTGCCCATGCTCCTTGGCGCTGGCGCATGGGAAGACCTCGAGCCCCGTCACGATGAGCTGACTGCCATCACCACCAACACCCTCAACATTAGTAAAAACCAACTCAAATCAAAGAGTGAATCAAGTAAAATCCAAAAATTAAAAGTAAACCAAGAAGGGAAGGAGTAGAGGGGATGCACGGATCCCTGCGGCCGGTGTTGAATCCGTGGTGCTAAGGGCCAAATCCGACTGAGGTAGGCTCGAAGTGGCCAACGATGGCCAATCAGGCGAGGGCAGCAGCCGGATTAGAGGTGGCCAGGCATGAGAGGGAGGCGATCGAGCGCGATAGAGAGGGAGCTGGCTAGGAGAGTGAGTCCACAGAGTGGCACAGAGGGGAATAGCGGTGTCGGCAGAGGGGTAGCATGGAGGAGAATCGTTCAGAGAGAGAGAGAGAGAGACCAAGTAGGGAGTGGAGAGAGAGAGAAGGGAGCCAAAGAAATGGGTTGAAGCCCATTTGGTCGGCCGGCCAAACGAAAAGCGGGTAGAAGGGGGAGTATATACCACTTGTAACTACAATATGGAATAGTTAGAACAATAACTAAATTTTAGAACCTAGGTAATAATTGTTCTTAGATGTTCAACTGAATTAATGGTTGTCAACAAACCAAAATCTGCACATGGTAAATTAAGATCATATGCATCGAATTAAAATAGTAGTTAAGTTGCTAAAATCTGAAATTGACTAAATTAACTTCGAGAATCGCATAGGGGCGCCTTAGTATAATTTAATCTATTTTCTTCTGTATCCGAAATTTAAACCATAGAATACGTGCTAAATTGTTGGAAGGGAACTGGGTCCAGAGGAAGTATTTAATTCAAGTGAACCCGAGACCAAAATTTTCAACCAATACTCAGGCAAGCATCCTTTGAACATATGATCAGACTATCTTCTATAAAACAATTATTTGTCTACTAATTTATTATCATCTTGCATAAAAAAGTGAAATCATATTTAAATCGGTTGAATGCCATGAGAAAGAGATGAAAGGATACAACGGTTTCAACTAGCATGGATATCAGATAGCCAAAAAGGTCATCGTAAATGTCACATAAAGCCCCTTAGCTATAAGATAGAAGGCAGTAATATACCTCCTGAAAGGATTTGCTGTTAGGGTAGGATTTGCTCAAAGCAATCCTCAAAGAAGTAGGTGCAATAGCTTCTCCTTACCCCTTGGATGCTTTGATCAAGTCAATGAAGATATCATATAATGCACAGACAGCACAAGGATCTTCAACATGCTTATGCAGTGACGAAGTTTTATAAAGAGAAGATTATGTAAAACTCAATTTTATTCCTAACTTTGCCACTGATCTATAGTGTTCTTGTTTGATAGACTAATTTTAGAGTATTTCCTTTGCTCCCTATCATTTTGCAATTAGACTTTTTAAATGTTACGATTATGTTTTAATCCGTAGCAACGCAAGGAATCAATTTACTCATGCATTTGAATGTTTTGATATAGTGGGGGGGGGGATGTTTCTATCTTTTTTCTGGGGTTAGGGAACTGAAAAAACTGGAGTCTGCACTTGATTCTGTGGGATGCAATTGGTTTCGCCCCCTTTTTTTTGATATGAGGGTTGCAAAGGATATGTATCACTTATTACTTATTTTGTGTAA
Source organism: Dendrocalamus latiflorus (assembly GCA_017311315.1). Taxonomy (NCBI): domain Eukaryota; kingdom Viridiplantae; phylum Streptophyta; class Magnoliopsida; order Poales; family Poaceae; genus Dendrocalamus; species Dendrocalamus latiflorus. The sequence continues at coordinate 7,949,039 of CM029678.1, read as the reverse complement.
CGATGATAATGGGATTTATGCTATGTAATTATCTTGAATGTTGTAAAGTTGTATATGCCAGTATAATTTATTTTCTTTAGGGATGAAATTATGTTTTGAACAACCATGTCCTTGCGACGAGGCTAAATTTGCCATTGTATCATATTATTATTTTTGTCTTACACCTTTCATTTTAGGGAAGGGTGTTTTAGCAAGATGTCACAGCCCTCAAGCCAAGATCTCAGAGGGAAAAAAGGTCCCTATATTATAATTCTTGAAGTGCAAGTTTTCAAAATAATACATGAGCTTGCATTCATATTTTAATTGAATATTTCGAACAGTGCTTATTGAAAACTTGGCAAAGGGAATGAGATCTTACCCCAATGTTATACCACGAACTCCAATAGTGCTCGTAATACACGAACCATCGGATGGTGTAAGCTCAAATTATGCTTCCTCAGATAACTGTGAGATCCTTGCAAGAATGACTGTGAGAATGCTGTAATAACCAATGTTTCAGATCAAGATCGAGGAACTGGACTGGTCCTAAGTTTCGGTTGGTGCTGGTTCCCTGCCATTTATCTTGTCTGACAAGAATGAGATAGTTTTGCTGGTTTTTGGTGATGCTAAAAGAAGAGGGAAGGATGAACATTGATTCTGAAGTTTCTGGCAGTATTAAGAAAATTGAGACAATTTTTTATGTAGTTTATAGTTTAGACATTGCGCAGTTGACAAGTAAAAATTTGACCTGGTATTGTGCGCTTTACAAGCACACATGACTAGCAAGCATCATTGGGTTTTTTTTCTTATTATTTATCAGGAGAAACATCTTAATGGAAAATCATCTGGAACTAATTTTCCTCATCATATATGGATGCTGGTGATAGGTAGTACAGTTGCAATTATTTCATTCTTTTGTGGCTTTATCTTGCCTGTGCATTCTTGTGCCTCCTTGAACTGTTGGACTTGGACTTGTTATGTTACAGAAATAGAAACATGAGCCTGATAGCCTTGCGCAGCCCTCTGGACATGTGATTGAGTTATTCACCTTCTTGAGTCATATTTCAATCAAAGAATATTTACTATTTACATTTCATACCCCTTGTAAATATGCTGTTGCATGAACTAAAATTTTTTACCATCTGTAAGTTTAAAACATGCAATGTGATAAATTTTAAAAATCTGTAGTAACGCACGGACATTCAGCTAGTATAGGTCAAATTTCTCACATTTCGATTTGCTCGACGACTTCATTCTCCCTTCAATGGAACTTGCGCTCATATTAGACTTTCGAATATGTTAATTTACGGTCACATGTGAGAACCTTTTCCTGCTAACAATGTCCTGCGCGCGACTCGTGGACTGCGGACGCTTCCGATCGGCTCAGCTCGCGTTTCGAGTATTTGGATCGGTTTTTTTTTATTGAAATGATACTACAGTGATCGTTAGTTTTTTGAGATATTTAATTAAAATAAAATAAAAAATAAAAAACACCGTTATATCTTTATGGCTAATGCAAAGAAACAGGGGGGGAGGGGGAAGAGAAAAATCGTGTTAAAAAGCTAACACGTTCTAAATGGTTTTTGGCTTTTGAAAACCAGAAGCTATCGTTGTTTGAAAATGGGGCCTTAGGCTATGCCTGATGGCTTTTGGTTGCGACCGATGACTTTTGACTATATTTTTTTGAGATGTGGCAGATATGGATGACAATCGGGCACGACGGGTACCTGCGATCCTAATTTACACCCACGGGTATACTCGCAAAGGACGACGGGTGAAGAACCTCGCCCATACTCGTCGCCTGCGGGCTGCGGGTACCTGTCGCCCGTGGGCATACCTGTTTACCCGCGAATTAGGAATCACATTCTGAGAGTTGAACTAATGACATGTACATATAAGTAGCAGCTGTTGTTAGGAAATATAATAGCTATCAAAAAAATTTATAACAACCAATAGCAATTAGAGATATTGCTATGGTTGCACCATCTATTAATCTATATCGTGGGTAAACGGGCGGGGCGGGTATGGGTGGAGCTTACCGATACCCGTGCTTGTTTACCTGGCGGGTAGAGTGTTCCTCCATTTTTATATTCGTGGGTAAAGAAAATATCTCATACCCGACTGTATTAGGGTATTTACCCATAGGTATACGGGTAAACGGGCACAATTGCCATCCCTAGAGGCAGACGACAAAGATGTTGATATGAACGACACATATGCTAACAGGCTCAAGAAGACATTTAAAGACCACTTGAAGTTATTCTATTTGTTTCGGCTTCCAAAGAAACAGAAGTCAAAATCCAACCAAAAACATAAAAGAACGGGCCATTCACTGCAGCGTTATCGAGAGAACGATTAAGTTTGGAAGCCCACCCACAAGACCACATGGATGTTGGGTTGGATGTTATTAGGCCTGAGTGCTGAAGATGGGCTGGTGCTTGGCAGCCTGTCAGCCTCCGAGGCATGCGCTTTGGGCGACGGCCACCGGGCTGATCCGCACTCTGCGGAGTGGATAGCGACGATGAGGCGGACGGCGGCGTTGCTGCTGCGTCACGGCGGCGGCAACCCGCAGGCGCTCTCCGACGTGCTCGTCTGCCCCCTGTCCAAGAAGCGTCTCAGGTAGGCGAGGCAAAACCAAGCCAAGAAAGAGTGGTGCCCTCGATTCCGTCCTACCTTGTTTACCCACCTGTACGATTTCATTTACCGAGCAGGTACTGTGAAGCCAGCGGGTCTCTGGTCAGCAATGCCGTCGGCGTGCCCTTCCCGGTGAGTCCCGGCGGCTCCTCCTGCTCCGCTACAGGCTACATTGGTTGAGGTGCCCCCTCTCTGTTCTAATCGCATGTCCATGTGTGCCGGCCACCTGTTTGTTGTATTGCCTGAGCCAAAAATATGTCCAAGAAACGGGGGAAGGTCGATTTCTTAGTAATTAGTAAGCAACCACAAACCAACCCACGAGTGGATGGATATTTCGGATGTCGTAAGTTTTATCTTTGAGCGGATTTCAGCCTTTCAGCAGAACCAGGGCCTGCGTAGTTTCTTGGGAACGTTTCGGATCCAACCAGCAATGGAATTTAGTATATGTAGATCATGTTTTCTTTTCTGAACTAGGTGGTAGTGTTATTATTTTTGTGGATCAAGACATCTGCGTGTCGTGGGTGGGAGTACAAACTAGAGGAGTGTGGGAGGAGAAATTGATCAAAATGCACACCAAGTGGCTCGCAACCAACTGATAACGTCCTGGAAAGGGGAATTGATATGTCATTTGCATTTTGAGGGATAAATATGTGAAACACGGTTTCTAGAGGAACAAATGAAAATTCGAACATATGGAATTGCAGGATTAAATGTGATGTTTCTTCTAGCATTTCATTCATTTCTAGCATGATTCGTCTAGCTGTTTAACTTCCACCTTTCTTTGTCAGCAGTTGCCCCTATATCTGGTGATTTCATTCACCAATTTTGCCTAATTCTTATTTCGTGCTGATGCAACTCCAGATAGTTGCTGGACTTCCTTGTCTTGTCCCAAAAGATGGAAAGTCGCTTGAGGACCACCAGGAGAAATCAGAAGAATGCGGCATTAGGGATTCTTTCACGATGAGTGAAAAACTATGTTGCCCAGATACCCCTATACGGATACGCGATACCACGATTCGCCATTTTTCCAAAAACACCGATAGGTCGCTACGTGTGTGTGTATATAATAAACAAGAATTAATGCATTCTTATAAGGAATTGATAAACCCAGAATACTTTAGTATTAGCAAATTGCTTGGTTCTCCAGTTCTTCCTCCTGGCTGTTAGACCAATATAATGAATCATCTGCGAAGAAGAATGAACCACTGTGATGAGCTATAACATCTAAACATCATACATTTATACTGATATACACAGATACACTGCATCATACATAACATCTATTGAGATTGATGCATACAATCTAGCAATCAGTATAATGTTATACATACAGTCCAACAGTGCAAGTACATCCACCAATTCCTGTTAAAGTAATATATAAAGGGACAAGAATAGTATTCACGTAACACTTACACAAAGAGAACTAATTCAACCAAACCATGTTTCAAGTAACCACTAGTCCACTACTGCTTGAGAAGGCGCCACTCATTGATATTGCTCTGAATGCTTTTATATCTCATAAAATAAAACATAACTTTCTGACTCTTTGATGTATGAAACAAATGGTCATCAGTTCCATTTATTTAGAAGTGCAACTATGCGACATGCAAAAGCTGTTGACTGAACCAAAAAAAATTTATGGCAAAAAAGGCAAGATAAAGAGAGTATGCTAACCACCTCTATCTACATAGATGGCATCAGAAAACATGCCATGCGAGGGGAAAGGATGTATCTTTTCCATCCTCAACCACTCGAGCCTCCAGGCTACAACTCAAGTCACAGATCTACAACTTTGCATATGTGAGTTCATATACCTTATATCTAATCCAAGTCACAGATCTACATTCTACAAATTAGAGAAGGAGATCGGTGCGAAAGGGGAGTGGGCTCACCGAGGGGGGCCGAGGCATGGAGACGTCAATCGAAGGTGCGGTGGCCGGCCAACGCAGAGGGATCTTTGCGGCCGAACGGGGAGGGAAGGGGATTGGCCACCAGGTGGCGTGGAGGCGGCAGGGTCTTTGCGGTGTTCGGGCGATGGAGTGGCGCTGGGGTCTTGGCAGTGTGGAGGCGACGGGGCGAGGCCGGGGCAGGAAGGGGAGCCAATGTGGAAGGGAAGCGGGCGATTGAAGGGAGCGACAGTGCCAGGGACTCGTGAGATGCGGGTGTGGGGAGATGGACTCGTGAGATGCAGGCGTGAATGGCCGACTGAAGAATGGTATATGTATTAGGTCAAGCCGTATCAGCCACGTATCTACGAAGTGTCGGAGGCACGGGCCGGGCTCGGCATGGCCCGTTTAGGCACGGCCCATATATTAAACGGGCCGTGCCGTGCCGGCCCGCGAGCCGCGGTGGGAGCCCAAGCACGGCCCGAGGCCGTGCCGGCCCGAGCACGATTTCGGCTAAACGGGCCGTGCCGGCCCGCTAGCCCGTTTAGTCGGAAAAAAGAAAATTTGAGAAAAATTAAGAAAAATTGTAAAAAAATTGTAGCAAATTCAGAAAAAATTCAGAAAAATATAGAAAATTGTAGACATTGTTAATCACAAAAATAAATATTTCCAATGACATAATGAGCTTTATTAACTTATTAAATTACATGGGATGGCTGCCTCATTAAAAATTTTACCAAGTAAAAACTCAATTTGAGAAAACCTTGGTAAAGAAAAAAGAGTACAGCCTATAAAGCTCATTAGTGAGAAAAATATTGAAAATCCTATTCATTGCTATCTAAATACAAATTCTCAAAAGACTCTTCTAAATCTTTATTATCTGCAGTATGTTGGAGTCTTGATTCAGCTTGTTCCCAGTCTTTGACGGTCATAAGTACTTCGACCATCTCGTTGGAGAGACTTGTTCGTCGCTCCTCGATTATTCTTCCGGAAAGACTGAATGCTGACTCCGAGGAGACTGTAGAGACAGGAACAGTCAACACATCCCGCGCTAATATGGATAGCACTGGATATGATACCTTCTGGGTTTGCCACCATGAGAGGATGTTCAACTCCTGCTCGAAGCTGACGCTATCACTGTTGAGATAGCTTGATAGGTCTCCAGTGCTTTGTCGCCTTCCTCCTCCTAACTGCTGTGTACCTGCACCTGCACGAGAACTAGACGAAGAACCAAAAATCTTGCCCCATTGCATAGCCCCCTAGAGGTGCTAGGGACTACCGGGGGTCTTTCCAAACGCACAGATCCAAACTTATTTTCATATTTATTATATACCTCATATAATTTATCCTTAACTAATGTAAAGTATGAACAATAGTCTAAATCGGTAGCCTCACTTAAAACTTGTAAAACATTTATAAATCCTTGGAGTTTGGCCCTAGGATCCAAAATAAAAGCAAATGCATATAAAATAGGAATTTTTCTCCAATATTTTAAAAACTTAGATTTCATGGCAACTACAGCATCCCGTAGTATATGATCATTTTCAAAAGCCTTTAGGTGAGTGACAATTTCAACAATATTATGAACAATCATAGGAGATGTAGGGTAGTATACTCCAGAAAGGCAAACTGTAGCTTTATGAAAAATTTCTAGAAAGGAAAATATTTTTTCACCAACAACCTAATCGTCCTCCGTAATTTCAGGGTCTCTAACTTGGGTTCTACTGGAGGAGCTACGAGATTGATGACTTTGGGTGTGAAGGAAACAGATAAAGTGCTCTTATATGGCAATATATGTTTAAGCATAAGGTAAGTAGAGTTCCATCTAACAGGCATGTCTAAACCAAATTTTTTAGGACGAACATTCATTGCTACGCAAAAACTCTTATATGCGGCTATTCGTTGGTTAGAACAATTAATAAATAAAATTGCATCTCTAAAAGAATCAATACAAGCATTTAATTTTTTTTTAAACCGGATTTAACAATAAGATTAATAATATGACAAGCACAACGTTGATGCAATAAGAAAGAGTGTGCATAAGTATTAAACAAAGGAGTAAGAATTTCCATAGCTTTAGTGTTTGCAGCTGCATTATCTAAAGTTATAGAAAAAATCTTATCCGTGAGGTCAAAATCTTCTACAACTTTAATAATGCTTTCTGCAATATTTTCAGCATTATGTGAAATATTAATTAATTTAAATCATATAATTCTTTTTTCCATTATCCAGTCATCATTAACATAATGAGCAACAACACTAATATAATCCTCTCTAGCCCTACCCCTCCATATGTCGGATGTCAAAGCAATAGAGAATGTACATGTATGAAACATTTCTTTTAATTTATCACGACAATTGTTATAATATTTAATTAAATCTCTAGTTGTTGTTTGCCTAGATACAGTACTAAATCGAGGGTTATGAGCAGTCGTAATATATTTTCGGAAAGCATCAGATTCACCAAAATTTAAAGGTAAATCTTGAGAAGCAATTAATCTACAAAGAGATTCCCGAGCTACCTCTGGGTTGTACTCCCACGTACGTACCGAGCCGTCGGGGTTATATTGCAGCTGTGTCTAGCGCATTTGTATTCCTTGCCTTTTCTTGCAGTTTGCAACATGTCGTTGTAGATGACCCGTCCCACCTGAAGATTTTGCACTCAATTCATTATCACAAATTTTACAAACAGCATACCTCACTTCAGTTCCATCATTGTCGGTCTTGATCTTCTTGTCGAAATCATTCCAAACTGTTGATGTACTAACTCTTGTTCTTTTTGCACCCGTGCTTTGGGTCGTGGATGCACATGTTGAGCCAGCAGAAGATGGATCGATTGGACCCTGCGCCACCGGGGCCGTCGGTTCTTCGGCATCTCCAGTTTGTACATGTGGACCTTCCGCGGATAGATATGCTTGTTGAAACGATTGCATATCCTCCGCCGAGAGGCCGAATTCGAAGAGTTGAAAATTGTAGTTCTCCATTAAATTGACTGCAAATTGAAATAATAAAGAACGATTAGCAAAAAATTAAACCAATAAATAATACCAAAAAATTAAAATAAGAGTATAAGACAGCATTATTACCTCCTTTGCAGCTCTCACAAAAATCTTTGAAGATTTTTGAATTTTCGGAATTTTGCCCGAATTTTCACCAAATTTGCACAAACACTTTTCGAATTTTTCAGAGCTAAACCGAGAGAGAAGAGTGAGGTTTGAGGTGTGGAGATTGGAGGCCGGATGCCCCCCTATTTATAGAAAAAATTTCAGATTTTTTCCGAATTGTTTGCTATTTTTTCGGATTTTTTTACCCCCAACGGTCACAAAAACGACTAGTTTTTGAATTAGCCAGGCCGGGGCGGGCCGTGCCATGCCTGGCGTGCCGCCGGGCCGTGCTGTGCCGGCCCACCGTGCCGCACCCTCGGCCCTGGCACGGCCCGGTCCGTCGTGCCGTGCCGGCCCGGCCCGCCTATTTTTCGTGCCGTGCCTAAACGGGCCGGGTCTACAGTACCGGGCCGTGGTGCGGCCCGGGTAGGCCTGGCCCATTTGGCCAGCTCTAGTGTCGGAGAAGTATCGAGATTATTTTTTTTTCTTAAAATTTTTTAAAAATTATAGATACGTATCGGAGCGTACCGGCGGAGTATCTGTATCTGATACGGTATCTGATACTGATACATGATTTTTGGGAAGTATTCGCGCAAGGTAGGTGAAAAATGATCCACAATTTTGCTCCTGTTGTGGTAATAGTAGATAAAGGTATCGAGAATAGCACAGTTCGTATGCTCTTCAAATCACTGCTTGCTGTAGTAAATCATTCCCCTGATGATGTGCACCGACTATTTTGCTCAAGAGAATGAAGCCGTTACACGAGTACTGTTGAAAAGGCTTCTAAGGTTTCTGATTATTTATCTATTCTTAGTGTTTCATATTCCACAGCATTTTATCCAAACAGCAAACTGAGATCATCGCACTGCGAGCATTTGACGAACCTAACAAAATTGGTGACAATTGTTTCTCCTTCATCTTTTTGCTGGAGTAATTGTTATAGGACCCTGGACCCCAAGTTATTCTGCATTTGCATTAGTAGGTTTTTTAGCTGCATTAGGAAGTAATTACTTGCACTGATGTTTGAGGAAGCAAGTATCTGCACCTGAAATGACATACATATGCAATTTCTGTTCTCGGTCCAATGTAAAGATTTGGGAGGATTTCCTCTAACCGGCCATGGATATTCTATCAAGAGGGGAGAAAAAGAAGAAAGAGAACAGGGAAAGGTACCTTGTAAAAAGCAAAGAGAACAGCGGAAAGCTGGAGTACCTGCCGAAGAAAAGTTGGTAGCAGAAAACAAAACAAAAATCTTGCATCTGTCCGGATGTCCTTCCGGCAAGGAACATAACATGTATGTACGTGCAGTTCTGCACAGCATCCAACCACCGTTACATTCCATGCCATTTGCCAGTTGACTGAAAGGAACATCACATGGATTGATATCTCAACCTGCTATGCCTATCTAGCATCAACTCCTGCAAAATTGTAAGTGCAATCTACCAAGCTTTTTACAAATGAAATGGATTCGATTATAATGAGAATTTCATGGAGACGTGAGCGATGTGACATGCCACGGATAGAGCTATGATCAGTGACGGCTCACCTTCACCTACATTCTACAGGGGAGAATAGTTCCGGTCAGTGTACCTAACCACTGATCACTCGCTCGCTCACTGATCATTCCTCCGATTCCTTGCAGGTTACTGAAGTTGCTTAGCCATGGGAAAAGCTCCTCTGCTTTTGTGCTGATGAAGCAACATTAGGCAGGCTAGCTCAATTGACACATCTGCTTGGCTGCGGCCGACAAGACCGGCCATGCAGATGCGCGCGGGCATCCAATTAAGTTCTATATTCCTGGTTGTTAACCACACTTACAGAAGAGAAAAAGCTCTCTGTTTTCCACATGCTTCTTTCCTTGTTGAAGTATTAGTATACTGTCTACCTTTCCTCGATAGGTTAACTATTGGATGAACTGATTGATGTGTAAAACTCGATATAGTATGAGGGCCAAAGATCCTAAGTCCAAGACCAGTGGTGATCATTTGGGCTTTTTTTGGTGGCTTATGGCTGAAAAGTACTGTAGCTGGCTGAAAAAAACACTGTAACTGACATAGGCTTATTTAACATAATTAAATTTAAAAAAAATAAAAAATATGTTAGCCCATTACGTATAATACAAATAAATACGGGAAAAAAAGAACCGGCAAAAAAGCTTAACAAAAAGCTAAAAGTTCAGAAAAAGATGAAATTTATAAATAGTGAAAAATAAATCGGAAGCTAAAAGCTGAAGCCAAAACTCATTGTAGCCACTTCGAGGCCACGTCTTGAGAGTGATGAAGCCTACTGCATGCCGCTTTAGCTTTATAGTTTTACTACTGTGGTTGGTTTTTGGTCTGACGGCCAGGAAGGCCGCTGCAGCTTCTAACACAATAGCCGAACTGGCTGGGTCCGAATGACCCTGTCAGGTTGGACGTACGAATGATCCTGTCAATTAGTTAGCTTAGCTCCAACCTTTCGCATCGCAGAAGCTTTGTATCCAAGGAAAGGAAGAGAGAGAGAGAGAGAGAGAGAGAGAGAGAGAGAGGCTGGAGTTTTAGGTGCACCTTCTCCATCCCAATGGCTAATGATTCGATATGATATATATGGATCCCAAGCCACACACACTCGCACACTCGCGCTCACCTTATAAGCCATTGCAATCCAGCCTCAGATGCTGGTCCACTCCTCGCTGCATTGCTGCAGTATTAGATGGTGATGATGATGAGCCACGTGGTGGCGCTCCTCTCCTCGGCTCTCTCCGGCGCCGGCGGCGGTGGGGCGGTCGGGAAGGTGGTGGCCGACGGTGAGCAGTGCCGCTGTCGGTACGACGATCACCCGGCGGGGTGCTGCGTGTGCATATCGAGGTTCCGCGACGGGGAGGAGATACGGAGGCTGCCGTGTGGCCACGCGTTCCACCGGGACTGCGTCGACCAGTGGTTGGCGTTCTGCCGGCGGACGTGCCCGCTCTGCCGCCTGCACATCGGCGGCGGCGTGGCGCCAACGGGGCTGGACGAGCATGACCAGCTCAGCGATGATCTGGTCATCTGGTTCTCTTCTCTCTTCGTCGCTGGCTTGTAGAACCGATCGATCGTAGGATATGATCCTGCCTGAAGCTCTGCGTGCATGCAGGCACGGCGCGTCTTTATCTGCTTCTTCACTTTGGTGTCTTCTTCGGTTCTTCCCTTGTGATAAATGTTGATTCGAAGGATAAGTTTCTTCGATCCTTCTCTCAATATTATGCCAACTCCTCTCGGGTTGTCCATTTAGCTTAGCAGTAGAGCACAGTTCCAAGCCCAATTCTCTCTCTCTCTCTCTCTCTCTCTCTAAAAAATAAAACAAATTACACAGCTCCTTTCGTGCATTCTCATTGTTTATATTGGTAATGTAAATGAGAGTTTTGGTCATCTTTGAAAAGTTAATAAAATGTATGAAAATTTATATGTAATCTGATGATGATGTACTAGTACCTCCTGATGCATTCCAAGGATAAAGTGCAGATACGAGTAGGATTAAGTGGAGGGAGAGAGTTACCACGGTCCCAGTTGATCACTTTTAGTCCTTCTTCCTTATGTTTGGAGCATTTTGGTATGATGGAGAAACTGTATGTGCTATGTAGGCTGGTATACTGTTTTCAGCGAGTTAGAGCAACTCCAGCAGTAGCCCTCAAATCAGGGCCCCTACTTTTGATTTGAGGGCTCTTTCTATTTTTGAGGGTCCAGTTTTTTTGCATCTACTCCAATAGCACCCCTCAAATCTAAGCCCTCAAATCCATTCCACTACATACTAACACATGGGACTCACTCCTCAAATCCGGTCGGAGGCGAGCGGAGGCCCCAGGCGAGTGGGGGATTTTGGCGGCGACGGCGACGGGCGGAGGCGTCGAGCGAGGCGACGGGCGTGGCGGCAGGCGAGCGGAGGCGGCAGAGGCGGGGGCGAGCGGAAGCGGCAGAGGCGGGGGATTTTGGCGGCGCAAGGGGGACACGGGCGGCGGCGGAGGAGTCGGGCGAGGCGGGGGCGAGCGGAAGCGGCGGAGGCGGGGTATTTTGGCGGCGCGCGGGCGAGATGAGGGGCGAGCAGAAGCGACGGATTTTGGGGGGCGCGGGGGAAGTTTCACCGAGCAGGAAAAAACCGAAGGATGAGAGCCAGGAGAGGGCCACTAGGAATGAGGGCTTGGAGACCTCATTTGAGAGACCTCCTATTTTTGAGAGCCAAGTAGGGACCCTGTTGGAGCTGAGTTTTTTTGCTCTGGCTCTCAAATTTGAGTTTGAGAGGCCAAATAGGGGCCCTGCTGGAGTTGCTCTTAGGAACTCCATTTTGGTCCTTTACTCGAGAAGAAAGAGTACCGGAGAACTGCTTGGACCTGGAGGGTTCTGGCGAGGGTATTAGTGTCTTTTTTATTTTAGAGTTTAAGCCCATGTATTCCTATATATTGCCTCTTGGGCTATTGCAATAGATTCAGTCATCTCCACCACCCGCGCTCGGATTTCATCGTGCCGGATCCGCCCCACGTTGTAGGATCAACAACAAGCTACTAGAGGGGGATGAATAGGAGGCTCTAAAAATTTTTACCTACTAAGACTAATTAACACAAAATAAGACTAGTCAAGAATTCAATGCAATTTAAACCTATACAATTCTAGTATATCGAAGGCACCACAAACACTATTCTTTATGAATATATCTCTAACACTAGTAAACAAGACAATCTTATTAATCACAAAGCTAGAAATATAAGTGCAGAACGTAGAGGCAAAGAAATAACCACAAGATGACTCGAGAAGTTTTTCCTATGGTATCAAAGACTTGTCGATCTTCACTAGTTCACGTTGAGGAAACCCAATCGACTTGGACCGGCTCCACAAATTAAACCTTAACTCCTCAATCCACTAGTTGTTGTCCTTCCTCTGTTCTGGAGATGGTGGACACCAAACCACTCACAAGTCGGTGCCAGACTTCTTCACAATATTCTTGAAGAGGTCACCTCGTAATCTCCCGCCAAGTTGTCTAGGTGCCGGCAAGCACCAAGAGTAATAAATCAAGACTTCGCTTGACGGCGATCAAGTGCCAAAGGATCAATCTAGATGAATGCACTTGATGTTGGCTCAACTATCTCAAATGAATAGAATGAAAACAATTAAGGTGTGAAGTGAATGCTTTATACTCAAGAATGTTTCAATATAGCGTCTTACTCTATCCTTGAGCTGGTGGGGGAGTATTTATACCCCCACTAACCAAATATAGCCATTGCATAAAACAATCCTGAAAAACCAAGGAAAGCGGACCTGTACTGTAGTAACAGTAACGGCTATAACAGAGTGTCAGAACTAGCCGTTGAAATTCGGCACAATACTACCGCTATTATAAGCATGGTAGTTCTGATATTTGGAAATTTTGAAATTCCAGCACGGTACTTCCATTTGCTTCGAGGCTAAAAGTTGGAGCTCTTTGAAAAAAAAACATACCACTTGGATTTTCGGAGCTTCCAAGCTCCGGATGTACCGTGGTTGATTTTGCTCCTACTTACCTTTACCTTCTTGGCCCTGCATTTTGTGCTTTATAGGTTGCCGCACGATTTCGAATAGGAGGCGATCTATCCAAAACACAATTTTTCAAGAGCTGCACACTATGACGACGTCTTCAAGATACATATTTTGGATTTTCTGTATGTTAGTGTCAACTGTTCCAAATGCAATGCTATTGTATATATTTTGCATTTGAGAGGGTGTTAAGGGTATTAATATCTTTTTCTATTTTAGGGTTTGAGTCTATGTATTCTTATATATTGCTTGATTTAGACTACGTACTAAACTTACAGTTTCTACCCCTCGTTGTACGATTGCTTCGCTGACAAACAGTTCAAAAAAGGGGACCAATAATCGTAGTTTGTTAGTAGCATCGATCCCTATTCCAAAAGAGAAAAAAAAAATGGGGGCGAACCAGCACCCTAACCAACTCTCTTTTATTAGTTTAGTTCGCTAATTCAGAAATGATGTCGCGTTGATACTTGATAGCCCTAGTACAATGTGACACATCTCACATCCTTACTACATCTTGATGTTTTTCCATGAAGGGGTCGAGTTGATCTCGCATTTGCTTTGCCAGCGCTGCCGGCTTTTCCCTTCTTTTTTTGGTCAGTTCAGTGATAGTCCATCCCAGTTTTAGGCTATTGTATATGCTTTCCCTTCTTCTTTTCACAACACATTGTTCAACTTCGGGGCGCTTTAATTGGCTGTCAGTTTTAAGCTAAAAGTACACTATAGGAGTCAAAATTATATTGTAGTAACTGAAGTTACACTGTAGCGGTGGTTAGCTTTTCTAATTCATTTAATTAAAAAATAAAAAAGAGAGAAAAAAAAGAAAAACACCATTATACTATCGCGGATAATACAAAGGAATAAAATAAATAAAAAATAAAAAACAAAAAATATAAAAAATCGAAACTAAGAAGTGGATGTATTTTAAATATCTTATGGCCACTTAAAAACTGAAAGGCAGAAGCCGAAATATTTTAAACCCTTCATCACTAAGCCTCGAATTGCTACTTTCTGGTTACGTCTTACTTTCTGGTTACTGAGAATAGAACAGATTGCTCACCAAACGGCGAGCCGACCTGTCTTCAGGTCTGCCTGTAAGAACTGCACTCGTGCCATGTGCAGTGCACGGATTCTATTTCTGACAACAGCATGGATGGAACTATCCCGTCATATCTGGCAAGCTAGGAGACACCGAAAAAGTGAAGTGAGCACACACTCGTGACTGTTAAGGCTTTTCGAGACAGTAATAGATAATAGAATCCGTTTTAAAAAAAACTGTTCTATTTGTTTTTGGCTTTAGAGAAACCAAAAGCCAAAAAACTAAGACCATATTTTTTTAGGCTGCGGATAATAGTTTTTGTTTGTGTTTTTCAATGGACGACAGAAACGCCGACGCAAATGACGCACACGGTTTAGTTTTAAGTTCGAAAAGCTATTTAGAGAATTCGCTTTACAAAGCCGCTCCATTTATTTTGATTTTCGGAAAAACCAAAAACCAACGGCCCAAAAGAAAAGAAAGATTCAGCAGCCAAGTAACAAGACAACCAGGACATAATTCAGCAGACACAGACAGGACACTGGGCATTGAGAAAGCATCGGTTTATCTAAACTACGTTTTTTCAGTTCCTCTATAATGTCCTATACTTTTAATTGGCAGTTTATGCTGCTTTTCTAATTCTGGACACAGGGGCAAAAAAAAAAAAAAGAGTTGATAATATACGCGCCATAACTGAAAAACTTGGGGCGTCTTCTTGATGGAACTTATCGTTGGCATACACGCAAGGTTAGTGGCATACTTCAATTGTCAGGCAAGCTGTTTCTACGAAGTATGTATTTCTCCCACCCTATGCGCCTTCTTATTTTGCCATCCTGTAAAAGCATAGAACAGGTATATATTAATAAAAAGCTCTAGTAGTAAAATAAGTGGTACGAAACAACTATGTTGCACAGCTACAATGCACATGAAGATATTCTGCATTTGTTTTCATGTTTTAGGACAATGTGGAAAACAGCAGAATTGGAATGTTCTCGTCTAAACATTACTATTAGAATTTAGTTTGAACAAAACAGACTCCAGATTTACAGTTAAAAGATTTGAATCTGTCACATGGACTAATGTACGCCATTTTTGTCTAATATGTTGCTTTAACTCTCATGGACCAATTTATGCCATATTTATCTAATACTAGCCTCATAGGCACGGCGTCACGCCGTGCCAGCCACCGTGTGTACCGAAATAAAAGAGGCGATAATTCGTGAGGGTTTTTTTTTAAAAACCGAGGGGCGGATGTGTATTTTCGGAAAAGTTAAAGGTTTTTTCGTAAAAAACCGAGGGCACATGTGTATTTTCGGAAAAGTCGAAGGTCTTTTTCGTGAAAAAGCGAGGACCTGTACGTAAGAAAACGAGGACCCGTACGTAATTTAGAAAACCGCGGGGGGCTATCCTGCAAAGTGGAGGGGGTAAAAAACTGGCAGGGACCTTTTCGGGAGGAAAAAAGACCTTTACGTAATTTCTGGAAAATACAGGGACTTTTTCGCAAAACTGCTCCCCCGACCGTACCGAAATTCGGCCGCCACGCGCCGGCCGAGGGAGCGCAGGGGGGCGACGTGGATGCCCTCAGCGTCCAGGAACCCCCCGGGGAGTAATAAGGGGATGATATGTTGCCTTAATAATGACTGAGTGATGACAAATGTGGATAGGCCAGCCCTGTATCGCATTAATCATATATTCATATATCAAACTAAATTCAACAAAATAATCTATACCAATTGATTTGGCATGTAACAAAGACATGAAAACTCACAAATTGCTTGAAACTCACATTATTATAGTAAGGAATATAGTAACAAATTTTCTTGGGGAAAATAAATTGACATAGAAAATGGTTACCTGTACTTCAACCTCAGTTGATGACGAGACAGATTTCAGGATGAGTTCTAGATCAGTAGTTTTCTCATTGACCTGAAAAAACACGAAGCGGGAAATAAATGCAGTTAAAACATATGGAGACACGTTTCTTGCCGTATTTAGTGCAGAATTGGGATATGTTCCAAGTAAAACAATGCTGATCCTTGTGCATTATGCTCAATAAATAATGTTTTGTATGATTATTACGATTTATAAGCCATGGATACTAAGCTGCATGACATTCTCATTTCTCAAGGAACAAACGAGGTGCCGGATGGACTTTTATATTTCGGGGTGCTGGATGGATTTTCGAGTAAAATTCGGGGTGTTATATGGACTTTTTCCTACATGACGTGGCTATTACCTCTTTTCAGTTTTCAGTCAACAACAATACTAACGACTAAGTGTGTCCTACCAGCTTAATTGTGTAGAATGTTAATGAAGCAGCGAAAGAAGATGTGCATTGATTAACGCTTCGCATGACAACTGCAGAGAGAACTTACTTTCCTAAAGCCAGCGACAATTGTCAATGGAACCCAACCCTCCGCATCCATATTCTGCTTCAAGTATAGGTCCGCGCATAGATTATTTTCACTGCCACAAAAGGAGAATGTTAAGAAATTGACCTAGCAGCAGCTATACATAGAGATATATGTTCCCGGTAAATCTAAAGGAACTACAGGAACAACCTAAAGTAATACTCTATCTGTTCACGCAGATCTTCTTCCAGCTTCTCTGAACTTAGCTGCTCTTCTTCCGGTTCCTCTACGTGCTTGGCTGCTTCCGGTTCTTCTACGTGCGGCTGCACTGCTTTCTGCTCCTCCATGTGTGGAGGAGCTGCTTGCTGCTCCATATGTGGAAGCATGACATGCACAGGGAGTGCAGGATACGGCGCAAAGTGAAGCGCATCTGGTGGGGGTGGAACGTAGAAACCATGTGCAAATTCTGCCAAACAAAACGAAAGCAAATTAGTATGACATAACAGTGGCACTGTACCACCTCCTACTCGTACAATTGCATGTAATCACATACCAGGCCAGTGTGCATATCCAATCATTGGCCCGTAGTACGCGCCGTGGAACGGCGGCATCGGCGGTGCGAAAAATGGCACCGGAGGCGGCGGCGGCAGCTGCGCAGGGAAAGGATGCGGAGCCCAGGCAAAGGGCATATGGGGACCGGGCTGCCTGTGCCCCGGTCCATGCCCATCCTGGTGACCCCTCCCGCCGGGCTGCCCATCAAAGCCCCACTGGTGCTCCTGCCCGTGCCGGACACCGCCACCGTTGCCATTGACATTAGCATTGCCAACGCTAATGCCACCACCAACCGCCCTCCTGCTTCCTCCATTGTACCCGCTCCTGCCGTGGGGGTGCGGCGGGAAACGCCCGTGCTGGTGGCCTGCGGCGCCGCCATTGCTCCTGTGATTCGGCGCGTGCGCAGGAGATTGCTCCGGGACAGCGCCACGCCTCTCAGGCGAGGGCGCAGGGCGCGCCGGAGCGGGGCGATCGCCAGGGACGGTCCTCGAGGCGCCCGGATTTCCTATCGACGCCGCCACTCTCTGAGACGATCGCGACGGCAACGAACCTCAATCAATCTCAACAAAATGTTCCAAATTTCATCATGCTAACAAAAAGGAACACGAAGACGAACACTCACCGTGGGTTTGGGAGGACAAGGAGCGGCGGTGGCAGGGGGCGCCTTCGACTTGGGCGCCGCCGCCGCCGCGTGAATCACCATCCCGCCGGAAAGAGCCGGCCAGTACTCTGCGCCGCCCATGACGTGCACGCCAGCCAACGCACCAGCGGCGGCCGGCGCGCACCCCCAGGCGGCGGGAGCAGGAACCGCCTTCTTCGCGGGCGACGCGGCGGGAGCGGGAGCAGGAGCAGGAATCGTCTTATTCGAGTGCGACGCGGCGGGAGCCGCCTTCTTCGCCGGCGACGCGGCAGGAGCGTGAGCAGGGGCCGCCTTCTTAGCGGGCGAAGCGGCGGGAGCGGGAGCTGGGGCCGCCTTCTTCGCAGGCGACGCGGCGGCGTCGGCGGCGCGGCTGCCGGAACCGGAATCCATCACGACCGGGACTCAAAACTCTTCGGCAAGGTGGCGAGGGTCTCAAAATTCAGACAAGTCAGCGGCGCGCGGGCGAGACAAGGGGCTGCGCGATCGCGAGTCTGGACTCTCCAACACCAAGACGGGCGGCGGCGGCGGCGGCGGCGGCTGCGGCTTTATTGGGTGGAGTTAGTGTTACGGTCGGATCGGGTTTCGCAGCTGCTCTCGGTGTCAGGATCGGAGAGCGCGAGGAGGCGGAGTTGGAGGGGGTCGGCGCGGTGGCTTTGTGGCGCTGCGGTGGTGCGGCCCGTCCGCGCAATTCCCCGCCGTCTCCGTCCCGGACTGTTCAAACCCGAGTTCGTTGGTCGGTTTGGATTTGGTTGGCGGAGTAGGAATTTACTTCTGTTACTCCCGTTCCAGATTGTTATCTCGTGAGATAGTTAGTTTAAATTTGATATGGATAAAAATTTAGAGTTTTTCTGGATTCTTCTCAATTTCTACGATGCATAGGGATGGTTGTTTGTTTATGTTTTTAAGATAAAAAACGAAATTCAATGTAAGAGAGATAATAATAAATAAAACACACAAGTTGCAAAAAATATATATATATTTATATACTCTACAACAAAATAGAAAATTTGGAGGGTTTTTAAGTTTTCGGGCGTTCTTCTCAATTTCTACAATACATGGGATGGTTGTTTCTTTATTTTTTAGATAGAAAATGAAATTCAATGTTAGTGGAACAATGATAAATAAAACACACTAATTACATAAAATATTTATTTAGATACTCTAGAGAAAACACAGAAAAAATGGAGGAAAATGTTTCGTAATTATTTGCCACATATGAAAGTACATCACTGTCCATATCTGATTCATTGGCGAGGGAACAACGTAGAATCATTAGATTTATTGTGAGAAAACACAGTCATTAAATTGGCTTTGCAAAAGACTAGTGGTGAGCCACAATGTGACCTTCCCTCTACCAATCCATGAGTCCCAAGAATTGAGCATTAGCTTAGTGGTGGGTTCGATTGTTCTGAACCCATCAATTTTGAGTTCGATTCTTGGATCGAGAAGGATTTCCTACTTATCTCATTGGGCTAGGTCTCGAGAAGGGAGAGTACATGCACACATGGGTGCGTTCAGTGGTCGAAGCATGCGCCCACATTCCGTGAGTTGTAGGTCTCCCCTCTAGCTAGGCATGTACTAGTAAATACACTAACGTATGTGTGAGTTAAAATATACATACGGATGTATACATGAGTACGTGTGTGCGTCCACTGTTGTACTTAAAAAATCCATGACTCCCACCACCGAATGTGTCTTTTATCAATTGTCACTGTTGACCACCAGTCAACAACCACCACTCCTCCAGCTATCAAATTTAAGGTTTGGACATACTGATGAAATGATTTTTACCGTATGACCCAAGGTGGATTCCAAACCAAAAACTCCATGCTTAGCACGATTATCATTTATACAGTCTGAAACACCTCAAAATTCAAAAGCATTAGAATTCTTTTTGGATTTTTGCTTGAATTCCAAATTCCTTCCCAACTTGGTAACCCCCCTTGATTTCTTGCTTTCTTTTATTTTGGCTAACCCTCTCTCCTCCCTGTTGGCATCTTTGGCGAAGCCGCCTCCCGCCATCGACTCCTTGTTTTTCCCCTTCCACGCGGCCATACACCGCCACCCAAAATTGTGCCCGAGCTAGCCCCGGCGTTCACACCTCGCCTGCCAGCTCCTAACGCCGTGGCCCCACCTCCCAGCCTCGCGCTCCTTGCCGACCTCACCCCTTCCTCGCTTCATGTGTCATTTGACTTGAGCTTGCTCCCGTCGCAGCTCGCTGCCATCCCCGGCTGACGCGCGTGAACCACCGTACCAGCTGCCATCACCTTTACTAACTCTAGTAGAGACGACAGTGCTACCAGTGCCACCTCGCCTGCAAACTCCCTCCCTTAGTAGAGCTCCTGCTTTCTCTCCCCTCCACACGCTGGTGTCGCCCGAGCTAAGCCACTACTCCCACCGCCTCAATTCGCCCTTAAAGCTTGATTGCTTCCACAGAGAGCCCCGCACCACTCCCCACTACTCGTCAGAACCACCAATCGAGCTCTTTCTCATCGCAGCCTCACTGGTGAAGTCCCCTAAGCCCGGTGAGCTCCTCGGTCTAACTCCCACCTCCAACTGCTAAATCTCAATTCCTCTCCACCATACCATCCCAGAGCACCATGATCATAAAGCAGAACTCAATGGAACGAGAGCATTTCTTGAACGCCTTGGCACCGTGAGCCTCCGTTAGCCAAAACACCTTCTTCGTGGATAGCTCGTCTGAGAACCGAACCTCCCAATCCAAACCCTCAACACCATCGTGAACCCTATACCCCAGAGATGGCCAAACCACTCTTAACCTCGTCAAAAGTTCACCGAAGTAACTTCATGTCACAGTAAAGCCCGCAGCCTTCTCTCCTGCCACCAGTCACTACCACCCTACTCAGCACCTTCCAAAGCCCCAAAATGGAACCACCACCATGCCAGGAACCCGTTCGTACCCCTCTCACGCGTCGGAGAACCTCACCGATGCCGTTTCCCCTAGCTGGCCTCTTCTTTGTTTTCCATCAAAGGAGATAGCCGAAGGTAGATGAAGGGGGCGGCGTGGCCAGATCTTGGCTGCCTGCGTTTCACCCATCGGCCATCGGAGGGCGCACGTGCGTTGGACCGTTCAACCGTGCGTGGCTTGGGCTGAATCGACCAGCCCATTTGGTCGGGTCAGTTTGTTTTCATGCTAGTTGTGCACTGTTCACAAAAGATCGGCCCAATGCTATTCATTTCTATTCACCGAAACTCTAAAATCCAAAAATTCCTTGTTTCGATCATTTCAATACCACAATCCATTTTTGACCTCTGTTCCACCCATCCAAGCTCCATTAAAATCTAGACCAATTCCATCTTATTTTTATTGCATTTTACTCCTTTTTATTTTATTTATTTTCCTAGCTTGATTAGTTTCAAGCGTGGACTTATGTTATTCTACGTGTTTGCGTTAGCTCCCGAGTACTCCGAGATGACCATGCAAGGACCAGACCCAGGCGTCGAAGTTACAAGATAGCTGAGTTTGTCGAACAGCAAGAGAAGTTACAAGTTTTTGATCATATTGAATCATATGAACTTCATATTATTTATCTATGGTATTTGCATTAATGTTATTTGCGCAATGTTATTTGGTTAAAATAAATATTTAGAATTATTTATTAATTAGATATGACCTACCATTGAAAAATGCTCTGTTTGATTTGAGGCCATATTCACCTTGACAACCTTAGTAATATTTAATTATTGTATGAACAATTGTAGATTGGTTCATTTAAAACTTTATACTACTAAGTGATTTGGCATTTGGCAAGTAGATTTGTTTAAACAATTCTAGAGTAAGGAGGCATCGTGAAAAGCCACTAGATGGTTGGAGTCTATGACCTTACCTTAGGGAGGAGGCTTGAGTAAAGTGGTGGCAGTGCCGTCGAGCATTGAGGATTTGGATTGTGGTTGGCAGCCTCAAGTGAAAAGTAAGGACTGAAACCTTATGCTGAGTAAAAGACACAGTGATCGCTCAATCACAAGTGTTGACTTGTCAACCCTGGTCTAGTATCTGCTCAACTCGATTGAATCTCTACAGGAGATAGGAATATAGATGACAGGGAGTTGGTATGGAAGCGGTGTAACCATACTAACAACGGTAGATATTACTCAGGATGGGTATAAGTGTTTAGGTTTAGCCAGTAAATACCGGGTCTGAGTGGGGATCTACCGGGTAGAGGCTATATAAAGAATTGAGCAGTGAAAAACCTTATTTTATCAACTTAGTCGCACGCTAGTTGAAGCGTGCCTATCGCGTGACATTGAGAGCCTGAGAAATCTTGTGGATACAGCTGAGCAACTCTGCGGAGTGAAATAAATGGTATTCGAATATGACATACTCCTGTTAATAAAGATGTGTTTAATAAGTTATTCCAATAGCACGACATAAGTAGATTTTCTAATGTTTTAAATTGGTATAATATGAGAAAGCAACTGTTGAGAAACACCTTACTCTTAAGAAGTTTTAGCTTTGTTATTTCATGTTTAAAAATGTTGACAAATAAAATTGCATCCACCCTCATTAATAGAACTAGTATATTCCCTTCCATTGAATATCCTTGCAAGTAGTTAAATTAGGGTTTACTCTTGTGATTTGCTGGGTACGGTTGTGTTCATTACTTGCTAAATAACAAACAGCAGAACATTAGATCAATGATGAACAAGCTATTGATGAGAAGCCAGAAGAGCCATACTTCGTCGATGATCCGTGGTTTTAGATCTTAGCCTCGCTCGAGCTTGCTTGTGGAATTTCTTTTGTGTTATAAGATAACTTTAGTTTGTACGCCTGCTGCGTCCAAAACTAGGCTGTTAAGCTTTATTTCTGTAATAAAGTTGGTTATTATTTGTAAGTATGTTTTGAACTGATGCTCATTTATATACTGTAGTCTGCAACTAAATAGTCCTGGACAGTTGCGGAATTACTGGCGCTTCTAGAAATAGTGGCGTTACACAGTCGAAGCTGCGACGTGGAGTCCTCGTGTTTTTCCTGAGATTCAAAGCCGACCAGAACGATGGAGAATTGACAAATAAATGCATTAATAATTTGTGTGAGTGTTTGCAATTTTCCACTCAATAAGACGTACAATCTTATATATGTGATGCCGATAGGTGTTGGACTTATTTCTGTTGTGAGCCGCTGGACGAAGTCTGCAGATGCATCAGCGTTTTGTTTCCTATTTTCAGTCTGCATGCAGGAGTGCCGCAGTAAGCGGACAGAGTATGCGTTGAGTAAATAACGTGCAGTCTGTACGAAGTTTTTTTTAGCGTTAAGTTTGGATCTGTGATCCGTTTTTGGTGCATTCAGTTGTAGTGTTCTCTCGCATGTATTCTGAAGGTATTCAGTAGCTCTGTTGAGACAATTGAGTAGTCCATTGAGAAAATTCAGTTTTCTGAACCTAGTATCACATTTCTTTACTTTGCCGTATTGCTAACAGTGCTGTTCGTTCTCTGAATTCTGGGCGGACTCTGTTCTGAATTCTGGGCGTGCACTGTTCTGTTTTCATTCTGGGCATATTCCTGGCATTCTCTGTTTACAATAGGAAGAGGAAGAAAAAACAACAAATTATCACCGTGTCACGAGCAATGATGCGATGGCAAGAACTGCATGCTAACTCCGTCAAAACCACGAGCTACCATGCGCGCTCTCGCCATTCGATGGAAGGAACAGCAAGAACAAATGGCAAAGAATCAGAGCACTCTTGCATGGTTGCATGTTTCAGTAGTCGAACTGCTTGTAGGTGGTGAACGTCTGGCCGAACTGCCACCACGCCGGCGTGACGTCCTGGAATTGCAGGTACTGCCTGCCGGTGGTCGTCACGGCGAAGCTGAGCGCCTGGCCGGCGAGCCCGGCCAGCGACTGCCAGTTGGCGTCCCAGTTCCTGGACATCTGTATCCATGCCGTGTTGGTTCCCTTGATCCATGCGCTGGCCACCGAGCCGCTGCCGGCGACGTTGGTGATGAGCACGAGCTCAAAGTAGTTGAACCCGGCGACGGTGATGGCGGGGCCGGGCTTGCACCACTGCGACCGGCTGGTGTCGCAGATGATGAGGTAGCACTGCCCGCATGACGCGCCGTCGTTGAACAGCGCCGTGCTCAGCGCCGCGTTGTTGACGTCGTACCTCTGGTCGTACAAGTTGCCGTACCCCACTGTAACACCCCGTTTCCAGGGGCGCGTACGGACACGGCATTCCGCAACTATTCACGCATGAACAGTTATGGAACGTCGCGCAAGAGTATACCATTGCATGCTTTCAACGAAAGACCAGCATATATTTTACATAAGGATTAACATCCATTTTTCTACAGCGGGGCGTGCAAGCCCAAAGTATACTTACATTACAAAAACTCCAGAATCCGCTTGAGCCCGGCCAAGACCTAAAGCCTCGGGTCCTCGTCGAAGAAGAGACCCTCCGGGACGTCCTCGACGGGGAGACCTTTCCAACACGAAATCTTGAATTGCCTTCTTTTCCTTCTGGTATCTGTGGCATTTAGCAAGCCTGAGTACTCCGACCCCGTACTCAGCAAATCACAAGGGAAACCCTAACTTACTACTTGCATGGATCGACAAGGGAAGGGAGTATACTTGGTTTATTACTTTTGAGTGGGTGCAGTTTTATTTGCAAACATTTTGATAAAACGGCCCAAAACTACTCCTCAAGAACTCAGGGGTTTTCACGAAGAGTTCATTAACCAACTTAACCAAGTTAGAGCATGTACAAAACTACTTAAGCTTCGCGGCTGGAATCACCCAAGTGACACAACTCCAATAACCGGGAGCACGGCGTATTCGAATACCATTTATTTGACTCTGCAGAGTTTGCTCAGCTTTACCCACACGATCCCTTAACCCTCATGACTGAGTTAAGGAAGCCAGGTCGTTTCACTGCTCAACTCTTTATATAGGCTCTACCCGGTAGAATTCACTCGGGTCTGGATCCCCCCCACACACACAAGAGAAAACAGTGTCCGCTTCGAGTGAACTCTACCGTTGTTAGGCACCCATAACGCGGCTCACCAAACCTCACTGCTAAACCTCCTGTAGAGTTTCAATCGAGTTGAGCAGCTACTAGACAAGTGTTGACAAGTCAACTCCTGTGGTTGAGCGATCGCTGTGACATTTGCTCAGCGTAAGGGTTTCAGTCCTTATATTTTCACATGGTCCGCAGCCTCGCCAGGCCCGCGACCCAAACTGAGGTAAGCGGTGGGCGTAGACCGTCCCGCGGTTTCCCACTCACCCTTACCCTTCTCCAAACCTAGGGTAAAAGATTGGCGAGGACCGTCTTGCGGTTTCCACTCCCCCTTACCCTACCTTGCACGCCGGCACTCTCCGCTCTAAGATACGGTGTCCCACACCACCCTACCTTAGAGTCGGGTTTTCCAAATTCTATTGGCTCCACAGCCACGACCTTATTAGTGTAAGACTTTTGCATGATAATAATATCCTACAATTTTCTAGATTAACAACTAATTATTTCTAGGGTTACAAAGGCATGGCTACAAGTTTAACATGGCATTTAACAGTGGTAGGTTTAACTACATAACATGTCATTCTAAACACTTTATTTTATTTTCGAACTAACATTTCACAATTAGTATAATGCAAATAGCATAATAACATAATTAGACAACATGGGTTGCAATATGATCAAGGACTTGTGACTTGCCGTAAACCGAGACGAACTCGGCTAGCTCGAACGTAGAAGCTCCTGGATCCTGCGACTGCACTTGAGCTTCCGGGGTCTTCGAAACTAGCGCAAACATACAAAATAAATAAATCCGGCTTGAGACTAATCAAGCGAGGGAAAATAAACTATTTAAAAAGGAGTAAAATGCATAAATCTCCAAATGAGGAATTTTAGAAATTTATCTGGGATGAATTTGGGGAAATGGAGGTCACCAATGGGTCTGGAATAATATTTGGAGCAAAGTGGTGAAATTTGGGAATTTTTGGGATTTTCTGTGATTTTCTAGGATTTATTTGGATTTTCTGGAATATTGGAAATTAGAAAAAGGTTGGAAAATCGGGATGAACAGTGAATGGCCGGCCCGATTACTGTGCGGCCCAGCGGGGAAATTCAAACGCGCGACGGCGGCCCAAGCGCGCGCGCGGGAGAGGAGTGGGCCGGGAGGCCACGGCCCGGGCGCGTCACGCCCGTGCGGCCTGGATGGCCGCCGCGTGGCGGAGCGAGCGGCATCGGTGCGGCGAGCGCGGGCGGCCCGGATCAAGGCGGGGAGGAGTGATCGGACGGCCGGGATATGAAGACGGCGGCGAAGCGGTACGAGGTAGATCGGACGGAGAAGAAGCGGACGGATTAAGAAGATCGGACGGAGGGAAGGGTGGCTGGGTCGGGTGGCTGTGATTACACGGCAGTGGGACAGATGGACGGCGGAGGAAGGGCCACATCTTCGTCTTCCTCCTCTCGCCGTGCGCGCGCGCCAGAGGGACGGAGAGGGCGGCGTCTCCGTTCTCCGGCGAGGACAAAGGCCTCCGGGGGTCGGGAAGGGTTCCACCGGATAGAGTGCAACTAGGGGTCTCACTTTAGGGTTTAGGAGGAGGAGGGGATCAACGGAGGGGACGGGAGACCGAGGGGAAAGATTTGGTTTCCCGGCGGTGAGGAGGGTCACCGGGGCCGAATGGATCCAATCGGCCGCGGCTACACGCTCAGGGGCATCTGAGGCTTACATTGGCAGCGGTGGCAGGAGCTGGGGAGCTGCGGTGAGGTCTGGCCACGGAGAGGGTGCGGCGGCCGGAGAGGGTCGTCGGTGCCGGAGCTCTTCGGCGATTCTCCTGGCCAAACAAGGACACCATCGGGGTTAGGGAGTAGCAGAGGAGCTCCAAGCGAAAGGAATCGAGGGATGGGGCAATGGGGAGGGAGATTGGCTCACTGGGGTTGCCGGCGCAGGGGAGGGCGGCGACGGCGACCAGGGTGACGAGGGTTCAATCGACAGCTCCTGGAGGAGCTCTGGAGTGTTGGGAGGAGATTGAGGGCTGTGGGAGAGCTCGGGAAGCAAAGGAGGCAAGGGAGCCGCGGGGGCGGGTTTTATACCCGGAGCGGCGAGGGGAGTCCTTCGGGGAGAAGGAACGGGCGAGGCCCTGGGGTCGACAGGAGAGCATGGGGCAGTGAGGGCGTCTCCTCCGTGGGATGGGGCGGTGTCGGGGTGCTGTAGCGGCTTGATGGCGATAAGACGGGAGCAGGTGGTCGGGGCGGCATGGCGGAGGCGCGTCCGCGTGCGGGGAGGGGAGGTGGCAGCCACTGGCAGGCGGGACCGGGGCAGGAGCGAGGTGACGTGGCACGAGGGTGTCCACGACTTCGAGCGAGGCTGTCGGGGGCGCGGGTGCGGAGGAATCCAAGGCGCGGCGCAAAGGCGGTGCCGACGGGCGCAGGCGCGCAGCGCGTGCGCGAGGGGGGGGGGGGGAAGGCAGGGAGCGGGGTCGGGCGTCCGCGCGAGGAAGGGAGAAGGCGGGGAGGGTGCAGGCGCCAGCGGGAGAGGAGAGGGGAAGGCGCCGGGCACGGGTGGAGGCGGAAAAGGAGAAGGCGCCGGAGAAGAGGGGCAACGCCCAGCCAAAAAGGGAAAGCGGGGAAGGGGAGAACTTTCCCGAAAAGGAAAGTTTCGAAATTTCACTCAAAAATCGTAGAAATTCAAGAAAATTCATTTTGAAATTTTCCAGGGCTTTTCAACCTACCCCCCTTAAAAGAATCTCGACCCCGAGATTAACTTGGTCCAGGGAGTAAGTTGGGAAATCTCGCTGCAAGTGTGACTCTCGTTCCCAAGTGGGCTCATCCGCGGTTTGATTCCTCCATTGCACTCTGCAAAATCTGACGTTCTTGTTTCTGAGCTGCCTTTCTGAAGCTTCGAGTATTTGCAGTGGTTCTTCAGCATATGTGTAGTCATTCTGTAATTCCATATCTGATAAAGGTACTTCATTTGTTGGCTGTTGTAGACACTTTCGAAGCGGAGATACATGGAGCATATTGTGTATTCGTGACAAGTTGGGCAGTAGCTGTACTTGATAAGCTACCTCTCCAACTCTTCTGATTATTTGAAATGATCCCACATATTTTGGTGTTAGTTTGCCTTTGACTCGAAATCTCTTGACTATCCCGAATGGTGTAAACAAAACCTCCGACTTCAAAGCTCAGGTCATTTCTGTGGTTATCTGTATAGCTCTTCTGTCGGTCTTGTGCAGTCTTGAATTTGTCTCTAATAATCCTGACATGTGCTTCTGCATCCTGAGCAATTTGGGGACCAATGAGCTGACGCTCTCCAGTTTCTGACCAGTTCAGAGGTGTCCTGCATTTTCTGCCATACAAAGCTTCACATGGGACCATTTGGATACTGGCTTGATATCTATTATTATACGAGAACTGAGCAAATGATAAACAAGTACTCCATGTTGTTCTATACGCAACTACACAAGCTCTCATCATGCCTTCTGAAATCTGGTTTGTTCTTTCTGTCTGTCCATCTGTTTGAGGGTGGCACACTGAACTGAAGTTCAAGTCAGTGTCCATAGCTTCATGTAATTTCTCCCAGAACTTGGATGTAAACTGCGCTCCTCGATCTGACAAAATTTTTTTTTGGAACTCCATGTAATGTCGCTATTCTGGTCCAATACAGTTCAGCAAGCTTGTCCTTCCCTTAGGTCTGCTTGATTGGGAGGGAATGAGCCACTTTGGTCAATCTGTCAACAATGACCCAGATAGCATCATATTCCTCACGAGTCTTGGGAAGTCCAGTGATGAAGTCTATACCAATGCTATCCCATTTCCATTCGGGAATTGGCAGGCTGCAACAATCCCGAGGGTTTTTGGTGGTCTATCTTGATCTGCTGGCAGACTTCACATTCCGTTACATACACTGTCACTTCTTTCTTCATCAGATTCCACCAATACTTCTTCTTCAAATCTTGATACATTTTAGTGCTTCCTGGGTGAATTGAGAATTGGAACGAATGAGTTTCAGATAGAATCAACTCTTTTAACTCCTTGTCGGGTATACAATAGCGATCACGGAAGGTGAGGATTCCATGCTCGTCTACCGCATACTCTGAAGGATCTTCTTCCTGAATATCCTTTCTCAGTTTTTGAATCTCTATAACTTCATCGTGTGCTGCCTTACTCTGATCTGTTGTAACGGTTGGAGTTCTGAGGCTGCCATACTACCTTGTTCAGTGATTATCGAATTCAGTCGTAGGATATCTCTTTGTGACTCTGGTGGGTACTCTGTCATGCTGACTTTGCTTGGGCGAGCCTTGCGGCTAAGGGCATCGGCAGCTACATTTGCCTTGCCTGGGTGATATTGAAGCTCAATATCATAATCTTTTATCAGTTCTAGTCATCTTCGTTGTCTCATGTCTAACTCTGGTTGTGTAAACAGTTACTTCAAACTCTTGTGATGTGAGTATATCTCACAACGATTCCCTAGCAGGTAGTGCCGCCAAATTTTTAGTGCATGCATCACAGCTGCTAGTTCCAAATCGTTTATTGGGTAGTTTTCTTCGTTTGGCTTCAGCTGTCTTGAGGCATAGGCAGCAACTTTTCCATCTTGCATAAGCACACATCCCAAACCTTGCCTTGAAGCATCGCAATAGATTTGGAATTCCTTTTCTGGGTTGGGCAGGATCAATACTGGCGTTGTTGTCAACTTAGGCTTCAACAGCTGAAAACTCTCTTTTCAAGCATCTGTCCATGTAAATGGCTTATCTTTCTTCAATAGCTGAGTGAGTGGACAAGAGATCTTAGAGAGACCTTCTATGAATCGGCGATAATGACCCGCCAATCCAAGGAACTTCTCACTTCCGTTACGGGCTTGGGCTGCTTCCATTCCATGACTGCGGCTATCTTTTTTTTTTTTGGATCAACCTTGACTCTATCTTCTGATATAATGTGACCCAAAAAGCAACCTCTTTTAGTCAAAACTGCGTTTGTTGAACTCTGCATACAACTGATGTTCTCTCGGTCTTGTCAGTTTCATGTGCAAGTGCCATTTGTGTTCCTTTTCATTCTTGGATTAAATCAGAATATCATCAATGAAGACAATCACGAATCAATCCAATTTTTCCATATGCACCAGATTCATAAGGTTCATGAAATAAGCGGGCGCATTGGTTAGACCAAAGGGAATGACCGTGAACTCCAATAATCTACATCTGGTAATGTAAGTTGTTTTCTCTCGATCTTGCTCTCAGTCTTGAGCTGATGATAACCCGAGCGCAGATCGATCCTGAAAAATACTTTGGCACCCTTAAGCTGATCAAACAAGTCATCAATTCTAGGCAATGGATACTTGTTTTTGATTGTGACAACATTCAGTCCTCTGTAATCGACACACTTTCTCAGCTCTCCATTCTTCTTCTTCACAAACAAAATTGGGCTGATCAGGGCGAAACACTTGGTCGAATGAATTCTTTTTCTCTTGCAGTCCATCTAACTGTCTCTTGAGTTCTTTTAATTTACTGGCTGACATTCTGTAATGATGCTTGGCAATTGGTTTTGTGCCTGTAATCAACCTTATGGCAAGTTCTGCTTGTCTGTCAGGGAGTCTGCATGGCAATTCTTCCGGAAACACATCAGGGTATTCTTGTACTACTGGCACTTAATCTGGCGTAACTGCTAGCATGTTGATCATGCGCTTTCTTATATCCTTCACTATATATATATTTTTGCCACTTTCTGACCTTCAAGGGTTACCAATGATACTGTTTTGATTTCATAATCCTCCTTGCCTTTGTTCTGGGCTAGCCAGTTCATGCCCAAAATGACATCTAAACCTTGCAATTCTGGCTGCAGCAAATCTACTTTAACCTTCTCTGGATTGACTTGTACTCTTCTTCACTTGTACTTGTATATCATCTTTGTGTGTGTGGCGCGGTTCTCACTTGGATGAATTATGTCACACCAGGGTTGGGTATGATTGGGTCTGCTGGGATTTACTCTATTACAACATGACCATCACACCCATTTCACTTTACGCCAATGGTCTGCATACATCTTCATAATTTTGCCACAAGCCTTAGTTAAAGTAATTCACAGACATCCATTCAGATCTAGCTTACAAAAGGATAACCAAGAGTACATCATCTCATTTCTTATTCTGCATAGCTCATATTTTCTGGTCTATCTGCTGGTTTTGGGCCTGGAGTTTAGCTGCTTCTGATGACAAACTCCTCCTGGGACACTGATGTTTGTAGTGTCCAATCTCTCCACAATGGAAACATGCATCTGTCCTTCGTGGACAGCTGCTAGTAAGATGCTTGCCACCGCAGGTGAGGCACTTGATGGCGGGTGGCGAGGGAGTGGCATACTGCTGAGACTGTCGGGACTGGGTCTTCGGTATCGTCACAGACTGACGGAAGGGTTGGGATCGGAATGAGGGTGATCCCGTGGTCTTGTTCTGCTGAGCATTGTGTGAAGACTGAGACTTGTGCGCTGCTCTATGCTTTCTGTCATCCTCCATTCTGGTCCTCTTAGGGTAAGATTCATCTTCTTCCATCGGTGGCAGGCGGGATGAGAAGGTCTGCCTTTTTGCTTGCTCTTTAGCTTCTTCTTCGGGTAAGGACTTCAGTGGGCATTGGTCACGATAATGCCCATCCTGTTTGCAGTGAAAACAAGCCGTTGGTGATGGAGCCGAAGGCTTCTTTCGTTTCATGACTTTCACGTAACCTGGTCTTTCTTCTATCTGTAGAGCTCGATCAACCAGGCTCAATAGGCTTGAAAACTTCATGGCCTGAAGGCGTTGTCTTATATTGGGTTGTAGACCTTTCATAAAGTACTCCATCCTTTTAGCTTCGGTGTTAGTTTCCTCTTGAGCATACTGGGATAATTGATGAAATTGTTGTAGATATGCTGTGATGGAGTTCTCTCCTTGTTGAAGATTAAGAAAATCCTGATATCTTCTTGTGATGACTTCAGGAGGAATGCAGGCTTCACGGAACCTCTTCACAAAGTCTTCCCATGAAATATCTTCCTCCTTAGGGTGCATCCACTGGATAGCATTCCACCATGTAATTACGGGTTCGGACAACTGATAGGTGGCGAAAAGAACTTTTTCCTTATTTGTACACTGGATAGTATTCATTCTTCTCTCAATATCTTGTAACCAGTTATCTGCATTCAGTGACCCTGTTGTTGAGGGGAATTTTGGTGGGTGAGTTTGCAGGAATGCTGTCAACTTCAATGCAGTCGCGCTTGATGCTGACACTGACTCTTCGGGTGTCACCTTGACAATGAACGGTAGCTGTGATTCTCCTTGCTGTTCTGACATCTGGACTTGATCTGTGGCAGGTGCACCCTGCCTGTTGGTCTGACCACTCTGCTGTGCTGGATCCATCTGCCAATTGGGAATTTGAGATCAGCTTTGCAGCGGCTTTGGCAATCAAGAATAGGTAAGTAAGACATTGAATTTTCAAGGTAAGTATAGGGCGAAAAAGGTAAGATCGAGAGCGAAAGGGGGCAGGAGAAAGCTTTGAACACAGGGGGATTACTGATAATTAAGCAAACAACATACAAAGATAAAGAACATAAATTTATAATATGCAAGTGGTACATAAACCACTTAGGGTTCATGAATACACCTGCTTTACATTACAAAAGTACAACTACTACTCAGGGTCAGTCTAGTCTAGCGAACGACGGCTACACTTCCAGCTGCCGAGAAACGAAATTTTGAAGCTAGACAAGCAAGACAGTAAACATTTTTGCCAAAGTAAAACTTAAGCAGAAGTAAACTAAGATAGATAAGGTAGCAACAAGAGAGGAAAAGACAGCAATAATACTTATATTTTTCGTAAACCCTTTTTATGGCTTAAATTAAGTTTTGCGATAAAATCGCTTCCTAATCTGCCTTAGGTCTTAACCTACGGTCAAGAGCCTGCTCTAATACCACTTCTTGTAACACCCCCGTTTCCAGGGGCGCGTACGGACACGGCATTCCGCAACTATTCACGCATGAACAGTTATGGAACGTCGCGCAAGAGTATACCATTGCATGCTTTCAACGAAAGACCAGCATATATTTTACATAAGGATTAACATCCATTTTTCTACAGCGGGGCGTGCAAGCCCAAAGTATACTTACATTACAAAAACTCCAGAATCCGCTTGAGCGCGGCCAAGACCTAAAGCCTCGGGTCCTCGTCGAAGAAGAGACCCTCCGGGACGTCCTCGACGGGGAGACCTTTCCAACACGAAATCTTGAATTGCCTTCTTTTCCTTCTGGTATCTGTGGCATTTAGCAAGCCTGAGTACTCCGACCCCGTACTCAGCAAATCACAAGGGAAACCCTAACTTACTACTTGCATGGATCGACAAGGGAAGGGAGTATACTTGGTTTATTACTTTTGAGTGGGTGCAGTTTTATTTGCAAACATTTTGATAAAACGGCCCAAAACTACTCCTCAAGAACTCAGGGGTTTTCACGAAGAGTTCATTAACCAACTTAACCAAGTTAGAGCATGTACAAAACTACTTAAGCTTCGCGGCTGGAATCACCCAAGTGACACAGCTCCAATAACCGGGAGCACGACGTATTCGAATACCATTTATTTGACTCTGCAGAGTTTGCTCAGCTTTACCCACACGATCCCTTAACCCTCATGACTGAGTTAAGGAAGCCAGGTCGTTTCACTGCTCAACTCTTTATATAGGCTCTACCCGGTAGAATTCACTCGGGTCTGGATCCCACACACACACACACACACACACACACACACACACAAGAGAAAACAGTGTCCGCTTCGAGTGAACTCTACCGTTGTTAGGCACCCATAACGCGGCTCACCTAACCTCACTGCTAAACCTCCTGTAGAGTTTCAATCGAGTTGAGCAGCTACTAGACAAGTGTTGACAAGTCAACTCCTGTGGTTGAGCGATCGCTGTGACATTTGCTCAGCGTAAGGGTTTCAGTCCTTATATTTTCACATGGTCCGCAGCCTCGCCAGGCCCGCGACCCAAACTGAGGTAAGCGGTGGGCGTAGACCGTCCCGCGGTTTCCCACTCACCCTTACCCTTCTCCAAACCTAGGGTAAAAGATTGGCGAGGACCGTCTTGCGGTTTCCACTCCCCCTTACCCTACCTTGCACGCCGGCACTCTCCGCTCTAAGATACGGTGTCCCACACCACCCTACCTTAGAGTCGGGTTTTCCAAATTCTATTGGCTCCACAGCCACGACCTTATTAGTGTAAGACTTTTGCATGATAATAATATCCTACAATTTTCTAGATTAACAACTAATTATTTCTAGGGTTACAAAGGCATGGCTACAAGTTTAACATGGCATTTAACAGTGGTAGGTTTAACTACATAACATGTCATTCTAAACACTTTATTTTATTTTCGAACTAACATTTCACAATTAGTATAATGCAAATAGCATAATAACATAATTAGACAACATGGGTTGCAATATGATCAAGGACTTGTGACTTGCCGTAAACCGGGACGAACTCGGCTGGCTCGAACGTAGAAGCTCCTGGATCCTGCGACTGCACTTGATCTTCCGGGGTCTTCGAAACTAGCGCAAACATACAAAATAAATAAATCCGGCTTGAGACTAATCAAGCGAGGGAAAATAAACTATTTAAAAAGGAGTAAAATGCATAAATCTCCAAATGAGGAATTTTAGAAATTTACCTGGGATGAATTTGGGGAAATGGAGGTCACCAATGGGTCTGGAATAATATTGGAGCAAAGTGGTGAAATTTGGGAATTTTTGGGATTTTCTGTGATTTTCTAGGATTTATTTGGATTTTCTGGAATATTGGAAATTAGAAAAAGGTTGGAAAATCGGGATGAACAGTGAATGGTCGGCCCGATTACTGTGCGGCCCAGCGGGGAAATTCAAACGCGCGACGGCGGCCCAAGCGCGCGCGCGGGAGAGGAGTGGGGCGGGAGGCCACGGCCCGGGCGCGTCACGCCCGTGCGGCCTGGATGGCCGCCGCGTGGCGGAGCGAGCGGCATCGGTGCGGCGAGCGCGGGCGGCCCGGATCAAGGCGGGGAGGAGTGATCGGACGGCCGGGATATGAAGACGGCGGCGAAGCGGTACGAGGTAGATCGGACGGAGAAGAAGCGGACGGATTAAGAAGATCGGACGGAGGGAAGGGTGGCTGGGTCGGGTGGCTGTGATTACACGGCAGTGGGACAGATGGACGGCGGAGGAAGGGCCACATCTTCGTCTTCCTCCTCTCGCCGTGCGCGCGCGCCAGAGGGACGGAGAGGGCGGCGTCTCCGTTCTCCGGCGAGGACAAAGGCCTCCGGGGGTCGGGAAGGGTTCCACCGGATAGAGTGCAACTAGGGGTCTCACTTTAGGGTTTAGGAGGAGGAAGGGATCAACGGAGGGGACGGGAGACCGAGGGGAAAGATTTGGTTTCCCGGCGGTGAGGAGGGTCACCGGGGCCGAATGGATCCAATCGGCCGCGGCTACACGCTCAGGGGCATCTGAGGCTTACATTGGCAGCGGTGGCAGGAGCTGGGGAGCTGCGGTGAGGTCTGGCCACAGAGAGGGTGCGGCGGCCGGAGAGGGTCGTCGGTGCCGGAGCTCTTCGGCGATTCTCCTGGCCAAACAAGGACACCATCGGGGTTAGGGAGTAGCAGAGGAGCTCCAAGCGAAAGGAATCGAGGGATGGGGCAATGGGGAGGGAGATTGGCTCACTGGGGTTGCCGGCGCAGGGGAGGGCGGCAACGGCGACCAGGGTGACGAGGGTTCAATCGACAGCTCCTGGAGGAGCTCTGGAGTGTTGGGAGGAGATTGAGGGCGGTGGGAGAGCTCGGGAAGCAAAGGAGGCAAGGGAGCCGCGGGGGCGGGTTTTATACCCGGAGCGGCGAGGGGAGTCCTTCGGGGAGAAGGAACGGGCGGGGCCCTGGGGTCGACAGGAGAGCATGGGGCAGTGAGGGCGTCTCCTCCGTGGGATGGGGCGGTGTCGGGGTGCTGTAGCGGCTTGATGGCGATAAGACGGGAGCAGGTGGTCGGGGCGGCATGGCGGAGGCGCGTCCGCGTGCGGGGAGGGGAGGTGGCGGCCACTGGCAGGCGGGACCGGGGCAGGAGCGAGGTGACGTGGCACGAGGGTGTCCACGACTTCGAGCGAGGCTGTCGGGGGCGCGGGCGCGGAGGAATCCAAGGCGCGGCGCAAAGGCGGTGCCGACGGGCGCAGGCGCGCAGCGCGTGCGCGAGGGGGGGGGGAAGGCAGGGAGCGGGGTCGGGCGTCCGCGCGAGGAAGGGAGAAGGCGGGGAGGGTGCAGGCGCCAGCGGGAGAGGAGAGGGGAAGGCGCCGGGCACGGGTGGAGGCAGAAAAGGAGAAGGCGCCGGAGAAGAGGGGCAACGCCCAGCCAAAAAGGGAAAGCGGGGAAGGGGAGAACTTTCCCGAAAAGGAAAGTTTCGAAATTTCACTCAAAAATCGCAGAAATTCAAGAAAATTCATTTTGAAATTTTCCAGGGCTTTTCACCCACGCCCCGCCCATCGTCCCGGACCCGTCGCTCCCGCAGTAGAACGTCGCCGTCGCCGGCGTCCGGTCAGCCGCTCCGAGCATCAGGCACGGCGCGAGAACCGCGCACAGAGCCAGCGACTTCGCCATGCCCATGCCCACGACAACTTCGGAGAAACAGAGAGAAAGACACGAGTAGCAGATGAAGTGTTGGTTTGTTGCTAGCGATGAGAAGTGATCAAGACCATTAGTGCTTAAATAGGGGCCGGAACGGGAGTTGGAAACGATCGATTAGGATGGGATTAGCGGGATAATGTGATGACGGTGATAGATTGATAATTGATCTCATATCAGAGAACACGTAATCACCGTGCGAACTCGCAGCACATGCGATTCACATGTTTTTTTTACTGCGGTTGGTGGACTTTGGAGATAGCAGTGGATAACGGAAGCACCGTTGTAGACGGTGTACATAACTTTAGATTCAGAAAGTTATTTGAAGAAATAAGTCGTTTGGAGTAGATGCTTTGTTTATTTTGGTTTTAGAGAAGTTAAAACTAAAAAAATAAAAAAGGAAGTGTTTAGGTATGATCTGGATGTTTTCTTTCTAACTATTATTCAAATTTTTGATCCTTGGATTAGAGATCAAGAGGCCCCTTGTTTTTGAAGGAAGGAGATTTTTTTCAAGTGGGAAGGGGTAGAATTTAAGTAGAAGAGGGGAGAATTTATAGCCATTGAATCTCTAATTCAACAGTTATAAATCTGGATGATAGTTAAACAAACATTCGAACGATGTTTAACAAAAATCCATAAAAATAAAAGGATGGTAGTTTTGCGCCAAGCTAGCTAGCTAAGCTAGGCCTCGGCTTGCGCGTTGATTGGAATGATTGCAACTAAGAGCAACTCCATCCTACTTTTGAGGGCCGAGGGACAAAAAACTCACTCCAGCAGGGCCCCTACTTGAGCCCTCAAAAATAGGGGGCCCTCAAATCTTCCACATCGGTGCTTCATTTAATTTCGAGATTAACTGGTGGCGCAAGTCAATTCAATCAGCCAGTGCTGCAAATGAACGAGTGCATTTACGGATTCCGGCTTAGATTAGGGTTGCATGATATGTATGATCCTATCTGTATCGTAATTAGTCGACGAAATGATCGATCATATATTCATATGCCTTTCTCTGATGGGAGAGACAACATAGGTTCAATCGGGCGTGGACTTCCTGAAATTAAAAATATAACGTGGTTAGTTTACTGATTGATTTATGGAAAATGTGTTTAGTTTGTAGAATATCGGTTTATTAATGCCTATTCGGTTAGAACAGCTCTCTTCTAGTATACCAAAGATGAGAAAATTCAAGAAGGAATTGCCTTTGCATGCTAAAAAGAAAATGAAGTGCTAACAGAATGGTCGAACCCGCCTAGCGTACTTTATCGAGGCTGAACGGATTCTCCACAATTAGGAGTAATGGCACCATGCGATTATATACTTGTCTTAAGCACTAATCGAAAAACTATAAATTAACGATGTAAGGTACTATAGTAAAATCAGTGTATCAACTGCGAGTGCGGTAGTAAACAATCACTATATCAATTGATCTAATTGTTTCGTTTGTTGACAGTGGCGGATCCAAGAAAATTTTTTGGAGAGGCTGAAATACCTTCAGCTCGACCTCAGCCCCTTCTACATTATACATCTATGGCTAAAAATTTAGAGAGGCTCTAGGGGGGCTCCAAGGGTCCGGTAGCGGTAGGGGGGTTCGAGCCCCCCGCCCCACCGCTGGATCCGCCGCTGTTTGTTGACATGGATGACTGAGAATAAGCTACGGTTTACGATTTTCGACTATAATTTATTAATCCAATAAATAATAATTATTAAAAAATTAAAATTAAAAACAGACTGAAATATCGAAAAGAACAGCTAATACCATGGTACCATTCCCCTCTACCATTAGCCAGGGATTCCGTTTCATCCATCGGTGGTCATGGAATTGGATTAGAGCAAATTCAGACCAAGCCAATAAAAGGGCCCACTCTAATCCATGCTTGGTTGAGGCCTAGCCTAATGGGCCTTTTGTATATCCTATTTTCTTTACTATTATAAAAAAATGAGTTGGTGGTTGGTTCATTCTCTTTCAACCATTCTATTCTCTTAATTTCTTACCATTCTCCATTTTCCAACCGATCAGAGCAACTCTCTTTTATAGTACGATTCTCTATACATTCAATAAGTTCCGTTGCAACGCACGTGTACGTAACTAGTTACACTAAATGACCAAGTCATTTTTTCTTGAAGCAGGAAAAATGATCTGATTGACTGATTGTGATTGGGCCTGAAGTCTAGCTATCTAAAATGTGTCTGACATTGTTCATGTGCTTATTGATTCTTGATTCATGGATGACTATCAGTAAGCTGCAGCTCGCGCAATCCCATCTACTTATGTAGCAGTCTAGTTTTCAGTACCT
Organism: Dendrocalamus latiflorus; assembly: GCA_017311315.1. Classification (NCBI taxonomy): domain Eukaryota; kingdom Viridiplantae; phylum Streptophyta; class Magnoliopsida; order Poales; family Poaceae; genus Dendrocalamus; species Dendrocalamus latiflorus. The sequence continues at coordinate 7,910,453 of CM029678.1, read as the reverse complement.
TTTTAAAATTTTTAAAAATAAAATAACCATTTGGATTATTCTTAAATTAATTAAAGCTTAATATGAATTTTTAAAGAAATTTTAAAGATTTAATGTGAATAAAATAAACTTTAATTAAATTAAAACCAGCTTCATTTGAGTTCCTTGTGTTGTAAGGAAAATTTTTCGGTATTTTCTTGGATTTTTGGGAGTTTATTTGCTATTCATTGGAGCTCAATTTGAATTATTCCAAAATTTTAAAATTTAGAAATTAGTGAAAATTTGGATTTTCCTTTTTGGGCTGAATTTATTTTTACTCTCTCGTCCCGGTCTCCTTTTTGGCCAAGCCTTTTTCTCCTTTCCGGCCTGGCTTGCATCACCACGCGGCCCATTCCTTTTGCGCCGCTTGGCCCATCGCCTCTTCCCTGAGCCACGCGTCGCCTGCTCGGCCTCGCCCTCTTTTCATCTAGCTGCCAGCCTGGTCCCACTGCCAAGTCTCGTCGACACCTGTGCCCGATCTATCGGACGAGTCCTGTTCTTCTTCCTCGCCTTGGTTTCCTTGGCGTGCGGGCCACAGCCACATTGCCTTAAATAGTACATGCCCGAGCCCACAGAACTTACTCCAAACCGCCATCCTCCTCGCCCTCGCTTGCCGACGCCAAGCTTCCCTCTGCGCGTCAGAATTCAAGAGTGAGTTTCCGCCGATCGAGTTGCTGCTCCGCGTGAGGAATCAAGCAAGCTCTGGTAAGGCATAGCCATCGCCGACTACCGCCCTAGCTTCACCTAGCTCCAGTGATACAGGGTCGCCTGATCTTCTCGACGTAGGATCAAGATACTCACGTGGATTTGATGAACCATAGTGATCTCCCGTTGCTAATGCAAGAGTTAGCACTCCATAATTCGCCCAACCACACGTGTTAAACTTCACGACCACCGATGAAGTTCCATCGCGCTCCCAATTCCCAACGGAAAGGTTGAACGATCTTGATTTCAGCAAACTCCCAATTCCCTCAAGTTGAGTCGGCCATCAAAAAGAATAAGAGTATTTTATTATCAAACATGATCTGAGCCCTAAAGGCTACCAATACAAGGCTTATATAGCCCCTTGGGACGTTCATATGGTCCCCAAACCAAGTACAACTCAACCCTATATGGTTTTAGATACGAACTCTCATAAAAAGGAAACTATATTTTCCACCCATTATATTATTTTGATCATAACTTTTTATCCGTGATGAATTTGAAGGTGGGACGAGATCTATTGCGTATCCCTTGAAATTATCTTTCCAACGAGTACAAGAACAACTGAATCGGACTCCGTTTGTGAAAGTTATGGCCTTTTTAGTAACTGCCTATTAGGCTGTCCCGAACCGAATCCGAATTGAATTCTGAGTTGAATCCGAGTTTGAATTGGATTGAGCACGTGGGAAGTCTGAATTTGGCTTGAAAATCTTATCCAAAACTTGTAGTTTAAGTCCTTGGGCTCCTCCCTTTTTGCTCTCCCACTGCATGAGCTTCTTTCCTCCTTGATCAGCTGCATGGGCTTCTCCATTGCTTTGGCCCCGGAATCATCACAATATTCAAACCTAATAATAAACAAGAATTTGGCATAAGGTAGTATGTCATTCCCACGAATAGAAGGAAATTCATTAAGAAATAAATTCACCTGACAATATTTAATGCGGCTCAATACTTCTTTCCAGTGAAATAATGTATTTGACTTAAAAGTGCTAAACATGTGTGTATCTGCATCATCTAGCCTTCCTTCCTCATGCAACGCCGAGGTCCGGGGACCAACGGATGTCAAGATGGTCAGAGCCGAGTTCGCGTCGCCGCTCCCTCTCGTTGTTGGCTGCCCTTCGTCCCTCCTCGGCACCCGCACTAGGTCAAACGGTACCGCCATATCGCCCTCTCCCTTTTCTACGTCTCGCCGACCCCTCCCCAGCGGCATGTTAACTCCAGATTGCCAACTCCCCGCATTAAAGTGTCTTGCCTATGCCATTCAAAGTCTCCATCATTATTAAACATAATCTATTTATCCAACTCACGAAAAATATTAGTACTATGATGTGATTATCATTAATTACCAAAATATATCATTAACTTATGATGGTGCAGGGGCGAATCTATAGTAGTTCATGGGTGTTCAGCTGAACACCCAAATTTTTTGATAAAAAATCTAGTATATATAAGATATAATACATATGTATATATTTTGTTGGGCCAAAATAGCTATATTCGTAGTCATGAATCAGCCTAACAGGCGCCTAGGCCTTGCCTATTTTTTCGTGCGCTCGGCCCGATCAGCCCATCAGCTCACCCGGCCACCCCCCAAACCCCACCCCTACCCCCCCGTCCTGTGCCATTTGCGAATCGGCATCCGCCTCCGCCTCCGCGTGACCGCCCGCCGATCGCAGTCCGCACTGTGCTCCGCAGTCCGCACCACGGCTCCGTAGTCCGCATCGAGCTCCGGCTCCGCGCCGCGCGACCGGCCGCAGACGTCGGCTCCATTTCTTCCTCTTCTTTCGCCATCGTCGGCCGCCACTGCTGTAGCCCCTGTCGCTGACTCTGATGATGCCCTCACCAAAGGTTTGATCTATATATCTCTTCACCTCCATTTCAATTGGGATTGGGAAATGATCCTGATTATTGATCCCCCTTCCTCCACATTTCCTCAATCCAAAACCCTAGGCACTAGCCTCGCTGATAGATACCGTGTCCAGTCCATGGCTGACCTCCTCACCGAAGGTATTATCCCCTTTCATCTCCTATCCCCTATATCGACGAGAGGAGGTGGAGCTACATGGTGGGCGGAGGTGCGGGGAAAGGGAGGGGGCAGGAGCGGGGCGGGCGTCCCCATGGGGTCCTCCGTTAGGACCGTGACACTTCAGTCGCCTCTGCTGCTGCGGAGGTGAGTAGTTGGGTGAAATTGTGACATGATGTCATGTTAGGTGTTGGGTTTCGTTTTTGGTTTGGTGGCTTTGCGCTAGGCTTCGAGGGTCTGATTTGGGGAGAATTGGCCACAGATTTTGGGCGAATTTCATAGTTGGATACTGATTTGCTGTATCGTAGGTGTAGTCATCTACAGATTTGATTTTTTGGTCTCGATCCAATTAGGATTCACGAAGCTCCATAATAGATGTGTGTTTTGTTACATCAAGATGTGCGCTTGCTAATTCTGGCCTAGGAATTTGAAGTGAAATAGGGAGAAATTAGATTGTATGATATTTCTGGAACTATGACTTTGTAATTTTAGTCCATATGATTTATTTCACCTTCAATTTACAACTGGGTCGAAGGAACTCGTAGAAAATTTGGCATTTCGGTGTTTTCTATAATGTTTCACTAGTCAGTGTAATTTCCAAACGAGCAGATTGATTATAAGCTCTGCTGTTTTTTGAACAATTAAAGCCTTTAATCGGTTTTGGACAAAGTAATATTGTCATATTATGTGTTGTGTAATTTATGCTATTGGCCTTATTGGAGCTAGGTGCTCATCATTCCAAAGTCCGAGATGCTTCCTAAGTTACTATAGTTATTTGTTTTTGCAGAGTCGATATCTAAGTTTGGATCTGGACTATTCCTCCTTGTTCAAGTTGTTCTTTTGTTGGACTTCTTGCATGGATGGAATGAGAATTGGGTCACTATGAATGAACAGTTCTGGTTGGTAGCTGATCTTTATCCTTGTTTTCATTCAGCTTCCTTTGGTCTAGAGTAAACTCTTTGATTTCTCAAAATCTGCATTGTTTCCTTCCTGTTTATCACTGCAGGTACATGGCTATATTGATTATCTTAATTATCTATTACATTGCCACGTTCTCTTTTTGGGGTCTACTTTTTCACTGGTTCACTCCATGTCTGCATCTGGGCATAAATGCGGACTTAACCTATTCTTCATTGTCTTCACATTGATTCTTGTTTTGCAGTTGCAATTGTCGCCCTGCACCCAAAGGTATTGTCTTGTGCCTTGTTATGTATTTTATTATAACATGATTTATGCATAGTATTTGGATCATATGGAATGTGTTGTTGATGGTTGGGCTATGAAAAGTTGTAGGAGATGTGTCTACGTATTATGATAATTGCTATTCTAGATATGCCCATGGATCTATTTTAGTATTTAGCTTCTGCCCACAAGTTGTTGCTGCTATTACATTTTGGCTTAATATAGTTCCTGCCCTCTTGGCATATACAAATGATGAATCGGAATTTTATGATTTTTGCATATCAATGGTAGCTTGTTGCCTGCATCAGTTAGATTGATTCTTGTTTTTGTAAAAGTTGTTTTTCTGAGTAGTGTAAACTCATGTTTTGTTTATGGCGCTATAAAATGTAGCATGCAGTAAACTCATGAATTTTGTATTTTATGGTTTTGTAGATCTTTGAGCTTTAAAAAATGAAGTTCGTAAATTTGAAATCTTTATGGGGAGAGAGCGGGAAAGAGTAAAAAAGGGACAGGATCAGCAAGGTACGTAACTATCATTAATATCTATAATTTGCTATTTAATTTATGTCATTATGCTAGCTTTATATCGTCTATTGTCCCATAAGAAATCGTTATTTTTTGTATTTTTATTATATCTATATACATATATCCTTGTATCGGTATTTTGAGGGAAACGATGTGTCGCAGTATCGACGTATCTAAGTAACCTAGATCCGAAGTCCGAACACCCATCTGAAAAATCCTGGGTCTGCCATTGTAATGGTGGGTCTAGATTCTTTAATCTTCGTTTTTTGGTAATTGATGACAACCACTACAATTGGAAATAATTGGATATAAAGTAATATGAGTATATATAAACTATATAAGTTTTATATACTCAAAGATATGTTTTAAAGTAGATATCTCCAATATATATGGATAAAAAACATGGACCAATACTAATAAAATAAAAAAAATATAGAGTGAATTCCTCTAAATGTGTGCATGTAAGAATGTGTAATAAAAATATATGCATATATTCAGGTTAGACTTTTGGTGGAGTTCAATCTATATTTTAGATCCGAGAATGCAACAAGATATAGAAATATGATGTTGAATGCATGCCTCTATAATTTTCACCTTTTCATCTAAATATGACTAAATAATATCATACTCAACAAACGAGTTAGTCTCACATTTAGTTTATCATTAATCACCATACGGTCGCTACTCTAATAATTAATAATATTTACTTCTTCCATAGTTATTCATGATTATGGTTGGTATTTTATATATATTTTAACTATGTGCACTAGTGTAATCCTGAAATAGTGCGGAATACACAGAGAGTCCGAATTTGCATATACGGGCCTCGACAACTTACAAATTTGAGCAATGATGATAGTATTTTCTCAGCAAAAAGCAATATTTGTTAGTACCAAAAGTGTTTTTATACTTGAAACAAAAGTGCTTAGTGGTAATTGAATGTTAATGTCTATTGATGAAGGGGACGTATATATGCGCATCAGCACGTACATATGCCTGTAACTTCCGGACTTCGACTTGCACGCTCTAATGATGATTGATTCCCAGTGTCTACAATTCCTTGCTCTATTTTAAGCCAGTAAATTAGCTCGGCATGCACATTCAGACATTCTAGCTACTTTAGTAGTTAAAAGTAGAGGGGCAATTGCTTATTTGCTACTGCAGATTTTCACGATGCCAAATGTGTCATCTCTTGTGTTACTAATACACGGGGATTTGTCCAATTTGCAGTGGCATGCAAAAAGATTAAGTAGGTTGATTTGATCCCAGGATCGAACAACACCAGGCAAATACGTACGTCGATTAATTAGGTGTTGCATCCAAGTTCTATGCTTACCAGTTCGGTAGTTAGTTAGTTAGCTCATACATGACGACTATCGTTTCTTAACACGCAAATCAATTTGTATGATTGGGTGCGGATGAGTTAGTCGATGAATCAATTTTGTATGGAAGGAAACGAGAAGAATTGGGCTTGTACAGATCAATCATTATTGTAACGCGCAAGTCCATGCCTGGACGCTGCAATCATGTGCTTGCGATCGTTAGAACATGGATCTCATTTCATATAATCTCGTTATATCATGCATATATAGACTATCTAGATTCTAGAGGGGCATTTTTGGTTCTAAAAGAAGAAATGAAAGAAGTTAATCAGTAGTGTAAAGTAGATTGCCATTAAAAAAACTCGTACACATTATATGTAGTCTACTTATTAATGCTGAACCCTAACATTTCCATTGTCATAATTGGATGGTCAGAATGACAGGAACATATTTTCTTATTTTTGTCCTGGGAGAAAATGGAGTCAATTAGTTATTTAGATTATTAGATACACATGTCACAGTGCTAGCATTATTTCTGCACCTAGCTAGGTCAAGACTGTTGAGGAAATACTTCCCTTTTTCAGGGAAAATTTAATGGTTGAGTCTTATTTCCATAGTTATGGTCGAGATCGTTGACATCAATTATGTTAGCCTCTCCAATATTTGCTAACTCATGACGTCTTCTTTAAAAAGAAAGTCATCTCTTGTATAATATGAGTTCTGAAATTTCCGACCGACATGGAATTACGACCGGCACGTTAGCGCCGGCAGCTTCTGAATGTAATTAAAATTCAATCAACTAATCCACACAACTAGTATAATGCTAATCTAATTAGTAAGTCGAAATGGACCAATTCACATTTCTACATTAACAGATTAGTTTATCATGATTTCTGATCAATCGGTTGTTCAATCTTCCACTAAATACAGTAGACGAACATGCAGAGAGCAGGGTTTCAACCTTTCAACCACTAGATGATCAGATTAATTAACGTGTGCGCGCGGTGTGGAAAGAATTAGCTCCAGTTAGTTGCGCTGAGAATCTATCTAATCATACGACTCGCTAGGCCGGATAAAAATTGATCGAAACGGCCGGCGATAACTAACTTAAACTAATTAACAAAGGCCTGATGCATCAATGATGATGCGATGGTTACAACACGCCAAAGTCAAAGGCCTCGGAGCTTAGCTTAATCAGCTAGCTAATTAACCCGTGTTGCGTCCATCGATCGAGCTGCATGTGCTTGGATCGAACACGGATTGCGTATGTTCTGACACAAGACAAGACCATCATTCTTCTAATAGTCTAATCCTCTCTAGCTAGTCTCTACCTATGGTGATTAATTAGCACTCGCTCCTCCCATTAGTTTGCACTTCCTGCTCTATATAAGCGCACTGGCCTCCATCAACACGATCACCATCGCTCAAACCAAACGGTTTCCTTTGCCACTTCGTCCTCACGCACCCTCACTTGAATCACATCTCTCGTTCTTCGCAAGCATTGCCATGGACATGGCCAAGTCCCTAGTTTTGTGCACCGTCCTCGCGACGTTCCTCGCACTCTGCGCGGCCGATTGGTCTCCGGCCACCGCCACGTTCTACGGCGGAAGCGACGGCTCCGGCACAATGGGTAGGCTAGCATTCATTTCCCTTCTACTCCGTTGATATACGTTTCGTTGTAAGAATCATGCACGCATTGCTATCTACGAGCGTACTTACGTAGCTAATGTGCATATGTGCATGCATGTGAACTTACGATTAGGCGGAGCGTGCGGGTACGGCAACCTGTACGACCAGGGGTACGGCATCAACAACGCGGCGCTGAGCACGGCGCTGTTCAACGACGGCGCGTCGTGCGGGCAGTGCTACCTCATCATCTGCGACACCAGCAAGTCGCAGTGGTGCAAGCCCGGCACCGCTGTCACCATCACCGCCACCAACCTCTGCCCGCCCAACTGGGCCCTCCCCAGCGACAACGGTGGCTGGTGCAACCCGCCGCGACAGCACTTCGACATGTCACAGCCGGCCTGGGAGCAGATCGGTATCTACCGCGCCGGCATCGTGCCCGTGCTCTACCAGCGGGTCAAGTGCTGGCGCCAGGGTGGGGTGCGGTTCACCATCGCTGGGTTCAACTACTTCGAGCTCGTGCTTATCACCAACGTCGCCGGCAGCGGTTCGGTGGCCAGCGTGTGGATCAAGGGGACCAACACGGCGTGGCTCCAGATGTCGCGGAACTGGGGCGCCAACTGGCAGTCCCTCGCCGGGCTCGCCGGACAGGGGCTCAGCTTCGCCGTGACCACCACCGGCGGGCAGTACCTGCTCTTCCAGGACGTCGCACCGGCGTGGTGGCAGTTCGGCCAGACGTTCAGCACCTACCAACAGTTCGATTACTAAACGACGACGACCGTGCGTTCTTGCGTGGTATGTTTAATGGCTGGTTGTTGCGTGCTCGTGATTTTGACGGAGCTGCACCTGCCATTATATTGAATCCTTGGAGGCCGGCATGGATCTCTCCTATGTGATGCTTCGACTGCAGGAGGTGCGCGCGACGATATGTAATTTCGCCTCATAGCTCGTCGATCTTTTTTTTTATTTGCTTAACTTGTTAATTATTGATTGCGCCGTCTATGAATGTAAATCTTTTATATGAGTTAATGAAAAATTATTATTGAGCAGCAACCCGTTAGAGCATCTCCAGCAGGGCCCCTACTTGAGCCCTCAAAACCAAATTTGAGGGCTTGAGGCAAAAATAGAGGTCCAGCAGGGCCCCTACTAGAGCCCTCAAATTTGAGGGGCCCCTTAAATCCCCCCTTCAGCCCTCATTCCTAGGGGGCCCCTACTCCGGCCCTCATTTTTCAGCTTTCCTCGTTTTTTCCCGTACGAATGAAACAAATTTAAATTCGGAACAAATTTGAACATTCGGAATAAATTTGAATTTAAATTTGAATATTCGAAACAAATTTGAATATTCGGAATAAATTTGAATTTAAATTTGCATGTTCGGAACAAATTTAAATTTAAATTTGGATATTCGGAACAAATTTGGATATTCGAAACAAATTTGAATTTAAATTTGAATATTCGGAACAAATTTGAATTTAAATTTGAATATTCGAAACAAATTTAAATTTAAATTTGAATATTCGGAACAAATTTAAATTCAAATTTGGATATTCGAAACAAATTTGAATTGAAATTTGAATATTCGGAACAAATTTGAATTTAAATTTGAATATTCGGAATAAATTTGAATTTAAATTTGGAACAATAAAATTCGAAACAAATTTGAATTTAAATTTGAATATTCATATTTGAATTCATAAATTTAAATATTGTCCCTCATTTTGAAATCATAAATATTTTATTGTGTATTGTGCTTTTGTCTCATACATATGCATATAGTGTGTGAGTAAATAGAGGGAATTGAGAAGTAGGGGCCCTGTTTTGAGGGCTCCTGCTGGAGTGCAACCCAGAAAATAGGGCCCTCAAAAGTAGAGGGAGCCCTCAAATTAAAAGTAGGGGGCCTGTTTTGAGGGCTCCTGCTGGAGATGCCCTTATTGTGTACTTGCTCAAGTAAAAGAAATGGGAACATCCTAGAATGTGTCAATGGTTGATCTTACAAATGATAGGAAAATCTATATTGCTATATTGGGATTACAGCCTACTCTTGAGTAGCAATTACAAAACGGATGCTACTAGCCTAAATTTGCTATTTCTTGCCTCCGTTGTCTCATGCTTGGTTGGTTCATTGATTGATCCTTACTTCGTCCTCTCCCGTTAGGATTAAATGGTGCCAACGATGTGTCGGTTGTCCACGGGAATAGGTGCCTTGTTGATTCCTCACGCCCGATCAAGCAATTGGTTGTTAACAGCGAGAGAGATATGACAACAATTGCTAATCAGTTAGTGTCAGTGGGATAACTGCAAGGTGGTCGGCATAGGGCCGAATCGTGGTGTGGTTAATGGAGACAAAGGCACACATGCTCTATTCAACTGTATGGGGGGTTTCTTAAAGTCGAGCCCACCTATTGAATTAGGGAATCTCTAAGTAGTGGTTGGTCGGGTAGATGAACAATAATTATCCGACTAGGGGTACTCGAGTGGCATTGTTTCAGGTGATATATGGCCACGAAAGCTTAGGGCCTTGATCATGTATTAAATTTGTATTTAATGAATAATTCCATCCTCGTCAGCTAGCCTCTAAACTTTAAGTGAATTTATGAATTAGAAACCTTCTATTGGAATACAAGTCAAGAGGTCTTTTTGACGATAGTCAATAAAGATAGAGAATTTTTTTGGGAATTTGGTGTTTCTGCCCCTGTTCTCGACTGCAAATGTGATTTTACCCCTACTTTTTTAACTTTGTGATTTTGCCCTTGCGATTTTGAAATGAAGACTCCGTTTACCCCCTGTTTTATGAGACCGTTAAGACTGGAGGATTAAATGGTAAAAAAAAGATGCCCACGCGAAAAGACAAGAATGCCCCCACTCCCTCCACTCCCTCTTTGCCTCTCCGCCCCCACTCCCGCTCGCGTCTCCGCCCCCCTCGGCCCCTCCGCCGCTCCACGGACGCCGCCGCCTCCCTCTTGCCTCTCCGCCCCCACTCCCTCTCGCGTCTCCACTCCCTCTCGCCTCTCCGCCCCCACTCCCGCTCGCGTCTCCGCCCCCCTCGGCCCCCCCGCCGCTCCACGGACGCCGCCGCCTCCTTCTTCGCCCCGCCCCTCCGTCCCACACCAGGCTGCCGGCCTCCTCCTCCGCCCCCAGATCCGCCGCCTCCTCTTCCTCCTCCTCCGCCCCCACCAGGCCGCCGGCCTCCTCCTCCGCCCCCAGATCCGCCGCCTCCTCTTCCGCCCCCACCAGGCCGCCGGCCTCCTCCTCCGCTCCCAGATTCTCCGCCTCCTCTTCCTCCTCCTCCGCCCCCACCAGGCCGCCGGCCTCCTCCTCCGCCCCCAGATCCGCCGCCTCCTCTTCCTCCTCCTCCGCCCCCACCCGGCCGTCGGCCTCCTCCGCCCCCACCCGTCCGCCAGCCTCCTTCTCCTCCCTTCATCCGCCTCAGCTCTCAGCGCCTCCGCCGCTCCACCCTGCACTGGGATGCCGCCGTCTCCATCTTCGCCCCGCCCTTCCGCTCCCGTCGCTGCCGTCGCCGCGTGCCCCCTCCGGCCGCGGCTCTGCCCGTGAAGTCCCGAGCCCGCGCCAGGGCTGGCCTCCCTCTCTCTGCTCCCGGCCGACGACAGCGCCCCGGCCGAGCCGCCGCCCCGCCGCCACCGTCCTCCAGATCGAGCCGCCGGCGGCCTGATGGTAGCAATTGTTGGATAATCTAGCTCGGTTTAGTTCTTTCTGTTCTTACATGTTATAGCAGAGTAGGTTACTAAATTCAGAATATGTTTCCCTTTCGGTTTAGAGAGTCCAGAACTCGGTTATGTGTCGTGGTGATCATGGACACTGTCTTGCAATCAGATTTGTAGTCATATTTGGTTCCTATTTAAAGCAATGCAAACTTGAGAAAAGCTGTGATTCAGGCAGCACCAAAACTGATCTCTCTGAAGTTCATTGAGTTGTTTCTGCGTGCAACTGCTTGTTTTCATCAATTGCCGGCAAGGGAAGTCAAAGGTGAAGTCGTCAGCAATGGTTATGCAATCAAGTTCGTGTACCCATCTTCTTCGTATTTTTGGTCAATGCATGCAGCTCTCAAGTTAGACAAGTTCTAAATTCAAGATGGCACATATATATGAATCATAATGGTTCTACATTTAATGGCTGAATGTGATGTTTGCAAAATTTGACAAATTTTGTCCAGATTTATATTAATAAAACGAATGCATAAATTTGTGTCTAATTCTGTTGACAACATCCCTACCAAATATGTCAAAACTTCAATTTCGAAATAGGGGTAAAATCACAAAGTTCTCTAACAAAACAGGGGTAAAATCACATGGGCAAACTTGTCTATTCGTGCAAAAGTTAACACCGTTAACTGACTTTAACGGAATAGGGGCAGACTCTCCCTTCAGTTCAAAAACACAGGGGTAAAATCACAAAGTTTAAAAAATGAGGGCAAAATCACCATTTCGCTTGAAAACGAGGGCATGAACGCTTAGCCCCCAAATTTTTTCCCTTGAAGTTGAAAAGCCAACTAGAACGTAAATGGGACTGAAGGGTTTATATATGTTAGGCATAGTTTCCGTAACAACTAACTTTGGTTGTAGGGAAAGCCTTTGTAAACTGAAGTGAAATCGGTCGAGTTTTATGCTCCCTAGAAAACCTTTTTGAATTCCCCATCTTTCTTCTGTTTCCCTCTGCCCTAGCGTCCTTTGTTCTAGGATCTTTTTTCCAAAATTCCCTTGATCCCTTCTAGATCTAATCCATCTGCAATGAAAATGTCTGGATTCATTACCGAATGGCTAAGGTCTGAACTAGGATCAAAGATATTGAAGGCCTTGGAGGATGCAGGATTAATCCCCAATCCAATTTTGATCCCATGGAAGTCGGCTATGGGAGAGAACTTTCCGAATAGCGAAGATGGAGAGATACATGTGTTTTGGGCGTATGTAGAGTGCGGGTTCAGCTCTACTAGTTCTGAATTGGTGAAATTGGTCGAAAAGAAGAGGAATGCTAGTGCCCTGGACTATGCTCCAAAGAGGTTTAAATTCATGACAAAGAAGACCAAGTATGAGATGTTGTCAGAAAATTATACCTTTTGATTTCTTGATATCTTGGATTTCTTACTTCCTTCTTTTTTGGTTTTGAAGTGTGTCTTCCACCTCAAGTGCATACCACTTGAGTACTTTTACTGAAGAAGTACCGAGGGAGGAGTTGGTCATTCTTGTTCCTCAGTTGGCAGTAACATTGGCCGAAGGAACGGAAGCCGCTACGATCAAAAATCCCTCAATGGTTCCAACACCATTGAGGGATGTGATCATAGAGGTGGAGGTGAAAACTCAGCAGATCCCTACATCTATTGAAAAAACTGTGGTCGAGGAGAAAGAGGTTGAAATCCTTTCTTCTTTCTTCAAAGGCCCGGTAGTTGAGATTTCTTCAATGATTAGGCAATCTCCTTATTCAAAGAATATCCCTGATTGAGGCTATATTTTCAACAAACAAAAACTTGAAAATCTTTGGTGGAAGAAGGTATCAGACCTCGAATTGAAGACTAGACCTGAGTAGATTTATTTCACATTCATCAATAAGACGGCCTTGATACATACTTAAGACCACTCTTTCAATATGATCAAAACTCCTCTAAAATTTTCTTCTCCCCTTTTGTTTTAGCACATGGTGGAGGCAATCGCTCAGGTCGGAGAAGTGACCAAGCGAACTCTAGAAAGAGAGAGAGAGAGCCACTCTTCGCTAACAAACGGATGATTGGTATATTTCTTAATTTTTGTTGTCACAAAAGGTTTTTCTTTCTTGTGATTCTCTTAGTCCTTTTGTAGGCTAGGAAGCACGACAAAAGTACTCGAGGAGACCCTCAAGAAGGAGAGGGAAATATTTGGGTCTACATTGACTGAGAACGAACAACTCCTCGAAACCCACGAGCAGACGAACCTTCAATTGAAGAGTAAGTCCCTTTTCAATTTTGCTTCGTTTGTTTCTTTGTTTCTACCTTCTTCTTATCTCCTTTTCTTATTGTGGTCGATAGCAGTGATGAAGCCAGGATGAAACTAGAGGGTGGGCTCAAAGGACTTACTTATTCACGCTGGGTTGCCTTCCCTGCTGGCTCTTTGTCACCACGGTGGGTCGCCCGTGGTCCTACTCCATGCACACCCAATCCCTTAATCCGTAATATTGCAGATCCCATAGCATTGAGTTGCAGATAAGTCACAGTAGTAACACCAACACCAACACCAACAAGGAGCATGCTAAGGGAGAGCTGAATTTTTTGACTGCACAGTAAAGTCAAAAAAGTAATCAGATGGTAAATTTCAAGCTGCATAATGGCATGATGTACAAAATACCAACCTAAACTTCTTCTTGAAGAAAAGAATCTCCAACATAACAGTGCAGGGAATAATGGCCAGCTTGTCATCTGGACATAAAGGGCATTTTAGCATGAGCTTGGTGGAGTGATTACTGTAATGTCTAATGACATTAACCACATTGCACAACACGCAATAACCTAACTGAAACCCTTTTCCTAAGAAGTTGTTTGCCCATGATAATATAACAATGATAGTTCATCAGTTAAAAAGACATATTATATTCTGTACACTCAACCAAAGCAACCATTGCCATCCAGATAAGGAATGTGTGCCAAACCACTATATTAACTATTAAATTTTTATGAGTACAAATGCAATGAAGGCAATAGCAATGTGTACATGGTAGAAACCAACAGAATTGGAACCTAGACTCAAGTTGAGTAGCCCGATTGAGATGCCATCGAGCACTCCAAATCCCATAAGCCATAACAGTCCTTGGGTCAAAAGGTTTGTGCTCAAAGAGCTTCATACATAATGCCACATGAAGAGAACAAAATGTAACCAGGAGATGCCAGCTTGTCAAATAGTGGCTGCATAACAAAGAGCAGAGTTGAGTAAAATTGGAGGGAAATCTACCTACTTCTGTTTTACTAATATGTTTAGACGAACTAGTATTTTGCCGGATTGCAGTCTTACAAGATAATGAACGGTAACCTTAGGGATATGTAGATTAACAGGATTAAATTCCACCAATAAATTAAATGAAAAAGTGTATAGATGTATAATCAACCATAGAAGTAAGATATGTTTTCCTTCTCAACAGACCATTCGGTATCATTTAAGCTCACACTAGCTCCTTTTCCTCAGCATATTTATTCCAACAAGTTACACTAGCTGTATTATTTAAGCTCATGGTTCATCCACTTTTTCAATCATGATGTTTGAACTCACAACACAACATACTCGAGGAACTCGACCGACAGTGGTTCCCCTCAACACAGAGCCTAATTTGCACTTCTCACTAAAAAATTCTCACAAAACCAACAATCTCCCCACATCAATTCAACACTATACGTACACCTCCTAGGCCAAGATTTCCACTGCCCCTTGAACACACCTATAACAAATCTCAACCTCGCATATCCACAAACAATATATGAGTGAAACATCGAGCACTAGCATCCAAGAAAGCAAACACTAGCAAGGAGTAAAATATCTCGAGACAAGATTGGATCTCATACCAAAGGTGAAGCCGAGGGAGCTCACGAGGGCCTTGTTGTAGATGATAATGGAGACCGAGGACACCACCAAGAGGCTCAGAGGTTCAGAGCCCCCACTGTCCCTAGTTAGAACTTCTCCCCTACCACTGGTTGACAGCCTCAACATTGACCCCAGTGCCACTCTGCAGCATGGCGAAGACGTCAATCGCCCTGGCCCCTGCCGGGCTTGCCACTTGCTTACCTCCTCGTCTCAGTCACTCCCAGTTGCGCCCACTCCTCGCCAGCCCAGGCGCCTTCGCCCAGTGTCCTTGTGCCAACCGCCAGGTGCTTGGGGGGAGGGGGTTCGGGGTGGGCCGGAGGGTGGGCTCAAGCTTGATGAAGCCCACCCAGTGGCTTCGACCCTGGTCGATAGCATTAGAGAGCCTTGAGATAGAGGCAAATACTAAAGGTACTATCATACAAAAACTAGAGGAGGCATGCAAAGTGAAAGACCAGCTGATCGAAGATTGGGCAAGCAAATTTAATGACAGTGTACTTAAGCATAAAGAAAAATTCAAGCACATGAGAAGCTCAACTAAGGTAACCAGTCATACATCCGATTAGTTCCTTAGTTATTTGAACTTTTCTCCATTAATTTCATTCTACTTGTGCAGAGCAAGCTTTGAAACTTCAATAACTTGAGAAAGCTCTTAGGGTCAAGGAGAAGAGGAAGAAGGTAGTGCAAGAAAAATGTACAAACAGAATCCTTCTTCTCAATACCATGCTCGCCGAGATGGGTGTGAGTACACTTACCTCCTCCTCGGAGGACTCGATCGAGAAGGTGTGCTGCATAGGGCAGCATGTTGAGAACCTTTAAGGTTTGTTGACTAACTCTACGAGCAACCATGAGCAGACTGTGCAAAATGTTGTCCTAGATGGAGTTAGCTTTGCCTTGGAAAAATTCAAGGCGTTGAATCTTTCTCTCAGTCAAAATTCAAGGCGTTGAATCTTTCTCTCAATCTTCATCCACTAGAAGCAGAGTTTGACTGCTCGGAAGAAGAAGCAATAAAGTTCTTTGAAAAGGTAAGACCCTTTGTGAACAAGATTACTGATGAAATGAAGGTCATTTCTCCAACGAGTACTCGAATTAAGTTCAACTAAATGTAAAATTTTATAAATATTTGAATATAAATACTTACCTTTGATCACAATGAAGTTACTTGTATTTATTACTCTTCTTTGATTGAGAAGAGTGGTGTTCTTATCTCCCCTTTCTTAGTAGAAAAATGTACTAAGTATTAGAAGAGAAATACGTAATATTTTTTTGTCTCCAACCAATAGACTTAGATACATCAACAATTTTGGTAATAAGGCCATAAAGGATCGGATAGTACTAGGAAATTCTCAAGATGGGTAGAGCTAGGGGAGAGATTTCAATTAGTTGTAGATTTCTTTGGTCATAATCGTGATATAACATAGTCGTGGAATAGTCAGAAGACAGATGCTACAAGAAGGCTTTTGTATTTTTTATAATAAAAACTACACAATGATATGAGTAAACAATAAGGTAAGTATTTGTATTCATATTATTGTCCAACCTTGTCATAAAATAGCCAAGGACAAAAGGCATGTATAAGAGCTATTGATACATATTTTATCCCTTGGTTTTCTCGAGGAAACTCTTTCCAGTGGCCGTGACCACATGTAGAGAGGAGAGATTTTGACTAGGAGGTTTTCCTATCTTGACTAGAGTAAACAGGAGAAAAACATAATAAAGAAGTAAGGAAGAAAGCCTTTTAGCCCCCGAGCTGTAAATGACTTATACTAGTTGTCTATTTTTCACCTATATCCTTATAAGGAAACACACAAATTATTGTGAAGGCCTTGGCCATCAAGGTCACAAAAAGAATCCGCACAATGTTTAATGACAATGTCAAAGCCAATATATGAAAATATCCCTAAGAACACTACTACAAAAAGGGTCATCACAGATGGTTCAGAACCGTCATCACAGATGGTTTTTTGAACTGTCTGAATTTATGGGTCAGTGATAATCGAGGTTATTACCGACGGTTTGTGAGCCGTCTGTGATAATCACAACTCAGACGGTTTGTAACTAGAACCGTCTGTGAAGAACACTATCACAAACGGCTCGAATAAAAAACCGTCTGTGATACTCACACATCACAGACGGTTCTAGCTACCAACCGTCTGTAATAGATGAGTATCATAGACGGTTGGTAGCTAGAACCATCTGTGATATTTTTTCATCACAGACGGTTGGTAGATAGAACCGCCTGTGATGTGCTAGTATCACAGACGGTTTTTGGTTTGAGCTGTCTGTGATAGTTCATTCTATACCTAATTTTTTCTTTTTTTTGGCTAGCCTTAGGAAATGTTAATTATGTGAAAACAAGCAAATACAGTAAGAAACACATTACACATTCCATTTTTATTAAGATTAGAACTTACCATTACAATATCCCAAAACAACGAGCAGATTACCCATCTAGCTAACACAACAAGAACAGAGAGAAAACAAAGACTCTCTATGCCTAGGCCTTCTCGCCCCTGATGCAGTACACGAGCTAGATGTCTTTGACACCCGCCATCATCGGCGTTGATTGAGCATCGCCTTAGTAGCTAGTTGCTTCTGTAGTGTCTTGCCTCCCGTAGACTTGTGCGTCGTCTGCTTTGTGCGGGCTATTATGGTAAGGGTCAAGGAGGAGGAGAACGGCAAGGAGGCTGGGTTTGGGTGATTATTTATAGGGAAGGGAGAGGCGGGAGTGCAAAAATTTTTGGCGCAGGGATGGTGAGGTGGAGCTATGATCCGTGGGGTGAGGGTTGGTGGATTTCTGTTGGCTAGGATTGGGTTGGGGAGAATCGACGGGCCCACCGGTCAGATTATCACAGACGGTTCGACATACAAACCATTTGTGATACTCTCTATCATAGATAGTTGGTAACTAGAACCGTCTATGATGAATGAATATCACAGACAGTCCTATATACCAGCCGTCTGTGAATTAGAGCACAAAGTTTTATATACCGGTGCAATATAAACAACTAGTCTCAAAAGATAAAATAGCAAAGTTTTATATGGCTTATATATACTCATGTGAAGGGTTTCGATGAGATCTACAACTTTTCAGTTGAAGCGAAATCCAAATTCCGATGGGAAGACCAAGAAAAAAAGGCAAAAATAGAAACCAAAAACTTGTAATGCAAATTTGGGGTTAAGAATGGCCAATTTTTAGGGTCTTAGAGGGCGACTAGCAACAGCGGGTTGTTTGTTTTGGATCAGGCTCGTCGTTAGCTTTCCAACGAGCACAAGAATGTCGAAACGGACACCGTATGCAAAAGTTATGTCCATTTTACTAAAGATCTCTCGGAACGGAATCCTTCCGGACTCAGGCGGGAGATTATGAAATTTTGGAGGATTGTGCGGTGGGAAATATATCACAGACGGTTTTTAATACAAGCCATCTATAATAACTTCATTATCACAGATGATTTTTAATACAAACCGCATGTGAAGTATCACAGACGGTTCTTGATAAGAACCGTCTGTGATGTCTGCCATTATCACAGACGATTCTTATCTAGAACCATCTGTGATACTTCACAGACGGTTATTCGTATGAACCGTCTGTGGTACTTGCAGCATAGACGGTTCCTAGGAATCGTCTGTGATATAAGCGTTCAGTTTAGCCTCTTTTGTAGTAGTGGAAGGTGTTATGAGAGAAGTATGGTATTCTCCGAGAACTTAGACAATGTTGATAATGTAAGACCAGAATCACGACAAGAAATTACCAATAGAAATGCTTATCAAAGAAACTTTAACATAATAAAAAGGAACTTTATTTAACATAAATAAATAAAACGATTATACATAGAACTTATGCAACTTATCGATGTTGTAAGAATTAGGAAGAATATGCCCATCCTGCATGGTGAGTCGTATCGAGCCTGGTTAGGTGACTTTGACTACAGTGTAAGGACCTTCTCATTTGGGGGATAGTTCATTGGATTTAGCTGGCTCTAATTGTTTTAGAACCAGATCACCTACAACTAGGTTGCGAGGTTGTATTTTATGATTATGATACCATCACATGGCTTGTTGGTAAAATACCGATCGAATAAGAGATGCATTTCTTCTTTCTTCGAGGAAATTTATGTTATCGATCCGATGATATTCTTGATCATTATAATTATAATGATCTTTATGAGCAGAGCCAATTTTTGAGTTATAGAAGCAACATGGCTTCTGCTTCATAAACTAAGAAGAAAGAAATTTCTCCGATCGCATGACTGGTCATGGTCCGAACATTCTATAATACAGGGAAGTTCTTGTACCCAAGCTCCTGACCATTTTACTAACTAGTCAAAAACCCATTTCTTAATCCCCTGTATTAATATACTATTGGCTCTTTCTACTGCCCCGTTACTCTATGGATGAACTATTGAGGCGTAGCATACTTTGATACATAGACCTTTGCAGAATTCCTAAAAATTGCCACCGAGAACTATGTATTGTTATCTATGATTATACGATTAGGTACTCCAAATCATGTAATTATATTTTAAGTTATGAATCTCTTGGCAACCTCAATTGTCATCTTGACAAGTGGTTCAGCTTTGATCCATTCGAAGCCCCATGCACTTTTGGAAAAGGTCCTAGGATGTGTAAGCCCTATGTTGCAAAAGGCCAAGAGAGAGGGATTGTTTGGAGAGCTTGTGCAGATTGATGTACTTGTCGGCTATGAAACTGACATTGTACACACTTTGTCACAAGTTCCTTTGTGTCATGGAGGGTAGTTGGCCAATAGTACCCTTGTCAAAAAGCTTTACTAACCAGTATTCTATAGAAATAAAATGCTCCACAGACCCCATGTATTCGGATTGTAAATGTAAACCATCCTTTTAAGATATATATATATATATATATAGGAAAAATACTTATTACTCCCGGGTGTAATTACACCCACCTCTAATATACCACCTAAACAAACTTGAAATACTCCTTTATCACTTTAGGTATACTTATATACTAATTATAAGATACTCCAATGTGAACCACACGAAAAATTTGCAAGGAAGTCCATAGTTTTTAGCGTATTTTATAAATACCTTTATATACGTACATAAAAAGGAGTATGTCAACAAAATATGCATACCACCTCTGAAAAATTGTTCATACCACCTATATAGTCTTAAATACTCGTATATTACACGTACATACTCTCCGTTACGCGAGATACTACCTATGTTGTGAGATACGAAATAGGGTGTAATTACACCCGGGAGTAGAAAAAAGGCTTCCTATATAGGAAAAATACTAGCCTTTTTTCTACTCCAAGGTGTAGTTACTCCTATTGTATCCACCATTCATCATCCTCAGAATCCCCCCAGCCTGATCGGGCTATTGGGTTAGATAGCACGCATGTCGTTTATAACAAACCCGCTAACATTCACAGGTATACCCACCTAATAAACTCACGTATTTATGGTAGAGCATAACCGGCGTATCCTTTCCTGAATTCTCGGCGCGTGGACATCCTGGCCAGAAAATGTGGGTAGTCCGTTTGTTTTTCCCAAAGTGAGGAGGGAGTATGTTTTTCCTGTGTACATGGGAGTATGTCCAATTTCTTCCCGTACCGAGTATGTATGTCATCAAACTAAATGGTTTACGATGAATGGAGGTATGTACGTACTGCTTAAAATATTCTGAAACGAAAATGGAATGAAACCAATTGGTAATATGTAGGGCCTGTTTGGTTGGTGCCTAAGCTTGCCATGCCTAAACTTAGGCAATGTGTGGCTGCCACAGAAAGTGTGGCTAACAAAATTGAAGCCACACTTGTGGCAAAGTTTGGCAAGAAACTGAGTCTATGACGTGTGGGGCCGGGTGCTAAGAAAGTGTGGCATGCCACAGTTGCGTCAGTGAACCAAACAGCTATCTAAAAACTGTGGCACGCCTAACTTGTGGCTAGGCAACTTCTGGTCATGAACCAAACAGGCCCGTACATACTAAACCGAATGGACACATGGTTTCAGATGGGACTACTGATTGTTGTCAGATAGTTATGTATAAAATGATGTAAACATAATTTGAATACTACAACGTGGTATACATCATACTTCTTATCCCCAAAAAAGGAGTATGTCCGACATACTCATTTTTTTTGTAGAGATATACTCAATCGGTGTACTTCTTTTCGTATTTTTACAATGGTGGTGATCGGTTCGGCTGAAAAGCTCATGGCTTATGGCTGAAAACACTGTAGCTAGCTGAAAAAGCACTGTAGCTGACAGAGGCTTATTTAGCATAATTAAATTTAAAAAAAATTAAAAATATAAAAAATATGTTAGCCCATTGCGTATAATACAAACAAATACGGGGAAAAAAGAACCGGCAAAAAAACTCAACAAAAAGCCAAAAGTTCAGAAAAAGACGAAACTTATGAATAGTGAAAAATAAGCCAGAAGCCAGAAGCCGAAGCCGAGTTGATCAGGGCGTATTGTTATCCGTTCCGGATATTCAGTTGAAATTCTGGCGCACACCGGATGGTTACAAATCCTTGCTATTAAAGAAACGATTCGGGAGTATGGGTAAACTTTGCCGTAATATAACAACTGGCATCAAGTATTGTAAATTACGCACTAAAAATGAATGGATCTACTAGCCTGAAGCAGATGGCATGAAATTCCTTGGAGGTATGTACATATGAAAACAGGATGCTACGCATGAAACTGAACAGGATGTGGTTTTCAGCGAGTATGTTTTGCCGTTACGGATGTGATGTAGTAAAAACTGTTTAGGAAAAAATGGAATATTAAGATCTCAATCGGCAAACACAAGATGGCTAACAAATCAGTTCGTTTAAGTAACATATCGCGAGAACAGAAGGTAATCTTTGCCGTGTAAATCGGAGTTGATTAAGCAGGTTTCCACGTTACGTAGGAAGTGTTTCCCTCATTCCCCTGTTGAGAGGTAATAGTCAGCAGAGTTGAGATTGCATCTTCTTCTTGAGTGTATTGAGCTGCCGTCGGCAACGTTGACGGAGAGGAATGTCTAGTTTTGAGCCCCAGCTTTTGAGTGTGGAAGAAACACCTGTAGGAGAAGGCCGCATAGTTCATCATGATGAAATGACTGGTGATCTAATACCCCTGGAGAGGTGGTATTTAAGTTACACTGCTTGATTTGTAATGGAGGTATGTGATGTTACTCATTGAATTACTTTTGTGCTTGAACAGAGTTGTCGCAGACAGAGATGATCTAAACGTAATAGTTCCTAGTTCGTATTCGGACCCTGCTATCATGGTGCCAAAAATAGGACAGCTTTTCAATCAAGAAACGGATGCGTACACATTTTATAATCTGTACACACGGTTTAATGGTTTTGGCATTAGGAGGTTTAAGAACAGATTCAGGAAGGAAGGAAATGTGAAGATAATGCAAGAGTTTTGTTGCCACCGTCAGGTTTGTAATTTCAATTCGCTTTGTGGTATCTTCTTGTGTTAGCGAAAACCTCACAACTACTAGCACAAAAGGTTTGCCTATAGTTAACCGAAGATTACACCTTAGTTTTTATTTAGTATGTACGAAGCAACTTTATGCCGAATTAGTGAAACTGTAGGATATGCAGACTAGTTTTTTTGTAAAACATTCTGAAAATGCATTTACGAACATTGTCAATCCATTGTTATTTTTTGTATGATGGTAAGAAGTATGTACATAACAGTGTCAAGCCTACAATTGTAGAATGCCGGATTTAACCGCGTAGTAGTATTCGCAAATAACAGTGTTTGAAATTAAGCATTGGTATGATGATTGTGGTGCATACTGCAATGTTTAGCAAGGAATAATATGTTTGAAAATGCAGAATTTCGTTACTGTTGAATGACAAGATCACGAAATAACAGCTTGTGTTCAAAAAGCTAGTGTCTTATTTTATAGATAAGTTCACAATAGATCATGATGAATGTAAAACTCCATGGTAAAACCAAGTGAAGTTTGTGCTTATTAATCCTTTCAACAAATAGTAAACTCAGAAGTCTTCATGGGATTATTTCCGATCCCAGGCTTTCAGATAACGATTGACGTAATCCAGAAGTATTGCTTCATTTTTCTTGAATGACAAGAGATTAGCCAGAAATTGCTTCCGAAGTTCAAAAGGATCCTGAGACAGCAATGTAGAGTGATTGTTACATCTGGACGAGTTGAAGGTAATAGTTTCGAATGGGTATATTAGTCACAATTAAAATACTCACATTGCTAGAAGGCATGACGAGGCGAGATCCATCCTAGCTCCTCATGAAGTTTAGAATATGAAGTGAGCAGTCAAACCTAGAATGGAAACTAATTGAGAACATTGATGATCGAAGAATAAAAAATTAACGGGCCAATGTGTATATACTTAACTTGTTTTCTTGAATATTGATATTCGGTGGGAACTCGACAGACCAATTTGGAATGTCCTCGTCCCATTTAGGGAAACAGAGATTCAAGCATTGAGCAAGTGCTGTAGATATCACAACCTTAATCTTGGAATGTCTTTCGTCGAGTGTTTTGCATGCAATGGTAGTATCTCTCAAGGGATCTAAGATGCTAAGGAAGTGTTTGGTTCCTTGTCTTAGGATGGATGGAACGGGGCGGCCCTGTTGAAATCACCGTTTGGATCAGAGTCACAGGGAGGCAGGGGCAGCCACAACAGAATATTCCCTCATATTCGGGGGCAACACCATCCACCGAAATCGACCGGATGGCGCTGCCCCCCACCTCGCGCTCGCCCCCGCTTCAGCTCCCCCGCGCGCGCTCCTGCAGCTCTCCCGCGCGCGCTCCCGCGTAGCTTTCCCCCGCGCGCGCGCTCCCGCGTCGCTCCCCCACGCGCGCGCTCCCGCCAGGCTCCCTCACGCGGGCGCTCCCGCCTGAGTCCCCCACGCGCGCGCTCCCGCCGGGCTCCCTCACGCGGGCGCTCCCGCCTGAGTCCCCCACGCGCGCGCTCCCGCCGAGCTGAGGTCCCGCCGGGCTTCCCACGCGCGCGCTCCCGCCGAGCTGAGGTAAGCTAATGATGACTGCCCTTTTCTTGGTAAGCTCATGTTCTCTTGCTCCAGTTTTTATCTATTGAATGTTGATAGCAAGCTATGAGTGTATTATGGTTCAGTGTATTATCCTGATGGGGACACTGCAAAGGACTTGGCACTTGAACTTGTTGAAAATGTATGATACCAATTTAGTTTGTGTTGATACCATTCCAGGTGATAGAGGTTGTGAATGGATATTGCATAATCGTTGCTGATGCTGTTGCATATATATATATATATATATGGGGTAAAGATCAAATCTATGTGTCCATATTCATCCATCCAAACAAAAATTGGGGCGGCCTCGTCCTTCACTCATCCTTTGCACCAAACAAAAAAAGGGGCTCGCCCCATCCATGGAATCAAACAGCAACAGGGGCCACCTCGTCCCAGAAAACAGGGATGACCCCGTCCCATCCCACTTTGCCTCGAAACCAAACGCACTCTAAGTTTCTTGCGGTGCATGTCAAAAGCATAAAGTGCATAGTGATGTGGATGGTGTACAAGAATGAATATCTGCATCAAAGTTGGGTAGTTAACAGATGTTTTGACCAATCTGTGCTAGTATGTAAATCAGAAAATTAGTATCATACTACATTTATTGGGAATACTAGTATACTGTTCTTCTGTAGTAAAGAAAAATTAGTAGTAATGTATTCATTTTTTTTAAAGAATTGTAGCAGTGTCATACTTTTTATGAAGAAACCTAGTAGAATCATAATCCTGGTGATAATTAGAAGCAACATACTAATTTCTGGCCAATCAAAATACCAGAACATTTAGGCTGTACACTTTGGTAACTAATTCACATCTTACTGAGAAATACTAGGGAGTGACTACAAACATCTTAGTCTATTAGCATTAGTAGTGCAATGTCTACAAACAGAATAACTGCGTACGTATGGAAAAAAGAGTATGGCCAAGCAACATACTAGATGATTAATGAGTTTGTGTATAATCGAAAACAGAGTGTGCGTACGTATGGAAAAGGAGTATTAGTAACAATGAATAGTCCGCAGTTATTGGTGAATAGCTTGAAAGAGTTTTTTCAGAAACTCATGTACAAAAACATGATGTGAACTATTGAAATATTGAAGAGTTCCATCAATAAATTAAGCATGAACAGAATAACAAACTGCATACTACGTCATCTCATATGAGGTTAAGAGTACATATTTTTGGTAGTAAATGTTAGTACAATTATTTCCTTGGTTTTAAATGTGAGTACACTTAGTTTAGCTGAAAAGGAAACCCATAATTAGCTCAATATGCTTAATTCTCCAGGCGGTATAGTGGTATGTGTTGTGGTTGAGGAGTATGGTCCGGTATCAAAAAGGAGTATGTGTATGTATGGAAAAAGAGTATGTGCGCGTATGGAAAAGGAATATGTATTGTCAAATCAATACTGGTTTAGGCTGTACACTTTGGTAACTAATTCACATCTTACTGGGAAAAACTAGGTAGTGACTACAAAAATCTTTAGCTATTAGCATCAGTAGAGCAGTGTATACAAACAGAATGACTACATGCGTATGGAAAAAAGAGTATGGCCAAGCAACATACTAGATGATAAATGAGTTTGTGTATAGTTGAAAATAGGGTGTGCGTACATATGTAAAAGGAGTATGGAGTATGTATGGAAAAAGAGTATGGTCAGGTATCGAAAAGGAGTATGTGTATGTATGGAAAAGTAGTATGGCAAAGGTGATCATCTATCATTTTATCAAACAACAAGTGAGCAACAATGAAGAAATTCTTTATACTTATAGCAACCAACCATTGTTATATGTGTAGTGCATGTACAATTGAATAGAACCAGCTGAAAGTTCTGAATGCCGATCACCACATTGACGGTAGTTGGTAGGACATTAAGAAGTATATATTTTGTAAGAAAAGGTCTAAGGAGGAAGCATAATCCAATACTATGTATCCAATACTATGAGAGTATGAAGTAGTTGAAAGTTGTTGACATAGTTTGTGAGGCTATGGACAAAACTTCCTTTGCCAAACGTGCACATGAGAATGATTGCTCATTCCCTGGACATTCTTTCGAGCCCCTTGCAGTCATACCACACCAGGAATGCTAACATGACTCGTCTAGACATTTTCTCAAACATCTTACGGGTAGTATTGGTACAACGGGAATGCCCTCAACATAAATCGTATTGACATTTACTCGAACAGCTTACTGGCAGTATTGGTATTACTGGTTAGCTGCAGAATCCCAGAGCCAATTGCCCGCTGGGTTAACCGCGGAAGAAGGAGGAAATAGAGGATTTTGCCGAGGGAAAGACTAATGAGTAGTATGTGCAGGGGATTAAACTCCTCACAAATGACCAAGAACGAAAGCCCGAGCGATTATCGAAAAAGCCAGCAAATCGAAACTGATCTACAAACCTAAGTAGTCCAGAACATCAGAAATCAGCTGGAGAAGAAAGGAAGACATACCAACCAAATGCTGAGAATACTTCTCCCCACAACTCGGCAATACGACGCACCAAGCCTTTCTATATATTCTTCTCACCAATCCTCGTCGAGACGGTCCGCCGGCAAGCAAACAGCATCTGGTATCGCCAGGGGAGGAAAAATCGCCGTGCGGTTTTTGGTAGATTGCGCATTCTCCGGGATATTACTGGATTGGAGAACGGTGTATTGAATAAACGCTCTGATGCGGATCAATTCCTCAAACCCGTAAAGATTCACTCCGTTAAGTCTATGGCTGCAACACAAATCTCCATACAACATCGACGGTGAATGACCCGGGTGTAACTACACCCGGGAGTAATAATGATTTTTCCTATATATATATATATATATATATATATATATATATATATATCATCAACACCATGTGAGCTCCTCATTTATAGAGGGTACATTAGATCACAGTGTATGATTTGGCCTTTCGAGCTATACGATCAGTCTCTATGTCATTTTCAGGAAGTGTGCCATGCTGAAGATACTTGAAGATTGATGTGATCCAATTGTTTTCAAGGTCGATCTTAGCGACCTCCACAGGAGCTTCTTTGGAAACCTCGACTACCAAAGGTTTGTCGAGTTGCTCTAGGAATACTTCGGGTGGGATGGGCGATCTTGAGGAAGACATCCATGCCAACTAATTTACTAGAAAGTTTTCTTTTCTAGAAATGTGTTGAACTTTGAAACCAAAGAAATGTTTCACTAATTTTCTAACTTTCGAACGATAGGATGACATCATGGTACTCAAGCATTGATACTCTTGCCCTATTTGATTCACTACTAGTTGAGAATCACCTTTCAGTAGTAATCCACGAATTCTGATCGCTTTAGCTTCTCGGAGGCCTGCCATGAAACCTTTGTACTCTGCCACATTATTTGTGGCAGGAAAATTTAACTACATAGCATGTTTTATATTTACTCTAGTAGGAGAGATCATGATTACCCCAGCCCATGAGCCCTTTGTTGTCAAAGACCGATCAAAATTCATAGTCCACTGCTTGTGACTTTCATATTCGGACCTTGGATACGTTCAGGATTTGTCAACTTAGCAGTGAATTCTACTAAGTCTAGAACTTAACGATTATTCATGAGATAAAATGGAGATCAATCTCCCTAAGTTCGATCACTCATTTTGTTATACTGTCAGACCTAGATTTTATAATCCGGAATCTACTGTGTTTAACTGCACTATTCCCTGGATCAGTAGATAGTGCACACAGTTACAGTTCTGAATATCAAAGTACATATCATGCGAAAATGTAAATATAATAGTAGACTTACTCATGGGCCGATTAGGCCGAAATCAATAACTTGCAGCAGCGGAAGAACGACGCACACAGGTGGGACCTTCAGGACATGCCCACAGGCAGCCAACTGGAGGTTTGCGACCTAGCCCTTGACATCTTCACCCTCTTTTCCATCTTGTCCAATCTTGTTGCTGAGGCGCGGCGATGCGGCTCTTGATTCTGGATTTTGTCGCAAAAGCGAGCGTGAGCACTCCGACCCCGTGCTCCGCGAGCCAATACACAGAATGCAAGTAAATAGTATGCATGGCTTAACAAGGAGAGGCTCGGGTTATTTTATTTGCCAAAAATCTCTTTTAGCAGCATTATTACTCTTATATAATCAAAGTGTTATTACTGTTACCTAACTCTATTCTACAATTGCCAAAATTGACTTAATCCCCCAAAAATGCGCTTTCTTTATTGTCTGCTGCCTAAAACTCCAATCAGCAGGTATCATCATTTATTTAATCCACCGATTATTCTTTGTATTTTGAATTACTAATAATTCAATCCTGTCATTACTATTCATCAGCTCCTTCTGAACTCTAATAATTATCTTTCATAACTATTTTCACCTCTACCAATATTACTCGTATTCAATCCTTTTCATCATTGATTCACAATCATAATCCAACATTCTATCACGTTTTCCATTATCTATCACTAGCTAATCCACAAGTGTATCTTCACTGAAAATTCAATTTACCAAGATTAGAATCCACTAAATGTTATAAATTCTTCTCAGAAATTCAATTTATCCCTTTAGTACTTGATCAACTCCTACAAATTCTCATTTTCGTCAATATCTTCCGAGAATTCACTTTAATCACTAATGTAGTAATCCAGCAAGTTACCTTTGTATGTCCTAATTCTCCAAAAATCAATGCGCTATCATATATATCCACCAAGAATATTACTACTCAAGAATTATAATCCAATACTTGTATTATTTCTCCAATTCCTCAACAAATTCAACTAGATCATTTATCTAGTCTATCTATTTAACAGGACTCCACTAATTTATTTCTCTCAGGACACACCCTAGCATTCCCTTTTCATGATCGACATGAATCCACCAATACCTTTATGTATATACTAAATACATCTATCTCCTTTTCTTACAACCCTGTTTATTCTACCCATATTTTAGGTTATAAGATTAGTAATGCCACTATGTGAAATACAATACGTAAAATTCCCTGAAACCTAGCAGTTTTGGAACAAATCTTAATGCTCAAGGGATATTAACTTGATCTACCATACATATGGCATTACACCATATGCCTGATATTTCCATACATATGGCATCACATCTTATGACATCTTTCAGCATTATAACCGCTTAACTTACCACTGGGACGACACCCAGGACAATTCAAATCAGGACAGTCCTTCGCCCTTCACTTTTCCATTCCCATTCATAAAACGTTTTGAAATAGAACTATATCTGGTTAAGTTCCCATGTCCGCCCTTGACCGTGGGCACGGCTATTCGAATAGTTTTGACTCTGCAGAGTTTGTACACTTTCACCACAAGAGACAATCAACTCATTGCCCCACACGATTCCTTAGTCATGTGGTTGAGCAGACCATCACAGTGACTTTTCAAAGTATCTAGACCCTTTTGTCATCTCACCCCTATGGGAGACTGCCCACTTGCGGTGGGTCCCATATGTTGCACGGGATGTTCCCCACAGCTACTAGCGTACGGGCTCCACTCCCCTCTGCGCTAGCACGACTGGGAAACTTCACCCTCCACTCGGTGTCCCTTTAGGCCTTCCCTTGCCCCTGCATAATTACTTCTCTCCCCCTATTAGTGAGATGAGTCCAGAGTTTTCGATAATCTACTTAGCCAAGTTGTACTTTACAGACTTGTGGTTGTACTGTTTTACACGGGTGACATGACGAGATTCGGTCCTTAGAGTTATCTGGGCGGTCTACCAATAACACACTTTGTGCTTCCACTGCACCACATATTCACACACTCGAACTAGTCCGCCCAGATATTTAAGCATGTTGGGGTTTTTGGGGACATAAAGTAATCATACCAACATATATCAGTCATTCCCACCATGACTGCCCGAATCAATTTTTCATGAGTAAAAGTGATGCTTGGGACAATTTATTGCCCCGGGTTCCTAATCAATGCTAAGCATGGCATATAATTTAGGACTTATTTTCGAAATGTTACTATTATATTTTTGCTAGGGCGACAAGGTTCACATGTTCAGATATTCCAAAGGAGGGGTGATATTATTCAAAGTAAACAATGGGCACGTAACTAGAATATTAAATTAAGCATGTATTTGCATATAAATTAACAGCATGCAATTTGATAATTTAAAACAAGGTAATTTGCAGAAAACATAGGATCAACATGATCAAGGTACGTATTGACTCGCCTGGTGCGGTTTACCGCGGTCTTGAGCTCACACAAGGTTGTCTCATGCGATGATCTTTAATTCCTGGTCTGCATCGATCTCGTCCTCGCTTGCTCCATCAAATCTTCAGGACTCCAGTTTCTAACTACGCGGCAACGATTGAATCGAAATAAAAGCAAATAACTCAAAGATCCAAGTAAACCCGAATAAACTCAACTTTTGTTTTATTATGAGTTAAGGGGTGATTTGAGGCAAGGCCGGTGGTAGAGAACGATGACTCGATCTATTATTAACAGTTTCTTTTATTATTTTTATATTTATCAAGGAAGTTCCATGAGTCGGGTTAGACCTATAAATTGGTGTATGAGTTTAGCAGGGTATTATTTTGTCGAGTGTTAATATTCAGGGCATCTACTATATATGTAATGTATACCATTCTTAGCTTATTGAATTAATTCATATTACTAGTAGTTGGATATGTAGCATTTTATGCGATCCTAATTACTCGTGCTATTGGTTAAATGTTTGTTTTAGAGTACTTATATGTCGGTGAGATTATTTTGATGCTTGATGACCTAGGGTTGTTTTATTTTAGCATCCGTATTTATTATGACCTTTTTATCAATATTTAGATTTTAAATAAATATTGAAGTTACATGTTTTACTCATATATGACAAGTAATTAATTCTCAAATAATCCTGTTTACATCTAATCGAGTTTATTAGCTTCCAGGAATTTATTTCTAATTTTTATTTAAACTGAGAGGTATGGGCAAAGCTTGGTATATAGGTCATATTTCAATAGTTACAGTTTAGCAAAATCTACCACTAAAATTTATTTAATGGAAGCATCTTAAATATTGGGCATATATCCTAATTTTATTTAAGGGTAGTCATTAATTTTGGAGCCTTGATTTTATAACTAAACATAGTATCCAAAACTTTTAATTAATATTTAGTCTTTGAGTTATTTATTCAAATAGTATTAATTATTCAATCATAATAACTTAATCCACATTTATATACTAATCACTTTGGTTTTGTGACCCAATTAAATATTCATTAGGTTTTCTAGACAATCCCTAAATTTATCTTGATTTTTACTAATTAAAATGATCTACAAGGAAAAAGAACAAAAAGGTGGGATGAAGAAAATGCTGCCAGCTGGTTTTGAACACACAACCTGAGAGAGAGACTGTGTCTTAAGCACGCTCGGGCTAGCCATCCAGCCGAACAGGAGAGGCGCCGGCTTTGGGGCAGAGGGTGGCGTCGCCGGCGAGGGGGCAGCCGGAGGGGGACGACGACCCGTGAAACGGACTCCGGGGTAGGTAGGGAGGAGGAAGGTGGCGACGCTTTGACCGGAGCGGCGGCGAGGCGGGCGGACAGCAACCCGAAGTGGCCGGCGACGAGGTGGCTACGGGGTGCCGGCGCTGGAGAGAGTGGGGGTAAAATTGAGGTGGGCATGAGCTTAAGGGGGCAAGGGGAAACTCACCAAGGGCGATGGCTTGGCCGGGGAGGCACTGAGGTGAGCCGGCGGCGTGGGTGAGCGGCGGCGCAAAGGGGTTCACGTCGCCGGCGAGTTGGGGTGGACCACGGCTCCAATAGGTGGTGGGGACGAGTTGAGGGCATTGAGAGGAGACTTCCCCGGCGAGGAATCGAGCGGTGGCGCACTTGGCCGGCGGCGGAGAAGATGGCCGCAGGGCGACGAGGAAATGGGCGGCCGGTGAGCTTCGAGGCCTTAGGGATCGATTCCCCGCGGTGGTAGGAAGATGGAGGTGAGGCGGGGGCGCGGGGCGGACGGGAGGACTTTCTCGCCTTTAAAGACCCCGAGCCGACCGGGCGACGTGTGGGTTGGCTGGCAGGACGGCGGCGATGTGCGGCGACAGCACGCGGGTAGGCGCAGCGAGAGACACGGGCGGCAGCAGGCGCGGGCGCGGCGGGCGCGGCTTTTGACCTGGCGAAGAGGACCAAAAGTGGGGCGACGTGGAGGTTGCTCCGCCACGGGAGAAGAGGGGAAGAGACAGAGAAGGAGCAGGCGCTCGGGGAAGGAAGAGAGGAAAGCCAGGAGGCGCGCAGGTGCTGGGGCCCGGCGGCCAGAGGAAGGAAACGGGGGAAGAGAGAGACAATAGCGCGGGGCCCGTAGGCAGTGAGGGCACAGGAAGGAAAGGAATTGAGTGGAGTAAGTGGAGAAAATATTTGGGGCTTGGTTTTGAAATCTATCATTTCAATTTTAGATTTTTAACTTTTAACTTGCATTAGAATTTACTGATTTAGAATTCAAGCTTTAAGTTTTCAGCTATTAAACAAGAGTTCTTATTGTTATTATTATTTAGGTTATATATGTGTGCTCATGGATATATATGTATATATCTATTCATCTATATATCCACATTTATTGACTTCTCTTAATATATTTACTTCCTTGATATTTATATTATCATTTACCGAATTAAGGTTTTATATTTTTGGCCAATTCTCTCCCCTTATACTGGATCATCTTTTCAGATTCATATTTAAAATTTTAGTTTTCTATTATTTGCATATTCTCCTTTTTGGAATTACTATTGTTTGTCTTTGTATTTTATGAATTCTTAAAAATTTGAAATCTCATCCAATTTCAGGAAAACACCATAAAATCCAAATTCCAAAAGAATATATTGCAAAAATAATTCAGGAAACTCATATTTTCAAATTTCAAAATTTTCAGGATGTTACATATACGTCTTGACAATTCTCTATTTTAGAGGATTTGATCGAGAGGGTATTCAGATGGCACCATAATTTTATGAGTCTAGAAGTAATGCCTAGTTTCCTTGAAGTCATAAGGAGGGCATATAATAGTTTTTTAATTTCTGGGTATCTCTCTTTTGGTCCATGTAAAATTTCACTTACGTAGTATACCAGTCGTAGGATATTGTCATGTTCAATGACAAGTACTGCACTGACAACTTGTAGCATAGCAGCCAAGTACAAAAGTAAAGATTCCCCCGATCTTGGAGAGACTAAGACTAGGACATTCGTCAAGTATTTCCTGACTTCTTCAAAGGCATCATTGACTTCTTTAGTCCATTCAAAACTTTCATATTTCCAAAGAAGTTTAAAGAAAAGTAATCCTTTTTTTCTAACTGTGCTATAAAATGACTTAGCTTTGCCATATAACTGGTTAGTTTTTGCAATTCTTTCTTTGTGGTTGGAAGACGCATCCACTTGATGGCCGCTATTTTCTTTGAATTAGCCACGATCCCTTTAGCCTAGACTAGGAAGCTAAGAAGCTTTCCAGAGAAAACCCCGAACATATATTTCTCCAGATTTAACTTAAGGTTATGTCTTCTTAAGTTAGTAAAAGTTTCCTGCATGTCGGAGACATGGCCTCCAATGTTGATACTTTTTACTACTAAGTCACCAACATAGGCCTCAATAAGTTCTATACGATGTGATGAAGTTTTTTCTTCATCTTCTTTACTCATACTGATTTGATGGTACCTAAAATATGCATCTAAAAAGCTTAATAATTCACTATCAGAAGTAGAGTCAACAAGCTAATCGTTATGAGGAAGAGGAAAATCATCCTTTGGATAAGCTTTATTAAGATATGTAAATTCTACCTATATTTGCCACTTCTCATTACTTTTTTCAACCATTATAGGGTTGATGATACACTTGGGGTGGTCGACTTCACAAATAAACCCAACCTTGAGAAGCCTGATGATCTTTGACTGGATTGCCTCCTTCCGATCATGTGTGAAATGACAAAGCTTTTCTGTTAGGCCAGGGCACTAGCTTGTGCTGTATCACTTCCCTAGGGACACCGGGTATGTCGAATTCTTGCTACGAGAATACATTTGAGTTTGCACAAAGGAAGGAGATAAGCAACTCTTCCTATTTAGGACAGGCTCCTACCCCGACTTTGATGGTTCCCGAAGATTTATCCTTGTCGAGGGGCACCTTCTTTATCTGATTGTTGGGTGTTGGAGACACCTTGGGCCTTGAATGCTTTACCTGTGTTAAAGGCGAGTTAACATTCCTAGTCATTAATTCATCGACCAATTTGAGAGACTTGAGGTCACAAGCATATGTCATCTTCCTGTCTCCTCAAACTGTTATGATCCCTTTTGGCCCTGGCATTTGGAGGCTTTGATAACCATAGTGCGTGGCTACCAAAAACTTAGCTAGAGCCAGTCGACCAAGGATTCCATTGTGTGTAGTTTCAAAATTCACTACATCAAATGAGATCCTTTCTGTTCAGAAGTTATTAGGACATTCGAACATAACCGGTAGGGACATTTGTGCGATCGGTTTGGCCGAAGACCCCAAAATTATCCCATGGAAGGCATATTTCATAGGTTTTATTTTAGACTTGGGAACTTGCATTTCTTCAATAGCTCCAATAAAATACTAAGAGAACTACCCCCATCGTCTAGAATTTGATTAACCTTTCTGTTATTAATATATAATAGATTCTACAATGATAGGGAAACTACCTGGTCGAGTCGAAAGGGTGGGGCAGTCTTTTCTACCAAAGGAAATGGTTGGTTTTGACCACCTGGAGGGCTTGACGACAATTAGAGCATCAGTAAGATTAACCTCGTGTTCTACGGTCTTCATTTGTCTTCTGGACTCGTAGAAGGCTGATCCGCTGAAGATTACATCAATAGTGTGCTCTGGCTCTTGATACTCTATTTCTTCATCTCTGTCTTTATCCTTTTTGGTGCTAGCCTCTCCGACTTCCTATGATCACAGTGATTTGCATACCTTTTCATCACTTCAGATCCATCCAATTACCTTCTGTAGGGTACTCTTTCTACTATATAGACGGTAGGTCACCTAGAGTGTTTTCTTTCTACTTTTAGTGTTCCCTCAATAATGGTCGGAGATATGCCTTTACCTTCTACTTGTATTGTTCCCTCAACTATGATCGCATGACTAATAGTTTTTAATGTGTGTGCATGCTTGTCTTTCATTCCTATACCATTTCTCTTTCTTCTTCCTTTTGTAAAGAGAGAACAATACTAGTAGCGCCCTGTTATGGCATTATTGACTAGCCCCCTGAATCATGCCACAGGTCACCACTTATATACTACTCTCTTTGTATTGTAATATAAGTCTAAAAGCCATCATGCATACAGATCAAGGAGACATTAAATTTAAGAAAAAAATAATACCATATGACCATGCATACCCCTATTAAATGGCATACTACAACTACTCACTTATTTTTCTTCAGCATTAAATTAGGGACATATGGTAAAAATATTGTAATAACTACACATTTGTTCTCAACAATGGATTTATATTGTGGGATGATGCTTCCTAAGAACGAGGACTTATATTACGAGATGGAGGGAGTAGCATGGTAAGCATGCATGTTGCTGTTCGGAGCTACTCGATTAATCAAATGTAAACTGATGAGTCAATAGCCAAGCATCAACACCTTTGACGCTATAAGTGCATGCTGCCATCTGTTACAAGCATTAATACCTTGCTCAATTATGGACCACGAAGCAATCTGCAGGCAAATTGCTACATCTGTTTAGATCACACAATTGATCTTATATAACACTATGTTGCACGGTTAGGACCGAGTAGGGGTTTTGGTTTGTTTAAGGAGGTGTTTGGCCAGGCTCTAAAGCCATCCTTTTGGACTTCAAAGCCAGTCGCCTAGCCAAACTGATGGGCTCCGGAGCCGGGCTCCAACCAAGGAACACAGGAGCCAAGCCTTTTTCCCTTCATGTGTGAAGCGTCATTTTGGGTGGCTCCTCTAACTCCTCCCTCTTGCATTCTATAAAAGGGCTCACGGTTGCATAGAATTTACAAAATCTTTGCCACTCCCATGTGCAAGTAATTCGCCTTTGACAATTGAACCCTACCCATTGTCCACAGCCCCTGCCTAGCCCCTTCCTCGACATCGCAAGGTTGCCCAAGAGGTGTCGCCGCCCCTGCGCAGCCCCCTCCCCGATGCTAGAAGGTTGCCTAGCAGGCATCGGCGGCCCTGCCAAGCCCCCTCCCCAAGCGAGCGAGGCAGAGCATGATGAGAGGTGAGTCGCTGTCTTACCTCCCCTTCTGGTATTGTATCTCTTCGCCTTCTCTATGGTCTAGCGTCGAATTTGTGGCATTGATCTCGTTTAGTCACCGCTCGTGTTGGTGGTTAGGGATTCGGTTGAGTCATCTGATGGGAGGGACCGATGCTTAGGCGCGCGTTGCGGTATTTGTTTGTTTGGCTATGCATGTAGATAGTAGCTAATTTTCATGTTACCATGTAATTTTTCATTCTGATGCTTGTGATTCGCCATCTAATTGGTTGTTGAAGCTACTAAAATCATGATTTTGCCCCGTGTGGGCATATTTTGGTGGTGGTTCTGGTTCGATTTGACCTGAATCGCTTGATTCTGTTCGCTGTACCGAGTAGGATTTTCGTCATTCGGTAGCTATTTGTGGTTGGTAAACTTCATGTTCTGGCAAGGCAGTAATGTTTCCCATCTAGTATGTCTACTATTTACTTTTTGAAAAAATGTTAGATGTGTATGGGTTGTACATGTCAAATGGGAATCGAATGTAGATTAGATGAAATAAATGGCTAATCCATGTGATGTGCATATGGTTGAGTGGAATGATGAAAATACTAGAATTGTGTGTGAACTCTTTGCTAAACAAGTACAAGTTGGAAATCGATCAAGTACTAATCTCAATAACGCTGGTTATAATGAAGTTGCTGCAAAGTTTGAAGAGAGAACAAGACTGGTTTACTTAAAAAATAATTGAAAAACAATTAGGAGCAGCTTAAGAATGAGTGGAGCATTTGTAATAAATTACTAGTATTAGATATGAGTTTAGGTTGGGACAATGAGAAATGGACAATTTCAGTAACAGATGGCGAGTGGAAGAAAACAATTAAAGCATGTATTATGTACTATTTACATGTGATTGTTGTTTTTTCAGCCGTTTACACTTTGTTGTTAGGTATCAGCGTTTGTCTTTTTTGATCCATAGGAGTTGTTTGGATCCGCGGTTCGTGCCTGCATCTTTTGCTTCCACATTGGGCGAAGTGGCGTCCGATCTGCACGTCGGAGGTGGCAATGGGTGCTAGCCTTGCAGATCTCCTGCTCGTTGATGACTACAGCCGGTATATGTGGGTCGCTCTATTGCTGGCCAAAGATGCTGCTCCGACCGCCATCAAGCGAATTCAGGCGGCAGCTGAGCGCAAGAGCGGCAAGAAGCTCCATGCGCTGCGCACGGACAGAGGGGGAGAATTCACGACGACGAACTTCAGTGAGTACTGCACTAAGCTGGGTGTGAGTCACGAGCTCACGGTGCCCTATACGCCGCAGCAAAATGGCGTCGTTGAGCGGCGCAACTAGTCGGTGGTGGGCACGGCACGGAGTATGCTCAAGGCCAAAAGCCTGCCAGGTATGTTCTGGGGGGAGGCGATCACTACTGCTGTGTACGTCCTGAACCGATCTTCGTCCAAAAGCATCAGTGGCAAGACCCCCTATGAGCCCTGGACTGGGAGCTTGCTGGCCGTGCACCATCTCCGCACATTCAGGTACGTGGCGCACGTAAAGGTCACCAAGCCCAACATCAAGAAGCTGGATGATCGCAGTCGCCCCATGATCTTCGTCGGCTACGAACCAGGATCCAAGGCATACCGAGTCTACGATCCAGTGTCAAGGCGTGTACACATAAGCTGTGACGTGGTCTTCGACGAGCTGGCGTAGTGGCAGTGGACCGGTGACCAGGCGGTGAACGTTGATGATGATTTCATCATCGAGTACACCGCCGTGGTCCAACCCGGCGTGATCACCACGATTCAGCCAGCACCAGCGGATGGAGCAGTGACGCCACCGGTGCCAAATACACCTGTGGTAGGGGCGAGTACATCCACATCAAGCCCGATGGCACCCACGAGCGCGTCGTCGGTCGAGTTTGTTTCGCCTCTACCTGAAGCAGAGGAAGTGCTTGACGACCATGACAATGCCCCGCTACGGTTCCACAGAGTCGACAATGTGCTGGGACCGGTGACAGCGTCGGGACTGGCTGCACGCGAACTGGACGAGGACTTACTGCTGGTAAGCACTGAGGAGCCAGCGTCGTTCTAGGAGGCGCAGCAACATGAGTGCTGGCGACAAGCAATGCTCGACGAGATGACTTCGATCGAGTCCAATGGTATCTGACAGCTCGTCGACCCACCACGCCAGTGCCCAATCGGACTCAAATGGGTCTACAAGACCAAGAAGGACGCGGCCGACAACATCACCAAGTACAAAGCGCGGCTCGTGGCGAAGGGATATGTGCAGCGGCAGGGCATTGATTTCGACGAGGTGTTCGCGTTGGTGGTGTGGCTTGAATCTGTGCGCCTGCTGCTACCACACGCGGCGAGCGAAGGCTGGGCTGTCCACCATATGGACTTCAAGTCCGCATTTCTCAACGGTGAGCTACAAGAAGAAGTCCACGTCGCGCAACCGCTGGGGTTCAAGGTGGCTGGCGAAGAGCATAAGGTTTTGCGCTTGATCAAGGTGCTCTACGGTCTTCGACAAGCCTTGCGCGCCTGGTATGCCAAGCTGGATGCCTCCCTGGTGTCGCTTGGGTTCCAACGCAGCGCCTCCGAGCACGCGGTGTACACCCCTGGCGCAGGTGGGCATCGACTAGTGGTCGGCGTGTATGTCGATGATCTCGTCATCACCAGAGGAAACTCTGTCGAGCTCAAGCATTTCAAGAAGGAGATGAGGGGCACATTCCAAATGAGCGACCTTGGATTACTGCACTACTGCTTGGTCCTAGAGGTGAACCAGACCGATGATGGCATCACCGTGAGTCAGGAGCATACGCAGTGAAGATACTCGAGGCGGCAGCCATGGCTGGGTGCAACGCCAGCCACACTCCCATGGAGTCGCGCCTCAAACTCAGTAAGATGAGCACTGCCCCTGCTGTAGATGCTACTGAGTACAAAAGGATCGTTGGTGCGCTGCGCTATCTGGTGAACACGAGACCAGACCTAGCATTCTCGGTGGGCTGTGTCAGGCAGATTCATGGAGAAGCCCACCACCGAGCACCTGGCAGATGTGAGACGTGTGCTGAGATATGTTGTCGGCACAATCAACTTTGGCTGCTACTACCGGAGGAAGAGAGGGGTTGCACGCCTTGTCAGCTATAGCGACAGTGATTTCGCGGGCGATGTCGACACTCACAAGAGTACATCAGGCGTCTTCTTCTTCCACGGTGACAACTTGGTCACCTGGCAATCGCAAAAACAGAAGGTTGTGACACTGTCTTCATGTGAGGCCGAGTACATCGCCGCGACAACAGCTGCGTGCCAGGGCGTGTGGTTGGCACAGCTCCTTGCAGAATTGAAAGGAGAGGAGGTCGGCGCCATCACGTTGAAGATTGACACGATTCATCTCAGTAGGAACCCTGTCTTTCATGATCGCAGTAAACACATTGACACAAGATATCATTCCATCAGAGAATGCATCGAGGAAGACAGGGTGAAGGTCGAGTCAGTCGGCACCAATGAGCAATTAGCGGACATCCTGACGAAGGCGCTTGGGCATGACCGGTTCGTTGAGCTACGTTCCAAGATTGGCCTTGTCGACATCAAGCAAGTGTGCAAGGCTTAGGGGGGGATGTGTTAGTTAAGCCTTATACACTAGTTAGTCAGCTAGCTAGTTAGTTAGTTAGTTGTTTTTCTGCATGTTGTTTTTCTGCATGCGCATGAGCTTCGGTCAGTGGAGCCGTGCGCGTAGGAGGCCGTGGCGCCTGAGCTTGCGGATGAGAATGCGTCGTGCGGGCGTGGGGATGGACACGCTCCAAGCCACGACGTTGCTCCCGTTTCTGTTGCATTGCTTTGCATAATACTAGGAGATGAGAAACAGAAAACGCTGCTTCTTCATTGCAGCACAAAAATTCTTCTGAGCACCAGTTGTGTTGGTGTGTTGGTGTGTCCGTGTGTGTTTGAGCTCGGGTTCTTGCAGGTGATTCTCGCCGGGGACCTGACATTTTGGAGAGTAGATGTCAAGCCGGGCTTCGGGTTGCACAAAGAGTGGAAGAGGGGAGAGAGCAAGAAGAGAGGAGGGTGCTGGCTGAATAACCGTCAAAAGTCAAAACCGTCTTCACGTCAGCTTAAAAACCGGATAGGATTGGCCATTGGGGTCAAGTTGACTGGTTTTGACAATTAGAGGGTGTAAAATGAATAATTTTATAGTTGAGTTATAAACTTTAACTGAGACTGTAGTTGTAAGTTGTAAAATGAACTTTTTCTTTGTATATCAGTCTAACAACATTGACCCAAAGGTGAGCAAAATCGATTGACATTTAGCAAGATTTCAGTTGCTGTGATTTAGCAAATTCGATATCCTACATACACACGCCATTGCATGAATGTGTGATCTAACGGGGGGCGGGGGGAAACAAATGCAACTAAGGGCCTGTTTGGATCGCCTAAAACTAATTATTAGTTCACTAGTTGGTGGACTAAAAATTAGGTGACTAAACTTTAGGTGACTAAAAATTAGTCAAGTGCTGTTTGGATACATGGACTAAAAGGTGGTGACTTTCATGGGCAAAGACATTTATACCTCTATATTTGTTAGTGTGTTGCATGTGGAGTAGTGGAGAAAGGGTAGCAGGGGTATTTTCGTCTTTTGCTGTTTGGTACCACCTTTTAGTCCACAATTAGTCCACATTTGCCAACTAATGAACTAATAGCTAGTTGGGGATGAACTAAAAATTAGTCCAGATATTAGTTCACCTGTTTGGATAGACTAGACCTAAACTTTACGTGACTAAAAATTAGTCAAGGGATCCAAACAGGGCCTAAAGCACGCTGGACATATCTGAACCATACA
Source organism: Dendrocalamus latiflorus (assembly GCA_017311315.1). NCBI lineage: Eukaryota > Viridiplantae > Streptophyta > Magnoliopsida > Poales > Poaceae > Dendrocalamus > Dendrocalamus latiflorus. Next base: position 7,869,494 of record CM029678.1, on the reverse strand, counting down.
TAGCTAGCTAGTCGCTAGCCTGTCATGGAGATAGAATTACTGCTAGTCAAATTAATCACACATGCATGCATTATCAAAACGAAAAGACTTGCGCATCACGCAGCAACAAGAAGGAAGCTAGCTAGCCAAATCAGTGGTCAGTACGAGAACTGCAGGTTGCTGATGAAGGACTGGCCGAACTTCCAGTACGCCGGCACGACGTTCTGGAAGACGATGGTCTGGCCGCCGGTGGACGTGACGCCGAAGGTGAGCGCCTGCCCGACGAGCCCGGCGAGCGACTGCCAGTTGGCGCCCCAGTTTCTATTCATGGGCACCCGATCGGTGCCGGTGCCCTTCACCCACACCGCCTGCACCGACCCGCTGCCGCCGACGTTGGTGATGAGCACGAGCTCGAAGTAGTTGAACCCGCCCATGGTGAAGCGCACCCCGCCCTGCTTCACGCACGGCACGCGCTGGTAGAGCACCGAGATGATGCCGGCCTGGTAGACGCCGATCTGTAGCCAGGCCGGCTCGGCCATGTCGAAGTGCGCGCGCGGCGGGTTGCACCAACCTCCGTCTGTGCTGGAGAGCGCGTAGTTGGGCGGGCAGAGGTTGGTGGCGGTGATGGTGACAGTAGCGCCCTGCCGGCACCACTTCGGGTCGGACTGGTAGTCGCACGCGATCTGGTAGCACTGCCCGCACGACGCGCCGTCGTTGAACAGCGCCGAGCTCAGCGCCGCTGTGCTCGTGCCGTACCCCGTCGTGAACAGGTTGCCGTACCCGCACGCCCCACCTACGTACAAGTACAAATTAACTACAGTTCAGGAATAACTCGACGAGAATGTGTATTAATTACCACGTACGCGGACGTACCCATCGTGCCGGAAGCGTCGCTGCCGCCGTAGAACGTTGCCGAGCCCTTGGACCAGCCGGCGACGGCCGGCGCGAAGAGCAGCTCCACGACGACGGCGAGGTAGGTGGCAAGAGATTTGGACATCTCCATTGCCATCGTGCTTGGGATAATTAGATCGATCGAGCAAGTGATGTACTGAAGCTAAGAACAATATATGCAAGAAGAGAATCCTAGAATGTGACGACTGATTATGTGGTTACAGCTGGTTACACTACCGGCGCAGTTCTTCTTAAATAGGAAGGGTTTGAGCTAGCCGATCAGCCTCACGAAATTCAGAGATCAGAAACAGGAGAGCTCAAGTGCAGGGGGCACGTGAGCGCGCGCAGCTACAGTTGCGCATCGATCAGATTTCAGATCGGCGCTGCGTGCCTTCTGATAAGGTTTCAACCTTGAAGTGTTAACTCGATCCTGGGCTTGTTAATTCCAGGTTTGCAGTGCGTAACATGCATGGCCGAGATTTAAGAAGATTCTGATCTGCCTACATTTACTTCCATTCCATGTCACACTCAGCAGACCAGCATTTCCAGATGCTCTTGTAGTGATCTAGCTAGGATCCGAGTGGAGCGATCGTTATTATAAACGAGTTGACTTCCGTAGAGAATGATCGCTGGCGATTTGTTTATTGAGAGCGGTGATAAGTAAATAAGCTGATAAGTAAGAACTCGACAGTAGTTGTTAGCTGAGAAGGAGGCCACGCATGACCATGGTGAGGTTAACTTGTTTTCTGAACAAGCACATGCAGCTCATGTGAGGACGGCGGTTTCAAACAGCATTTGAATTTTGATGAAATTTAACTAAATTTTGCATGAAATTTAGACAAATTTCAAATCAAATCAAATTCAGCCAAATTTGACCGAATCTTTCTTGTTTCGTTGACTAACAAAAGGACGGAATTTCCAAAATTTCGTCCCATTTCGGACGAAATTGTGGACCATGCCTATATCATCTACTGCTTGCTGCATGAATAGATATCCATCTATGGATCAGTGGTCAGTACGAGAACTGCAGGTTGCTGATGAAGGACTGGCCGAAGTTCCAGTACGCCGGCACGACGTTCTGGAAGACGATGGTCTGGCCGCCGGTGGACGTGACGCCGAGAAAAACTCATGCAGTAAGAACTCATGCCGGTGGACGTGACGTTCTGGAAGTAAGAACTCGACAGTAGTTATTAGCTGAGAAGGAGGCCACGCATGACCATGGTGAGGTTAACTTGTTTTCTGAACAACAAGCACATGCAGCTCATGTGAGGAATTATAAATTTTCATGCCATGTGGTGATAGGGTGTGTGTCCTTCGTGTACTCTCTATTTTTTTTTTTTTTTTGATCCTTCTCGATTTTGAGAGGTTTATCCTATTTGGAGTGACTTGTTTTTTCACTTTGAGAGCTAGGGTTAGAAAGAGTTTGAGAGAGTGAGAGGAGTGTGTTTCCTATCAAATCCTTAAATTATTAAGTGCTTTTGATTAAGATTTGTGAGGGGATTTTAAGCCTTTTCTCTATTTGTTGGCTTCCACCTTGTATCTTCTTCTCCATAGTAGATGATTGCTTGTGCTGTCTCCAATGATTTTTCCCGTAAGAGCTTTTCACGTAAATCTTGGTGTCAACAACTTATTGGTATTATCTTGCCACACTTGCTCCTGATTTGGTCATCATACTTGCTATTTGTGCTATGTTGAGGAGATGATGGTGTATACAGATTTCTTGTTGATGAGCATACATAGAGATTTTTTGGTATGTTGGTAATCTTGAGGTATTGATGTTGTGTTCAGCTAGTCCTAACTAGGGAATTTTTTTAAAATAATCTATTTTTATTTCAAGTTACAGTAATACACCCACGTTTTTTATTTTACAATAATGGTCATCTGTCGCCCCACAGTTGGGCGATATGGACAAGTCGCCCAACTGTTGGGCGACACGTCGCAGTCACCCAACGGTTAGGCGACTTGACCATGTCACCCAACTGTGGGGCGATTAATGCCTAGTCGCTCAATTTGGTTGAGCGATTTAGCCCTAGTCAGCCCTAGTCGCTTGACGGTTGGACGATTTAAAATAATACTGTTTTTATTTTATTCAGCCGATGGAAATGATTATGGGGGAAGTAAATGAAAATTTTTGTAGGTAATACATTTAGCAAATCTTGTTTGTAAGTTATTTTCTTAAATAAAAGAGCAGATAATGTTGGTTGGTCCGTTTGTGATTTTCATAGATTTTGAACGGTACAAAATCTGTTAGACTCGCAATAATATTTTGTGATCATCATATGTTTTTGTAGTGTGATAAATTTCTGAAAATTTTTATGAGGACGATTTGAGCTAGTAATGATTCGTAAGTAGGAAGGTAAGTGATATTACGATGCAACAGGGAATTTATACATGGAAAAGAAATTTGGATAAACAGTGTAAAGAAAACAACATGACAGTTGATCCGACAAGTGCATTACATAGCACGCAGGCTAATGAACTAAGGATGGTACACGCATACCTTTGGAAAATTAGAAAAAAAGAGACATATGGACGAAGATGGTCGAACTATTGTGTAGAACATGGCCATTTACCCTTCCTCTTGAGGTCGGCGTTTTAGTCCTTACCAGCTGCCTTAGCCTTAGCCGCTAGTTTGCGTTTTCTCTCGTGCTCCTCCTCACTAGACTCCTACTCCCTATGCCTGCACGCATCCACATAAGCTTGCGTCTCCCATTGGATACACTCGCTTTGATCTTCGTTGTGCCGCTACTCCTCCATCCTCTCGCGTGTCATTTGGGTGTCCCACTCCTTGCAGTCCAGAGTCCACTAATTGTGTGGGTAGATCTCTCGGTTGATCCATTTGCAGTAGGCACATAATGGATCTGGAGACTATGGGAAGAGAGGAGAGCTTGTTAATACGTGCCATATAAGAAAACTAGTAGGGGAATATACTATAACACATTCTTACCGGTTGTCAGTAGCAGGCCATCTCCCAACACCGGTCAGGATAGTCTCAAGTAGGGATGGCAATCAGGCGCGGCAGGTACGGGTAGGGCTCGCCCATACTCGTACCCGTGACCCCGATTTACGCCTGCGGGCATACCCGCAAAGGACCACGGGTAAAAAATCTCGCCCATACCCGTCGCCCGCGGGTACCTGTAGCCCACGGGCATACCCGTTTACCCGCGAACTGAGTGGATCACATTCAAACATCACCAATGCATCACACATTCAACAACTACAATACAAATACAAATTGACATAGTTCCTCACACATAAACAAATTAAGTTTACAACAAGAGTGGAAGTTCCATTAGGCGTCCATATAACAAGTTTATGACAAAGTCAACTTGGTCAATCTTACAAAATAGGTCAAATGTATGAGAGACCAAACTGGTATTTCTACTAAGTGGGTATCTATAGCAGGATTGCAGTGTCTGAATTTACTATTACAAATGTTGGCACTTCTAGTACAGTTTACTATTACAATTGCCTTGATAATGTAATTATGAGATCACTTGGCAAGTCATGCATGCTAGGTATGCAAAATAAGATGAAGAAGAAGATACCTACGATCTTATAGTTCTTGAATTTATGCATCTAGTGATATCTGTAAAATAAAGTCAAAGCTTAAAAGACCGTCACAGTTGTGAAAGCATGTAGTCTGCTATCAGGAGAAAACAGATAACTCATTTCAGTGAGCAAGGAGACAAACCACATATATTTAGTTGAACACATTGTATATGTTGATTCAGTGACAACAAATCCTGTCAAAAGGGCCATAAACAGCCGGTGATTTTTCTGTCCTGCAAAATATGTACTACACACCTGTCGTACAACAAGAAGAGCAAAACTAGCACATATCAAAAATGGAATATAGTACCTATGCAGTTACCAAATGCAGGGCAATGGTGGGCAATCCTGGCAATACCAGGATCACCAGAAAAAAATCCTGCAATAAGAAATTCAAACTAAACCCTCCATCCCAAACATGGTGGTATGCTAAGACCATTAATTCTTAAACTTAGGATTTGCACAACAATAATGTAAAGTGACTAATTCTATCTTAGACGGCTTAAGTGCATTGTGAAAAAATATATTCAAGAAGTGGATCTAACCTGTAATGTCCCCATAGAAGCAGTGCACACTCAGCATTAATTAGCATGTCTAGCAGAGAAGATGTGTCTGCAAAACATAAGATTAATTACAAAACTATAACATACGCTAGATACACTCATTTTACCTATAGTGTCCTGCTCCCAAATGGCATTGACAAATTATGCATAATCGAAGGATTAAAGGGTATAAGCTACACGCCTGCATACCAGATCCATTTATGGCACCTCATGTGCAATACCAGTGATATACTCCTAAATGTACTGTAATGGCATGCAACAGGGTGTGGCGGTCGAGGCCGGTGTCCAGGATTTGGGACATCTGAAATGCCAACTCTAGTGACTCCTTCGCCTGCCTCGCCGCTGCCACCTCTGCCTCTATTTCCATCTCAAGCGGCGCCGTCGCTTCCGGCCTCTGGTGGCGGATCTGGGGGCGGAGGAGGCCGACAGCCGGGTGGGGGCGGAGGAGGAGGCCGGTGGCCGGGTGGGGACGGAGGAGGCCGGCAGCCGGGTGGGGGCGTAGGTGGCGGATCTGGACTCTGGAGGCGGGCGAGAATGCGAGAGGGGGCGAGAATGAGCAGTAGGTAGGGGCGAGAATGCGAGAGGCGGGCGAGAATGCGAGAGGGGGTCGCAGCGAGGGGGCGGCGGGCGTTATCTGGGCCTGGGCTGGCGGTGGGGACTGGGGAGTCTAGGGTTTACTGTTTTTAGGATGGCCCACCTGTCAGTCTATTTCACGGGTAAACAGGCGAGACGGGTACGAGTAGAGCTAACCCATACCCGTACCTGTTTACCCGATGGGCAGAGATTTTCCCCTATTTTCCTACCCGTGGGTAAAGAATACATCCCATACCCGACTCCATTAGGGTATTTACCCACGGGTATATGGGTAAACGGGCACAATTGCCATCCCTAGTCTCAAGCGTAGTTACCGCAACCCCAATAACGCATACCCAAGTTCAATCGCTCCTTCGACTTGAGAACTTGCATGCGTTCCTGCACCAGTAGAGGGGACGTCTCCCCCACGGGTGGGTCTTGCGGCGAATACTTAGTGGGAATATTGAGGTATGGATTGGAGTTGGTGGTACGGGGGCTTCACTTCGGGAAGATGGCCTCCTGGCATGCTCAGCTTATTTGTTTTGGGCTGCAACAGCCCTTGCTAACCGGGTGATCTCCTATTATTTCTCCATACTAATGATGTAGTGTTGCAGTCGTGGTGCAGGAAAACACGCTGTGAAAGTGGTAGTACTTATAGGCTAAACCAATACGGCATACGCTTGACAAGTCCAATTCGGTTTGGACAAATTTGCATCTGTGAGGCAGCAGCACACGCGGACGATTTGTGGACTAGCGTAGCATCATGTCATTGCACAAAGCTATCCCATTTGGTCTTATCACTATGCAAGGCTGTCTTGTTTGATCTTGTCACTGTGCAAGACTATCTCATTTGGTCTTATCAATGTGCAAGGCTATTTCGTTTGGTCTTGTCAATGTGCAAGGTTGTCTCATTTGGTCTTATCACTGTGCAAGGCTGTCAAATAAAGTAAATGAAGTTATAACCTGATAGTATTTTTACTCTTAATACCACTACACACACAACAAGAAGTGGTGCTGCACTTCACGGATTGATACTACAAATGAAGTTAAAGTTTGCAAATAAAATTACAACGTGATAGCATTTTTACTCTTAATACCACTATACACACAACAAGTGGTGCTGCACTTCACATCGGTGTTCCTACTCATCAGCAGGCGCCTTGCATCTTCTTGCAGTGTGGCCTTCCCCTTCGTCCATATAGTTCCTAATGCGACAACTCTGCACACTTCAAAAGGTCTAGATCCGGAATTCAAACCCTCTATACAATATCCGACATGGCAAATTTGCTCACAATTTTGAACCCTCTTAGCTCACCACACCACACCTGCAATCCGACATGTGCAACTAGGTTTGTTCACATGATCTCCGAGGCACACCTCATGGGTAACAAGAGAGTGAGCAGTCACAAATTTGGCCCTGTCCTGAAGGAGCACATCAAAACGATGCTCTGTATTGCCCATCACGAAGACCGTGTGTGACTAACCCTTCCGGTCTTGGCCTACATGTACATTGTGATCTTCGAGTAGTACGGTGTACGTGGGTTGGCTACATGAAGTGCTGCATTTGCATGGCTTTCCCTGAAATATCTGATTGTGCCCTTCGACGATGGTGATGAGGGGCTGAGAATGGACACATCTAAGAATCCAGTTGTATACCTCTGCAAGGTTAGTGGTCATTATGCCATACCTCGCACACCATGCCTTAGCGTAGCTAATCTTGTACTTGAATTTTTGATCAATAGCCACCATGATGTACTTGAAACAATTGATGGAAAGATGAAGGAAGACTTGATACTCCATTGCACTTGATTACATACCTATTGAATCCATATTACAATTATCGTGATCGATCAATCTTTTTGGAACAAACTATAATGGATTGATTCATCGAATGTGTCGAAATCTTCTATTATGGTGAAGTGCTCAATATTGCCTTCGACATTTAAAAAAAAGGACCTTTGGGAAAACTCCTGCACGACTTGGATGCCAAAAAATTTGATTTTATTCCTGGTAAACTTGTTCTCACTTCTCAAATTGAATGGGTTAATGCATACAAATTGTCTTTTGTCTATTACTAATTTTTCCTATTATGTAGCCAATTTGTCGTCGAAATATGGATGTCATGTTCTCGCTTACAAAGATTGGCCATAAGAATACTTTTCTTAACATCAAGTTCATTCGGATGTGAAAGAAATTGGAGTACTTTTAACATGGTAACTCACTAACTCAAGTCTCATCTCTTATGTCACTATTTCAATCTAAGTAGTAAGTATTTAACTAACCTTCACTTTGCAACTGATAGATACATACAAAAAAGAGAAATAAACTAGATGCTCATCGTCTCAATAATCTTGTCTATGTTCAATTCAATGCAAGACTTATAAGCAAAAAAGAGAAGAGTAAATCAAAGAACGTAGATGTCCTTCTAGCTTCGTACGTTTCTTTTGCTCAAGGATGGGTAATTGAAGGTGGGAATGAGGAGGTTGATTCTGATACGGGTCTTTCTTGAAAATTTATTGAAGAAGCAAGTGGGGCTAATGAAGCCACACATCCTCGTAGGAGCACAAGAGAGAGAACTTCACGAGGATAATTTTGAATATGAAAGCGAAGAGGAAGAGGAGGTGAATGAGGAACTTGAGAATGTTCAAATCGAATCTAAACAAGATGAAGTAATTCCAACAAAGAATTACAGTCAAGAGGACGAAGATTTATCTATGCTTGCTACCTTGTTGAAGTTTCTTTAAGAACTATTTTGCTATCTTGCTTGTGACTTGTCATTTGTGAGAAATTTGCTATGTGCGAGATGTTGTGAACTATGAATATATGTGATTGTGAATTTGTTTTATATTTTTATTTTATTTATGTCACTATGTGACTATGTCTTATTGTCTTGCAGTCATTTCTTATTTCTTTCATTCTTTTATACTTATGTATCGTATTATCCATATACCAAGAATCTTATGTATTGTGTAATTCTTAATGTGCAGGTTTACAATTATATGAAGCATTTACGTTAAGAATTTACATCAAGTGATGAAGTATCCATCAATATCTATCAAATTTACAACATTATAAGTTACTCTAGGTAATAATATTCTTCCTCCAAATATCACATGTGTCTTTATATCGCCCATAGTGCACCATGCCAAAGTCGGCCGCCTAGGCCCCGCCCAGTCCCCGCCTAGGTGGCCTAGGAGCTAGACCTCTGCTTGCCACCCGCCTAGCGCCTAGCACCTACTTGAACACTACCCTTTTTCTTTTCATTTTTTCCTTTGCATTGTATGTGGAAATATAACGTTGTTTTTCATTTTTTTTCTTCATTTTCTTTTAATTTAATTTCTAAAAAAATAACACCTGCTACATTGTCACTTCAACCAATAGTCCATGGAGATATAACGATGTTTTCATTTTTTTCTTATTTTTCTTTATTTTTTTCTTTAATTGAATGCCTCGGAAAAACTAACAACCGCTATAGTGTTATTTCAATTAAAAACCAAATGCCATAAAAAACTGAATTGGACGGGGCCAAAGACTCTGTTCAATTGATGGAAAGAGAGTGGTAGATGCAGCATTTCGGAAGGAAAATAAAATAGAAAAGTAGCGTCGTTTGCTTTGCTCTGGAGGGTGGGCAAGAGGTGCAAACTCACTAAAAAATACAGCCAATAGAAACTTGCCACCTAGTAGGGAACAAGGAGGGGACAAAAAGAAAATAGGGAAGCAACATTCAAATAAATTATGGGGGCATTTTTAACAGGGAGGGGATAAAAAGAAAATAGGGAAGCAATGTTCAAATAAATGATGGGGACAATTTTTTTATGTGGTTTATGACTTTTGGTCGTGGCTTATTAGTATAATGAATAGTGATTGTTGAAAAAGCTGAACTCAAAAGTCGGCTAAAAAGGTAAAAAGAATAGGGCCTATGCTTCCTGACTTAATTCTCCTCTGCCAATTATAGGATAGCCTAGCAGTGAGGCACCTTGTCTCTCTAAGCTGACGAACAAAGTTCAATTTTCACCAAACTCAAATTGAGTGAACTATTTGTGTGGATTTTCTACTATGATTTTGCATAATTTAAACCCATAACCTATGGGTTGTGAGCCTTTTGACTAGTTCAATATATGCGTGTTGCCACAGAAAAATATACAAGCCAGCATGTCAAGATAATGTTGATGGGCTTGACTTGTGCTACACTCTCGAGTCCACCGTAGCGCCTTGTCAAGCTCTGTCCTGGGCTTCGCTGCTGAGCTTGGTTTATATCATGTTCTCAACTAGGCATCAACATTGTCGTATCGTCTGTGGCCCAATTGGACCATGTTGGGTTAGAAGAAGTTATCTCACTCGATAGTGATGAACAGAATGACCTAGCGATATTAACTTCTGTTGTAACCTTATTTGTTGATAGTGACTGAAAAACAAAGAGATGTGAGGGGATAATGGAGACAAATATAAAAATATTTATGGAAGACAATAATTTTAGTAGTTAATTTATATTATGAGGTAATTTTTTGTTTGAGATTTTAAGATAAAAAAGATGTGTGAGGTAAGAGGCGACGAAGAACACGTCACTCAGGGCCTGTTTGGGAGAGCTCCACCACTGAAAACGTGGATCTGGAGCAGCAGCTCCACCATGGAGCAGCTCCACCGTGGATCTGGGATCCCACCATGGAATGTTTGGCTTGTACAGCAGCTCCAGATCCACGAAATTGAGGTTTTGGTGAGATGGGGTGTGTAACCAGTGGCATTGGTGGGTAATTACCACCCAACTCCACGGTGGAGCACCCCTTGAGGAGCTCCATGAAATCTATGGATCTGGCCCTCAGCTGTTTGGCAGAACTTCACCAACTCCAGATCCACCAAAAATAGTTCCACTCCACGAATTTTTACCCAAACGCTCCAGCTCCATGAAATCTGGATCCACCAAAATACTGAATCTAGTTCCAGATTCATGAAATTCATGGAGCACCTCAAGGGGTGCTCCACGAAATCTTGTTTCGTACCTACTCGTGGAGTTGGGTGGTAATTACCCACCTTTTGCCACTGGTTACACACCCCATCCCATACCACCATAAAACCCATGGGCAAAACAGGCCATTCCCACCAAAAACTCAGTTTCGTGGATCTGGAGTTGCTGTGCAAGCCAAACAGTTTTGTCTAACTCCATGGTGGGATCCCAGATTCACGGTGGAGCTATTTTTGGTGAATCTGCTGCTCCAGATTCATTTTTTCAGTGGTGGAGCTCTGCCAAACAGGCCCCTAGGATTTTGGTGAATCCAGATTTCGCGGAGCTGGAGCATTTGAGTAAAATTTCGTGGAGTGGAGCTGTTTTTCGTGGATCTAACTGGTGGAGCTCTTCCAAGCAGACCCTCAGTACTCAGCGGCTCCTGCTTTTATTTTAAGCAGGAGAGATTGGACTAGCGAGCTGTTCTCACCGTCTAGGGTTTAGTATTTCCCCCGCCTGCGTTTTCCTCGCCGAATCGCCGTCTAGGGTTTCTGCGCCTTCCCGCATCCACGCGACCACCGCGCCGCCATGGAATTCGACGAGTACGAGTACCTGGAGAAGGCGGTCGAGCCCTCCTCAGCCCCGCCGACCAACGGCTCCGGCCAGAAGGACCGCGGCTCCCGCCGCCGCCCTTCCGGCGACGACGAGCGCGGGTCGAAGCGGTCTCGCTCGGGAGAGGATGGCGACCGCGACCGTCACCGCGGCGGCCGCGAGCACCGGGACAGGGACGACGGCAAGGAGAAGGAGAGGAGCCGCGACAAGGATAAGGAGAGGGATAGGGACCGGGAGGTCAGGGACAGGGAGAAGGAGAGGAGCCGCGACAAGGATAAGGAGAGGGATAGGGACCGGGAGGTCAGGGACAAGGAGAAGGAGAGGGACAGGGACCGGGAGGTCAGGCACAGGGAGAGGGAGAACGGGAGAGAGCGGAGGAGTCGTAGCCGCTCGGAGCGTCGCCGCGGGGAGGAGGAGGAGATGGTGAGGGAGCTCGAGCGGGAGCGCGAGCGCAGCGACCGCCACCGCGACTACCGAGACCGCGATGTCAGGTGCGGATTTGTGAACTCCCCAGTTATGATTTCTCTGTTGGGACATCTCTGATGTGATAGAATCATAGAACTGAATTACCTCGGCAGAAACCCTTAGGCCCTGTTTGGAACGCTGAAAATTTTCCAGATTCTTGCGGAATTGAATGGTTTCCTGTGAAGTTGCTGTGGAACTTTTGTGTCCCAAACAGGGCCTTAGATCGTGAATTGGTCTATTTTTATCCCTTGTGAGATATGGATTAGGCTAATCCAACTAATCATATTTTATTGGGCATACTTAAAAGATTAAAATTGTGTAGAATGGGGAGAGCATGCTACTTTTGTTGAATGCTCATTGAATCATGTTCAGCTTGTTTTTAAGCTTTCTTTGGCATACACGTGGAACATAGTCACTTTATGGTGGTGTCTATAACCACTGATTTACACAGCTGCAAAATGTTTCTTGTAGTTTGCTGTTGTTATCATCTAGGCTTGTTAGGTTCGAATATTGAACATTTATATGGGACTTGCATATAAGATATGCTAGAGCTGTCTTCAGATGGTCTTGGCCATTGGGCCTGACTCAGGATATCAGGTCATGAATCTTAATTTTTTTCCTTGTGAAATATGTTCAAGTTTGCAACTTGGCTTGGGCTGCTACTGCCATGACTTTTGAAGATAATTGACTATTTTCAGCTTATCAGGGGTTTCTGATTGGTAATGATTATGTCAGCTGTAATTACAATTGGGCCTGACTTGGGATATCATTTGATTTTTTGATTATGCTTCTTTCTCATGTGCTAAAGTTCCTTTTTTTTGGGTGGTGCAGGCGTAGGAAAGATGACGGTGCAGAAGCAGAAGTTGATCCAGAAAGAGATCAAAGGACTGTATTTGCTTTCCAGGTTGGTTTCACAAATAACATATCTTTGCTATATTATTCATTAAGCTAATGTTTGTCTGCATTACTGCAGCTATCTTTGAAGGCAGATGAAAGAGATGTCTATGAGTTCTTCTCAAGAGCAGGGAAGGTGAGACTATGCATATTCTTTACATTACAGTCCATTCTGATTTGAAACTGTTTCCTTGTTACAGTAGTTCGTAGTTATACTCAGTTACATTCATCAACATATAATGATGTATACAGTTAGTTCATTACATTACCGGGTTTTTTTTCATGAATTTAAGCATAATACGCAGCTTCTTTGGTGTGTTTAGGAGAAGGTGGAAATTTTTTAATCACAAAGCCACAGATGAAACTTTACTTTCACATTGACTAGATTTATTGATTTATTTATATTAATGTTAAATGTGTGCAACTGTGCTATATGAAGTAATTCATTCTCAAATTGACACTTATTGGGTGCTTCCACTTGTTGACTCATGCCTTAGGAGTTAGGGCCTTACAAGCATGCGATTATCATTTATTCATTTTCAGTGATAAAGGATTTTGTAGAGTTGTTGATCCTTTCTCTGCACGTTAAGCTTTCCGGCCCTGTTAAAATATGATCTAATCATCTAATGGTGCACTTGTTTTTCTGTGTAGGTCCGTGATGTTCGCCTTATTATGGACCGAAACTCACGCCGTTCCAAAGGAGTTGGGTGAGTTTTCAGTACTTATTTATTTTCTTGTGATGTACATCCCCCTCACTGGATAGTTTTGCTAAGATGTAGAATGTAGATGCCTTGTTTAGCTTAATCACTGGGCTTCAAGAAGATTGAGCCAACAATATGTGGATTAAGGTTTTGGTTTTCTGCCATATAGGATTATAGTTAAGTCCTTGATGACTTATCAAGCTCCCCGCTCCCAACATGCACACATGCACAAAACCTTAAAAAAAGAGAATATATATGCCACTAGAAAAGAAAACAACAATGATATGGGAGTTATGGACACATATAATCAGTCTGTTGGTTGATTGTACATTGAAATGCAGTTGCTTGCACATTTGTTGTTTGTTCCTACTCTGGTTTAAATTTGGTTTTCTTCCTGTAAAGGAACCAATGCATTAGTGAGGATGACATATGTAGTCACTAGGAACCTAATCCTCCTCATTGGAGCAATTTTACAGATTGGGGATGTATTTTATCAAAGTTCTTTCTAGGAAATATAGCTGATAAGTCTCTGTTTTTTAATATTACCAATGAGATTTTGTCATATAATTTGTTTTCGATCTACTTGCTGTCTGTATAATTACATGAGCATTTTTCTTGAGTTCATATTTGGCTTTTCCCTGGGGAACATTTTTCATCAGTTTGTGATACTCAACAGGATTGCACACTGAAAAAAATTATAGTTTGGTCTACCTACTGGGATTATCGGCAATTTACAAGTAAGATGGAATATTAGATCATTCTGATGCTGTCAGCTATCTAGGACAGTTTGATTCCAGAGTGTTTGACAAAAGACTTGGTGCAGGTTTTTAGGAAATAACGAGGGCAACCAAGAACCAAGTTCGAATATTTCGTGCCCACAAAATTTGATCAAATTTTCCAAAATTCTCTGTGAAGCTTATGAAAAATTCTAACATATATAGCCTCACTTATAAGGCCTACTTTCCTTTACAGGTAAAATTTATTTTGTTGGATACTCTGATATCTATACTAAAGATCTATCAAATTGACAGGTACATCGAGTTCTATGATGTTATGTCTGTTCCAATGGCTATAGCTCTATCTGGTCAGCCACTTCTTGGGCAAGGAGTGATGGTTAAGCCATCAGAGGCTGAAAAGAACTTGGTTCAGTCAAATACAACAACAGGTGGAACAGCTTCAGGTGGAGGAAGAAAGTTGTATGTTGGCAACCTTCATTCCAATATCACCGAAGACCAATTGAGACAGGTCAGTTATCATATCTTATTTTATTTTGGTACAAATAGTGATATATTTCACTGTCTATTTTGTTCATTACATAATTTTCTTCAGCGGTAGATGAAAAAGCATGTAGTAAATATAAGGAAATAGAATCAATGAGTAATTCTTGCATCATTGCCATCTACTCATTTCATTTAAATGCACAAGGTTCCATTGGTGCTTCATTTTAATAAAGGTTGGTATTAAATAACTAAATTTCTCAATAACACTACAAAGATAATGCAAGTTTGAAAATAAAATTGTTGTTCACTGAAAAGTGGCCCTGGGGTCCATTTTTCACCCTCACATTGGATGCTATTTTCCATTTTATACACACCTTTGTAATGTTATGGAACAAAATTTTCCAATAGCAATTGGGCTGAAGTCCTAGGACTTTCAGGATTTCAATTGTAAATTCCCAAATTTTTTAACTAAGTGAGAAACTAGTTTCAGTACTTCATACGTTGAGAATTTTTTCAGAGATTTTTTGTTTCATTGGCAGTAGTAACTAGTTTAAATCTCTCTCTCTCTCTCACTCGCGTTGGACCTGCTGTGAATTTGTTCTTTCAAATCTCTAGCCACTATATCCACGTACTTGTGGACATTACTATTGCTGAATGTAGGGATTCCTTCTTAGATAATTAGTACTCCCAAACAGGGATCCAAATACCGGCCGGTTACCGCCGGTAACCGGTCTTACCGGTGCCGACCGGGAGAAAAAAACCGCCGGTTTTTTATTTAATTCAAATTTAAACTTTTGAATGTAAAAATTAGTTTCTCTAATGATATTTTCATTGTTTAACACTAATAGAATGTATTAAGAAGATGCATATATTTCCCGTGCTTGATTTCATACTTTTTGCCGTAAATGTATTAGGAATTTTCAAATTTTGGATGTACATGTTAGTTTCCCGAATGATATTTACATTGTTTAACACTAATATGATGTATTAAGAAGATCCATGCATCTCCCGTGCTTAACTTCATACTTTTTGCCATGAATATGTTAAGAATTTCCAATTTCAAATTTGAAAAACCGGGTTTTAGTGGTTTTTAGCGGTTTTTCTCCGGTTTTTTTGGGCGGTTACCGGCCGGTTTTTCCAGTTACTGATTTCAAATTCAAATTTTGGCGCGTGAAATTCGACCGGGTTTTTCCCGGTTACCGGCCGGTAACCGGTACCGGCCGCCTGGCGGGATTTATCCCGGTAGCGGTATTTGGAACCTTGCTCCCAAATCCATATTTCAAAATTAAGTTTTAGTTAAGGATGCTGTTTGTTGTTGTCCGAAGGGACATAACCTATACTTGCATCTTTCCATGCAACTTGTTACCTGTTAATTGTGATATAATGAATTTGCCCTTTCAGGTCTTTGAATCATTTGGGCAAGTGGAGCTTGTACAACTGCCTCTAGATCCACTTACTGGGCTATGCAAAGGTTTTGGTTTCATTCAGGCAAGTAATTGTGTCTTCCCATGAAGCTCTCCCATGACTTAATGCTTAATTCTCATCAGTATTGTTGCATCATGCAGTTTGCACGGCTTGAAGATGCAAAAGCTGCTCAGAGTTTAAATGGTCAACTTGATATTGCTGGAAGGGTAATTAAGGTAACATATTTATTGTATGGCTGCCTAAACAGTTTAAGACATAGTAGGCATCCATCTGACAGCTCTCATACTTGTTTCAACCAGGTCTCAGCAGTTACTGATCAGGGTGGTGTGCAAGTTAGTGGCGCAGCTACTGGAGATTTAGATGATGACGAAGGTGGAGGTTTGGTGAGTATCTTTTCCTGCTCCCTCTACAACCTTTTATAATTGAGGGTTTTCATATCTTTCTTTAATGATTTTTATGTTTATAATATTTGGGGTTATGCAAAGGATTTTTAGCTTCTCTAATTTTGGGGATGAGCTCAGCCTTGTTAAGAATTGTTTTCTACAGTTATTTCAACAAGGAGTATCTTATGCTAAGAATTGTTTTCTACAGTTATTTCTACAAAGGAGTACCTTATACTAAGAATTGTTTTCTTCAGTTATTTCAACAAAGGACTCATCTTACGCTCTTTACATGCACGTTTTCCACCATCCACTACTTATCCTACAATTGGGAGCAGGGGGAAGTGGAAAAAATTTAGGAATGGAAAACGTTGAGAAACTTTTTGTAGCTACAAGTCTTTTCTACTATAGCCATGCCCTTTCAACAAATATAATAATTGCTATGTAATATTTTGAGATCCTCGGTTATCAGGTTCAGATCCATTACTGAGATTGGTCTGCTTGAAAATGAGCAAGATTTCCTTTTCAGTTTGCTACTGAAGCCTGTCAATATTTTTTGAAACAAACACCTAGCAATATTGGGACTAAGGGATTTCATATCTATGTTCTTTTCAGACGCTTCATTTAAGTTTTGAACCATATGAAAGTCGGTTTTTCTCCATGGTTGGTCCTGATGTGGTGATGTGTATGCATATCAGGACCGGATTTTCGAATCTGAACCTCTGTATATTACCATACTAGTTCCACGTCAAAACTAGTGCACACAGTCGAACAGTGATGATTACATAACCAAAAAACTCTATTACAATAATAAAGAGTATATGCCTTATGACCACTTATTACAATTGAGGCTACAAGACATTTGGAACTTAGAAAATACAGCGGAAGCAAAAGAAATAAACTCTAAAGATAACCCATCAATACGCCACAGTCAATTCATTAGGGAAGCACAACCTAGAACTTCGGAGATCCTTCGTCGAAGCCACACGTGAAGTAGTAGTAGTATCCTTCTGTCTTCATATTTCTTTGAGATGATTTTGTAGATTGCAAAGTGAGTACATAGAGTATTTCGTAAGTCTTGGGAAAATGCAGTTATAAGCGAGGGTTAACAACGAAAGGATAATATTGTTCTTCTACACAAAGTAGCATTTTTAGTTTAATTACCATTATAGATTTTCAAAGCATCAATTTAACAAAGTAATTGTACTATCTAAAATTAGTATAAATTTTCTGGTGAAGATTCCAACCACCTACCCTAGTAGACATGCCCTAACCGTCAAGATTCAGGACTACGAGTTCCATCTACCTAACTGGCTCTGTCTGCCAGAACACACACATGAGAGTTTCAACCACTCCCAAGTTCCCAAAAGATTGTTTTTTTACCAAATATCTAGCATGTGGACACGATGTGATGCGAAAGGAATCCGAAGAAATTCACCAGAGTGCTCGGAACGCGGGTTGAGGCGACGAACAATTTCGGGAACGACGGGCTCTCGGAGACGGCAATGTTTTGGGGTTCAAGAGGCCCAACAGAGATTGGAAGGGGTTGAGAGAGGTAACGGGGTCATATATAAGGACTCGGAAGAGATAGAAACAGACTTGGATAACGGATGAACAATCGCAAAGAAACCGAAAGGAATGGATTCCTCGCGTGATTTGGAACATCTTTTGTTTTGGCATGAATTGGAGGTAAGGCTGGGCGGAGACTTTGCTTGGGTGGTAAATGTGGCGCCATGGCCTGTTCGGTTGGCTCAGCTGCTGTTCGGCCAGAGAGGAAGATGAACAGTGACCAAATAAGAAAAAGAGAAAAGGAAGGAAATGAAAAGAAAAGATGGGCCAAGAAAAATGGGTTCGACACAAAAAAATAGAACGGATATTTTTCTGGATATTTGAATTTCTAAATTTTGGAATTTGAATTCGAATTTGGAATTTTGGATTGGAATTTGAGAATACCTTCCAAGATTACACAAAAATCCAATTAAAATCCAAATATTTGAAATAATTAATTTGAAATTAAATTTTTAAAGAAAGCCAAATTTTGGGATGTTGAAACAAATATTTCTATTTTTTACATGATTAGTCCATATTCTTGGATCACAATACTGCTATATGCTAGATAGGAATAGGATCGCAGCTATGATTTATGTACTATGATGCACGGACACGGATACATCGACGCGACACGACACCGACACTGGAATTCGCTGTTTTCCCAAAAATACCGATACGCCGACACGGCTATATATATTTAAATAATAAATAAATAAATTATATATATATGTATTATTTTCTATGTTTCCACATGCTTATTATCTGAAATAATGTAAATTGTAAACTTGTAATTTGTAAAGTGTATACTTGGAATATGTACCTCATGAATTGTTTTGTTAATCCATAATTGTTGATGTGAATACCATTTCTAGAAATAAGAACTCCATTAATCTGGGAAAAAGTAACATGATCAGATCGGCAAGACTACACGGGAGGAGATGCGGGAGCCGGCGACGAGCGGGAGATGTAGTCGGCGGCGAGACGCGGGAGATGTAGTCGGCGGCGAGATGCGAGAGATGTCGTTGGTGGCGAGATGCGGGAGCCGGTGGGCAGAGGAGATGTGAGTAAGGAGATGGAGGCGGCTGCGAGATGCGGGAGCGGGCGGTGGCGCGAGCGGCCGATGCAGAGAAGTGCGAGCGAGCGATGGGAATGATGCGCTCGGGAATCGGCGCTTATGGTTAGGGTTAGGGATGGGCCGGCCTGGGCCGACCGTGTCCTGGGCTAGCTATGTCCAGGCCGTATCCGACTCGTATATTTACTGTGTCCGACACGTGTCGAGAATTTTAATAATTAAAATTAATTCCGAAATCGGCCGATACGTTGCCGACACGTGTCCGAGACGTGTCCGTGTCATATCCGTGTCCGACACGTGTCGGACACGGATACGGCGGTTTTTACACGTGTCCGTGCTACATAGTTTCTGCATACTATTATGCTGTAGGGAAAAACGAGGGAGTGACATCCTGGGGTTTATTAACACATATCACATTATTCTGCTCAAAGGCTGCGTGTATTCATATGTCTACTGAATGTATGCAGGCATTAAATGCAAGCTCCAGAGCTCTTCTGATGCGGAAATTGGACCGTAGTGGCACTGCAACCAGGTACCCGTTTTGTGTTTGCTATGTTAAGTCTTTTGCTGTGTCCTTAACCTTTATTATCCTGGCAGAATGTTCTTTGCACAAGGAGATCAATTTGTCCTGTCTGACCTTAACTCATACAATACTCAAATGTTTAAAACTCTACTGGGCTATTTGGTTTGAGGAATGGGTTGATCCTAGCTGATCTTATGCCAACTCGGAAGTTGTGTAACCAGGACTCATACATGGGTGGATTCGGGTGTCCAATTCGGCAAACTTTAAAAAATAAGATTCTAGGATTCGTCTAATATATATATTAGAAACAGAGCTCAGGAGGTATATATATTAGCAACATGAGGTCCAAATTAGAAGAAATCCATTGAGGAAGGGGTCTATTCATAATTTTTATAAACGCTAGGGGCTAAATCACAAAAACAGCATTCCCCTTTTATCCCTACCCGTGCTGGCCGCTCACCCCCAACCCCAAACCTCTCCAGTCTCCACCATCGTCCCCGCCACCTCTACGCCTCCGTCCGGTGCCACCTTTGCCCCTCCGCCTGCCACCACACGTTTCCATCCGCCGCCACCTTGCGCCTCCATCCACCACCACCACCAGATTGGCCACCGTCACCACTGCCGCCTTCTCCCACCACCTCTCCGGGCCAGACACGCCGGCGCGCTGACTCCTCTCCGCCCCAATTCCTCTGCACCGACGCAAGAGAAGAATCCGATGTCTGTCGACACACGTCGACATGTCGACGCGGGAAAATTTTTTTGGACATGCGTGTCCAGGTAACACTGCCCGGAAGCGATATTGGAAATTAAACCTTTTCCCTACTCCCTAGTTGTCTTAAATTCTATTAGAATTGCTGCCATATAGGCTAGTGTAACCTTGGAAGGACCGAAGGAGCACCTTTAAACATACGTCCAATGATGTGAGAGACTAAACCTGCCCGTAGTTGACAATTTCTGCAATAGTAGTTGTGGTTCCATTCATAATTGGTGAGTGCCAGAGTTTTCTATGAGACTATGATTGCTGATTATGGCATATATCGGAGCACCTTGTTGTACCAAATCTTATTAACAGCCACTGTTTTATCACCAGGATTCATTTAGCTTGTGGCATGTTAATTGTTAAGATTATTCTTCATGGTGTGGTGGAAACATTAGGATCTCACATTCTCAGCAAATTCAATTCATTGCATCTCCTTTGATATTTTGTTTTGTGGTTATCTGCAGCATAACTAGTGGTATTGGTGCTCCCAGTGTGAACACATCTGTTGAATTACCAGCTGCATCAGTTATTGGTGCTCCTCTGGCAACTGCTCTTACACAACCCACGATACCTGCTATTGGAGCAGTTCCTGGAGCACCTCTTCTTCCTGTTACCACTCAATCTGCTGATATTGGTACACCTAGTGAATTCCTATCGCTGAAGAACATGTTCGACCCAGCAGTAGAGGTATTCCCTTTTTTTTATGCATTTCTGTTTGTTTTAGTGTCAACTGTTACTTTTGTTTCATCCTTATTATTCGTCATGTGTTCACTTCTGACCAACCTAACTGGAAATTCACCTTTTTATTACAGACGGATCCTGATTTTGATTTGGACATTAGAGACGATGTCCAAGAGGAATGTTCAAAGTTTGGTGTAGTAAAGCACATTTTTGTTGACAAGTAAGTCAATTGGTTCATTTTAACAAATTATCTTGGGCGTAGTAGCATCAGCATAATGCAGTAATCTTAAACATGGAAAGTTTGCTTTCAGCAGATACTTGCAATACCCACCTAAATATTACTAATTACATTTGCATCATATTTACCCCAATATTATGCCCTGTTATTTGAACAAAATGTCTACCTGTCTTCCAATGTATAGTTCTTTATGGGCTTTGGAGTTGTTTGTAACCTGCATGGAAGGTTATATGTATGGCTGTACAAATTCTGCCAATGTACATTTTTTTTATCTTAATAGTTATGCAATTCTGGTAGGTTCAATCAAATATCAACGCAATGCAAGTTTTCACCCGAATTAGCAAGCCTACAAAATCGTTCACATGCTATTAGCAGTGTCTTCCCAACTTCACATCGTCTAACCTTTGCTATTGTGAAACAGAAATACTGCTGGCTTTGTGTACCTGCAGTTCGACACTGTAACAGCAGCAGCAAATGCACAACGAGCACTTCATGGTAGATGGTTCGCAGGAAAGATGATTACCGCTACCTTTATGGTAATGAACATTATCTTGGAATCATTTCTGCGTATCATCCGCCTGTTGCAAATTTCATGCGCCTGTTGCTAATTTTGATTAAAATATTGATCTCGTTTTCAGACCGCTCAGCAGTACGAAATGAAGTTCCCAAACTAGCGGACAACTTATGTGGTGAAAATTGAATTGCCTGACGGGTTGTATCATGTGGACGTGTATCCGTTCAACGTTCGAACGATGTCGTATCAGTTGATGAACACCATTTGTTATTGTTTGTAACATTACGATGGATTTCATGAAGTTTGTTGTCCGGATAGTTGCATCTTTGGTGATAAAGATTATTTATTGTTGGTTACCTGGTGGTCAGGTGGCGTTTTTAAGGAATAATGACTCGTGGTATGCAACGTGCATGATTTATTATTACTGTCACCGGAGGCATTTACTTTTCCGGTGAAGTTGTGCTAGTCGTAGCACGTTCATCTAAACATGCTGCCACCTCCATGTGAGCTTTTCGACGGCTGTGTGCCGGCGACGGCGGAGGATGGCGCGGTGGTGGGTAGTAGGGTTTGGGTGGGAGGTGGAAGCAGGGGAAATTACATCGGAGGAAAGCGATACGATTTTGGTAATCGCTGGTTACCATAAATTTTGGAATTTTCTGGATGAAGATTTCAAATTGAAATTTGATTTTTTTTAATTTTTGATATGAATTCTATTGAATCCGAAATTTTTTTGTCCGATATAAATTTTAACGGTTCCGCTGATAAAGCCGGTAATCGTGGGTTATTCGACATACAATTCTCCTTTTGCCGATACAATTCTCCCTGAGTGGAAGAGGATGGGATTGTATAAGAGAGGAGGATAGGAGAAGATCTATCGAATGGAGGTACGAGAGTCACAAATTAAAGTACTTACAAATAAAATAAACACTCAGCTGACATCTCCATTAGCCAAACAGCAAGATGTCTTTTAGGTGTAGAAAAAAAAATCCTATATTTTAAATTAACTTGTGCTCTGTCCACTTTCAGTTTGCTCTCGCACCACTGCGCTGAGAGGGCAGCTAAGGGCCTGTTTGGTTGCCTGTATGAGCTGATGCAGCTACATGAGCGTGGCCAGACTGAGTAGAGAAGGTCCTCAGCCACGTTTCTCCTCAGCCTGGCTCAAGTTGATTTTTTGCATCCGCTCGTGCAGGCTCTCACCCCGATGCAGGCAACCAAACACCATCTCCCTGCATACGCTGGTGCGAGCCACCCCGATGCAGGCAACCAAACAGCCCCTAAAGCAGAAAACAAAAGCAACATGGAGACGGTGTTTGTAAATTGCAAGGAATACTGATGTTTGCGGATAGTCGCTCTGGAAAATCATTGTGCATACCTCAAGAAAAAAATTCACACAACTATTATGTCCTAATACTCAAGGAACTACAACTTTGGATTGCAATTTCGCTAACCTACAGCTACTTTGCCCCGCGTTACAACATAACTACAATTCCGTTGCTCCTAACAATTTCGGTCACGCCGGGTCTACATGTCAATGAGGCAAGATACTTCATATATGTCATTTGGTCGATATGTCATCGAATAATGTAGCTACTTTGAACATATCTTAGTTGTTCCTCAGCCGTTGAATTAAATTCATCATCTTAATCCAATGGAGAATAAGAAGGGCCCCTCACCTGAGGCACAACCCCAATAGCATTTTCTTCCCGAGCGGCGAGGACTAAAAATATGGGCTGGGAATCGCAGCTCTGATTCGGTTGCGTTAGCTCGATCTCATCGCGCTGACCCAAACAATACAGACGCCACGCACGCTCCAAACATAGGGGTGATTCCGGCAGCGGAGATCAACCACCACGACGTTTTGAGGTTAGTCATGTTGGGGGAATCACCAAGGATTAACATGCAGCCGGAACACGTTCGAGTGCTCTGATGTCGGACGGGAAACAGAGCAGACCTGAGGGGGGACATGACCACTCGGAATGCTTCACGCAGTGGTTGTAACCTATTCGGCGATATCGGTCGTAACTCGTTTACGACTGCTCACCTGAGGTTGGCTTTGGCTCTCTCAAACGCACGTTTTAGCTGTGAACTCTGATACACAGTCGTAGACGGCTTGCCGGAGATAGGAATGACAAGGTGGAGCAGATAACAAGACTGAACACATGTACTGAGGCACGATTATGCGATGCAAACTGACGCACCTTTTTCACTGTGTTTTCTCTGTTATACACTGACTCAAGACTCTCACTGACTTACAGAGTATATATAGACACAGCCGGCCACTCACTCACTAAGACTTCAGTTTCTGCCGCTCTCAGCCGCCCACGACTGCTACAGTGTCCAGCCGCTTGCCCATACCAGGTAGATCACCGACTAAGGTATGACCTACATCATCCACGACCACCCACGCTGACACATACTACAGTGATCGCTGCACGACCATGACCACTACTTCACCCTCGGCTTGACTTTGACCACAGCACTAGAACTTCGACCATGGACACGCAAGTGCTACGACCGCGACGCCAACGACTACTACTCTGGTCATTACAACCACACACAACGTGGTCGTAACCGACCACGCACACAGAGACTACAACGCTAGTCGTTACAACCACACACAAGTTTCGAGTCCTTCGGGTGCTTCAGTACTATTACGAGTATGGCGTCTACTGTACTCCTCCGAGTATGACGTCCACAGTACTCCTCTGAGTATAACACCCACAATACTCCTCCGAGTATGCACTGATGACTACCGACCATCGACTCTCAACTATCACTATCGACTACGACCATCGACTATCGATAACGACCATCGACTATTGACCATCGACTATCGACTACGACCATCGACTGTCAACTATCGAGCACGACCATCGACTGTCGACTACGACCAATGACCACGGTGTTACGATCACGGAGTACTCGGGGCAATAATACTCGGTGTAGCTTTAGTATTGATCGTAACGACAACAGATACAGAGTACACTAGCAAAACATACATACAACAAGAGTAACCCAACAAATCACCGGAATCTTGATGTCTTGTGTCTGAATTCTGCAAGCGTTAGGTGGATACTCTGGATGGGGAATACATGGATTAGGGGTTAATTGGAGAATAATCTTGCAATTAGGCGTCATCTCCTTCCTTGGTAGGGCAAGAACGGCAGCCTAGGGTTTGCAGGGTGAGTGCACCAAAAAGACGAGGAACTGGCGCACGCCCTTTATGCCGTCCCAGCCCGCCTCCGCTCGTCCATGTCCTCGGGCTCCATTCCGTCAGGCAGCTTCCAGTCGAAGTGGTAGAGAAGGCTTACCAAGGCTAGCTCCATGTTTGGCCAGCCCAAGGCTTACGCCCGCGCACGTTCTACGGCCAGATCCAAATGGAAGAGACTCGGAAGTGTTATTGCCTTCGAAGTCTATACTGCTGTTCTCGAACCTCTCTGGCTTGAACTCCTCGGCGTCCTCCCGGTACTTGGTTCCTGCAAATGGCCCGCACGTTTCGCGGCATTCGCGAGGGGCCAGGAGGTGCCCCGGGCAGTGCAGCCTCAGGCCCTCCTTGATCACCATCTTGAGATAGCTCAACCCAGCGATGTCCTCCTCCCCTGAAAGGATTGCCGCACCTCGGCCTGCGCTTTCGCCATTGCTCTCGGCGATCGGGTGGGCTCCGCCAAGGTCCAGTTCATCGTCGTTGACGACGTCTCGCTGCCCCCGCAAACATGTCCTGCAATCAAGCATATCGCATTCTTATGCACTACGTGTGTGTGTGCTTAATTCAGCAATGGACAAGATGGTGTGAGACTTACAAACAAAAGTATGGCGATGATTTCGTCCGTGGTTGGGATCGACGTACTGCCTTCCTTCTGGAGCCTCAGCAGGACGTTGAGTAAGCACTCATTCTCGGCCGCCTCGCCGTTGTGGCTGCCGTCCATGGTGTTAGATGAACGGGAGCGATGCAAACGTGAATAGTTAATCATATTGTAATAGCTCAAGAGGCAAATATATAGTACAAGGACTTAAGAGACACACTAAACCCTATACTACGGGCACAATACCAAAAATACCCTTAACACCTTACTTAAATGTAAAACATATGCAATAGTATTGTATTTTAAAAATTTGATATTAAAAAAAGGAAAAATCCAAAATCCAAGTCTTTATAATATCGTCGTAACGTACAGTTGTTGGAAAATATATTAAGTATCAAATGATCTCCTATCCGAGGTAGTGCAAAAGCCCATAAAGCACAAAGTGTAGGGCTGAAAAAGCAAAAGCAAGTGGGTGCAAAGTTGACTGTGACAACACGACAAAGAAGATGATAAATCCAACACAAGTAGAGAGAGCTATCAAATCAAACTAAAAAAGGTATGGATAGAAGCATGGTGGCGCAGATTGAAACCTGAGACAACAATGGCTCGGAAGGAAAGCGTGGCAACCTTAGAAGCTGAAGATGGCGGCTCAGAGAGAAGTGACGACATCATAAAGACTTCTACGATCTATGACAGCTCAAAAAGAAGAGTTGTGGATGCTACTATGTGTAAAAGAAGAAGATGGCCACACTTGATCCAAGATAATGGACTGTGGCTAGCAAAACTAGCTGCAACAAGCAGTGGGGATGACAGCCAAACGGCAAGCACCAGCAGCAAATAGAACTAGTGCGGAAGCAACACACATGCAGCCCAATACGGCATCATGGCAGTCCACAACTATAGCCCAAAACAACATCAAAGAGCAGAGTGGAACAGCAGCAGCGTTGTGCTCCAGTAGAAAAGGAGGGTGGCGATGGCGCTCCAAGAAGAAAGGAGAGTGGCGACGGTGCTCCATGGATGGAGTAGCAACAAGCGTTGCTCACGGGCACGGGCGTAGGAACAACAAGACGTTGAGGTCAGGTTGTTGGCGCAATCACGCTTGGAGGAGACGTTGAGGGTGAGCTACAACGATGTCGGCAAGACTCCTGATGGCAAGCAGCCCAAGCGGATCTGGAGCCGATCAGATCTTGAGAGGTTGGATCTCGTGACCTCGACCGGTGGTGCGATGGCCTCGGACAATGGGACGGTTGTATTGAGGTGGTGGCAAAGCAATGGCCCAGGAGGCGATGGTGCATGCTCATGGACAAGGAGAGGCCATCATCGACAATGATGGAGGATGGATCTAGAGGCCTTGGAGGGTGTGGCGTCGAGGTGGACTCCGCCGGCTCGAATCCAAGGCCAGCAGCGATGGATCTAGCCAGATCTGCGCTGGATCTGACAATGTCAAGCTCGAGGATGATGGATATGTCAATGTCAAACTCGATGATGAAGAGCTCGACGATGATGGGATAGGGCTCGAGGACGAGGCTGTTGCTTGACACTAAAGTACGATTAAGGGGTGTTCGCCCTTGGGAGTGGATATCGCTCCTCCCAGGGGTAGCGATAGCAGAAGTGATTTCGGAGCTAGGTTTTTAGAACCTGCTTAGATATCATGTTAGATGAAGATGAGGAATACAAATGTGAATAGTTAGTCATATTGCAATAGCCCAAGGGGCAAATATATAGTGTAAGGACTCAAGGGACACACTAAACTTTAGACTATAGGTACAATACCAGAAATACCCTTAACACATTGGTTACTGCTTAAGCAAGAATTAGTTAGTACAATTTTGTATCCTTCAGGATATGCTAACCTTTCCACGGTTCTAAGATCTTCACCAATTTCTGTGTTACCCGCAGCTGTTCTTCTTTTGTTAATGTGGTCCTTGGCAGGCAAACCCATGTATGCAATTGGTAATGCTCCCAAATTTGCAATGCAACATGTTTTTCATAGGAGCAATTTAACATGTTAGCCAACCTATTTCGCCCTTTTAGGTCACACCCAAGAACAGAAGCCTCACTTAATGATAATTTATCTTCAGGCAAGCCTCAAAGCGATATAGAAGAAACTTGAGATTGAGCACATTTTCATCTGATTTCCTAATCATCGCAAGAAATCATCTGAATATTGAAAATAGGTATACTCTAAACATACGTCAATAGCTACCCCGTTTGGGACGGCTTCTGCTGCAGCTTTTCTCTTCAAGAAGCCAGAAGCCACCTCAACCCTGTTTGGCATGGCTACAGCTTTTCTAAAAACCAGCTTTCGGTTGGGCTGTATGGCTGAAGGGCTGCACAGCCGAACGACTGGGCTGACGAGGTTTGGTGTTTGGCAGCTTAGCTTTTAGTTAGGCTGGCTGGTTGTTCTTAGTTGAAAAATATTTGGAATACCTTTGAGGCAAATGATAGCTTGTTTGATACCGCTTAAAGGATATTATGAGTGAATTTGATTTTTTTTGTACAATCACATAGGACTATAGATTTATAGTAATTGAGGCTGGCTAGTTGTTCTAAGTTAGAAAATGTCTAAAATACCTTTGAGGCAAATGATAGCTTATTTGATACCGCTTAAAGGATATTGTGAGTGTATTTGATTTTTTTACACAATCACATAGAACTGTAAATTTATACTAATAGAACTATAAATTTATACTAATTGAGAATTTTCAAGTATGACCACAACCAAAAGTTTATCCACGTATGACCAACTTGCTAATACTATTGTTACTAGTAAATCTGAACATAAACAATCATTATTCAAATCCATTTATTTGTCAACGCTACCATACAATGAACCCCTTCTATTAAATTCCAATATCAGTTACGATGCCAATAACACAAGTAATTGATGGCAATAACTCAATTATGATGTTGCAGCGAGGATGTCAACATTTACAAACAAGCAAGACAACAAGCTACCATGTATGCAGTGTGATCTATTTTATTTTTCAACAAGCAAAATTTCTAGCTAGCTAGCTTGCTAGAGTACTCTGTACTATTAGCATTAGCAAAATTAGGTTGTACTGCAAACATGAACACAATGAACTCGATCTGAACTTGTAAAAGTGCATACTCAATCTGAACTAATCTACTCTTAAAATGTTTTTACAAATATCACAATATTCTGAACATAGAAATCCACATGTGAACTCATGAATCTCACAATCGGCGGCCCCTCCAAATCCTCAGGGAGGCGGCGTACCCTCCTGATCCAGAAGAAGGGCTAGGGCGGATTCAGGGTGGCGTCGGCAGGGCAACAGTTGTGGACGAGGGGGCGGCCGAAGAGAGGCATCAGCAGTGGTGCTTTGGGACGGAGTCAGCAGGAGGAGTTGGCAGTGGCGCTTTGGGACGGAGTCAATGGGAGGCAGATTAGGTGAACAGCGGCGCCGTAGGGAGGAGGTGGAGTGTGGCGTCGGAAGGTCGAGGCGCAGGTGGCAGAAACCACGCGGGCAAACCGGGGCAGAGACCAACGTGAGGACAGCGGAGGCGGTGGAGACCGAGGCGGAGGACGCGGTGGAGGTCGATGTCGACAGGCGAAGGTGGCGCCCACCGGCGCAGAAAGGGCGCAGCTCAGGGTGCTAAGGGCCTGTTAGGTAGAGCTCCACCAGCTCCAGATCCCCCTAAAAGGTGGATCTGGAGCTGGATTCACCATGGAGCAGCTCCATCGTGGATCTGGCATTCGTCAAAGTGTTTGGTACAGCTCCACCTCCCTCTCTATCTCACTTACACCTGGGCCCCACGCGTCAGGGGGCAAAATGAAAAAAAAACCCCGGCCGGCGCAGCGCGGCAGCGGCCGGTGGGCGCGGCCCCGGGCGGCGCAGGCGAGGCGCACGGCGGACGCGGGGGAGGCGGCGCCGGCCCGGGAGGAGGCGGAGGCGGGGCGGGGGAGGCGGCGCCGGAACGGGAGGAGGTGGCGCCGGAACGGGAGGAGGCGGAGGCGGACGCGGGGGAGGCGGCGCCGGCCCGGGGGGAGGCGGACGCAGGGGAGGCGGAGGCCGGGACGAGGCGGACGCGGTCGGAGGCGGGGGAGGCGGAGGCCCGGGAGCAGGCGGAGGAGGTGGTGCGGGCCCGGGGGCAGGCGGACGCAGGGGAGGCGGCGCCGGCCCGGGGGGAGGCGGACGCGGGGGAGGCGGAGGCCGGGAGGAGGCGGATGCGGTCGGAGGCGGAGGCCGGGAGGAGGCGGACGCGGTCGGAGGCGGGGGAGGCGCAGCGGAGAGGACGACGCAGCGACGGGAAATAAAAAGAACGAAACGTTTTTTTGTGTGTAATGAGTGGCATGGTGGGTAATTTTCCCCAACTCCACCAACTTGAGTTTGGTGGAGCACCCCTTGAGGTGCTCCATGGATTTGGTGGATTTGGAGCCAGATCCATGGTTTTGGTGGAGCAGATCCACGGTGAAGCTGCTGGAGCTAGAACTGTTTGGCTTGGAAAAGTGGATCCGGATCTGTTTTTTGTGAATCTGGAGCTGGTGGAGCTCTCCCAAACAGGCCCTAAGTGTTGGAAAACCGGCACCGGATCAACACGCCCAAATGCAGTTACGACCGGACTGCTGTTGTCGGACGGTAAACAGTGAGCCTCCGACTAGCTCCTACGACTACGGCGAAGAAACAGAGGACAAAGTCGAAATACGGCGAAAAGTGTTTAGGGGCAATTTTCTTCTTTTTTTTCTTCACTCTCACTCACTACAAAGGTTACAGGATGTATATATACAACCGGGGCTCAAAGCACTCAACTGCTCCGCTCGCCCGACCACTCAACTGCGACTCTGCTGAGCCACTCTGATCAGTCGACTCACGACTGCTCAGCTGACAGACAACACACACCGTTGCAGTGCTCCACCGCAACCGCTGCCCAATCAGAGCTCTGACGACTGTTACAGTGCCACAGCAACTGCTGCCCAAAAGAAAGGAAAAGGAAGGAGGAGTCAGCTCAGGCCACGCGGCAGAGAAAAAGAGAAAGAGGGAGAGAGAGAAAAGTGAGGCCCACTTGTAATAGAGAGAGAATGAAGAAAAGAGGAAAATGTTTAAACAGAATTTTGGAATTTAGACTTTTAATTTAATCTTTGAGTTTTCCTTGAGATTTACTCATTTCTATTTTTGCATGACATTTGAAATTTAAAATTTAAATTTTCAATTATTCAGATGTGAGTTTTTTAAAACTCCCTAGCCTTTTCTTCTCTTTTACCTAAGTAATTTGATTTCAGATTTTTATTTCCATTATGTAATATTTAAATGTTAATTTGTGTGTAGATCCTTGGATTTTCTATTTCTCTTATTAACACCATCATCATTTTTTTTAACTTGGATATTATTTCTCAATATATTAATTTACATGCCACCCAAAAACTCAAAAGATTTCAAATAAATATTCAAACTTAATTCAAATGCCAGCAAAATGCAGGAAAGGATTTTAAAATTCTATATTTTTGGAATAACCAAATTTTGAGATGCTACATCAACTCCTCACTACCAGCTATAGCCACGCCGAGACTCTTCGCACTTAGCTCACCAAGTGCGAGAAGACCCTAGCTGCAATGGAGCATGAGAGGACCGCCACAATCGTCAAGCTTGAGTAGACTGCAGTAGCAACAGTGGTCCACGCTCCAACCCCCACCGGATCCCCATCATCCCTACTAACCTCGCTTTTACTTAGCCACTCATCAAAGGACTATGCCTGAGGAGCACCACAAGTAAGAGCGTGTGGTACCCCAACCCGTCGATCATCGTCAACATTTGAGATACTAGTTGAGCCTATAGTTGCTACCACTCCAGCTCAGCCAATTATAGTCGCTCCCACTCTCGCTCTAGTTCACTCAGTGATTGTACCACCTGCTGTGGCCACAGCCTCATGGAGGAGTAATTTGACCTACGAATTAGGTCAGCTCGTAGAGCTTGCTAGGAGCAGATTTTTTATTGCAAGCACTAACCCATGTACTAAGCAGTAGATATGTAATGTGTAATGTATTGTATCCACATGACTGAGCACAGCCTAAATGTCATGTGCTAGTTGTCATGTGCAACTTGATCAAAATATTTTAAATGGTGTATGGCCATCTTAGGCCTTGTGGTTTATTTTTTATTTTTCTTATTCACCTAGTTGTTGGAATCCTTTCTTCATATATCAGTGAGTGGATAGCATGCACCGGCTTTTCCTATGATTTGACAACATATATCGGCTTTTCGCAGTGGGTGGATAGCACGCATCGACTTTCCCAGTTATTTGATAACACGTGCCAGTTTTTCACAGTGAGTGGATAATACGCACCAGCTTTCCCAGTGATTTCACAACACATACCAACCTTTCACAGCAAGCGAACAGCACGCACCAACTTTCCTAATGATTTGACAACACGTACCAGTTTTTTGCAATAAGTGGACAACACACAACAGTTTTTCCAGTGATTTGACAACACGTACCAGCTTTCCCAGTAATTTGACAGCACGTACAAGCTTTACTCTAGAATAGGGTGCACCAACCATCCATACAAGCTTTACTCTAGAATAGGGTGCACCAACCATCCATAAAATCTAGCCAGCCCCTATGACCGAACCCATGACTCCAATCGAGCTAACTCAAAACTAGAGGAAGAGGAGAGAAACAAGAGAGAAGAAATACATGACGTCACTGCATTGCTTGTAGGAATGTCGAATTACGAAGAGATGCTTTGCAAGTGGAAGCGGGTGGGCAAGAAGAAGGGATCATACCCTAATAATTCTTGCAAGGATGCACCTGTGCCGTCGGAGTTTCTGCGACCGTAGTGCAACTGCGGCAATCCAGCACATATCATTCAATCGACACACCCAGCAATTGCCGCCCTGACGCACTACACGTGCAGTGAATTTTTGTAAGCACGTAAGTGCTATTTCACATTGCATGTTTTATTTCACATATCTCAAACTCACTCTATCCATGTTGGCAAAATACGAAGCGTTACTACTTTTTTCAATGGATCGACAGCCCGGATATATACAACATGGAATTTATCAAACAAAAATACATGCTTAATTACCCGGTGGCACCAGAAAGATTTACACGCTGAGAACCTTGCACCCCAGATGATAGCAGAAAGGACAAGTGTAAGACGTTAGTGGTCCCCAAAGCCCCCGCTGAACGCCACATTATTTTCAACTAGGACAAATCTATACAAGTTATGGAAGCCGAGTATGGAGCCCAGGTTACGAGGGCTAAAGCCTGCAATGGAGAGAAGGGAAAAGCACTGACGAAATCAAATGTGTACAACAACTAAGTGGAACCATGACTTCCAAAAGGCACACATGTATCTTACCTGTAATTGGGATTGATAGTTCGCGCACGTTGCCACTTGTATCGTATGAGTAGCGAGGCAAATATATGCATCTAACCAAACCCTACGCACCATATAATTTGCACATTCATTGCGAATTGCTTTGTCGGCCTACACATGGTCTATTACGACAAATATTTACAACAATGTGTCTTTACTACTTAACACAGAGAGTTTGTGATGATGGTTCATCTACCCATCAAAGCCTCTTGTACTTTCCTAAAAAGTTCTACGCACACACGAACAAAATATAATAAGATTTCTTAATGCATATCAAAGCATGTGCTTTTAACTAGTTTGCACGTGTGTTCACCTAGTTACAAAAAACTAAATTTACAGAGTGGCGTAGCCGAATCGGTGCTGCAACTGAGCGCCCTAGACCCCGAGCCTGCCTCGGCTAGGGGTAGATATCGAGCCAAGTCCTTGTCTTATCGAGTTTTCCCCAAAATTAGCACAGTTTTATTTAATATTATTTTACGTATAGTTTAGAAGTATATTTAGAAGCGAACTAATGAGCCGAGCTAGAGAAAAATCCAAATTAACGAATATAATTAAAACAATTTTGAACAAGCCAACAAGTTTTTTGCACCTCTATCCTTGGCCCCTTGCCCTGCCAGCCTGCCCGACCTGCTGCTGAGCCGACGCAGCTCGGTGGCACATACCAAACAAGGGCAACTCGACCACACCGAAGGCCCGCCTGCCTGCTGTGCCGCGCCTTTGGTTGTCGCGGTCACCCGACTTGCCTCACCACCCACAACTTATCGTGCTACCCTAGAATGGTAGATGATATGTGTTACCTATCATATATTCTAAGTTCAAAAGAGGAGTTATTTTTGTTAAAAAAAATATGTTTAAAGGCCAAAATTTTACCAAATAGTACCACATAGCCGTCGGATACAGCGTGCCCTCGCTGCTACCGGCCGGCGCGCGCCAAAACGAGGGTCGTGCACGGGGGACTCAGCCGCTGGTCCGGCACCCGTTCGGAGGTACAGCCGTTGCCAGAAAAAACGCGAGCGCGTCATGACACGCCGCTCAAAAGCTAAAATTAAGCAGGGCGCGTGCATGCGGATGGGTTGGGCTAGCGCCGTGGCCTGGCCGGGGCCACGTACTACGTCTACGTGCCTGGCTTCTCGGTCAAACGGCGTATATCACGTTGTTTCAGGATGAAATTGTGAGTTCGTGCTGTTTGATAGGGAGCCAGCTCTTTGAAATGGCTAATCGATCGAGCTAGGCACCGGTGCGGCGTAGCGACGCTGCTGCTTCTCCTGTTCCGCACGCCCAAGTTGCATGCGATGTGGATATCCTAAGCTTTAACATATTTTTTATAATTATACTTAATTCTACACTCAATTCTACTCTTAATAAGGTGAACTTGTTCTTAACTAGTTCTAGTTTCAATAAAGATGGATTGCTACTTAAAAGTCATAATTGTGATTGTATGATCGATGGCGACGTCCCGCGGGAGATAAGAGATAAAAGGTGCCACAAAGACATACGTGAAGTACACATAATGCGATGAGACACTAACGCAGTGAAGAGGATCATGCGTTCACGTGGGAGCAAGAGCGAACATGCCAAGCCAGCGTATGCATGAACAAGGAGGAAGAAAAGGAGAATAAAAGGAGGAAGGAAAAGAAGAGAGATGCAAAATCCAAAGTCTAAGTTTTGGATAACATTTTCAAGTCTAATTCGGGTCCATATCAAGCCTAACCAAATTCAAATTCGGATTCAACTTAGAAATCAATTCGAACTCAATTCAGAATACCCAGTAGGCCTGCAATAAAAAGCACATAACTTTCACAAACAAAGTCCGATTTAAGTGCTCTTATACTTATTAGAAAGCTTATTTCGAGGCCTACGCAATGGATAAGGCCCTAGATTCAGAGAAGTTATAAATCGACTACTATCTCTGAAATAAATTGGCAGCCAAAAATTTATCTTTTCGTTTTGTGTTTATATTCGAGTCCAAGTCTTATTAAATTTCTTAGGAGTGCTATATAACCAAGAGGTGTATCACATGTATCAGATTGGATATCAATTTTCAGATTAAACATATTCTTGTTTTAGGGTTGAGCCAAAGTGTCTCTACTAGAATTGGGAATTTTATCTAGTTGTTGTTCCATTTTTCTTGTGATTTTCTTATGAATTTCACGAGCATGTCTACTTCTTTGCATGGTGAGTAGATAAGGATCAAAACGTGTTGTTGGATGAATTCATGTGTCGTAAGTTTTGGTTAACCATACCGTTATTGGTGATATCATCGTCGTCAGGTTTCACGGGTATTTCAACAAAGCCGTACTAGTTATTTTTAAATTATCAATGATCCTATGTCGCGAAGATCGAAGGCCTCCATCTCAGCATGTGTGCTCGGCGGAGCTGACGGCGATGCTTGATTAACTTGCAAAGGTGGATGAAATGGTGAACTCGTGAACCTGCCGGATAGAACTCGTGAACCTGCCGGACGTAGTAATTCTAGATCGATAGCCAGTAGTTTCAATATAAACAGTCCAAGGATTTTCCTTAGTAAATGGTGCTATTTTTAAGTAATACGTTCACTTAGCATATCTTTAAGAAAAAGGTAACTCGCCGTTGCTTGGGTGCGAGAGCCTCGTCGTGCAAGCCGGGCGTACGTGTACGTGTGCAATGCCAGTGTGCCTCGAGTCCTCGACGCTGCTGCTGACACTGGCATCGGCCTTTGTTCGGCGTCGCTACTCTAGGCCTAGCGCATCTTGTTTTTTTTATATATATAACAGGGGTAAATTTATAAGGTAGATTTCATAGATTTACATACCTTTACGTGTATTACATCCATAATTTTTTTGGTATTTTTAAAACATTGCATCACGTTGAATTCGCTAGTAGGGACATCGATTCCCCTGGACACCAAAACTGCACTCTTAGTCTTCGGGAAATACCTTAAGACATCTTGGAAGATAAGACCAATATAGCAGCAGTACTACCTCACACGCAGACAATAAATCCCCTCCATTTTTTTTCATTAAGTGGCTCTAATCGACCTCTATTCTCTACATACAAAGTGAAATTATTCCAAATGTACCAGATTTTCTTCCCATGTACCTTTGATATAACAATACCGCACCTACCATATCAGAACAACCGAACATTCTGAACCAAAAGAATATCTTAACAAAGGACAAACTACCCAATTGTTTCTAAAAAATCATCTCAACTATCTGCGGGGTAAAAAAACTCAGCCAGACCCGAAGGCTTGCACTAGAGCGGTCCGGTTGATCCAACCTTTAGTATTTTCGCGTGCAACTACAAACTTTGAGATTACGCCTTTGCATACCGATACACCAAAGAGGATCATGTTTTATCCTGTGGCAAAGTCAATTTCCTCCGATACAAATCTGACAAAAGGAACATGCAACCTCCTCGAATGTTCATCTTAAATAAGATGCTGGCTATTATGAGAAGATCAAATGATACACAATTAGACTGGACCAAACCAAGTTTGTTTTCCTGAACCAGGAAAAAGAAGGAATAAACCTAGAACTAGAGGTTAAGTCAGGCAGGCGTCTGGTGCGTCGCCACGCCGATCAATCTACCATCAACTTCAAAGCTAAATTAAGACCATCATTTTCCCCTACCGACCTAATTTACAAGCCTTTTTACATGTTAAGTTACAGAAGCCTGATGAGTAAAAAAACCATGTAGCTCACACAACATTAACAAGAATATCAACGCCTAATGTTCATGCTTGACACGCCCTTTCAGTATTCCTGGAATAGGAGGCGAGGACGGTAGTCTAACTCCATTTGGCCTTGCAGGTTGTGGTGATTGATGCCGATAAATAAATGGTGTGCTTGAGCACTCACCCCCGTTTGCAACCGGGGCCAGGGTACCATCGGTTTCTTCTTTACCAGAGAACCCCATTGCTTTCAATACAAAGGAATCATCGTGCAACTCAAATGGAGTGCTACATTTTCAGAAACATACACGTCAGCAGTGGTTAGAAAGCTTTTTCTGTGCTCAGTTATGATTTATCAAGATTTAATGATCTCAACTGATTTTACGCCATTCATAGAGATAAGCACAAGATTTAACAATATGCATTGCCAATAAAAGGGTGGGGTTGGGTTCATCATGCCAAGTAACAAGCTAGTTATAGGCTGGTCTTCAGTGAATACTGATACAAGCGATCAAGTGTTCCGTTTGCTATCAGATTGGCCACCACAATGCCCTCAAGTGGTATACTCAATACAACATTTTCCCCCAAAGAACGGGCTATAAGATGATCACATAAGAGAAAAATTAAAACTCACCAGCACACTGTTTAGAAACTGAGGGGCCCTAATTTCCACTTTCCCAACTAAAAGATAAGTCTATTGCTAAGCATGTCTCTTATCTTATTTTGCTTTCCTTTTGTTTAAAAGATTTCATAAATTGCATTGCATAACTTTTCTCAAAAAACCTAGGGCAGAAAGATTACTAGAAAGAGAGATGTGACTTACTACTAAACTCTAGGTTCATCTAAAAGAGGCATCATGTCAAGGAAAAACACAGTATAATTCTTCTCTTTTACCTATTGAAGTCTAAATGCACCAACTGCATATCTTCTGATATCTCCACTTCTACAGTTGCATGAGGACGTGTCTGGTTGCACAAAAAAAAAAAGAGATCCATGTCATTGTGACCGCTATGACAAAAAAAATGGTGGCAATGGCATATACATACTGAAGTTGAGAAGGCATTACGTGGGGAATATAAGTGGAGAAAGAAAAAACAAAGCAAGGAGGCAGCATGGGTTAATACTGATAGTTCATGCCCTTAATACTTCAACAAAACAGAATCAATTCATAGCCACCTAAGCATGTACACATAGTCACATACGTTGTGATAGTGCTTTTAAAATTATGTTTCTGTTGGTCAAAGGTCCAGTTTGGCCTGGCTTAAAAATAGGATCAGGGTTTTAATAACAGAGCGTTGAGCTATTATCCAAATGGTGCAGAATAAGGGTACCAAAACCAGATTGGGCAAAAATCCCAGACCTTTGCGGGATGCTAGGAACCAAGGGCGGATCTACAGTAGTTCATGGGTGTTCAGCTAAACACCCAAATTTTTTGACAAAAAATCTGGTATATACAAGATATAATACATATGTATTTATTTAGTTGGACCAAAATAGCTATATTCGTAACCATGAATCAGTCCAACAGGTGCCTGGGCCTTGCCCGCTTTTCCGCGCGCCTGGCCCGATTGGCCCATCGGCCCACCCGGCCACTCCCCAAACCCCACCCCCCGTCCCGTGCCATTCGCGAATCGGCATCCGCCTCCGCGCAACCGGTCGCCAACCGCAGTCCGCACCGGGCTCCGCAGTCCGCACCACGCCTCCGCAGTCCGCACTGGGCTCCGGCTCCACGCCGCGCGACCGGCCGCCGCTGTCGGCTCCATTTCTTCCTCTTCTTTCGCCATCGTCGGCCACCGCTACTCTAGCCCCTGTCGCTGACTCTAATGATGCCCTCGCCAAAGGTTTGATCTATATCTCTCTTCACCTCCACTTCGATTGGGATTGGGAAATGGTCCTGATTATTGATCCCCTTTCCTCCACGTTACCTCAATCCAAAACCCTAGGCGCTAGCCTCGCCAACAGATACCGCGTCTAGTCCATGGCCGACCTCCTCACCAAAGGTATTATCCCCTTTCATCTCCTATCCCCTATTGGTCACAGATTTTGGGCAAATTTCATGGTTGGATACTGATTTGTTGTACCGGAGGCGTAGTCATCTACGGATTTGATTTTTGGTCTCGATCCAATCAGGATTCATGAAGCTCCATAATAGATGTGTGTTTTGTTACATCAGGATGTGCGCTTGCTAATTCTGGCCTAGGAATTTGAAGTGAAATAGGGAGAAATTAGATTGTATGGTATTTCCGGGACTATGACTTTGTTTGTGGAGAAGTAATTTTAGTCCATATAATTTATTTCACTTTCAATTTACAACTGGGTCAAAGGAAATTGTAGAAAATTTGGCATTTCGATGTTTTCTGTAATGTTTCACACTTTCACTAGTTAGTGTAATTTCCAAACGAACAAATTGATTATAAGCTCTGTTGTTTCTTGAACAATTAAAGCCTTTAATCGGTTTTGGACAAAGTAATATTGTCATATTATGTGTTGTGTAATTTATGCTATTGGCCTTATTGGAGCTAGGTGCTCATCATTCCAAAGTCCGAGATGCTTACTAAGTTACTATAGTTATTTGTTTTTGCAGAGTCGATATCTAAGTTTGGATCTGGACTATCCCTCCTTGTTCAAGTTGTTCTTTTGTTAGACTTCTTGCATGGATGCCTGGATGGAATGAGAATTGGGTCGCTAAGAATGAATAGTTCTAGTTGGTAGCTGATCTTTGCCCTTGTTTTCATTCAGCTTCCTTTGGTCTAGAGTGAACTCTTTGATTTCTCAAAATCTGCATTGTTTCCTTCTTGTTTATCACTGCAGGTACATGGCTCTATTGATTATCTTGATTGTCTATTACATTGCCACATTCTCTTTTTGGGGTCTACTCTTTCACTGGTTCACTCCATGTCTACATCTGGGCATGAATGCGGACTTACCCTATTCTTCATTGTCTTCACATTGATTCTTGTTTTGCATTTGCAATTGTCGCCCTGCACCCAAAGGTATTGTCTTGTTCCTATGTATTTTATTATAACATGATTTATGCATAGTATTTGGATCATATAGAATGTGTTGTTGATGGTTGGGCCATGAAAAGTTGTAGGAGATGTGTCTACGCATTATGATAATTGATATTCTAGATATGCCCATGGATCTATTTTAGTATTTAGCTTGTAACTATTCTGCCCACAAGTTGTTGTTGCTATTACATTTTGGCTTAATGTAGTTCCTGCCCTCCTGGCTTATACAAATGATGAATTGGAATTTTATGGTTTTTGCATATCAATGGTAGCTTGCTGCCTGCATTAGTTAGATTGATTCTTGTTTTTGTAAAAGTTGTTTTTCTGAGTAGTGTAAACTCATGTTTTGTTTATGGCTCTGTAAAATATAGCATGCAGTAAACTCATGAATTTTGTATTTTATGATTTTGTAGATCTTTAAACTTTAAAAAATGAAGGTCCGTAAATTTGAAATTTTTATGGGGAGAGAGCTGGAAAGAGCAAAAAGGGGACAAGATCAGTAAGGTACGCAACTGTCATTAATATCTATAATTTACTATTTAATTCATGTCATTATGCTGGCTTTATATCGTCTATTGTCTCATAAGAAATCGTTAATTTCTATATTTTTTGTATTTTTACTACATCTATATACATGTATCCTTATATCAGTATTTTGAGGGAAACGACGTGTCCGAGTAACCTAGATTCGAAGTCCGAACACCCATCTTAAAAATCCTGGGTCCGCCACTGCTAGGAACTGGCAGGTTTCCGATTAATTTCCAGTCTGATTAATTTTCATTTTCTTTGTTTCTTCTCAAGGTTATATTTCCTCCACCTTGATTATTAGTAATATATTCAATCCATGCAATACAACAAAGAAAGACCCCCATTTAAGGAATTTATTGTAGCACCCACCACCCACCAAGACAACAATGAATCAGATGGTTCTGACCGGTTAACTGTTATAGGTGTGGTGAATCCAGGAGGAGTTTAGCCGCCGGCTACGCCCCACCGGCCGCATCAGCTCCAAGCCAGGAGGATTCCACCGCCGCAGTGTCTTCTCCACCCTCCATCACCCAAGACCCAGCCCCGTCGACTGCATCGCCACATCATCCAACATCGGCGTCGAAGGTCTTCCATTGGCCGCCGTCTAGCAGCTCGAGGACGAGCTGCATGTCCGGGAGGGGTGTAGTGTTATAGGCGTGGGCCTTGGGCCCAGCCGGGTTATTATTAGGAATTAGAGATTGGTTTCTATTTGAATTAGAGATATAATTAGAGATATGATATGAGTTTCCATATTATTAGAGATAGGATTGGAATTAGATTCGATCTGTTAGGGAGAGCCCATCTATATAAGGAGGCTACCGCATGCTATTGTAATCAAGCAGAATAATAACAAAGTCTTCCTAGTCTATAGTCTCTCCTCTCTCCCTACGCCGACGCCATCCGGCCATCTTCTTGGTGGTGTTTACCTGTTATGAACTAAGGTTCATAACATTAACCCTGCTCAGAATCCACCTCCTTTGCTGCAGCTCCATGACAGAATCCAAATCCAAACCTCAACAAAATGGATGCTCCTTGGAATTAAGTCATGTATTGAAAGCATCGTAAGTTTACAAACTCTTGGACAAACTGTCGTTCAATCTACAAAAGGCATATTTCTTGGTGGACGTGGAGGAGCAGATGAGAGAAGAGGGGAGAATTTATAACAAAGAAGATGAAAGAGGGAGCCTGGGACTGGGTTATAACTCCACATGGAGATTGAAAATTTTCCTGCTCAAGTTCATAATCAAATCAATGTTCTGCCTCCCACAACACAATAAAGCTCCAAAGTGACTAGTGACTACAAAATACTATTTCAAAATGTCAAACACAAAGTTAGCTAGATCATCAGCATTTGCATTTGAATATAACTGTACGATTTACTTTATCTAGGCTCATATATCAAGAATAATAAACATTTTTTACCTCAACCAATATAAATGGCAAGGCCACTCCACCAGAAGGAGCATTTTCTGAACCATATAGCTGCTCATTTCGTTGTATCAAGCTTTGGAGGCCTACATACTTAAAAAAACACAAAAAAAAAGATTATAAGGTTAACCATGCCAATCGGTAAAATAAAATGATGAACGGCTAGATTTAATCATGGATTTTTCATATTATTTCTTATTCCATATCAAACAAGAAACGACAGACTACTGGTCTACCACAACTTGAAAATAAGTCAGTTTATGTATGAAAAATGAATTACTAATTCAACCCACAGTGGGAAACATAGTTAGAAATATGCACACATATTTGTCAACAGATATTCATGTTTTGTTGGAAACAGTGATTCGCTTATGCTAAGTTGTTCTGTCCATGATCAACAATGACTAGTGCTAATAAAGACACTCCTTAGTCCTTACATTTTACGATGGTGAAGAGAGTTCCTCTGGGTTGCTATGTGAAGCATTCAGCACTTTCCACTAAGATAATTCTAGCACCAATACAGTAGTTGAACTAACATTGCTTTAATCAATTAAACATGCACCAAAAGGAGTTTGCCTTTGCTTTTGTGTCCAGCACAACATGTACCAGAAAGGCTGAATGGAAGATTAACTGTTCTCCAAATTTTGCATCCATACTGTGGCACAGAAGTATGCACCAAGGGATTCCCCATTAAAATGGA
The DNA here is from genome assembly GCA_017311315.1 of Dendrocalamus latiflorus. Taxonomy (NCBI): domain Eukaryota; kingdom Viridiplantae; phylum Streptophyta; class Magnoliopsida; order Poales; family Poaceae; genus Dendrocalamus; species Dendrocalamus latiflorus. The sequence goes on along the minus strand of CM029678.1, from coordinate 7,827,497 downwards.
TGAGAACTTTGACTATCTAAGGTAAGAGTTAAAATCATCATATTATTTTTAAAATAACCTCAGGAACATTATGTCTTAGTTTACAGCACAACCTCAACTATGACATCACAATTTATAAGATTGGAGGTTAGAGAATAATTCAAATTATCAGCTGACATAACAAATAAAAATAGACCATGTTATGTCCTTACTTGATCTTGTAACTCCTGCAAATATGCACTTTTCTTGTCAATCCTACCTTTCAGTCCGATGAGCTCTGTCTGTAAAATGCACATGAACTTATGAAGGAAACAACCAAAAGAGAAGGTAGAACTGTCAGTAAACACAGGATTAGGGACATACTTACCTTCAAATCTTCAATATCATTCATACTCGTCCGAGGCAAGCCCTTCCACTGAATTTCCTTTTTATCTTTAGATATAATATCCATAGCCATCAGGACGTTCAGTGCATCATAAACCCTTCTTCGTATATTTTTCTCATCATATTGTTGCTACATTTTTCACATAATCAGCACATATTGCACTTAACAAATAACAGAACAAAGGGAGAAGTTCAGCACATATTGCACTTAACAAATAACCGACCAAAGGGAGAAGTCATATTTCTTAACTGCGTTAGGATTATCAGGATCTGGTGAACCAATACTATTATTGGGATCTGCAAACTCAGCTACAAGTTCATCTGCCACCTGAAAAAGACAGGCCATGCATTGTATAAATAATTTCTAAACCGGACTGCAAAAAGGAAACCGTTGCTGTCCAAGAATCACGTTACATTAGCTAAGTGTTTTTTTTTCTATTTTAAAAAAATAACAAATACAGCTTTCACACACACATGTGGATGCACATTAAGGAACCACAGCTGTAGTTTCTCCAATGCTGCTAAAATCAGACCAGAGTTCCGGAAGAAAGGAAATGCAACAGGCTTCGTTTTTTTTAGGGAAAACAGTAGGAGAGACTCCTACTGTACTATATTAGATAGATAATAACGTACAAGAGACAAGGAGAGGGGCAAGAAAGAGAGAAAGGGTAAAGAGAGATTAGATAGACCGAATCCAGGTACAAAGCAGTTGACGAGAATCCAGTTTGACTCTATTCAAGAGAAGTAATGCATCCATTCTAAGTCTTGCCTTCCAGTCATTCAGACTAAGATACTGCCGCTAGAAGATGTGCTCATTTCAAAGTTTCCAAATGTGCCATGCAGCCATGATAAACAGGCTTCCTGTTCCCCTGAACATTTTTCATATAGATGAACCTACCGGAGAAGGTTTCTTTACAACAGCTAGGAAGCTCAATGCTCAGGATTCTAACACAGCGCAAATATGATTTTTATTGTTTAAAAGTATCGAAATGCACAAATATGAGTGTGCTACAAGAGTTAGGATGCCCCCAAACCATATTGCATAACTTGTACCCTAAAAAGGCATTAGTTATGATATTAAGATGAAGTGATGAACAAAATGATAATTAATGTCGGTCAACCTTGGTGAACAAAATAACACAAGCCTGTAGCATGAAGAAGATCCATGATCCATCTGGCGAGACTAGCTCTTTTGTTAATCATACGTAGAGCGGTATAGATGTAAAGTATACCAGATGACAATGATTCACTTTTTAAAATTCTGGATGTCCATCTGTATGTTGTATACTACTCTAACAACAGTATGTAGATGTTGGTTACTTATATACTTCTGTACGTTGCTTTGCTCAAAACCAGCAATGGTCTACAATTTGATTGTACCAAAACAAGGTAAAATGTAGCCTATAAAGAAATAACAAAGAAAATACCTCATTGTAGGTTGTTCTCCCTTTGCTTTCGACTTTCTCGCAGACTGAAAAGAACAAATGAAACATTTCATGACAACTTTTAACGCTAACATTTAGTTAGATATGACTCGTTAAACTGACTCCCCCAAATATCAATGAAGAAAATAAGAACTATCGATGATGATTTTACATCAGAAAATGGAGTAAACAGATTTATCTAAGTTGCATTTTTGCTTATGCTTCCTATGAAATTGAATCAGTGTGACTATATGATGATGAAAAGATGACTGTCACAGAGGCACCAAGAGGAAAAGAAAAGTATCAACTCACCTTTCATACTGAATTGGCGCAATCCACGGCCAACTTTGTCAGGACCAACTACGCGTGCTCCTCTCTTTTTCTTCTTGCTGCATCGCAAAAACAGATACACCTATTTCTCAGAAGTGCATTGCTACTTGTAAATGACCAGAGACATAAGTAAAACAAGGTACAAAAGTAACAAAAAAGTTTTGCAGTGAAGTAGAGCAGAACCACTTTAAATTCTTTAAATGTTGCTAGTTTAGTAGTTTTGAATTGAATCAATCAGCAAGCAGAAATACCCAATCTCGGAAAGACAAGTATATAAGGAAGTTAAGGAAGCCAACAGGGAAGCAGCTTTGATCGTAGACAAATCAAAAGTAGCAAAACCTGACATTGACTCTGAAGTGATGTTCCCCTTTTCTTCTATGGAGCATTATACATATAGATGCTATCTCAACCTATCAACATACTCAATGGTGCATATGACTAGCCATATAAAGGATAGATAGCAGAGCGTGTTATCACACTACTTGTGAACTCCACACCAGAAGGAACAGATCTAACACTAACATGGTTGGAATGCTGCAAACACTAGGCTGAATCCTAAAAAACCCAAGCAAGAGATGAACTCACGCATAAAAGTTTGAGGCAAAATGAACTTCATCAAGCATATACCGTGACCCAAACAACAGTTACCAATTGCCTGTTTTCAACGCATTCAATACAAAGCAATAATAACACCTCGCTCAAGTCCAGTAGTTCACCCTCAAACACCTCTTCCACACCATAGCCGACGCGCACCAATTCGAACCACCACAAGCTACACCACTATGCATCCACCAAATCTAGTACAATCCACGATACCAAAACACCTTTACCTCCAACCCCGCGGCAAATCCCAACCAGCTCACGCGGCGGTACACACTCCCCGGAGCAAAAACCGCGGGTGGGCAACTCAAACTCGAGCAAGCAACGCGACAGCAGATTTCACGGACCTCGCGGCGGGCTGCGACGACGGCGCGTCGTCTCCCTGGATGTCGAGGCTGTCGAGGCGGCGGGCGACGGTGCTCTCGCTGGCCGGTGTGGAGGCCGAGGGCGTGGCGGCCGCCGCCGCGGCCCCCTTGCCGGGCGCGGCGTGGCCGGACGGGGAGCCGGCGCTCCCGCCGCTGGTGGACGCGGATTGGGCCGCGCCGCCGGAGGTACGGGCGCCGGAGACCATAGCTGCGGGGATCGCGCAGGGCGGGGCAACGGAATTGGGAGGAGGAGGGGGGAGAAACCCTAGACGACGAGGTGGAAAATGGAGGGAGACACGAGCCGACGCGAGAGCGCGGAGAAACGCGCACGAGAAAATTTTCTCTTTTTTAGTTTTTTTTTTTTTTGTGTTCGGGGCTTGGGTTGATTCCAAGACCACCCCGGCCGGACAGGCGGTTATTCGGTTCGGCTGCTTCCAATGGGGAAATTTAACTTTTTGCCACTCTTATCGTTGCCACCTATCCAAATGCCATTCTTATCGTTGCATTCAACAATTTGCCACTCTTAACATGTGCTTGACTCATTTTTTGCCACTTTTGAGCCCAGCAGGCGCCAAGTCCACTGCCATGTCAGCGCCCGCGCCATGTCAGCAGCCGCGCCGCCGCCCGCGCGCGCCCGCGCCGCCGCCGGCCTCCCCGCGCGCGCCCGCGCCGCCGCCGGCCTCCCTCCCCGCGCCCGCGCCTGCTCGCGGGGAGGCCGGGCGGCGGCGCGGGCGCGCGCGCGGAGGCCGGCGGCGGCGCGGGCGCGCGCGGGGAGGCCGGGCGGCGGCGCGCGCGCGCGCGGGGAGGCCGGCGGCGGCGCGGGCGCGCGCGGGCGGCGGCGCGGCTGCTGACATGGCGCGGGCGCTGACATGGCAGTGGACTTGGCGCCTGCTGGGCTCAAAAGTGGCAAAAAATGAGTCAAGCACATGTTAAGAGTGGCAAATTGTTGAATGCAACGATAAGGATGGCATTTGGATAGGTGGCAACGATAAGAGTGGCAAAAAGTTAAATTTCCCGCTTCCAATGCGAGAAATTCTCTGGATCAACCTAATTCTAGTAAGAAACTTGGAAATTGCTCGCATTTCAAATACTCTCTTCTTTCTTCTCTACTTGGCTTTCTAAATTTATAGTATCAAATATTTTAAAGATTAACCGCTAATAGAATCGAAATTATCTAAATTGACTATATAAAAATTGCATCATACAATTTATCGATAAAAATACTGTTATAATATTATAGCTTTACTATTATATTTTAGTATAAAGTTATTAAAAAATAGCGATTAAAATCGTATTTACTAGTATATTTTAGTATAAAGCTATTAACAATAGCGATCAAAATCGTATCTTAAAGATCATAAAAAAATCAAAAACATCAAGTAAAAAAGAACAGAATGAGTGTGACATTAATTTTTTAAGATCGTATGGTAAACAAAACTAAATTTAATTCAATATGGCTGTTGAGTTTCTATTGCTGGTTGGTCTAGGGATCAAGAGGTTTGGGGCAAGGGGCTTGAGGTTACATCGAATCGATGTTGGGTGGTTTTGTTTTTAGATGATATTGTAACATATGTAACAATATCATTCTAGTTGACTTGGTATTAGCTGGTTTAATTAAACCTGGAATTGGCTTTAACGTCTTGCAGGAAACAGAAGTTGAAGCTCAAATTGAACTTTTTCCCCAATGGCTCCTCGATCATCGGTACATACTCGCACGCTCCATCCCATAAATCATGGCTTAAGAATCTTTTTTCAGAGGGCGCAACTTAAGCATCCTTGGTGTACATCTCGTTAAATGTGCTTTTTGCTTTCCGCTTTCAGTTTTTACTTTACACTAGCCACGTAGGCGTGGCGCCACGCCAGCCACCCTGTGGACTGAAGTAAAAGAGACGAAAATTCGCAGAAAAGAAAGTGTAGGTGTTTTCGCAAAAAATTGAGGGCCTTTTCGCAATAAAAGGAGATTGGAGGGGCTTTTTCGTAAAAAAACCGAGAGTCTTTTTGGAAGAAATAAGGGTTTATTCGTAATTACGGGAAACTCCCGGTCGTTACCCAGCAAAAAAAGTGTGTAGGGGCTTTTTCGCAAGAATCTAAGGACCTTTTTTTTGTAAAAACTGAGGATCTAAACGTAATTACCATATCTTTGCGGGCTATTTCGCGGAGGCTGACACGTGGACACCCTCTCCGGCCGGAGATCCCGCGGGGCGTAATATATATAGTATTTGTGCCAAGCGATCACATGAAAAACGGTTTTACGTTATATTTGCACATATATAAATGTAATTTCCTAGCAAACAACATCTCAAATTTCCCAAAGAAAGAGGCCGAACAATTTGTATCACGTATATGGTCCAAAGGGCTTTAGCACACTAGTTTAGTAATGCGCCTTGTGATTTTTGTGATTTTGCAATTTATTGTAAACACAAAGCCACCCTCATCCCAACAGGGGAGCAGTGAGACTTCATATCAAATTGTCTGAGTTTGAACCCAGATTCACATGAGTACGACTCAGTGGAGAACGCTTGTACACATTATGTTCTTTTTTTTAAACTGTGGTTGATGACTTATGGTTACAACTGATGATTTCTAGTTCCAACACGAGTATTTGTATGAACGAACAAAATATCGATAAGTTGTTTTCGAAAAGTTATCCTGATAAACTGCTTTAAAAAGCGGTAAAAAACCATCTCATTTATTTATTCGAAAGAAATCATAAGTTATAAACCGAAAAAATAGAGTCCATGGCCGCTTTGGGTATCTGCGCGTCCATGGTGTTCTGAATAAAAATTTGAACACGAGCATGTACCCCCGCCAGCCTGCATCACGCTACGTTGCCGAAAAGCTTAATGGGCTTTTTATTACTAGGCTTGGTCCGGGCCGAGCACTACATGACCATGTGGGCATTTGGACTAAGGCCACATGCCTCCAAGTCGGTCCAGCCAAGTCAATCAAATAGTCATATACATTCCTCTAAACAAGTGTGTGTGTGTGTCTCTCTCTCTCTCTCTCTCTCTCTATATATATATATATATATATATATATATATATATATATATATATATATATATATATATATATATATATATATATATATATATATATATATATATATATATATATATATATATATAGGGTACCATGATGTCTGGGTACCAAGCCTCTCTGTCTTTGGATTGCTTTTAGATGTATATACGTGCAATGATATATATTATATCAGGATAGAAAGTCTTATTTATAGATGAAAAGTCTCAGTCATGGATGACAAGTCTTAATCATGGATAAAAAATCTCAATTATAGAGTCTGGGCACCATGGTGCTCTGTTATTTATACTATATATTATAAATAACAGAGGCATCATAGTGTCCAGACTCTATGATTGAGACTTTCCATCTATGATTGATTCAGCATGCTAAACCAATTATTTCCTTTCCAAATTGATATATATTTTCGAATTAATGAATGTTAATGTGTTTGTCTGATATATTAGATTTGCATGTATTTAAAAGCAATCCAAACTTAGGGAGGCTTGATGCTAAGACAGCATGGTGCCTTATTCAGCATCCTATATATATTTCTCAAGAAAAAAACTTGCACTAAGCCACTAATAGAAACTCTTCGCTGGAAAAAAAACATTCTGTCACATGATGCGGAATTACAGACCGAACAAAGAAGGTATGATTTTTTACAAAAAAAAATTGATATTGAGTTTTCGATGATAAAATTTTAAATCAACATGGCATTTCTTGATATGTATTTCTCTAGAGAATTTCTAACTCGAGCTCGGGTGTATTCTGTACCGACTGGACATACATGTACCAGCTGCATGGATCGACCAGACTCCCGAGAGGGCAAGCGTCAATACAAAATGGCAAGCAAATCGGAATTTACAAAAGTACCCTAGAGAAGTGCTCCTGCAAGATAGAAAGCACTGTGTTGATGACGTCGGAGAAAACGAGTATCACAGACGGTTCTTATCAATGAACTGTCTGTGATATTCTAGTATCACAGACGGTTCGTATTAAAAACCGTCTGTGATAATATGGAATTATCACAGACGATTTAAAAACCGTCTGTGATAAGCTGATTATCACAGACGGTTCGTATTAAAAATCGTCTGGGATATGTTTCCTGCCTTGCAATTCTCCAAAAGTTCATAATTTCCTGCCTGAGTCCGAGTAGGATTCAGTTTTGAGACACCTTCAATAAACGGGCATAACTTTTGTATACGGTGTCCGTTTCTGACGTTCTTGTACTCGTTGGAAAGCTAACGGCGAGCCCGATCCAAAAAAATGACCCGCTTGTGCCAGTTGCCCTCCAAGACCCCAAAAATCGGCCATCTTTGGACCTAAACCTGCGTCGTAAGTTTTTGGTGTCTGTTTTTGCCTTTTTTTTCTTGGTCTTACTTTCGGAATTTGGATTTTGCTTCAACTGCAAAGTTGTAGATCTCGTCGAAACCTTTCAAATGAGTATATATAAGCCATATAAAACTTTGCTATTTTATCTTTTCAGACTAGTTGTTTATATTGCATCGGTATATAAAATTTTGTGCTCTACTTCACAGACGGTTCTATAGCTAGAACCGTCTGTGATATTCATTCATCACAGACGGTTCTATATATAGAACCGTCTGTGATAATCTGACCGCTGGGTCCGTCGATCCTCCTCAACCCAGTCCTAGCCAATAGAAATCCGTCTCTCCAATCCCGCGCCAAAAAATTCGAACTCCCGCCTCTCCCTCCCGATCGATCAAATGATGCGGAACTATAGATCAAACAAAGAAGGTATGATTTTTTACCAATTGTTTTTTGATATTTTGAGTTTTCGATGATAAAATTTTAAATCAACATGGCATTTCTTGATATGTATTTCTCTAGAGAATTTCTAACTCGAGCTCGGGTGTATTCTGTACCGACTGGACATACATGTACCAGCTGCATGGATCGACCAGACTCCCGAGAGGGCAAGCGTCAATACAAAATGGCAAGCAAATCGGAATTTACAAAAGTACCCTAGAGAAGTGCTCCTGCAAGATAGAAAGCACTAACATGGATAGGAAAGAGATCGGGATTCGGGGCTACGTAATTAACGTGCATGGGAGGTAATTCAGGGATTGGGGATGATTCTCCCAGCGCGCGGTCGATCGGCCGGCGTAATTGGCTCCTCGCTCCTGTATAAAAACCGCGCATATATATCATACAGCAAGCACGTCGAGAGATTTGACACATCCCGATCGATCAGAGCATGCGAGCGTGAAAGGTAGCAGCAGGTTGAGCAGCAATGGCGCCGGTGATCCTCGAGATGGACGTGCACTGCTACGGCTGCGCGAAGAAGATCCGAAAGGCAATCAAGAACATGCCTGGTACGTACGCGTGCGTGCGTGCGAGATCAACATGCATGCCGATCTTCTTTTTTCGCGAGGAGCATACATATCGATCTGACTCCATGTTCATGCATGTGTACGATGTCTTGTGTGCAGGGGTGGCGAGTGTGTCGGCGTCCGTGGACGCGGGGCAGGTGGTGGTCGAGGGCACGGCCGACGCGGCGGCGCTCCAGGCGCGGCTCCAGGCCAAGCTCAGGAAGGCCGTCACCATCGTCAGCGACGGCGCGGAACCGGAGCCGGACTGTGATCCGCCGTCGCCGCCGCACTACCCACCACCTCCTCCTCCGGCCAGCCCGCCGCCGCCCCCTCAGTACGCTCCGCCGCCCCCTCAGTACGATCCGCCGCCGCCCCCTCAGTACGATCCGCCGCTGCCCCCTCAGTACGCTCCGCCGCTGCCCCCTCAGTACGCCCCACCCCCGCCGGGGGGCTACTACCACCCGTACGGCGGCAACCCCTCGGCGACGTACGACCGCCAGTACGTGCCGAACGACGGGCCGACCTTCTTCAGCGACGAGAACCCCAACGCTTGCTCCATCCAATGACTGACCGAGAGTCCGAGACGACGTACGTACATACGGCTGCGCGACGTCCAGCCATAATCAGCTCAAGTTCCCTCCATGCGCGCAAGGTGCTATCCAATAATTCGAATGGAATAAAACCTAATCGAAACATTGTAAACAGCACAGGCTTCCTCTGCACTCTGCTATATATATAAAGTATTGCTATACAACATTCGACTATCTGCCGGTAGTAAAAAATATTCTGTACATGCTTGCATGGGTTCGCATCAACGTATGCGAATCAAAACATATTTTTTACCGACATATTCTCACGAAATACGTAGGTACTCAACACGGTTTCGGTCACATTTGGTCTATAACCTGTCCTGTACGTGACCGTCAGACCATGTGTGGATCGCATTTCCTCCGAACCCAAACCAAAGCAGCAGAAATAACTCGCACGAAGCAGAACAAACCGTGCAAGTACGTACATGAAGTCCAGCGCCGCTGCCGACACGACGGCCGCGCCACCGGCTGCCGACAGGGAGATGGGCTCGCGCTGCAGGCGCCGGGCCAGGAAGGTCAAGAACGCCATGAAGGACGCCGTGGGCACGGTAGCCGCGCTCTTGTCCGAGAACGCGGAGGGGAGGAAGTGCAAGAAGAGAAGACGGTGATCGGCGGGAGGCGAGGTGACGCTGTTGGTGGTGGAGCTGCGCTATGGCGACGACCAGTGCGCCTCGACGCTGCTCGACCAGATGTGGATGATGGAGCTGTCGGCCGTGCTCGACACGTCGTGCGGCGACTGCAATTTCGACTTCGAGGCTGCGGGCTGCTCCAAAAGCTAGATGCATTCCGCCGCCAACTCAAACAGTCACCCGCGGGGCGCCGCCACCCGCGCTGGCGCCGGCAGGGCGGATCCACACCCCAGGCAGGGTAGGTTTCAGCCTGAGGTGTAGAAAAATATCTAGTGTATAGCCCGAGTAAATTTAGTTCAGCCTGGGTAATATTTTCATGGTCCAGTTCAGATAGCCTAGATCATTCCACCACTGAGCTCGGGGCGTAACCAAATCCTAGCTCCGCCACTGGGCGACGGTGCAGGAAGCCAGAGCTCCGCCGCGTCCTCCCCAGCGCCTCCTCCTTGTCTTCCCTTGCACCTCTGCGTCCTCCGCCTTGCCGGCGTTCTCCACTACAGCTCCTCCACATTCTTCCTTGCGGTTGACGCCATGACGGTGTCTCTCCTTTAATGTAAAGAAAGAGGGGAAGGGGAGTCAGAATTTTTACAATAGGAGTACAAATTTAAGACATATCTGTTCTGACATAAATTCGAATGATATAGTATGATAGTTCAAATATGACAAATTATATGTTTGCACTACAATCAATATCACAAAATATTTTCAGAAAATTACAATTTGATACGGTATTTCTTCATACTTTGAAAGCGATTGATGACAATATCATAACTAACTTGTAGAAAAAGCTCACGCTTAATGTATATAACTAAGCAATCATTAAATATTGTTCACCCATGTTATTTCTTATCTTGTTCTTCACATGATTCATTGCCGAAAATATCCTCTCTACACTTACGGCAGTCATAGGAAGGATCAACACCAATTTGAGTAGCAAATAAATAAGTTTATAGTGATCATGCTTTTTTGTCTTAGCAAGTTTAATAGAGAGTGCACTAAGATTCTTCACTTTTTGAAACCTCGTATCTTAGTGCATGTCAGTAATAAAAATATTAAGTTGCAAAGAAAGTTAGACCAAATCTGTGCTCGAGAAATCTTTGGGATAAAATTTACGTTTAAGGACTTTATCCTTCTCATATAAAGCAAATGGACCAGCAGGATGCAAAGATGCCATACAGAAAGTAGCTTTGTATTAATTTCATTATTAAACCTGTTATAAGAAGCAAATATATTAGTAGGAAGTAAAGATGCATTTGAATTTTGAAATAAGTAGCAAATATATTAGTAGGAAGTAAAGATGCATTTGAATTTTGAAATAAGTAGTAGTAACAAATTTAACCAACTTGCTATTGAGCTCTTGAAGTTGCATACCCATGACACTTAAAAACATTTCAATATGAAAGTAATGAAAATTCTTTACTTTTCCAAAGAAACACTTTGGTCTCTCCACAGGCACATAAAAACCATCCATGTCAGAAACTTTGATGAGATGTTTAACACAAAAAATGACATCACTGAGAAAAAAAATTCTATCTATCATTCTCCCGCAACAATTGCAACTGAAGTTTAGTCATGTATACAAGCTCAACAGTATTAACAATATCTTGATCCCTCTTTTGTAAAGCATGACATAAATAGCCTGAGTATCCAAATATGGTTGGCAATAATATGCCATAAAAACAAAATCAAATGACTTAATATCACCAAACAATTTTGAGCTTTCAGACGCTCCGATTGAGTGTGATTCTTTTCAATATGAAAAGTATCAAGCCATTCGAATGCACCATTTGTCAATAATATTTTCTTGGTTTCCGAAAAGGTTTGATGCTTGAGTATCAAGCTCATTCTCTCTCTACCCTCTCTCTTCCACCTCACCAAAAATCTGATGTAAGTATCAAGCACAAGTGATTGTTGAGAGTGCCCTTAACATCATTTTCATGTAAAAAAACTAAATATTTATGTCTAAATTAGTGGTCGGAATTTTAGAATGTTAACTATATGCTCATTCTACGATGACAAAAAAAAAATAGAGGGGGAATTTATTTATTACAAGTTTATCTCTACGACTAACAAGCTGATAATACAAGTAAATGCTTTCGTCATAATTAAGTTTTGCCACAATTTCTTCTACCTCAAAGTCTTGTTTGATCATGTTTAGGAGAATGTGAGTAGACAAAACGTGATACGTACTTCTCTTTAATAGGTGTTCTATCTCTAGTTTAAAATAAAACCTAAAATATTTTTTTTAGGACAATCTCAACACACACACACATATAGGAAGGCGAAATGGGACTCCAAAGAGTCCTGGCACCTAACCTATCAACCATTCGATTGCATTGAGATGTGTTAGTTTATAGTAGGTATGAGATTAATAGGTATACCTATTAGCAAATACTGTTTGCCTTAGTATTCAAACGATGGATTGATTAGTGCAATTCTGATTTGTAATTGCCATAAATATCCAGCGATCGGAATGAATCGTCAATTATGATTTGAGAATTAATGTGTCATTAATTTGTGAATCCCGCGCACAGATTCCCTGCTGAACGTGCAAATAGGTATGTGTCTAGATCCTTTTGAATTAACGTGGAAATATGTATGTGTCTATATCATTATTTGCCATAAAAATAGATTCCTGTTCAATGTGTCTAGATCCTTTTGAATTAACGTGGAAATATGTATGAGTCTAGATCATTATTAACGTGGAATAGGTATGTGTATATGCGCGTGGAATAGGTATGCAAATCCGTATGACAGTATTGGAAGTATGCTCGCTTGTATATATAAATTTAAAAGTCTATGGTGCATGCAAAATATCATTACATGAAACATATGATGAATCATTGTGATCAAATCTAGTATTATACTCAAAAAAATTTTAAGTGGTCTACTTACGGCATAAGAAAAACTGTGTTGACTTTTACTAATTTTTATATACCACACGAAAATGATTTTGAGCGGCGAATTCGCACGTGATGTTAGCAATTAAGGTAAGAATCTTATGTGAATTTTTCAACTCAATCGGACAATAAAATGCTATATTAAATGGTTGATAGAGACGACCGGCATAGAAAAAAACGTGTATGTTGACTTGCATTATTTTCATTAATTTTTAGACGTCACATGGAATGATTTAGAGTGGCGAATTCGCACGTGATGTTAGCATTTAAGGTGAGAATCTTATGTGAATTTTTCATCTCAATCGGACAACAAAAAGCTATCTTAAATGGTTGAATGGGACGAACGGCATAGAAAAAAGGGTATGTTGACTTACATTATTTTTTATACATTGCACGGAATGAATTAGAGCGGCTAATTTTTACGTCATGTAAGTGGATAAGGTAAAAATCTTATGTGAAATTTTCATCTCATTCGAGCAACAATGCTCGTTGAATTGTTGATGTACACGAACGGCGTAGGAAAAACTGCGTGTGTTGGCTTCTATTTTTTTAATATGTCGAAGGGAATGATTTAGAGGGGCGAATTTGTACGTCATGATAGGGGTTTCGGTGGATATCTTGTGTGATTTTTTCATCAAAATCGGACAACAAAATGTTATCTTAAATTGATTGATTGAGACGAACGGTACAAGAACAATCGCGTGTGTTGACTTCCATTAATTTTTATACGTCGCACGAACTAATTTAGAGTGGCAAATCTGTACATAATGTTAGCAGTTAAGGTGAAAATATTATGTGAAATTTTCATATCATTCGAGCAAAAATTCTTGTTGAATGGTTCATGGAGAAGAACGGCGTAAGAAAACACATATCTCGCAGGGAATGATTTAGAGCGGCGAATTTGTACGTCATGATAGTGGTTTGGGTGAAAATCTTGTGTGAATTCTTTAGTTGAATCAGACATCAAATGTTACATTAAAATGTTACGCAACTCCGAACTGGTATACAAATGTCCGTTCGGAGGTATGCAAACACAAATCACTCGAAAGCACAATTGTATATACTCAATACGAAAAGATAAATCTAAAGTGATATATTGTATCAAGTATAGGAATTTCATTTAGTTCATATAGAAACAGTAATGGAAATTTAACTCATTATTGGGCAAGGAAATTCATAATTTCGAAGTAAAACTAGCTAGTAGTAACACAAGTGGATGCGTAGTGTCCTAGTAACTTGCACTTCTGACACACTTTTTGTATCTTGGACTTGGAAGAGTTCTCCGGATTATAAGGGCAGCTAGTTCTGTAATGTCCTTTCTTGTTGCAATGGGAACACATGCGTTTTTTGGAAATAGAACCATCTAATTGAGACTTATACCGTGTTGATTGGGACGTCCACGCTTCTTCCGATGATCAGGTGGAAGGATAGAGACAATCTCTTCGGCTTGATTAATGGATTCGTCTTCTTGTTACTAGAATGGTCATCATTTGAAACTGTAACCTCATCAGAATGGACAATCTCTTTCATAGAATCATTATGTGTAGGTAACTCTTCATTTTCAGTCGTGTGAGCCATCTCAATCTCCTGTTTTGCTTGTGTTATATGCCTCATAGCAATATGGAATGCATCAACGGACACATCGCCCTTAGTAGACAAATCCATGCTGGTATTAAAGAGAAGGGTATGGCGGTGCGTCCTCGAAACAGTAGCATCATTGTCATTTATGAATGTTTCAAGATAACTTCCAGTGCCTTCTCTAGCATGCACAGTCCATCTTTTCATAATATATTTATTTGGAATACTTATACAGCCAACATGGGACATAACCTGGAAAGGAAAAATGGCAACCTACTGTTTAAAAAATTTGTAGTTAACAACATAAATTGATTGAATTTATGTAAAATCACAACATACCTTGATTATGTGGCGACACAATATACCCATGTGCTCAAATAGCTTGCAAACTCATTTGAACTCATTACATTCCTTGTTTGCATGAACCTTAAATGACAAATTAGACCATGAGTTTCTTGATTCACTGTCCACATGAACTGTAACATATATGCCATCCTCTCGGATTTCATTAATAATGTAAGATGCACTCATGTAGACCTGGTCACTAAACTTTTCAAAGATGGTGTTTGTGTAAATTCTTGAAGCTTTCTTTTCTATTGGAGAACCAGATCTCGTACACCTTTTGTCCTAATAATTAAAAAACAGGATAGATATCATTTCACATTCATTAATCGACCTTAGTAGTTAGCAAATACATATAACATGAAAATCTTACTTGTGATGTGTTGAACTCCTGTTTGTCCTCGGCTGCAATCCTATCATGTAGCATGTGTTCCGAAATAGGACATCTGAACATCTGAACTGGTGCACTAACTACTCTGAACATCTGAACTTTGCAAACCAAAACTTTTGACAGTCATGATGTCATTTAGTTTCTTATGTTGAGCAGATCTGGTTCACGGGAGAGTATTTATTTTTTCTGTGATATCGATGTGCGTACCTGCATCAGCCCAAACTGTGTAACCGTGTATTTATCCTTCAATGTAAGGTCAATGATGCACCTTTTCTTAATGTTGTCACGATCATAAACAACAATTCATGGGAAAACATCATGCGAAAGACTGAGATTTCCAAAATCCAAGTTGTCCAGATAGAAAACCTAAAATGGCAAATAGAGGACGACATATCATAGTATTTCATGGCACTCGCCTTAGAAAAATTCCAGAACCTGTTATGTTATCTGCAATCTCTATTTTTACTTCACCTCAATACCAATGAAAGAGATGTTGTCATCGATGACATCAAGAAGCTAATCTTTACCCAAACACTCTCAACACCAAAACATTTCATAAATGACAAAAAAAACTATAAACTACTGCCAGCTAGAAGCTTTGAGTAGCAGATGCAAACCCAGCAACGGCAAATAAACTTACTATCCAAGAACTGTTAACCAAATGACATCAATCAGGCATTCAGAAAACCAGCCAAAAAGAAAATCAACATGCCATCATGCAAGACAGTATCTATGCTACGATTAAATATCTAGAACCCATAATATATATTACCAATCAGATGTGTGGAAATTAAGATAATTCATTATTGCAAATTATTTAGCAAAGTACAGAGTACAACTAAAGAACAATACATGGTATAGTCTTCTAAGCTTAAGATTCATAGTTGTGTGTTACCTGTAGAAATATTACACACCCATTTACATATCCACATCTTTCGCCCTCTGAAATCTTTTTTTGAACGTCTTCAGCTGCTGCAAGTAACTCGTTCAAAACATACCCTAACCAGTTATAGCTGGATATGTTATCCGGATTTATGAGGGCAGTGAAATATTTTGGACAAATGTTGTCCAAGAATTTCTGAGGAGCCAGGAATTTAGTCATAACAAGGATTAGAAAAACTGTTTTAAAAGCATCCTTGTCTTCCTTAGACATTCTGCCACTATGGTTTTTTGTAAGAACATCCTCCATGACAGCTCTGTTGACATGCTTGTAATCTTCAACTTTCAATCTAGTGCATATAAAGCTCTTAACGTGAGCAATTACTTCACTGCTAGGAGGGTCCAAGTCCTTTCCAGATGAAGGAATTCCAAGAACCTTCTGAACATCATGCTCAAAAAACGGAAGAAGAGTACCATCTCCAACTTGTAATGCATGAGTATCGCAAGATATTCTAGAGAGCAGCCAATAACTTATTGCCCTATGTGTTGTAATCTCCGGCATATTCAACAAACCCCCGAAACCCATTTCATTTACTAAAAGCTCCTTCTCTCCCTTGAAATCCTTAATAATTGATGAAACAGAAGACGGAACACATCTAGATACAGGTGGGACATATTTTTGACCTGTAATATTCCTAGTAGGTGGGCACACGAAGTCGTCATCATTAGAGTACGATGCTGAAGGTCTAACTCCATCAGTCATGGAAATGCGCCTTCCCATTCGTCTGGCACTTGCACCTGGTGGTAGCCTCGGCATTCTGAGAAAACTCTGTTGTCCTGAACACGAAATTGAAGGATAAAAAACAATGAGATAAACAATAAAAAAGGTAAAAAAATAATTCAATCAAATTTGAGCATGCCATGCTGCATAATTCTTACGGACGGCACAATTACATACCTAAACAAAGTCAATCAAGCTAACATTTACAAGAATATACTATACATTTACCAGAATATACTATACACTCCGTAATACATGAATATAAGGCTGCTCAACAAATTAATGAGTTCACTGACAAACAGGAAACAATGACTAAAGCAACTCATTGTTTAATACAAAAAATAACAATGTGTACTCTGAAAGGGGGCCTTCCAGCATAGCATTCATATAACACACAACCAAGTGCCCATAAATTAGAAGCATATGAGTAGACTCCCCATCTAGAAATAACTCATGAGCCATAAACCTAACAAAGAGGCATGAAAAGTGACCACACATGATGAAGTAGTAACTACTATTTGAACACCAAAAGTATGAAATGATCGAAGTGCAGCACTGTTGAGCTAAATGGTGTATTTCGTTAGGATGAGATGCACACATCTCTGTCATTTCACAACAAAAGGAAATAAAAATGTGTAAAAGGAGAACATTCATAATCAAGGTATATTGGATCAGCTTACCGTGCATTGTAGAGCACATGTTTTCTATTGGAAAATTAACTATTTAGGCATGAGAAAGAAAAACAGCACTCTCAGCGCTCTTCAAGAAAACAACAGCCTTCTACACATGTGCACTCTCAACAGTTATATATGAATGCATTGAAAGTTCAACCATGGATATCTGAACTTGCAATCATATGGATATTTATTTCAAAGCTTTCTTTTCAGTTGGGCTATTGATTTTTTTCAGTGTCCACTGAAACAAATAAAATAGCCAAAGACACAATTGCTTGACCCCCATAAAGTTCAATCGTATTTCAAAGCATCCATCTTAAAATTTAACAAAGTATGCTGGCCTGCCAAACTACAACCCAGAGGATCACATATCATAGTATTTCATGGCACTCGCTGTAGAAAAAGTCCAGAACCTACAAGAACTTTGCAATCTCTATTTTCAACTCTCTATTTTCAACATATACCAATGAAAGAGAGATTGTCATCGATGAAATTTAAAACACAAGATTGACAATTTTAAAGAAAACAAACAAAATGGCTTCAGAACCGCAAAAAGAAGCAATATGGACAAACAATTAGTATGAAATTCTGCAGTCCCAAGACCCGACCATTTGCAATCTAAATTTCGCCACATGTATGTGTTGTAGGGGTGGCCCAACCCCCCGTGACTGGGCCGTGCAACTAGTCCAACATGTAATAGGCCCAATAGCGTAGAGGAATATACCAGTGTAAATATACCAATGTACCCTCATCCTTTGTAAGTACTAAGGGGTAGAATGAGGATTTCCCATTCTACCCCACTCATATATATAAGCCCCCAGGAGGGGCAAAGAGGGGCATCCTCTCATTCTCACCAACACTCCTACAGACTTTGGCTCTCCTCTTCCTCCTCTACTAGTCCCCTTCTTTCCTGTTTGGCCCGTAGCCACAACAGATGGCGCCGTCCGTGGGGACTGAACGAAAAGTCGCTCAAGAAGCTGAGAGTTGTTCTTGGGAGTATACTCTTTAATCCGTAGCATGGGTACCATGCGGCGCACCATCGATGACAGATGGCATCGTTGACAGATAAGTACTTCGTTCTATTTCGTACATGCTGTATTGGATAGATCTGAAATCTCGTCGAAGCGTGTATTGCATGGATCTGAGATCCAGTCGAACTGCTCAAATGTGGGATCGAGTAGAACTAATTGAATCACCTATTTTCATGTTGCTGCCATCTCCGTGATGGGGGCACTCCTGCAGGAAAAAGATTCCTGGGATGACTCTCCGTGCTACCCTCTGCACCAGAAGTGGGCTTCGCATGCCGTCGAGGCCCACCACGCGCCGCCGACTCCGCGCGACCCATGCGAGGCCGCCATCACTCCGCGCGCAGTCTCCGTGACCTCCGCGCGCGGGACTCCGCGTGATGCTCCGCGGCCTCCGCACTCGTCGACTCGCATGCGCGGGACGTCGGACGGCGCCTGACTTGGTTCCAAGGGACTTCAACAGGCAAAAAGCTATGCGTATGCTTCCCGTATTGATCCCAGCATGCATATGCTTCACGTGTCCACCCATGCATGTGTATGCTTCACGTAGGCATCCATGCATGCACTCCACGTGAAATCACACCACGTACATGCGCGGACCCATCAACTATGCATGCATGCGTAATGTATGCGGTGGCTCCGCGTGACTGCGGCCTCCGCACGTCTTTGGCGTGGTCTACTCCGCGTATGCCTCCTCGGCGACAACGGCGGTTGACGGCGGCGCTGCAGTGCACGTACTCGGACTGCAGTGCTAGCAAGAACACTCCACTCGGAGTCGTGTGAAGGAGCCCGACGCACGCCCTCCAGTCACGGCGCAGCTCGTGGCTTGCTTGCATGCACCATCCGCCCACCCATGGATGCATTTTTCTCTCTCCGCGTACAGTCCGCGCACGAGAGCACAAGCAGGCACAAGCAGCCGTAAACTCCATCCCTCCATGCATGCATGAAATATCAACTCACGTGGGATTGGCGTCGGCCTCCACCGGCTCTCCGCGCTACGCCGGCTTCCGCTTCTCCGCGCTCGCCAAAGGGTGACTCCGGGCTGATGGTCTCCACTTCATGCTCGTCTTCGCGCTGGCCCTCCGCGCCGCCGCCAAAGGCCACCAGGGAGTGCCCCCCCCCCCCCCCCCCCCCGCGCGAAGCCAATGTCGAGCCTCCGCCCGGCAGCGACGGAGGCCTGCGCTAGCTACGAGCGATGCCGCGCGGCAGCGACCCCTCCGCGCCGGAGGATCACCGAGCCCAAGCCGGACGACTTCGACGGGGAAAGACAAATATATCGGTAAAGCACTCGTACAGCTGGCGTTGCTGCCTTCGCGGCGGACCTCCACGGCCCATGGGTGAGCTCCGCCCAGACTCCGCCAGTCTCCACGTCAACTCTGAGCTCCACGCCGACTCCGCATCGACTCCAGGCCGCCAGGCCGCGCCGCGTCAAGGTCTTCGCCGGGGTGTCGACGGCTTCGGGGCTGCAAGGCGTGAAGGTCTTCGCCGAGGTAGGTGCCGCTCGAGGATTCTGTCGGTGCCCGCGCCAGCCCACCGCCACGTCGAGCGAGGTCTCCGCGCGCTGGCCGAAGGCTCTGCGTCGTCGTCCGCCCTCGAGCCCATGCAGTCGAGGCGGCCTCCGTGTTATATCGGAATTTCGCGCAGGCACCAGACTCCGCGTACAATCCATGCGGGTGATGGATCAGGACGCCCAGCCTGCAGAGAAACCAAAAACTGGATGCACACAGGAAGAAATACAGAGTATCGGCAACGAAAAACAGCAGAGTTTTCTTCAGAACTCTTCTCTGTTTCTGAATACTGGACGTGCTACAGTACTGTCCGGGAAAAACGCTTTCAGCGATACAAAACTGACTCGGTTTTAGGCTTCAACAGCCAACCCGAAAAACTAGCAACTTTTCCTTCTAAACTGGATCATGATCCCAATAACTCGGACCACAATCTGACTCACTAAACATGA
Organism: Dendrocalamus latiflorus; assembly: GCA_017311315.1. Classification (NCBI taxonomy): domain Eukaryota; kingdom Viridiplantae; phylum Streptophyta; class Magnoliopsida; order Poales; family Poaceae; genus Dendrocalamus; species Dendrocalamus latiflorus. Next base: position 7,807,318 of record CM029678.1, on the reverse strand, counting down.
CATAATCAAAGTGGAAAAACTGAACTTCGGTACACCCAGCTAACACAGCTGCCAAAGTTCAGAACTAACCGCGTACTAATAAAAAACAAACAGACTGAACAGACCTGCTGAAAACAGACTTCATTTTTCAGACTGCGACAGAGACTACCAAACTGCACTCGGTTGCTTATTTGGACCTGCTTCAGACTCTGAACTGATACTGACCAAAAACAAGATTAGCGCTAACATTTACCCCCCTAATCTTGTTTTCCTTTTGCTACATCCACCATTCCCAACTTCCTTCTCATCTCAATGAATTTAACCCGGCCGAGAGACTTTGTTAATATGTCAGCCAACTGCTCCTCAGTCCGGACATGTTCCACCTCAATTTTCTCACTCTCCACACACTCGCGAATGAAGTGGTACCTTGTGTCGATGTGTTTACTCCTGTCGTGGTGCACAGGATTCTTACACAATGAGATGGCGGATTTATTATCAACCAACAACTTGAACTTCTTTTGCTCCTGATTCAGCAAGTCACTCAACAATCTTGCAAGCCAAATACCTTGGCAAGCTGACGTTGCTGCTGCAATATACTCGGCTTCACACGACGACAAAGCAACCACCTTTTGCTTCTGCGAGATCCAAGCAATCAGACTTGTGCCAAGATAAAAAACAGCCCCGGTGGTGCTCTTACGATCGTTGACGTCTCCGGCAAGATCGCTGTTGCTATACCCAATCAAGTCCAAACCTCCATTGCTGCTTCTTCCATAAAAACACCCCAAGCTGAGTGTTCCACTTACGTAGCGGAGAATACGCTTCACGGCAGTCATATGCTCAGTTGTTGGACTCTCCATGAACCGGCTAACAATGCCAACTGAATAGGCAATGTCCGGTCGGGTATTAACCAAATATCTAAGACTTCCAATGATACTTCGGTACATTGTAGCATCAACTGGAGGACTCTTACTCTCCTTACTCAATTTGAGCCTCTCCTCCATGGGGTAACACACGGATTGCAGCCTTCCATTCCTGCTTCCCTAAGCAATTTTTCAGCATATGCAGACTGGCACAATGTTATCCCATCACCGGTTTGTTGCACCTGTATCCCCAGATAGTAAGTGAGTAATCCAAGATCACTCATACTAAACAACTGCTGCATTTGGGTCTTGAACTTGGTGATTTCAACCTTGCTTGAGCCGGTAATGATCAAATCATCGACATATACCCCCACAAGCAGTAATGAGGAACCATTTACCTTCTTGTACACAGCATGTTCCAATGGACTGCGTTCAAAACCAAGCGACATCAAACTTGTATCCAATTTGATGTTCCACGCTCTCGGTGCCTGACGAAGCCCATATAGTGCCTTTTTCAACCTTAGCACTTTATACTCCTGCCCTTTTATCTCAAAACCAGGTGGCTGAGAGACAAATACTTCCTCTTCTAATTCACCATTCAGAAATGCCGATTTCACATCCATATGGTGCACTTCCCATGCTTGTTGTGCTGCCAAACTCACTAGCAATCGCACGGTCTCCATTCTTGCAACCGGCGCAAAGACTTCATCAAAATCCACTCCATGACGCTGGACATAACCCTTTGCGACCAAACGAGCCTTGTGCTTGACAATTGCACCTGAGGGATCCTTTTTCACTTTAAATACCCATTTCAACCCAATGGGTTTCTTGCTGCCTGCATTCTCCACAAGTTTCCAAGTCTCATTCTCTTCAATGGACTTCAACTCCTCTTGCATAGCACGCCTCCAACATTCCTCTTTTGCTGCCTCAACATGGCTAGATGGCTCTTCGGTTGCTAGCAAACAAAAGTTTAACTCTTCAGGCTGCAGCTCAATAGGATTAGTTGCATCATATACCTCTTGTAGTGATCGAAACGACAAGGTCCTTCACTGGATGATCCACTCGGCGCTGCTGAACCATCTGGACTACTCAGTGCTGAATTCTGCAATGTTGGTGCCGGGCTGCTGAGCTGCACTTGACTGCCTTCACTGCTGCTGCAATCTGCATCATTGTTTCCACCCGAAATCTGATTTTCTGCATTCTCAAAGGTATCATTCACGTCTGGGGCCTGCTGTTCTTGGCTCACCACCTCAGTTGCATCTTCATCTCGCCCATAATGAATTTTAAAAGAATCTGGACAGCAGTTCTGCAAACTGTTACCGGCAGTCAACTTTTCCCAATTCCATGATCTTTCTTCCTCAAACACAATGTCCCTACTCACATGCACTTTGTGGTTCTTGGGGTCATAAACCCGATATGCTTTAGAACCTTGCTCATAGCCAATAAACACCATTGGAGCACTCCGATCTTGCAGTTTTTTGAGATGTGGAGCTGCTGTCCTCACATGAGCAATACACCCAAAAGTGCGCAAGTGATGAACATTCGGTTTTCTCTTGAGCAAAGCTTCATAAGGTGTCTTTCCCACAACACTCTTGGTCAATGCTCTATTCAACAAATACACTGCAGTGGCTGCTGCTTCTCCCCAAAACCTTCCCGGCATTTGCTTGCTCTTCAATAGACTTCTAGTCATTGCAACAACGGTTTGATTCCGTCGTTCTGCCACTCCATTTTGCTGAGGTGTATAAGGGGCCGTGAGGTACCTTTTCAAACCCAAATCATCACAGAAGTTATGAAACACCTTTAAGTTATGAAACACCTTTGAGGTGAACTCTCCTCCTCTATCTGTCCTTAGTGCTTTGACTTTGAGACCGGTTTCCAGCTCCACCTTTGCTTTCACTGACTTGAACGCAGCCAATGCTTCATCCTTGGTTTTAATGAGCACTATCCACATGAACCTAGTGCAATCATCCACAATCAAAAGGAAATACCTTTTGCCTGATGGTGTAGCTGGTGATATGGGTCCACACAAGTCTCCATGGAGCAATTCCAACGGGTTTTGTGCCCTGTACACTACTGCAGATGGAAATGGCAACCGGTGTTGCTTCCTGGCTAGACAAGCTTCACACAACTGCTCAACGTGATCAATCTTCGGCAAACCTTCAACCATCTGCTGTCGTGACATATCCCTCAATGCTCTAAAGTTCAAATGACCAAACCTTGCATGCCAAAGCCATTCTTTTTCTTTGAGCACTCCCATCAAACAAACCGGGTCTGCTGGTTGCAGCTTCAACAGGTACAATCTGTTGCTGGTCCTTTTGACTTTTGCCAACAGCTGACTTTGCTGGTCATAAATCCTCAGGATTCCACCTTCAATTACAGCTTTGCATCCATTCTCATCAAGCTGCCCCAAACTAACTATGTTACTCTTCAACTGAGGAATATAGTATACTTCACTCAATGCCTTATGTTCCATGGTTTGGCATTGGAAAAGAACTGAACCACGCCCACATATTTCTGCTACCGATCCATCCCCAAACCTCACAGTACCTGCCACTGTTGTGTCTAGCTCTGTGAATACTTCACGTCTTCCGGACATATGGTTGCTAGCACCCGAGTCAAGATACCACATGAGGTTCTTAGTGGCATTCTCATCATCTGGACTGGGAATTACCTTCTCTTCATTAAGAAAAGCTGTTGCAGCTGGGAGGTTTGTGTGACGCATTCCCTCATTAGCTTGCATCATCAACAAAGCTGGTTCGTCGTCGTTCTTCTCAACCAAGTGCGCCCTGACTTCCTTCTTCTTTGATTGACATTCTGATGAATAATGCCCATAATTTTGACAATTGTAGCATCTCACCTTGCTTTTCTCAAATTTGAACTCCTTTTCGCTGTCGCGCTCGCCGTCGCCGCGACCGCGCCCTCGCCCGCGGCCTCTGCCACGGCCACGACCGCCTCGTCTGAAGCCGCTGCCAGAAGCTTCACCTCCCTTCTTCTCCTCCTTGGCTTTCCACTGAGCCCTTGTGAGGAAGACGTGTTCTTCATCTTCATTTTTAGCACTGCGCAGCCGCTCCTCATGGGCTTTAAGACGCCCAATGAGTTCTTCAACAGTCATCGTCTTGAGATCAGCGAACTGTTCAATGGAACTTACAATCTGCAGAAATCTGCTGGGAAGAGACCGAAGCATTCTCTTGACAATATATGAATCTTCCATGGTTTCGCCAAGCTCTCGGATCTTGTTGACAAGAGTACCAACCTTGAATGCATAATCTTCCACCGTCTCTGTGCTCTTCATTTTTAGGGCATCGAACTCCTCCTTGAGAGTCTGCACTCTCGCTTCCTGGACGCGTTCGGCTCCAAGGAATATGGTCTTCAAAGCCGTCCAGACCTCTGCTGCACTCTTCTTCTTCGCGACGAGGAAGAGAACATCTTCTGGTATTGCAATGAGAATCGCCGCCCTCGCGACCTTGTTCTGCTTCGCGTCCACCGGCTGCTTCGGATCAGTGGGATCTACCGCGTCCCACAGATCATACGCCTCCATCACAGCCTGCATCTTGATGGACCAAGCAGAGAAATTTGATTGCGTCAACACCGGATACGGCAGTCCGGCCGAAGTCTCCTTCCCAGTGCTTCCCATGGTTCTAGCCGGCATGTACTTGGGCATCCGCCGGTTTTTTCTTCACCAGCCCGCAGCTCTGATACCAAGTGATGGATCAGGACGCCCAGCCTGCAGAGAAACCAAAAACTGGATGCACACAGGAAGAAATACAGGATATCGGCAACGAAAAACAGCAGAGTTTTCTTCAGAACTCTTCTCTGTTTCTGAATACTGGACGTGCTACAGTACTGTCCGGGAAAAACGCTTTCAGCGATACAAAACTGACTCGGTTTTAGGCTTCAATAGCCAACCCGAAAAACTAGCAACTTTTCCTTCTAAACTGGATCATGATCCCAATAACTCGGACCACAATCTGACTCACTAAACATGACATAATCAAAGTGGAAAAATTGAACTTCGGTACACCCAGCTAACACAGCTGCCAAAGTTCAGAACTAACCACGTACTAATAAAAAACAAACAGACTGAACAGACCTGCTGAAAACAGACTTCATTTTTCAGACTACGACAGAGACTACCGAACTGCACTCGGTTGCCTATTTGGACCTGCTTCAGACTCTGAACTGATACTGACCAAAAACAAGATTAGCGCTAACAGGGGGGGTCTCGTACCCATTCAACCATGTTAGGAATCAGCCCCAAGATTTCCCTCAGCTCGCACTGCAATCACTCAGATGGTTAGTTTTCAGATGTGCTACAGTAAAATTCAGAGAACATGTTAGCAGCGCGAAGGCAACAGAGATGGGGCAATTTTCTGTGTTCTCATTTTTTTCTCAACTGAGTAATACGAATGTGTTACATAACCAAAAATGAGATGCTAACTATCAGATCTGGTTTTCCCGTGATCCGCTTACAATTGACCTGAACGTGCTGACCGCACACTACAGAAAACAGAGTAAATGGGCTAACTGAAACGAAGCTAACTGACGAATACTCAAACTGAGACTTCGCGCCTTTATTTGCTCCTGGACATTTCATCTCGTGCACCTCCTGCAGAAGGCATGTCAGGATTAACACCTCACATTCTCCCCTCTAATCCTGACATGGTTCTAAATCTCGAACACCAATTAGCTGCCGCATTTCAGCCATCTTCACGCCTGACAACGCTTTTGTCAAAATATCTGCCTTCTGCTCTCCCGAGTGAATGAATTCCACTCTAATCTGTCCCCTTTCAACACACTCTCTTATGAAGTGGAATTTAGTGTCTATGTGCTTGCTGCGGCCATGAAAAACAGGATTTTTCATAGGGCGATTGCTGAGCGGTTGTCGACATACAAAGTTACTGTCTTCAGTACTACTCCTGTCAACTCTCCAATCAAACACCTTAGCCACAGCGCCTGGCAAGCTGCTGCCGTTGCCGCCATGAACTCAGCTTCACAAGACGATAATGCCACTGTCTTTTGCTTCTGCGAGTTCCAGGACACCAAATTCCCATTGAGATAAAATGTCATCCCACTTGTGCTCCTTCTCCCCTTAGGATCTCCTGCCAGATCACTATCTGAGTAGCCAGAGAGGTCATTGACTTGATTTCCCCTCTCATACACAAGCCCATGGTGGATTGTACCCTTCAAGTACCTGAGAATCTGTTTGACTGCCTTGTAGTGCATAACAGTGGGTCTCTCCATATATCGGCTAACAACTCCCACAGCAAAGGATAGGTCTGGTCTGGTGTTCAACAAGTACCTGAGACATCCTATGATGCGCCTATATTCGGTGGCATCAACTGCTGTCCCATCCAGATCCTTGTGCAATTGCATCTTGGCCTCCATGGGGTATTTAGTTGCATTGCAGTCTGCCATGCCGAATTGAGATAGAATCTTCTTTGCATATGCTGATTGTTTGAGCATAATTCTGCTCTCCTGCTGCTCCACCTCAATTCCTAAATAGTATGAGAGAAGTCCCAAATCACTCATCTCAAACTCTGCCATCATTTGCCTCTTGAATTTTTGCACTTCACTGAGGCTACTCCCTGTGACAATAAGGTCATCTACATAGACACCAACAAGCACTTTTTCTCCACCTTCACTCCTTGTGTAAACTGCCTGCTCCTGGGAGCATCTACTGAAGCCGAGTGCCTTCATGCTTCTGTCCAGTTTCACATTCCATGCCCGTGGAGCTTGACGCAAGCCGTAAAGCGCTTTTGTCAATTTGTATACCTTGTGCTTCTGGTCTTGAACCTCAAAACCCTCCGGTTGAGTGACGTAGACCTCCTCTTCCAACTCCCCGTTCAAAAATGCAGTCTTCACATCTAAGTGATGGACCTCCCAGCCTCAACTTGCAGCGAGTGCCAACATAACTCGGATGGTGTCAAGCCTTGCAACCGGTGCAAATACTTCCTCATAATCAATGCCCACCCTCTGGACATATCCCTTCGCCACCAATCTTGCCTTATGCTTAACAATTCTCCCCTCAGAATCCTTTTTCAACTTGAATACCCACTTCAAACCGATGGGTTTTTTACCAGGGGGAAGCTCTGTCAATCTCCATGTGTTATTCTTTTCAATGGAATTAAGCTCCTGCTCCATTGCTTCATACCAACATTTCTCACTTGCAGCTTCTCTGAAATTTGTTGGTTCTTCTGACAGTACTAGCATTGACTCGCCTTCCTCTTCATAATTCTCAGCCACTTCTTCAGTGTGTGCATAGATATCTGCAAGTGATCGGAGACGAACCGGTCCATCATGAGATGCAGGTGAGAATGACAGTGGAGCTGTTGTAGGTGCTGGACTGCTTGCTGCTGAGATACTTGGACTTGTCATTTCAGTCATGGGTGTTCCTATTGTCGGATGAGCTGTGTCTTCAGCTACCTCAGCTGCCGCGGGCGACTGCACTTCTTCTGCACCTACTTCTGTATTTTGGACTGAGGTCATATCTTCCGAATAGTATTTGTCAAGTATGACAAAATCAGATGACACTCCTGTACTGCCATTTCCTTTATTCCAGTTCCACCCCAGATTTTCTTGGAAAATCACATCTCTGCTTACATGTAGTTTCCCTCGGCTGGGGTCAAACAATCTGTGTGCCTTGCACCCTTCCTCTACACCCAAATACACCATTGGAGTGCTCCTGTCCTCAAGCTTCTTGGTGTGTCCGGTTTTCTTCACATATGCTGTACAACCGAATACTTTCAAGTGGGCAAGGTGTGGTTTCCTCCCCTCCATTGCTTCAAACGGTGTGGAATCTTCAAGAGCTTTGGTTGGTAGACGATTTAGCAAATACACAGCATGTCTTGCAGCTTCTCCCCAAAATCTTGCCGGCACACTCATACTTTTAAGCAATGCCCTTGTCATGGCCATCACCGACCTGTTCCTACGCTCTACAACCCCATTCTGCTGTGGTGTATAAGGGGCTGTAAGGTGTCTCTCAATACCAGCATCTTCACAAAATCGGGCAAATTCAGTTGAGAGGAATTCCCCACCTCTGTCAGTCCGAAGGACTCTGATCTTTTGTCCAGTCTTGCTTTCTGCCTGAAGCTTGAATTTTCTGAATGCCTGGAATGCCTCACCCTTTGCAGCAAGTGTGTATATCCACATCCACCTTGTGCAATCATCTACAATCAGCATGAAATACTCACTGCCTGCTAAAGTACAAGGGGTAATTGGCCCGCATAGGTCGGCATGAAGTAGTTCGAGAGGCCTTTGTGCTCTGAAACTGGCTTGTTGTGGAAATGGCAGTCTTGTCTGCTTCGAAAACACGCATGCTTCACAGAGGCTTTCTGGTTTGGTCAGCACAGGTACTCCTACTGCCAAGTTCTTTTCTCCTAACAGCCTCAGATTCTTGAAGTTTGCATGTCCTAATCTTGCATGCCATAGCCAGGATGGATCTTCCAGACTTGTCAGTAAACAGACTACTTTGGAAGTCTTCAAGTTAATTTTATACAGCCGGTTTTGTGTTCTCTTCACCAGCATCAACAACTTCCCATCCCTGTCAACAACTCTCATGCTACCTCCTACCATATGCACCTCAACTCCCTCCTCAGTCAACTGGCCAATACTAATTATATTGCTGCAAAGTTCAGGAATATAGTATACCTCAGGGAGAATTTTAAGATCTCCATTTTTGCAGGTAAACACAATGGTGCCTTTGCCCTTGATCTTGACTGAAGATCCATCACCAAACTTTACTCTTCCAGTGACAGCTTCATCTAGCTCTTGAAACTTGTCTCTGTGGCCAGTCATATGATTACTAGCCCCATTATCGAGGTACCATAAATCTGAATCTTCTAAGCTTTTGCTGCCGAGGTGCAATTCTGGCGCCAACTTTTCCTCACTGAGCAGCACTTCACCTTGCCGCTCCTGAACATGGCCCTTCTCCTCCTGGGACACAACTAGCATCAATGCCGGCTCTTCTTCAGAGGTTCGGGTCAGGTGAGCCTCTTCATCACGTTTCTTGCTCCGGCATTCCGACGCATAGTGGCCCTTGTTTTTATAGTTGTAGCACTGTATGTGACTCTTGTCACGGGTGCCACTTCCGGCAGCGCCAGTGCCTCCTGCACTCTCCTGGCTTGACGCACCCCGGCCGGATCGTCCACGGCCGCGTCCTTTTCCTCACCATTTTCCACGGTAGTTGGCGCTGGACCCGCGCCCCCTCCCTCCTGAAGAGCCATCTCCAGCATCACCCTTCTGTCGTGCCTGCCACTCGGTGTGAGTGAGCAGCAACTGACCTTGGGTGTCACCGGCGCTGCTGCGGTGTCGTGCAGTCCGCTCTTCAAACGCTTTGAGCCGCTCGATCGCCTCTTCGAACGCCATGGTTTCAAGGTCATAGAATTGCTCGATCCCAGCGACAACATGGAGGAATTTGTCGGGGACGGAATCAAGCAGTTTCTTGACAAGTGCTGAATCTTCAAGCGTTTCGCCGAGGGAGGTATACTTACTGGACAACATGCTGATTTTCCCGGCAAAGTCGTCGATTGACTCGGTTTCCGCCATCTTTAGGGCATCAAACTCACTTTTCAGAGTTTGCAACCATGCCTTCTTCACTCGATCCGCTCCCAGGTACCGAGTTTTGAGGCTGCTCCAGATTTCCCGTGCAGTCTTCTTCTTCGCGATCTGGAGAAGGACATCTTCGGGCACGCACTGGAGGAGATGCGCCCGAGCCACCTTGTCCTTCTTCACGTCCACCTGAGCCCCTTGTGCTGGTTCCACGGCCTCCCATACACCTTGGGCATCGAGGATCGCTTCCATGCGGATCGCCCATACTGTGTAGTTGCTGGAGCTCAACATCGGCATGTGAAACGGCGCGCCGCCGCTCTCCCTCACCGCCGCTTGTGGAATCAACGCCATCGCAAAGCTGAGATATTCTTCCTGATGCTCTGATACCAAATGTTAGGAATCAGCCCCAAGATTTCCCTCAGCTCGCACTGCAATCACTCAGATGGTTAGTTTTCAGATGTGCTACAGTAAAATTCAGAGAACACGTTAGCAGCGCGAAGGCAACAGAGATGGGGCAATTTTCTGTGTTCTCATTTTTTTCTCAACCGAGTAATACGAATGTGTTACATAACCAAAAATGAGATGCTAACTATCAGATCCAGTTTTCCCGTGATCCGCTTACAATTGACCTGAACGTGCTGACCGCACACTACGGAAAACAGAGTAAATGGGCTAACTGAAACGAAGCTAACTGACGAATACTCAAACTGAGACTTCGCGCCTTTATTTGCTCCTGGACATTTCATCTCGTGCACCTCCTGCAGAAGGCATGTCAGGATTAACACCTCACAAACCATGCATACGCACAGGCATGAAAACATCCGCCATGCAAGTACGCGCCAACCCCATGCATGCACACATGAAATACCATGGAGCGGTGGCGTCTACTTCAGTGCCGCGCGTACTCGGCGAAGCTGGCAGAGCGCGTGGTGACCAGCGCCGTCGTGTAACGTCGCCTGGCGCCCGCTGGCTCTGCGCCCCGTCCTCTGCTGGCTCCGTGCCCGTCTCCGCGTCGCCGTCGCACAGCGTCGCCTCGCTCATGGTTACCCGACGGCGGCCATGGAGGTGCCCGCGGCCGAGCCCGACCAGACCGCGAGGTCCGAGTGCAGCGCTTCGCCGACGACTCCGCTCACCTCCGCGTTGCCAAGGACGAGCTCCGGCCTCAGCTCACCTCCGCTTCGCCGAAGATGGGCTCCGGCCTCCGCTCACCTCACAGCGCTCCTCAACGCCAAGCCGGGCGCGCGCCGATTGCCCGCGCAGCTGCCGCAGGGGCACGAGGACGCTGGTGTCCACATGCGGCCTTGCGCTAGCGGAAAGCTAGCGCGCCGGAGCGGTGTGAGGTGGCTGGCTACTCGTCTCGGTGAGACCTCCAAGCAGGCCACGCCTCCACACGCCATCGAGCCTCCTCACGGTTCTTCGCTTCGGTCTCCGCCGTGCCGGCTACGCACGCGCGGAGGAGGCCCCAAGGCCTTCGCGCTGCGACTCCGCTCGTCTCCGCGCTGCTGGGGACCGGTTCCGACTCGCTCGTCTCCGTGCTGCAAAGGATCCTCGGCCACCACCGCGCACCTTGGCCAGCCTCCGCGCACAAGCAGGAAGCAGGCGTCAACGCATGCATCACCTATGCATTTGCATGGCGCATGCACGTAGCAAATGGCAATGCATGCATTGTTTTTGATTTAAATCGCACGACGGCCTTGCGCCTCGGTGTACTCTACGGAGTATAAACCAAAGACACGCGTTCGCGCGTGCACTCTCCGTAGCTAAGGGTACGGGTATGAGTATAACCCAAAAGACACGCATTCGCGTGCGCACTCTCTGTAGCCAGGGGGGTATGAGTATAAACCAAAGACACGCGTTCGCGCGCGCACTCTCTGCCAAAGACGCGTGTATGAGTATAAACAAAGACGCGCGGGGGGACGCCTCCGTGTGCACTCTACGGAGTATAAATAAGACGTAGCGTCGAGGTACGCCTCCGCACGCGCCAGTCTACGGACTCTAAATAAGACATAGCGTTGAGGTCCGCCTCCGCACGCGCCAGTCTACGGACTCTAAATAAGACGTAGCGTCGAGGTCCGGCTCCGCACGCACCAGTCTACGGACTCTAAATAAGACGCGGATGTTGTCCCTGCGCACTCTACTGAGTATAAACAAGACGCGGATGTCCCGCACACGTGTGGGCGTTGCTCCCGCACGTACTCTCCGGAGTATAAATAGACGTGGTTGAGGTTCCCACGCACTCTACGGAGTATAAATAAGACGCGAATCTTGTCCATGCGCACTCTACTGAGTATAAACAAGATGCGGATGTCCCGCGCACGTGTGGGCGTCGCTCCCGCACGTACTCTCCGGAGTATAAATAGACGTGGTTGAGGTTCCCACGCACTCTATGGAGTATAAATAAGACGCGGATGTTGTCCTTGCGCACTCTACTGAGTATAAACAAGACGCGGATGTCCCGCGCACGTGTGGGCGTCGCTCTCGCACGTACTCTCCGGAGTATAAATAAGACGTGGATGTTGTTCCCACGCACTCTACGGAGTATAAAAATTGTGACATGGCCGAGACACTAGGGAGTGCCTCACTTTAAGCGGCGCACCACGTGGATATCGCGCCCTCGCGAGCATTGCACCAGGGAGTGCACCACGAGTTTTTTGAAGGTAGGGGAACGGCGGCTTCGCCTCCCTACCTCGGCGTGCGTAGTGCCTTCGGCCTACACCGCAAGCGCTCGCTCTCCGCGGGCACTATTTTTGAAGGTAGGGGAACGGCGGCTTCGCCTCCCTACCTCGGCGTGCGTAGTGCCCTCGGCCTACGCCGCAAGCGCCCGCTCTCCGCGGGCACTGTTTTTGAAGGTAGGGGAACGGCGGCTCCACCTCCCTACCTCGGTGTGCGTAGTGCCCTCGGCCTACGCCGCAAGCGCCCGCTCTCCGCGGGCACTGTTTTTGAAGGTAGGGGAACGACGGCTCCGCCTCCCTACCTCGACGTGCGTAGTGCCGTCGGCCTACGCCGCAAGCGTCCGCTCTCCGCGGGCACTGTTTTTGAAGGTAGGGAACGGCGGCTCCGCCTCCCTACCTCGGCGTGCGTAGTGCCTTCGGCCTACGCCGCAAGCGTCCGCTCTCCGCGGGCACTGTTTTTGAAGGTAGGGGAACGGCGGCTCCACCTCCCTACCTCAGCGTGCCTAGTGCCGTCGGCCTACGCCGCAAGTGTCCGCTCTCCGCGGGCACTATTTTTGAAGGTAGGGGAACGGCGGCTTCGCCTCCCTACCTCGGCGTGCGTACTGCCCTCGGCCTACGCCGCAAGCGCCCGCTCTCCGCGGGCACTGTTTTTGAAGGTAGGGGAACGGCGGCTCCGCCTCCCTACCTCGGCATGCGTAGTGCCTTCGGCCTACGGCGCAAGCGCCCGCTCTCCGCGGGCACTGTTTTTGAAGGTAGGGAACGGCGGCTTCGCCTCCCTACCTCGGCGTGCGTAGTGCCCTCGGCTTACGCCGCAAGCGCCCGCTCTCCGCGGGCACTGTTTTTGAAGGTAGGGGAACGGCGGCTCCGCCCCCCTACCTCGACGTGCGTAGTGCCTTCGGCCTACGCCGCAAGCGTCCGCTCTCCGCGGGCACTCTTTTTGAAGGTAGGGGAATGGCGGCTTCGCCTCCCTACCTCGGCGTGCGTACTGCCCTCGACCTACGCCGCAAGCGCCCGCTCTCCGCGGGCACTGTTTTTGAAGGTAGGGGAACGGCGGCTCCGCCTCCCTACCTCGGCGTGCGTAGTGCCTTCGGCCTACGCCGCAAGCGTCCGCTCTCCACGAGCACTATTTTTGAAGGTAGGGGAATGGCGGTGTCATCGGCGCTCGACTTCGCCGTCCGCCTCGTAGGCATCGTCTCGGCGGGACGGCACGGCTCCGGTGCAGGACTTCGCCGTCCGCCTGGTGGGCATCGCCTCGGCGGGATGGCACGTCGTCAGCACTCGACTTCGCCGTCCGCCTCGTAGGCATCGCCTCGGCGAGACGGCACGGCTCCGATGCAGGACTTCGCCGTTCGCCTCGTAGGCATCACCTGGGCGGGACGGCACGTCCTCAGCGCTCGACTTCGCCGTCCGCCTCGTAGGCATCGCCTCGGCGGGACGGCACGGCTCCGGTGCAGGACTTTGCCGTCCGCCTCGTAGGCATCGCCTCAGCGGGACGGCACGGCTCCGGTGCAGGACTTCGCCGTCCGCCTCGTAGGCATCGCCTCGGCGGGACGGCACGTCGTCAGCGCTCGACTTCGCCGTCCGTCTCGTAGGCATCACCTCGGCGGGACGGCACGGCTTCGGCGCAAGACTTCGCCGTCCGCCTCGTAGGCATCGCCTCGGCGGGACGGCACGGCTACGGTGCAGGACTTCGCCGTCCGCCTCGTAGGCATCGACTCGGCGGGATGGCACGGCTCTGGCGAAGGACTTCGCCGTCCGCCTTGTAGGCATCGCCTCAGTGGGACGGCACGTCGTCAGCACTTCGCCGTCCGCCTGGTAGGCATCGCCTCGGCGGGACGGCACGTCGTCAGCGCTCAACTTCGCCGTCCGCGTCCTAGGCATCGCCTCGGCGGGACGGCACGGCTTCGGCACAAGATTTCGCCGTCCGCCTCGTAGGCATCGCCTCGGCGGGACGGCACGGCTCTGGCGCAGGACTTCGCCGTCCGCCTCGTAGGCATCGCCTCGGCAGGACGGCGCGGGATTCAGCATAGGAGTTCGCTGATTTCTGCGTAGGCATTGCCTCTGGGGTCTGCAAGCTACTAGTTGCATCGGCTCACCACTCGGCACCCTCGCGCTTGCTGTCGGGGGCTGGGGCGGTTGATCGCGTCAGCTCGCCCATCGAGACCTCAGCGCTTGCTGTCGAGGGAGTACTGTTCTAGGGGTGGCCCAATGTGACATCCCAAATTTAACTTTATTTTAATTTCTTTTCTGGAATTTAAATTCCTTCTTTTGTTTATTGCTTTGTTTTAAAAATTAGTAAGTTTGGAAGAAATTGTGATCAAAATAAGTTTAAATGCTTTTATTTGGGTTCCTTGCATTTTTCTAGACTTATAGGATTTTTCTGGGATTTATTTGGATTTTTCTGCTATTTTCTAAGCCTCAAAGTCCTTTTTCGGATTTCCAGAAAATAAAAAAAAAGAGAAAATTCAACCCCTCTCTTCGGCCGCCACGTGGACGGCCAGATGCCGCCCACGTCGCCTCCTCCATCCCGCCTCCCCTCCCTCCCCGCGCGCCACACGTGCGGCCCGATAGCGGCCACGCCGGCCCATCTCGCCCGCCCACTCCTCCTTCTCCCACCGTCGCCCGATCCCAGCGATCGCATCGTGGCCGCTCCCTTCCACTTAACGCCCCGCGTTCATTCTCCACCGTCCGATCTCCCCGCCCCGCGATCTCACCCGCTTCCGCCCCTCTCTCTGCCCCGGCCCCACTTGTCATCCCCGACCCCCATCCCCTCACGCGGCCCTCACGCGGGCGCCGCCGCCATGGCCGTTGGCCGGCTCCGCCCTAACCGGCCTCCTCCCCCTTATCTCTTCCGCACGCCGCCCCTATCTTCGTGCGCCGCAAGCCCGCGCCCCGTCTCCCCCGTTTTCCGCGCACGACGCCCACGTCTCCCACGCGGCACTCGGCCACTCCCGTTGCAACCGCCGCCCACCTCCCCGCTTTCTCCGGCGAGGGATTCTGCAGCGCCTCCACCCCTTCGGCCCTATAAAAACCACCACCGAGCACCACCCTTCCCCACTCCACCTCGCTCCACCTCCCGTTTGCACTCTCCGGCGCCCGAGAGCTCCCCTGCCGAGCGTCTTCGCTCCGCCGCGCCGCCTTCTCCTCCGGCGAGGAATCGCCGGCGAAGGAGAGCCACTCGAGCTTCGCCGAGGCCGCCCCGAGCTCCGCCGCCTCACGCCGAGCCTCCTCCGCTTTTGCCCCGTGCCCGAGCACCGCCGGAGAGCCCCGCCCGCCGGAACCCGATCACTTCGCCGCCTCCACCTCGTCGTCGGCCACCTCCGTCCACCGCCGAGCTTCGCCGGAGGTATAGGTCTGCTCCCCGTGCGCCCCTCTCCCCGTTTCCGCCCTCGTCGTCCCCCGCCGTGGTCGCTACCGCCGGCGACCCTTGGGACTCGTGCGCCCCCGCCGGTGGCCGAGCCACATCAGCCAGCCCAGGCCTGTGTGGCGTCCACGTCGGCGCCACCCGCGCACCAGGCTGCCCCGTCAGCGCCACCCGCACCTCCCCGCCACGTCGGCCACTATTCCTTCCGTGGACCCGGTCCATGGACCGAGGCCCACATGTCAGCCGGCCCAATCCCGAGATGACGTCATGCTAACGCAAAAACTCAGGTTTTTCCGTAGAAAATTAATTTGTCCGAAAATAATTTTGGTGCTGACGTCATAATCCTCAATTTCCTATACAAAAATAATTCCAAAAATTCCTTTTATTCATTTTCCCTGAATTTAAACTTCCCGGAGCCCGTTCTCCTTCGTTCTAACTCCGATTTAACCCATTCAAATTTCTAAATTCATCGAAAATTCCCCTCTACCCATTCCTAGCCTCAATTTGAATTTTTGAGTTTATTTGAATTTGATTTGAATTTATTTTGAGTTTGGAGGGTTATTTTCACGTGTAGATTACGACGATTCTGAAGATTTCCTCGACGACGGATCTCACCAATTCGAAGAGCATGGCAAGTCACCCTCCTTGATCATGTTGATCCCGGAATTGCAAATAAAATTATATTGATTTAAATTATATTGCATGCGTATTTATATTCAACGTATTTCAATTCAGTTTTAAATCTAGTTATTGCCTACTTGTTATTTCCTCATTGAATTTGAAATTCTCAATACCTTGTAACCCTAGATTAAAAACTCTGGTTAGTTCAATAGAATGGCTAGAAAACTTTATAGCATATGCTTAGCCATGCATAGATGAAACTTAGGTTGGGGATACCTTTTCACTTAAAATGACAAGCTTTTGGATAGTATTCTTTACTTTGGAGAGTCAAGGAAGTTTACAAAACTATTTCAAAATAAAATATAAAAACTGGTTTACACTTAGGCATTTGGTTAGAGTGGTGGGTGCAGGCATGCCCTGTTGGTTGGAGCCGCAGTGGTTGATTGTCGTGCACGGGGGTATGTGGTTGGGCCTGAGTCAGATTAAGGACCGGTCTTTGAGCTACTGTTGCAAAAGCCTTAACGTACTACCACATGGCTGGTATGGGACAGCCCTGGCCAAATAATTTGCGGAGTCCAAACTCGAGTCAAGTCGTAGGTTGAAAGTGGGCGTGGTTGGTGCCATGCGAAGTCCCACTTGGGTGAGCGTGGTTGTAGCCATGAGAAGTCTCACCTAGGCTCAAGAGGGGGTCCCGGTCTGGTGGATTCCTTACTGGGGTGAAACCTTAGAGTTGGCTTGACCGAGTTGACGGCTTCGCATTGTAAAGGTCTTGTTATGATTACTCAGTCGCACGCCTAAGGAAGCGTGTATTGGCCGACATAATGAGGACATCATATCTTGTGGGTAAAGCTGTACAACCTCTGCAGAGTGTATAACCTATCCTGGATAGCCGTGCCCACGGTCACGGGCATGCTAAGCAAAAGTTTTTCATAGATTAGACTTGGTTTTACAAAAATGTTTTCAAAAACCTTATGGATGGATGGAGTCCATGAGCGTATGGTTATTGTGTGGATGGATGGAATTCACATGGATTTGTTTTTGGGAAATTGGTCCGGGAGGGATTCCCGTGGTTAGGTTGGTGTATGGTCGGAGCCTGCACTAACGATATGAACTTTATTCAAGCATATTGTTTTTACTTACTGTATTAAATTCAGCAATTTCAATCTATTTATTGTATTTCATAATGCTGTTTTTGCAAATTAACCCTATAAGCCTTCCGTTGAAGCCTTTATCATTATGTTGCATTTTTCCCGGGTGACTTGCGGAGTACAAGTTTGTACTCACCTTGCTGCATCTTAACAGAGGAGGATGTCTACGACTACGGTGAGGACCAGGACGAGTAGGACGTGTCTTGCAGTCGTCTGCGTGTGGGGAGGCAGTTGGGCTTCGCCAGTTATCTTATTATTTTTTAAGCTGTTATTTATCCCTTTTATTTGATTTATCATTGTAAGACTTGGCCATAAGGCCGTACCCATTTGCTTAATATATTTGGTCATTTGCGTTCGATATGTATCTTTGTTTGGCTGTGTGCACTAGCTGTTCCTGGACTAGTGCTATTTACACAGAGGGTTTTGGAGTCGTTACTCCGGGATCCGACAAAGGTGGTATCAGAGCCGCGATGACTCTAAGACGCGACCGTAGGTAGAATAGAATGGGAACCACTAAGGACATAATTTCTTTAAAATAATTTTTGAAAGATCTTGTAAAATCTTGTCTGTTCTCTTCCTTTACTCAACATCCTTCCACTCGCTTTCTAACCCCCCTTTCCTTCTTCAAATTGTAGATGTCCGAGACCCCTACCCAAGTAACTTTTGGCACCCAAGCCGGTCACTTAGCCTCCTGCCTTCAGAGTCTTCTGCAAGAGATAGGCTTCCAAGGCCGCCCAATTTATCAGGGGTACCAGCAGACCATCGGGGAGCAAGAGTACTGGCGTGTCGAGGTTCGGATTTTCGCCAACGTGGGAGATATAGCCGCCTTCCACATATTTGATGCCCCACAGAGGTGAGACACCTTCCTTGCTGGTATCCAGGATGCAGCACGGGAGGCTATCCGACGATTGAGAGAGATGTATTCACCTGAGCTCAAGGATTCCGCATTTCGGTACTACCCCCGCAGATACCCGGCGAGTTCACGCAGCATCTACGCATCCACCGAGACCGAAGGCGACTCCCGGCTCAAGCAGCAAGTAGAGCTCACTCAGGCTTTGGATGGAGCCTATGAGATGGCCATGGATGAGTTGAGCTACCTCGCCTACAAGCTTCGGAGAGCAGAGGAGGAGCTAGCCATGTTCCGAGGGGCAGAAGATTGCGCTTCCTCAGTCAGCGGGATTAGCGTTGAGTCTGCACCTAAGAGGCGTCGCACCGGCATCAAGAAGCATTACTTAGCTCAGTTCAAGCCAGCCCAGTAGGAGGTTCTTTAGAATTAGGCCTTAGGCTAAA
Organism: Dendrocalamus latiflorus; assembly: GCA_017311315.1. Lineage (NCBI taxonomy): Eukaryota > Viridiplantae > Streptophyta > Magnoliopsida > Poales > Poaceae > Dendrocalamus > Dendrocalamus latiflorus. Next base: position 7,788,837 of record CM029678.1, on the reverse strand, counting down.
TTAGAACACATTTGTGAGCTGTATTTCCTTGTCATCAGCCACAAAATTATCAGGATGAAATAAATTAATAAAGGAAGTGTTTTGCTATTTTCTTTGGAATTTGCCTTTTTGCTTGTCTTTGTGTGTGGGATCGAACAAATAGAACCCCTGGTAATCTCTCTCTTCTCTTCTAAACCTTGGAGGAAAACAGATGGTGAGCACAAGGAGCAACAGCAATGGCAATCTCAATGGGACGCAAGAGAGGCAGACCACTCCGCCACCCCCGCCAGCTAACGGACCCGACTGGACTCAATTGATGGCCAACCAAAACCAACTGATTCAGCTGCTGGTCCAGACCGTCTCCAACCCTGCGACATCAGCTCCTCAGCCGCAGCCAGCTCAGGCGCCTCAGTCCCGCCTGTCAGAGTTCATGAGGATGCACCCACCGACCTTTTCAAGCAGTCCCGAGCCTATGGATGCTGACGACTGGCTTCGAGGGATCGGCAAGAAACTGGACTTACTGCAGTGCACTGATCGGGAGCGAGTCCTCTTTGCTTCCTACCAGCTGCATGGACCTGCCGCGGAGTGGTGGGATGTTTTCATCACCTCGCAACCTGATGCTCAAGCCGTCACATGGAAAGAGTTCTCTCGGCAATTTCGCAAGGCCCATGTCCCAACTGGTCTTGTCACTTTGAAGAAGAAAGAGTTTCGAGCTCTGCGCCAGGGAGGTCGTACTGTGAGTGAGTACCTCCAGAAGTTCAACCAGCTGGCACGTTATGCACCTGAGGATGTTGCCACGGATGAAACTAAACAGGAAAGGTTTTTGGAGGGCCTCAATGACAACCTCTCCGTTCAACTCCTCTCGAGTGACTATTCCGACTTCCACCAGTTGGTCAGTAAGGCGATCCGCCAAGAGGGCAAGTACGTAGAGATGGAGAATCGCAAGCGGAGGATGGCTACCCAGAGGGCCAATACTGGAGGATTCCCTAAGCCTCGCCACACCCAGCCATCCCCTGGCAGTTTCAAGCCAACTTTTCAGCGCCCAGTTTTCCAAACCAATCGCCCTTCATCGCAGCCAGTGAGGACTCCTATTTTCGGTGGATCAGCACAGAAGACCCCCGCTCAGCCCGATGGGACGACCTGCTTCTATTGTAAGGAGGCAGGGCACTTTGCCAGGCAGTGCCCCAAGAAGATTCAAGCCAATGCTAGTGCAGGGGGACAGAACTCAGGAGCAGCTTTTAAGAAGCCTCAAGGTTTTATCAAGGGCAGAGTGAACCAAATTACTGCGGAAGAAGCCCAAGCCTCACCGGATGTTGTTCTGGGTAAGTTTTTGGTAAACTCAATCCCAGCGTCTGTTTTGTTCGATTCCGGAGCCTCCCATTCGTTTATTTCTGAAACTTTTGTGGTTCAAAATGGGATGAAACCTGTTCCCCTTAGTATTCCCATGATAGTCCAGTCCCCTGGAATAGAGATGAGAGCCAGTACCCTATGCCCAAGAGTGGAGTTACTCGTGGAAGGAGTACCATTCCTAGCCGAGTTGATCGTCCTAGACTCTCGCGGGTTGGACGTCATCCTTGGTATGGATTGGTTGTCCAAAAATAAAGGCAAGATAGATTGTGCTTCCCGGTCCATCACCATCACCAATGATCATGGAGTAAAGGTGAACTTTGTACCCAAGATACCCAACATGAACCAGTGTACCCTTACTCACCTTCAAGTCCTGGAAGAAGTGCCAATAGTGCGGGAATACCCGGATGTGTTTCCGAAGGATCTACCTGGGATGCCCCCGGACAGGGAAGTTGAATTTGTAATTGACTTAGTCCCTGGTACCGCCCCTATCTCCAAGAGGCCGTACCGAATGGCCGCTAATGAGTTAGCCGAGCTTAAGAAGCAGATTCAGGAGTTGGAAGATAAGGGCTATGTTCGGCCTAGCTCATCACCCTGGGGTGCACCCGTCCTTTTTGTCAAAAAGAAGGATGGTAGCATGAGGATGTGTGTGGACTATAGGGCACTTAATGAAGCCACCATCAAGAATAAGTATCCATTACCTAGGATCGACGATCTCTTTGATCAGTTGAAAGGAGCAAGAGTTTTCTCTAAGATAGATCTGAGATCCGGGTACCATCAACTGAAGATCCGGGAAGAGGACATACCCAAAACTGCCTTCACAACTCGTTATGGTCAATATGAGTTTACAGTCATGTCGTTTGGGTTGACAAATGCCCCGGCATATTTCATGACCATGATGAACAAGGTGTTTCTAAAGTATTTGGATAAGTTCGTGGTAATCTTCATTGATGACATTCTCATCTACTCCAAAAGTGAGGAGGATCATGAAGAACATCTCAGGATAATCCTAGGGGAGCTAAGAGCCCACCAACTTTATGCCAAGTTCAGTAAATGCGAATTTTGGCTAAAGGAGGTAGCTTTCCTTGGTCATATTGTGACGGCTGAAGGAATCGTCGTGGATCCCTCTAAGGTTGAAGCAGTAATGGATTGGAAGCAGCCTACAACAGTAACAGAAATCAGAAGTTTTCTTGGACTTGCTGGATATTATCGTCGCTTCATACCGGAGTTCTCCAAGCTAGCCAGACCAATGACCCAGCTCCTGAAGAAAGAAAAGAAGTTTGAATGGACAAAGGCTTGTGAGCAGAGTTTCCAGGTACTCAAGAGCAAATTAGTGTCCGCTCCGGTACTCACACTACCAGATATTCGTAAGGACTTTGAGGTGTACTGTGATGCCTCCCGGCAAGGACTTGGTTGTGTGTTAATGCAAGAGGGAAGAGTGGTAGCTTATGCATCTCGCCAGTTAAGGCCTCATGAAGAAAATTACCCCACTCATGACCTGGAGTTAGCCGCAGTGGTTCATGCATTGAAGATCTGGCGGCACTACCTCATCGATAACCGTTGTGAGATATACACGGACCATAAGAGTTTAAAGTATATTTTCACCCAGGCGGAGCTCAATCTGAGGCAGCGACGATGGTTAGAGTTGATCAAGGATTACAACCTTGGAATTCATTACCATCCAGGCAAGGCCAATGTTGTGGCCGATGCATTGAGTAGAAAGGTTTATGCTAACTGCACTTTGTCAGCAGAGGTTCAAACCCGACTTCAAGAAGGAATTGCCTGTCTTAGTTTGGAGCCCAAGAACCAGGGTAACCTTATGACCTTGGAAATCCAACCTACCCTGCCCGAGCTAATCAGAGAAGCTCAAAAGATAGATGAGGATATTAAGGAGATACAGAAGAATATGAGAAGAGGCAAGGTCCCTGGGTTCAGCGAGGATGAACATGGAGCCGTCTGGTACGGGAGTCGAATCTGCGTACCGAACAATAAGGAGATCAAGGATATGATTCTGAAAGAAGCCCATGACACCCCATACTCCATACACCCCGGTCGTACCAAGATGTATCAAGACCTCAGGGAAAAGTATTGGTGGGTCAGTATGAAGAAGGAAATTGCTGAGTACATCGACGCTTGTGACACCTGTCAAAGAGTCAAGGCGGAATATCAGAAACCTGCTGGACTTTTGCAACCCTTAACTATACCCGATTGGAAGTGGGAAGAGATCGGCATGGACTTCATCACCGGACTACCCAGGACTCAGTCCGGATACGACTCTATATGGGTAATAATAGACCGTTTGACCAAGGTTGCACATTTCATACCAGTCAAGACTACCTATACCGGAAGTAAGTTGGCAGAATTGTACATGTCTCAGATCGTGTGTCTCCATGGAGTTCCCAAGAAGATTGTGTCAGATCGGGGAAGCCAGTTCACTTCCCGCTTCTGGTAGAAGCTACACGAAGAGTTAGGGAGTAAGCTAAATTTCAGCACGGCTTATCATCCCCAAACTGATGGCCAAACGGAGCGGATCAATCAAGTGTTGGAGGACATGTTGAGAGCTTGTGCCTTAGACCTTGGTGACAGTTGGGATCGAGCCCTACCCTATGCGGAGTTCTCCTACAACAACAACTATCAATCTAGTCTGCAGATGGCCCCTTTTGAAGCCTTGTATGGAAGAAAGTGCAGAACACCATTGTTTTGGGATCAACCAGAGGATCCTCAAGACCCCAGGCCCACACTCCTGCAGGACGCCGAAGAGAAGGTCAGAAAGATCAAGGAAAGACTAAAGATAGCTCAGTCGCGACAGAAGAGTTACGCGGATAATTGTCGACGAGACCTGGCCTTCGCAGTGGATGATTATGTGTACCTGAGAGTATCCCCACTTAGAGGAGTCAAGAGGTTCCAAACCAAGGGAAAGCTCGCACCAAGGTTCGTGGGACCCTTTAAGATCTTGAGTCGCAGAGGTGAGGTAGCATACCAGTTGGAATTGCCATCCACCATGGTTGGGATCCACGATGTTTTCCATGTCTCCCAGTTGAAGAAGTGCCTTCGAGTACCCACTGAGCAGGCAGCACTTGAGACCCTCGATCTTCAAGAAGACCTCACCTATAGAGAGCAGCCAATCAAGATCCTTGAGACAGCAGAGCGTCAAACCAGAAGGAAGACCATCCGTTTCTGCCGAGTGCAATGGAGCAACCATACGGAGGATGAAGCCACCTGGGAAAGAGAGGAAGAATTGAAGGCCAATCACCCCCACCTCTTTTGCTAGCCTGTTCGAATCTCGGGGTCGAGATTCCCTTAAGGGGGGGTAGGTTTGTGACATCCCAAATTTTCCTTTATTTTAATTTCTTTTCTGGAATTTAAATTCCTTCTTTTGTTTATTGCTTTGTTTTAAAAATTAGTAAGTTTGGAAGAAATTGTGATCAAAATAAGTTTAAATGTTTTTATTTGGGTTCCTTGCATTTTTCTAGACTTATAGGATTTTTCTGGGATTTATTTGGATTTTTCTGCTATTTTCTAAGCCTAAAAGTCCTTTTTCGGATTTCCAGAAAATCAAAAAAAAGGAGAAAATTCAACCCCTCTCTTCGGCCGCCACATGGACGGCCAGATGCCGCCCACGTCGCCTCCTCCATCCCGCCCCCCTCCCTCCCCGCGCGCCACGCGTGCGGCCCGATAGCGGCCACGCCGGCCCATCTCGCCCGCCCACTCCTCCTTCTCCCACCGCCGCCCGATCCCAGCAATCGCATTGTGGCCGCTCCCTTCCACTTAACGCCCCGCGTTCATTCTCCACCGTCCGATCTCGCCGCCCCGCGATCTCACCCGCTTCCGCCCCTCTCTCTGTCCCGGCCCCACTTGTCATCCCCGACCCCCATCCCCTCACGCGGCCCTCACGCGGGCGCCGCCGCCATGGCCGCTGGCCGGCTCCGCCCTAACCGGCCTCCTCCCCTTTATCTCTTCCGCACGCCGCCCCTATCTTCGTGCGCCGCAAGCCCGCGCCCCGTCTCCCCCGTTTTCCGCGCACGACGCCCACGTCTCCCACGCGGCACTCGGCCACTCCCGTTGCAACCGCCGCCCACCTCCCCGCTTTCTCCGGCGAGGGATTCCGCAGCGCCTCCACCCCTTCGGCCCTATAAAAGCCACCCCCGAGCACCACCCTTCCCCACTCCACCTCGCTCCACCTCCCGTTTGCACTCTCCGGCGCCCGAGAGCTCCCCTGCCGAGCGTCTTCGCTCCGCCGCGCCGCCTTCTCCTCCGGCGAGGAATCGCCGGCGAAGGAGAGCCGCTCGAGCTTCACCGAGGCCGCCCCGAGCTCCGCCGCCTCACGCCGAGCCTCCTCCGCTTTTGCCCCGTGCCCGAGCACCGCCGGAGAGCCCCGCCCGCCGGAACCCGATCACTTCGCCGCCTCCACCTCGTCGTCGGCCACCTCCGTCCACCGCCGAGCTTCGCCGGAGGTATAGGTCTGCTCCCCGTGCGTCCCTCTCCCCGTTTCCGCCCTCGTCGTCCCCCGCCGTGGTCGCTACCGCCGGCGACCCTTGGGACTCGTGCGCCCCGCCGGTGGCCGAGCCACATCAGCCAGCCCAGGCCTGTGTGGCGTCCACGTCGGCGCCACCCGCGCACCAGGCTGCCCCGTCAGCGCCACCCGCACCTCCCCGCCACGTCGGCCACTATTCCTTCCGTGGACCCGGTCCATGGACCGAGGCCCACATGTCAGCCGGCCCAATCCCGAGATGACGTCATGCTGACGCAAAAACTCAGGTTTTTCCGTAGAAAATTAATTTGTCCGAAAATAATTTTGGTGCTGACATCATAATCCTCAATTTCCTATACAAAAATAATTCCAAAAATTCCTTTTATTCATTTTCCCTGAATTTAAACTTCCCGGAGCCCGTTCTCCTTCGTTCTAACTCCGATTTAACCCATTCAAATTTCTAAATTCATCCAAAATTCCCCTCTACCCATTCCTAGCCTCAATTTGAATTTTTGAGTTTATTTGAATTTGATTTGAATTTATTTTGAGTTTGGAGGGTTATTTTCACGTGTAGATTACGACGATTCTGAAGATTTCCTCGACGACGGATCTCACCAATTCGAAGAGCAAGGCAAGTCACCCTCCTTGATCATGTTGATCCCAGAATTGCAAATAAAATTATATTGATTTAAATTATATTGCATGCGTATTTATATTCAACGTATTTCAATTCAGTTTTAAATCTAGTTATTGCCTATTTGTTATTTCCTCATTGAATTTGAAATTCTCAATACCTTGTAACCCTAGATTAAAAACTCTGGTTAGTTCAATAGAATGGCTAGAAAACTTTATAGCATATGCTTAGCCATGCATAGATGAAACTTAGGTTGGGGATACCTTTTCACTTAAAATGACAAGCTTTTGGATAGTATTCTTGACTTTGGAGAGTCAAGGAAGTTTACAAAACTATTTCAAAATAAAATATAAAAACTGGTTTAGACTTAGGCATTTGCTTAGAGTGGTGGGTGCAGGCATGCCCTGTTGGTTGGAGCCGCAGTGGTTGATTGTCGTGCACGGGGGTATGTGGTTGGGCCTGAGTCAGATTAAGGACCGGTCTTTGAGCTACTGTTGCAAAAGCCTTAACGTACTACCACATGGCTGGTATGGGACAGCCCTGGCCAAATAATTTGCGGAGTCCAAACTCGAGTCAAGTCGTAGGTTGAAAGTGGGCGTGGTTGGTGCCATGCGAAGTCCCACTTGGGTGAGCGTGGTTGTAGCCATGAGAAGTCTCACCTAGGCTCAAGAGGGGGTCCCGGTCTGGTGGATTCCTTACTAGGGTGAAACCTTAGAGTTGGCTTGACCGAGTTGACGGCTTCGCATTGTAAAGGTCTTGTTATGATTACTCAGTCGCACGCCTAAGGAAGCGTGTATTGGCCGACATAATGAGGACATCATATCTTGTGGGTAAAGCTGTACAACCTCTGCAGAGTGTATAACCTATCCTGGATAGCCGTGCCCACGGTCACGGGCATGCTAAGCAAAAGTTTTTCATAGATTAGACTTGGTTTTACAAAAATGTTTTCAAAAACCTTATGGATGGATGGAGTCCATGAGCGTATGGTTATTGTGTGGATGGATGGAATTCACATGGATTTGTTTTTGGGAAATTGGTCCGGGAGGGATTCCCGTGGTTAGGTTGGTGTATGGTCGGAGCCTGCACTAACGGTATGAACTTTATTCAAGCATATTGTTTTTACTTACTGTATTAAATTCAGCAATTTCAATCTATTTATTGTATTTCATAATGCTGTTTTTGCAAATTAACCCTATAAGCCTTCCGTTGAAGCCTTTATCATTATGTTGCATTTTTCCCGGGTGACTTGCGGAGTACAAGTTTGTACTCACCTTGCTGCATCTTAACAGAGGAGGATGTCTACGACTACGGTGAGGACCAGGACGAGTAGGACGTGTCTTGCAGTCGTCTGCGTGTGGGGAGGCAGTTGGGCTTCGCCAGTTATCTTATTATTTTTTCCGCTGTTATTTATCCCTTTTATTTGATTTATCATTGTAAGACTTGGCCATAAGGCCGTACCCATTTGCTTAATATATTTGGTCATTTGCGTTCGATATGTATCTTTGTTTGGCTATGTGCACTAGCTGTTCCTGGACTAGTGCTATTTACACAGAGGGTTTCGGAGTCGTTACTTCGGGATCCGACACCCAACCCCCCGTGACTGGGCCGTGCAACTAGTCCAACATGTACTAGGCCCAATAGTGTAGAGGAATATACCAGTATAAATATACCAATGTACCCTCATCCTTTGTAAGTACTAAGGGGTAGAATGGGGATTTCCCATTCTACCCCACTCATATATATAAGCCCCCAGGAGGGGCACAGAGAGGTATCCTCTCATTCTCACCAACACTCCTACAGACTTTGGCTCTCCTCTTCCTCCTCTACTAGTCCCCTTCTTTCCTGTTTGGCCCGTAGCCACAACAGTATGAATATGAATGCAACACAACAATACACCAACCAAAAAGACAAGATCGAGGTGCAGCGCTGTTGAGCTAAAGTATGAAATGATCGAGGTGCAGCGCTGTTGAGCTAAATGGTGTATTTCGTTGGGATGAGAATCATACATCTCTGTCATTTCACAACAAAAGGAAATAAAAATGTGAAAAAGGAGAACATTCATAATCAAGGTATATTGGATCAGCTTACTAGATAACAAAAAGAAAACTAACCGTGCATTGCAGAGCATATGTTTACAATTGGAAAATTAACTATTTATGCATGAGAAAGAAAAACAGCACTGTCAGCGCATTTCAAGAAAACAACAACATTCTACTCATGTGCACTCTCAACAGTTATATATGAATGCATTGTCTGGGAAATGTTCGGCAGAAGCAAAACATAATATTTAATTAAGGTACAAGAACAAATTTTACTGCCCACAATGCACAACAGATCCTTAAGAACAATTTTAGTCCCTAATTGTACTAAATCAAAGTTATATGGCACAGGTCGATAAACAGATTGAGTTGCAAATATAAGCTTTGTAAACCCAACTAAAAATGTACAAACAACACAGCATTCGAATACAAACAAATTTTACTTCCCACAATACACAGCATTCCCCAGAGGCATGGGTCCTAACTTAACAATTAATGTTGGCTTGATCATGGTTTGCAATATGCCAATACAATGGGTACATAATTGAGTACAGTAAGAGAGGGCTGTGAATTAGTAGTGACATTATGATGGTGACTTGCAGTTGGTATTTCAATACAAACAAAGAATTGTTTCAGAGAATACAAATGTAAGCTTTGTCAAGTAATCTTCTACTTTATAACACAAGATTGACAATTTTAAAGAAAACAAACAAAATGGCTTCATAAACAAAACAATTGCTTGACCCCCATAAAGTTCAATCGAATTTCAAAACATCCATCTTAAAATTTAACAAAGTATGCTGGCCTGCCAAACTACAACCCAGAGGATCACTTATCATAGTATTTCATGGCACTCGCTGTAGAAAAAGTCCAGAACCTACAAGAACTTTACAATCTCTATTTTCAACATATACTTCACCTAAATACCAATGAACTAGAACCAAAACCTCAATACCAATGAACCTCTTTACCTAACATACCTGGGATGATGAACCAGAACCCAAGAATATAGCACCGATCGGAAACTATAACTGGACTGATAAGCCAGAAACGATCGGCAAATATTGGAACGAGGAAGACAGCATATGACACCGAGCATAGTAAAATCAATAAGAGATATTGGAATCACACTTAAATGGAAAGAACATCACACGGTTTAATTGTTTTTGACAAAAAAAGGAATCTCATTTATTGAAAGTTGAACATGCAAACTACGGTATAATTTGCGTTGCTATACATGGAAACAATTCTTCACAATGCTATAACCACGGCAAGAATCATCATTCTGTATATATGGGAATAAATCATCGATCAACCTTAATTCAGGAAACAAACTGACAAAAACCCAAAATTCTAAAATAGTTGAAATACAAACGATATGGGTGGCGGCGGTAGGAAGCTGTCGTGGCTGAGGCGCCGCGGTGGTGTGAATCGGGTTGAGGCGAGACTGCCGCCGCCCTAACTTGTGGTCGGATCCAACTTCGGTCGTCATCGCCCTCATACTCGCCAGATCTGAGCTCTTCCTGGGCCGCTGCCACCTTCGGGACGCCGCCACCTTCCCGGATCTGGCTCTCCCCATGGATCCAGACGCCGAGGTCACCGCCGCTAACTCCTCGAGGCACCGCCTTCTCCGGCCACCACCCTTGTGTCGACGCTACCCTCCCGGGCCGCCACTGTCGGCCGTCGCCTCCTCTTCATGGAGGCGACGCGGTGTTGTGAACGGCGGAGCTGGCCGCTAGTGAAGCAACTGCACCCGATTTGGGGAAAGAGGCGAGACCGGGGGAAAAAAGCGTGACCGAGTGACAGAGAATGAAATCGAAGAGTGACGGAGATTCCTATTTTGCCTGCGGTCTTGCAGAAGCAACGGGTCTAGCAGCCACCCAACCCGTTAATCGTCAATTCTCCGCCTCACTTTGCTTGCGCGATCGGACGGCTGTGGATTGAGGAGTCCGGACACCTAATAGTACTCAATATTTTTACTATATATATATAGCCACTAATAGAAACTCTTCGCTGAAAAAAATATTCTATCAAATGATGCGGAACTATAGATCGAACAAAGAAGGTATCACTACTACAGAAAGCCTAATACTAGACGGCAAATCACAGACGGTTTGACAAAACCATCTGTGATCGACACTAACACAGATGGTTTTAATTTGGACATCGTATGTGTTGATGGCGTCGGAGAAAATGAGTATCACAGACGGTTCTTATCGATGAACCATCTGTGATATTCCAGTATCACAGACGGTTCGTATTAAAAACCGTCTGTGATATGTTTCCCGCCTTGCAATTCTCCAAAATTTCATAATTTCCTGCCTGAGTCCGAGTAGGATTCAGTCTTGATACACCTTCAGTAAAACGAGCATAACTTTTACAAACGGTGTCCGTTTTTGACGTTCTTGTACTCGTTGGAAAGCTAACGACAAGCCCGATCCAAAACAATTACCCGCTTGCACCAGTCGCCCTCCAAGACCCCGAAACTCGGCCATCTTGGACCTAAACCTGCGTCGCAAGTTTTTTGTGTCTGTTTTTGCCTTTTTTTTTCTTGGTCTTACTTTCGGAATTTGGATTTTGCTTCAACTGCAAAGTTGTAGATCTCGTCGAAACCTTTTAAATGAGTATATATATAAGCCATATAAAACTTTGCTATTTTATGTTTTTAGACTAGTTGTTTATATTGCATCGGTATATAAAATTTTGTGCTCTACTTCATAGACGGTTCTAATAGAACCGTCTGTGATATTCATTCATCACAGACGGTTCTATATATAGAACCGTCCGTGTTAATCTGACCGCTGGGCCCGTCGATCCTCCTCAACCCAATCCTAGCCAATAGAAATCCGTCTCTTCATTCACGCGCCAAAAATTTCGAACTCCCGCCTCTCCCTCCTTCTCCCTCCCCTATAAATATAACCAAAACCCAGCCTCCTTGCTGGTCTCCTCTTCCTTGTTGTCCTTCTCCTTGCTGGTCTCCTCTTCCTTGCTGTCCTCCTCCTTGTTGTTCTCCTCCTCCTTGCAGACGACGCACAAGCCTACAGGAGGCAAGACACCACAGAAGCAACTAGCTCGTGCCAACCGTGCAGACGCTCAACCAACACCGACGATGATGGGGCATCAAAGACATCCAGCTCATGCGTTGCATCAGGGGCAAGAAGGCATAGAGGATCTTTGCTTTTTCTTTGTTCTTGTTGTGTAACCTGCTCGTTGTTTTGGGATATTGTAATGGTAGAATCTAATCTTAATAAAAATGGATGTTTTATGTTTGTGAAATGAATTGAGATGTGGATTGAGATGTGAATTGGATGTATACATGTACATGTTGATCTGCTTGTTTCAAAGGTCATGACTAGCATTTCCTGAGGCTAGCCAATAAACAGAAATAGGTTTAGGAGTAGAAGGGAACATCACAGACGGTTTTTAGTTAAGAACCGTCTGTGATATTTACATATCACAGATGGTTTTTATTTACCGTCTGTGATAACTATATATCACAGACGGTTTTTAACTAAAAACCGTCTGTGATTATAACTATCACAAACGGTTTTTAGTTAAAAACCGTCTGTGATATTTGCACCACAGACGGTTCAAAAACCATCTGTGATGACCTCGTATTATCACTGACCCAAAAATTCCGACGGTTCACAAAACCATCTGTGATGACATTTTTGAACCGTCTGTGATGGCCTTTTCTGTGATGGCCTCTTTACCTAACATACCTGGGATGATGAACCAGAACCCAAGAAGATAGCACCGATCGGAAACTATAACTGGACTGATAAGCCAGAAACGATCGGCAGATATTGGAACGAGGAAGACAGCATATGACACCGAGCATAGTAAAATCAATAAGAGATATTGGAATCACACTTAAATGGAAAGAACATCACACGGTTTAATTATTTTTGACAAAAAAAAGGAATCTCATTTATTGAAAGTTGAACATGCAAACTATGGTATAATTTGCGTTGCTATACATTGAAACAACTCTTCACAATGCTATAACCACGGCAAGAAACATCATTCTGTATATATGGGAATAAATCATCGATCGACCTTAATTCAGGAAACAAACTGACAAAAACCCGAAATTCAAAAATAGTTGAAATACAAACGATATGGATGGCGGCGGTAGGAAGCTGTCGTGGCTGAGGCGCCGCGGTGGTGTGAATCGGGTTGAGGCGAGACCGCCGCCACCCTAACTTGTGGTCGGATCCAACTTCGGTCGTCATCGCCCTCATACTCGCCAGATCTGAGCTCTTCCTGGGCTGCTGCCACCTTCGGGACGCCGCCACCTTCCCGAATCTGGCTCTCCCCATGGATCCAGACGCCGAGGTCACCGCCGCTAACTCCTCGGGGCGCCGCCTTCTCCGGACACCACCCTTGTGTCGACGCTACCCTCCCGGGCCGCCACTGTCGGCCGTCGCCTCCTCTTCATGGAGGCGACGCGGTGTTGTGAACGGCGGAGCTGGCCGCCAGTGAAGAAACCGTGCCCGATTTGGGGAAAGAGGCGAGACCGGGGGAAAAAAGCGTGACCGAGTGACGGAAAATGAAATCGAAGAGTGACAGAGATTCCTATTTTGCCTGCGGTCTTGCAGAAGCAACGGGTCTAGCAGCCACCCAACCCGTTAATCGTCAATTCTCCGCCTCACTTTGCTTGCGCGATCGGACGGCTGTGGATTGAGGAGTCTGGACACCTAATAGTACTCAATATTTTTACTATATATATATAGCCACTAATAGAATCTCTTCGCTAAAAAAATATTCTATCAAATGATGCGGAACTATAGATCGAACAAAGAAGGTATCACTACTACAGAAAGCCTAATATTAGACGGCAAATCACAGACGGTTTGACAAAACCGTCTGTGATCGACACATACACAGATGGTTTTAATTTGGACACCGTCTGTGTTGATGGCGTCGGAGAAAACGAGTATCACAGACGGTTCTTCTCGATGAACTGTCTGTGATATTCTAGTATCACAGACGGTTCGTATTAAAAACCGTCTGTGATAATATGGAATTATCACAGACGGTTTTTTATTAAAAACCGTCTGTGATAAGCTGATTATCACAGACGGTTCGTATTAAAAATCGTCTGTGATATGTTTCCCGCCTTGCAATTCTCCAAAAGTAGAATTCAGTTTTGAGACACCTTCAATAAAACGGGCATAACTTTTATATACGGTGTCCGTTTCTGACGTTCTTGTACTCGTTGGAAAGCTAACGACGAGCCCGATCCAAAAAAATAACCCGCTTGTGCCAGTCGCCCTCCAAGACCCCAAAAATCGGCCATCTTTGGACCTAAACCTGCGTCGTAAGTTTTTGGTGTCTGTTTTTGCCTTTTTTTTCTTGGTCTTACTTTCGGAATTTGGATTTTTGCTTCAACTGCAAAGTTGTAGATCTCGTCGAAACCTTTCAAATGAGTATATATAAGCCATATAAAACTTTGCTATTTTATCTTTTCAGACTAGTTGTTTATATTGCATCGGTATATAAAATTTTGTGCTCTACTTCACAGACGGTTCTGGCTATAGAACCGTCTGTGATATTCATTCATCACAGACGGTTCTATATATAGAACCGTCTGTGATAATCTGACCGCTGGGCCCGTCGATCCTCCTCAACCCAGTCCTAGCCAATAGAAATCCGTCTCTCCAATCCCGCGCCAAAAAATTCGAACTCCCGCCTCTCCCTCCCGATCGATCAAATGATGCGGAACTATAGATCAAACAAAGAAGGTATGATTTTTTACCAATTGTTTTTTGATATTTTGAGTTTTCGATGATAAAATTTTAAATTAACATGGCATTTCTTGATATGTATTTCTCTAGAGAATTTCTAACTCGAGCTCGGGTGTATTCTGTACCGACTGGACATACATGTACCAGCTGCATGGATCGACCAGACTCCCGAGAGGGCAAGCGTCAATACAAAATGGCAAGCAAATCGGAATTTACAAAAGTACCCTAGAGAAGTGCTCCTGCAAGATATAAAGCACTAACATGGATAGGAAAGAGATCGCGATTCGGGGCTACGTAATTAACGTGCATGGGAGGTAATTCAGGGATTGGGGATGATTCTCCCAGCGCGCGGTCGATCGGCCGGCGTAATTAGCTCCTCGCTCCTGTATAAAAACCGCGCATATATATCATATCAGCAAGCACGTCGAGAGATTTGACACATCCCGATCGATCAGAGGCTCAGAGCATGCGAGCGTGAAAGGTAGCAGCAGGTTGAGCAGCAATGGCGCCGGTGATCCTCGAGATGGACGTGCACTGCTACGGCTGCGCGAAGAAGATCCGAAAGGCAATCAAGAACATGCCTGGTACGTACGCGTGCGTGCGTGCGAGATCAACATGCATGCCGATCTTCTTTTTTCGCGAGGAGCATACATATCGATCTGACTCCATGTTCATGCATGTGTACGATGTCTTGTGTGCAGGGGTGGCGAGTGTGTCGGCGTCCGTGGACGCGGGGCAGGTGGTGGTCGAGGGCACGGCCGACGCGGCGGCGCTCCAGGCGCGGCTCCAGGCCAAGCTCAGGAAGGCCGTCACCATCGTCAGCGACGGCGCGGAACCGGAGCCGGACTGTGATCCGCCGTCGCCGCCGCACTACCCACCACCTCCTCCTCCGGCCAGCCCGCCGCCGCCCCCTCAGTACGCTCCGCCGCCGCCCCCTCAGTACGATCCGCCGCTGCCCCCTCAGTACGCTCCGCCGCTGCCCCCTCAGTACGCCCCACCCCCGCCGGGGGGCTACTACCACCCGTACGGCGGCAACCCCTCGGCGACGTACGACCGCCAGTACGTGCCGAACGACGGGCCGACCTTCTTCAGCGACGAGAACCCCAACGCTTGCTCCATCCAATGACGACTGACCGAGAGTCCGAGACGACGTACGTACATACGGCTGCGCGACGTCCAGCCATAATCAGCTCAAGTTCCCTCCATGCGCGCATGGTGCTATCCAATAATTCGAATGGAATAAAACCTAATCGAAACATTGTAAACAGCACAGGCTTCCTCTGCACTCTGCTATATATATATTTTTGAAGCTGCCGGTAGTAAAAAATGTTCTGTACATGCTTGCATGGGTTCGCATCAACGTATGCGAATCAAAACATATTTTTTACCGACATATTCTCACGAAATACGTAGGTACTCTAACACGGTTTCAGTCCTGTACGTGACCATCGGACCATGTGTGGATCGCATTTCCTCCGAACCCAAACCAAAGAGAAAATTGCAATTATAGGACAGCAAACAATACGCTTCGCAATTATAGGACTCCAAACATCAACTTCGTTAAAATGACACTTGAAACGTTGGCTTCTTGTTTTTCATGACATTTGGTGTATTAAGTCTCTTTTCTCATCTAAATACATGTATTTGTTACCCAAAGTGACCCTTTTGCCCTTCAGCCATTACGTATCGTTTGGTCATTTCATATGATAAGAACAACCCATCAATGGATATTTATTTTTGTGAAGGGCGTAGTCGAGCGTAGTCGAAGCTGGACTTCGCAGAGACGAGCGTAGTCGAAGCTGGTCTTCGGTCCGTGCGAAGGCTTTGGGAGCCCCGGACTCCGCGCAGACAGACTTCGTCGGCGCGGGAGCGGAGGACATCACCTGGACGGACCTCGCCAGCGCGGTTTCATGCAGTGCGCAGACGGGCGAGTCGGAGTCGGTCTTCGATAGCGCGAAGACGAGCGGGGTCGCGACTGGTCTTCGGCGGCACGAAGACGAGCGTAGCTGAAGCTGGCGCGCGGAGGTCGGGGCTGAAACCGCGAGCTTCGTCGTGACTGGGGGTGTTGCGTCGGGCTCCGCCTTCATACGCCAGACTTCGCGCGCGCGCGACTCGGGCCTCCGCTTGGCGTGCCGAGCTTCTTCGCTGTCCCGCCGGGCGAAGTCGAGCGTCGAAGCCGGGCCGTCCCGCCGAGGCGATGCCTACAAGGCGGACGGCGGAGTCAAGCGCCGAGGACGTGCCGACGCCTTTCCCCTACCTTCAAAAACAATGCCCGCGGGTAGCGGACGCTTACGGTGTAGGCCGAAAGCGATACGCGCGCAGAGGCAGGAAGGCGGAGCCGCCGTTCCCCTACCTTCAAAAACAGTGCCCGCGGAGAGCGGGCGCTTACGGCGTAGGCCGAGGGAGATACGCGCGCGAAGGCAGGGAGGCGGAGCCGCTGTTCCCCTACCTTCAAAAACAGTGCCCGCAGAGAGCGGGCGCTTACGGCGTAGGCCGAGGGCGATACGCGCGCGGAGGCAGGGAGGCGGAGCCGCCTTTCCCCTACCTTCAAAAACAGTGCCCGCGGAGAGCTGGCGCTTGTGGCGTAGGCCGAGGGCGAAACACGCGCGGTGGCAGGGAGGCGGAGGTGGAGCCGCCGTTCCCCTACCTTCAAAAACAGTGCCCGCGGAGAGCGGGCACTTACGGCGTAGGCCGAAGGCGATACGCGCGCGGAGGCAGGGAGGCGGAGCCGCCGTTCCCCTACCTTCAAAAACAGTGCCCGCGGAGAGCGGGCGCTTACAGCGTAGGCCGAGGGCGGTACGTGCGCGGAGGCAGGGAGGCGGAGCCGCCGTTCCCCTACCTTCAAAAACAGTGCCCACGGAGAGCGGGCGCTTACGGCGTAGGCCGAGGGCGATACGCGCGCGGAGGCAGGGAGGCGGAGCCGCCGTTCCCCTACCTTCAAAAACAGTGCCCGCGGAGAGCGGGCACTTACGGCGTAGGCCGACGGTGATACGCGCGCGGAGGCAGGGAGGAGGAGTCGCCGTTCCCCTACATTCAAAAACAGTGCTCGCGGAGAGCGGGTGCTTACGGCGTAGGCCGAGGGCGATACGCGCGCGGAGGCAGGGAGGCGGAGCCGCCGTTCCCCTACCTTCAAAAACAGTGCTCGCGGAGAGCGGGCGCTTACGGCGTAGGCCGAGGGCGATACGCGCGCGGAGGCAGGGAGGCGGAGCCGCCGTTCCCCTACCTTCAAAAACAGTGCCCGCAAAGAGCGGGCGCTTGCGGCGTAGGCCGAGGGCGAAACGCACGCGGTGGTAGGGAGGCAGAGGCGGAGCCGCCGTTCCCCTACCTTCAAAAACAGTGCCCGCGGAGAGTGGGCACTTACGGCATAGGCCGAAGGCGATACGCGCGCGGAGGCAGGGAGGCGGAGCCGCCGTTCCCCTACCTTCAAAAACAGTGCCCGCGGAGAGCGGGCGTTTACGGCGTAGGCCGAGGGCGGTACGCGCGCGGAGGCAGGGAGGCGGAGCCGCCGTTCCCCTACCTTCAAAAATAGTGCCCGCGGAGAGTGGGCGCTTACGGCGTAGGCCGAGAGCGATACGCGCGCGGAGGCAGGGAGGCGGAGCCGCCGTTCCCCTACCTTCAAAAACAGTGCCCGCGGAGAGCGGGCGCTTACGGCGTAGGCCGAGGGCGATACGCACATGTAGGCAGGGAGGCGGAGCCGCCGTTCCCCTACCTTCAAAAACTCGCGACACACTCCCTGGTGCAACGCGCGAGGGCGCGATATCCTGGTGGTGCGTCGCTAAAGCGATACACTCCCTGGTGTCTTGGCCATCGTGCAGTTTTTTATACTCCGTAGAGTGCGTAGGATCAACATCCACGTCTTATTTATACTCCGTAGAGTGCGTGGGATCAACATCCACGTCTTATTTATACTCCGGAGAGTACGCGTAAGGACAATGTCCATGCGTGCGCGGCATCCGCGTCTTGTTTATACTCCGTAGAGTGCGTAGGGACAACATCCGCGTCTTATTTATACTCCGTAGAGTGCGTGGGCTCAACATCCACGTCTTATTTATACTCCGGAGAGTACGCGTAAAGACAATGTTCGTGCGTGCGCGGCATCCGCGTCTTGTTTATACTCCGTAGAGTGCGCAGGGACAACATCCGCGTCTTATTTATACTCCGTAGAGTGCATGGGATCAACATCCACGTCTTATTTATACTCCGGAGAGTACGCGTAAGGACAATGCCCATGCGTGCGCGGTATCCGCGTCTTGTTTATACTCCGTAGAGTGCGCAGGGACAACATCCGCGTCTTATTTATACTCCGTAGAGTGTGTGCGGAGGCAGATCTCGTGCTACGTCTTATTTAGAGTCCGTAGACTGCGCGCGGAGGCAAGCCTCTGCGCGTTGCGGAAGGTGAAGGTGCGTGCGGAGGCGGACCTCGCGCGACGTCTTATTTATACTCCGTAGAGTGGGCGCGGGGACGTCCCCCTGCTGCGTCTTATTTATACTCCGTAGAGTGCGTGCGGAGGCGGACCTCGCGCTACGTCTTATTTAGAGTCCGTAGACTGCGCGCGGAGGCAAGCCTCCGCGCGTTGCGGGCGGTGAAGGTGCGTGCGGAGGCGAACCTCGCGCGACGTCTTATTTATACTCCGTAGAGTGCGTGCGGAGGCGGACCTCGCGCTACGTCTTATTTAGAGTCCGTAGACTGCGTGGGAATATCAAACCACGTCTTATTTATACTCCGGAGAGTACGCCGATGCCCGAAGCGACCGTGCGGTTTAAATCCAAAAGAGGGCCAAAACAGATGCATAAAAGAAACGGCCGAAGACTTGCAACAACAAAAAGCTTCAGAATGCTACACTGGAGAAAAGCATTATATGCCACGGTCACCCAGAGCAGGCAAAAACTGGAGAAGCAAGCACAGCCACATTAAATGCTCTTAGAACGGAACAGGCGGGACGGTGGCGACGCGGAGTAGACTCCGCAGGTGCGGAGACCCTAGCTGCGCGGAGCTAGCGGAGGCCTCATCGCGAGGTGCGGAGGCGACGTCGTGAGTCAAATGCTCTAGTTGCGGCCGCCCATGCATGCATTGCTGTATGAGTTTGCTTGCGCTCTGCATGTCCTCATGCATGCATCGAAGCCGAGGCAGAGTGGCGCTAGCAGCCCGGCGAAACCGTCGCAAAGTTGAACGAAGGCCGGCGAGGATTCTCCGGAGCCGATCTGAGGCGGCACGACCGCGATGGCGACGCTAGCCGAGCCGCCCAAGGTGCCTTGACGCTTGCGCTGCTGTGCCATGCGCCCATACGAGCAATGCACGCCTTGCCATTTGCTACGTGCATGCGCCATGCAAATGCATGAGTGATGCATGCATCGCTGCCTGCTTCGTTCTAGCGCGTGATGATGGCCAAGAATCCTCTACGGGCTCCGCCTTCATACGCCAGACTTCGCGCGCGCGCAACCCGAGCCTCCGCTTGGCGTGCCGAGCTTCTTCGCCTTCGCATCGAGCCCTGCCGGTCCCCTTCGAGCATACATGCCTGCCACCCATGAGCACATCCATGTTTGCGGCGTCTGCAGCGGGAAGTTGGCGGCGCAGGCGATCCTTCGACGCGAGTTGCCGGAGGAGACTTCGCGCCTGCATGGACTCCGCGAGGGAGACTCCGCGCCTGCTTACACAGTGTTTTCTTATGCATGCGGCGTCCGCGCGAGGGTCGGCGAAGGCGTGCTGAAGCCGAGTCCAAAGCCGGCGAAGGCATCCCGAGTCCGAGCGAAGGCCGGCGAAGTCCTCCGCGGAGGCGGCGAGGTCCGACGTGCGGACGCAGGGGCAGCGTGAGGCCTTTTCCGCGAAGGTGTAGTCCTGCGCGGAGCCGGGTATGCGGGGGCGAGCAGAGCACCGGGCGACCTCGTCGGAGCCGCCTCCATCGGTGGTCGAAGCCGCCGGGTCGAAGGCCAGTGGAGACTGGCGTAGACGCCGAGCGCACAGAGGCGAGCGGGGCGCCGAGCGACTTCGCCGGAGCCGGAGTGACCTGCTACGCGTGCAATGGGCGAGAGAGAGAGAGAAAAGCCTGCGCATGCATGGACGAATGGTTCTGGGCGATGCATGCGTGAATACGTACCTGGCTGGATACTTCGTATCATGCACGGATTGATGACCCCCGTACACATGCATGAGCAGATATTTTAGGTACATGTATGTATGGATACACATGCATGACGTGAATGGATATGTATGCCTGGTAGATATGCGGATGGGTCACTACTACAGAAATCCACATTACAGACAGTTCAGAAACGTCATCACAGACGGTTTTCTGAACCGTCTGAAATTATGGGTCAGTGATAATCCAAGTTATCACAGACGGTTTTTGAACCGTCTGTGATTATGCGATATCACAGACGGTTTTTGAACCGTCTGTGATTATGCGATATCACAGACGGTTTTTCATTAAAAACCGTCTGTGATTATCCGATATCACAGACGGTTTTGTACTAAAAACCGTCTGTGATTATCCGATATCACAGACGGTTTTTAATATCTGATAATCACAGACGGTTTTTAGTACAAAACCGTCTGTGATATCGCATAATCACAGACGGTTTTTAATGAAAAACCGTCTGTGATACTCCTCCCCCCAGCAGAATCTATTTCTGTTTATAGCTAGCCTCAGGAAATGCTAGCCATGCCCTCTGAAACAAGCAGATAATCACAGACATAAACATATACAATTCACACATCTCATTTCATTTCAGATACATTTCACATCTCAATTCATTTCACAGACAAGAGAGGAGTAGAGGGGAGGGGGTGATATGGACATAGAGAGGGGGTGATGTGCCTATCTTACCAATGTACCAATGTATCAAGTCCTTCTTTTTCCCGCAAAATTCAAGTCAATTTTAATACAAAAGTGCAAAAAAAAGACATTCCAGATTCTTCGGTGAGCAGCCGACATAGCCGACTTCTTCGGTGAGCGACTATGCATCTGCTTCTTCCCACTCCTCTTCATCTCTGGTCTCCGGATCACGTACGCCAGTAGCGATGATTCATCTAACTGAATCATCGCTACTGGCGTACGTGATCCAGAGATCAGAGATGAAGAGAAGGAGTGGGAAGAAGCATATGGATAGTCGCTCACCGAAGAAGTCGGCTATATCGGCTGCTCACCGAAGAATCTGGGAATTTGTTTTTTTTGAACTTCTGTACTAAAATTTCCTTGAATTTTGTAATACTATTACTACAAGGTCTCTAAACAAAGTGTCTATCCTAGCACCTACTTTAGTTGCTAAAACTATAAACCAAATAGCAAAGTCCCTAAACAAAGGTCTATGAAGCAAATGACACAAACTAGTGTATCCGGTTCATTGAACGGGAACACTATAGTATGTCACTTGCTTCATTTGCTGTTTTTTGTCTAGATACATGGAGCATTTGGGTGGAAAGATCAACTGTTTCGTCAAGCGCATGACTGCCAATTCGAAGCATAGCATAGCATCCGAGGCACATCCGAGGCCTGCTGCTGTGTCTTGAGGAATGCCAAGAGCTGGTATTCAGATGGGTTATGAGAATAAGATTCATAATTTATAGTTTGAGGAATGCCACATCTGAAGACCAGCTCTTGGCATTCTTCAAGACACAGCTGCAGGCCTTGGATGTGCCTCGGATGCTACGCTATGCTTCAAATTGGCAGTCATGAGCCTGACGACACAATGTATTTCTTTCCACCCAAATGGTCAATGTATCTTTTGCAATAATCGCAAGATTTCTTTATCCGGATACACTAGAATGTGTTACTTGCTTCATGCCCTTTGATCATATACTCTTCCTTGATTGGTTAATTTGTGCTCTCAAATTGTAGGGTTGCACATGATAAGATGAGGAAGCAAGAAAAGTGATACATGATGCTCAATGTTAGGAAGAGATCAGGAGAGGAGTAGAGGGAAGGGGGAGAAGGGAGGAGAGGAGTAGAGGGAAGGGGGACCCAAATGATTTCAAACTATATACTATGTACTATATACTATATACTATATACTAACACAACAAGCAATGTAATATGTACCAATGTAAACTAAGCAACTGCAGTAAACAATGTACCAATGTAGTATGTACCAAATAGCAAACTAATTAAGCTACTGCAGTAAACAATGTAACAATGTAATCTGTACCAAATAGCAAACTAATTAAGCTACTGCAGTAAACAATGTACCAATGTAATATGTACCAAGTATCAAGCATCAACCCTAAACACTAACAGTAAGCATGAAGCATCAACCCTAAATATGTACTAAGCAACTAACCATAACAGTATGAAGCATCAATCATCAACCCTAAACACTAACAGTAAGCATGAAGCATCAACCCTAAATATGTACTAAGCAACTAACCATAACAGTATGAAGCATCAAGCATCAACCCTAAGCACTAACAGTAAGCATGAAGCTCGGGGAGGGATTTGATGACCTTACGGTTTTGGTGACCTTAGGGACGCAGGAGGAGGAGGCGGCGGCGACGGAGGAGGAGGAGGAGGCGGCGACGACGACGACGGAGGAGGAGGCGACGGGCTCGGGGAGGCGACGGAGGAGGAGGAGGCGGCGACGCAGGAGGAGGCGGCGGCGACGGAGGAGGAGGAGGCGACGGGCTCGGGGAGGCGGCGACGGAGGAGGAGGCGACAGGCTCGGGGAGGCGGCGACGGAGGAGGAGGAGGCTGCGGCGACGTCTTCGTCCGGGGAGGCGGCCGGCGAGGGCTGGGGGAGGCAGCCGGCGAGGGCTCGGGATTTAGATGTAATCGAATAACTGCAGCGCACACGGAAAACCCTAGCGAGAGGGTATATGTAGGAAGATTATCACAGACGGTTCTAAACTTAGAACCGTCTGTGATAACATTCTTTCTACTTCCATTCCCAACGGACAAAGAACCTTCTTGGCTTTATACGTGGTTTTAGGCAACTCATTTCCCTCCGGAAGCATGTCCGCTAAAAGACCTAGCAGCGCCGTGAAACTCTTGTCGGACCAACCGTTGCTTGCCTTCAATTTCAACAGTTCAAGCACGCCCGACAACCTCGTGTACTTGCAGCCCGTGTACAAAGGTTTCTCTGAGTCCTCCATCAAGCCACGGAATTTAACATACTCTCTCTCTCTCTCATCATAGTTCTCTTCTACATCGCGAAGCATCTGATCCAGAATATCATCGTGCAACCTATCCGAATCCGAGCCACAATCGACATCAGCCGGCGGCATGTCATTCACTTCACCTGCGATGTCATCCGGGGGCATATCATTCACTTCACCGGCGATGTCATCCGGCGGCATATGATCATTCACTTCGCCATGACTGGTCCAACACGTATAATCCTTTTTGAAACCCCTCCGAATCAAGTGCGCTTCAATTTGCCCTCGGTTCTTAAACATCTTCAAATTCTCGCAGTCAGTGCATGGACAGCACATATATTCCACCCCCTTATTCAACATATCCTCCTCGGCGGCTCTTATAAAAGCAGAAACGCCATTAATATACTCTTCACTCACACGGCTCGCGGCATACATCCAACTTCGGTCCTACGTTACGTACATATATAACAACTTAGTATTAAAATCTAGAATAACTAATTATAACTACATATATACCGGCCACATTTATTATATTGAGACTTAATTTCCTAGCTCAATTCATATTACAAACACAATAGCTATTATATAACCAACAATTTTGCAAATTAATTAACCATCTTCAATAACCACTCATGGATTACTTACACCTAAATTGTAATGCAATTAAAAATAAATAAATTTCATTACTAACCATATCTACAGCAACCAGGAAAGTCTGAATCTTAATTCAAAGCTCAATCCCTGCCTCTTCCCACCAAATTAACTGGCCTGAAATCGCTCTAGCTTCCTCCCGAGTGAAAAAGTGCGCAGCAGTGGCTAGATCTGGATCGAAATAAAGACGATGCGGTCTGAACAGCGCAATAAATGCCTTTGTCATTATCACAGACGGTTTTTAACTAAAAACCGTCTGTGATAATAAATTATCACAGACGATTTTTTTATTAAAAACCGTCTGTGATAAGCTTCATACCAGAACGCTTCGCGCGTGTTTCGATGCCAGAACGCTTCGTGTTTCGATCGTCTAATTAACGTCTCTCGATCATTATACGAAGCGTCTATATCATTCATGTTTGGGTATACGAACCGTTTGTGCTAAAGGTTAAATATGCGCTCCTAATCCAGGTCTCTAGCTAGCTTCTACGTACGTACAATACAATATACAATTAATACAACATGGCTTCTACTACTGTTCTTGTGATCATCTCCTTCCTCTCATCTGTTCATCACGAATTGTTCGGCCGGAACCTTACACAGGCGGCCAGCAATTTGCATCTGGAGCAGCTTCTCTGCACCCGCCCTGCTCTCCTTCCCCGATTTTCTTGCATCCGTCAGCTTGACCTGATCCTCCGCCGTCGACGGAGGCGTCTCGCTGCCGCTCAAGAAAGGGAAACAGCCCTCACCCTGGTTCTTCTCCACAATGTGCGCAATGCGGAAGAAGCTCTACACGCATTGCAGAGACTGATGGATAGCCTTGCCAATCAAGCAGAAACGGCAGATTCTGAGGAATCTTTTCATGCTATCCTATACGACATTATGGATGCTGCTGATCATTTGCCCAGGCTGCACGAGGAAGTGCTGAGGACAAGGGCAATCTTAACGGCGTTCGAGAATTTAGCGGCTGATCCTCCAAGTCCCCAAGTGGAAGAAGAAGCTTACGAAGCCCAAAAGAATACAATCTGGGAAACTCTTTACCTGTGCGACTTTTGTAATAAATTTGTCTCTAATTGAAATTAATAAATTTGCCTTTAATTTGTGACCTCTTGTCTCAGTAGTTCTGTAGTTAAGTTATTAGAAGCAATGTGTACTTATATATTAACCTCTGATCTAGAATATAACAGACAAAGGGACATCACAGCCGGTTCTTGTGAAAAACCGTCTGTGAACATTCCCAGACGGTTCTTAACAACAACCGGCTGTGATAGTCGACACAACACAGACGGTTTTTAATAAAAACCGTCTGTGATATTCCAGTATCACAGACGGTTCAGAAGTAAGAACCATCTGTGATACTCCTTTTTCCCGTCACAAATACCACAGACGGCCTTCAAATTAAAACCGTCTGTGATTTGCCGTCTACTATTAGCCTTTCTGTAGTAGTGGGTGTTTGCATGCATGCATGGTGAAGCTTGCCTCGATTGATATCTATACGTGAAACGTGAAATTTCCATGGATGGATATGCAAGTGGAGCTCAGCCCATGAGGAGCGGGAAAGATTGAGCTTCGAGGAGCGCGGCCTCCTGCGCATCCACCAGCGGTAGCTTGTCGACGAGCCGAGCAGCCAGTGAACCCTCCAGGGCGGCGTCCCGAGTCCCCCTCCCGCTTGCACTCCCGTTGCGGCGAGGCAGTACCTCCGCGAGCTCGCGCCACGCGTGGATGAACAATTCACATATGCATGCGGGAACAAATGCTTGGCTAGATACTTTATACGCATGCATGAATGGGTATTTGATGTACACACGCATGAGTTGATATTTCACGTACGCACGCAGCTTGTCGCGGAGACTTCGCCGTGGAGGCCACGGCGTGGAGCGACCTCGCAGTCACGGAGACCGTCGGAAGCTCAGAGCAAGCGACCTCGTCTTCGGCGTTAGGGAGGCTTCGCGCGAAGCGTGGGGTCCGGCGACGTCCATTGCGCGCGGAGGTTGGTGGCAGCGGAGTCCGCGAGCGCGGAGGCCTCGGAACCTCGCGCAGGGTGGTGACGACGCGCAGAGGCTCGGTGCTGCGGTTTGACGTCGCGCGGAGGCGGAGATGTGAGTATATCACCGAGTCATCCCAGGAATAATTTCCCTGCGTGACTGCCCCCCACACGGAGATGACAGCAACATCGAAATAGGCTATTCGATTAGATCTCAGATCTATTCAATACATGCTTCGACTAGATCCCAGATCTATTCAATACAGCATATACGAGACAGAGCGAAGTACTTATCTGCCAACGGTGCCAATGCTACAGATTAAATGGCATACTCCCAAGAACAGCTCTCAACTCCTTAAGCGACTTTTCGTTCAGTCCCCACGGACGGCGCCATCTGTTGTGGCTACAGGCCAAACAGTAGAGAAGGGGACTAGTAGAAGAGGAAGAGGAGAGCTAGATCTGTGGGAGAGTTGATGAGAATGAGAGGATGTCCCCCTTTGCCCCTCCGGGGGGTTTATATATATGAGTGGGGTAGAATGGGAAATCCCCATTCTACCCCTTAGTACTTACAAAGGATGATGGTACATTGGTATATTTACACTGGTATATTCCTCTACACTATTGGGCCTATTACATGTTGGACTAGTTGCACGGCCCAGTCGTGGGGGGTTGGGCCACCCCCACAACATACACATTATGTTTTTGTTTCTTTAAACTGTGGCTGATGAATTATGGTTACAATTGATGACTTTTAGTCTTAACGCGAACGTTTGTGCGAACGAACCAAATGCCAATAAGTCGTTTACGAAAAGTTGTTTCGATAAGCCACTTTAAAAAGCGACAGAAAAATCGACTCGTTTATTTATTCGGAGAAAATCATAAGTCATAAGTTATTAACCGAAAAAATAGAGTCTACGTAAGTTCATGAATTTATCTTTGCCTCTATAATTTCAGACGTGTGGTCGTGTATGAGTGTAGTATTGGTGTGCTTGGCCGCTTGGGTATGTGCGCGTCCATGGACCATGGTGTTCTGAATAAAAATTTGAACACGAGCATGTACCCCGCCAGCCTGCATCACGCTACGTTGCCGAAAAGCTTAATGGGCTTTTTATTACTAGGCTTGGTCCGGGCCGGGCACTACATGACCATGTGGGCATTTGGACTAGGCCACATGCCTCCAAGTCGGTCCAGCCATGTCAATCAAACAGTGATATACCATTCCTCTAAGCAAATAGTAATGCAATTACACCTGAGAATGGGAAAGAGACTTCATACCACCTCTGAAAAATTGTTCATACCACCTATATAGTCTTAAATACTCATATACTACATGTACATACTCCTCGTCACGCGAGATACTCTCTACGTTGTGAGATACGACATAGGGTGTAATTACACCCGGGAGTAAAATATATTTTTCATATATAGGAAGCCTCTTTTCTACACCCGGGTGTAATTACACCCTATATCATATCTCACAATAAAGGGAGTATCTCGCGTAACGGAGGGTATGAACAATTTTTCAGAAGTAGTATGTACATTTTTTCGACATACTCCTTTTATGTACGTATACAAAGGTATTTATAAAATACGCTAAAAACTATGGACTTCTTTGCAATTTTTTAATGTGGTTCACATTGGAGTATCTTATAATTAGTATATAAGTATACCTAAAGTGATAAAGGAGTATTTCAAATTTGTTTAGGTGGTATATTAGAAGTGGGTGTAATTACACCCGGGAGTAACAGATATTTTTCATATAATTAATATACATATATATACATATACATATATATATATACATATACATATACACATATATATATACATATACATATATACATATATATACACATATATATACATATATACATATATATATACATATATATACATATATATATACAAATACATATATATACAAATACCCGGGAGTAAAAGATATTTTTCATATATATATATATATATATATATATATATATATATATATATATATATATATATATATATATATATATAACGCTGAAATAGAGCATCATGTCTGGGCACCAAGCCTCTCCGTCTTTGGATTGCTTTTAGACGCGTGCAAGTGCAATGATATATAATATCAGGATGAAAAATCTTAATCATGTATAGAAAGTCTCAATCATAGATGAAAAGTCTTAATTATAGATGAAAAATCTCAATCATGAAGTCTAGGCACCATGGTGCCATATATAATATAAATAACAGGGGCACCATTGTGCCCAGGTTCCATGATTAAGACTTTTATCTCTGATTGATTCAATATGCTAAATAATGACTTACTTTTCAAATCGATGCTTTTTCGAATTAACGAATGTTAATGGTTTTGCCTGATTTGCACTAAGCCACTAATAGAAACTCTTGGCTGAAAAAAAATAAAACATTCTGTCAAATGATGCGGAATTATAGATCGAACAAAGAAGGTATGATTTTTTTACATGATATTTTGAGTTTTCGATGATAAAATTTTAAATCAAAACGGCATTTCTTGATATGTATTTCTCTAGAGAATTTCTAACTCGGGCTCGGGTGTATTCTGTACCGACTGGACATACATGTACCAGCTGCATGGATCGACCAGACTCCCAAGAGGGCAAGCGTCGGGAGTGACTATTGCACAGGCGACTGAAATTTTTTTATCTTTCGGTCACCTGAAGTTGCACTTTGAATCATCTAAAATTGCAGGTGTTTTTTTGGAGAGGACTGCAACTTCAGTTGATAGATAGTACAATTTCAGATGACTGAAAGATAAAAAGATTTCATTCGTCTGTGCAATAGCAAAACTGGAATGCAAAATGGCAAGCAAATCGGAATTTACAGAAATACCCTAGAGAAGTGTTCATGCAAGATAGAAAGCACTAACATGGATAGGAAAGAGATCGGGATTCGGGGCTACGTAATTAACGTGCATGGGAGGCAATTCAGGGATTGGCCATGATTCTTCCAGCGAGCGGTCGATCGGCCGGCGTAATTAGCTCCTCGCTCCTGTATAAAAACCACGCATATATATCATATCAGCAAGCACGTCGAGAGATTTGACACATACCGATCGATCAGAGCATGCGAGCGTGAAAGGTAGCAGCAGGTTGAGCAGCAATGGCGCCGGTGATCCTCGAGATGGACGTGCACTGCTACGGCTGCGCGAAGAAGATCCGAAAGGCAATCAAGAACATGGCTGGTACGAACGCGTGCGTGCGTGCGAGATCAACATGCATGTCGATCTTGGTTTTTCGCGAGGAGCATACTGCATACATATCGATCTGACTCCATGTTCATGCATGTATACGATGCCTTGTGTGTAGGGGTGGCGAGTGTGTCGGCGTCCGTGGACATGGGGCAGGTGGTGGTCGAGGGCACGGCCGACGCGGCGGCGCTCCAGGCGCGGCTCCAGGCCAAGCTCAGGAAGGCCGTCACCATCGTCAGCGACGGCGCGGAACCAGAGCCGGACTATGATCCGCCGTCGCCGCCGCACTACCCACCGCCGCCTCCTCCGGCCAGCCCGCCGCCGCCCCCTCACTACGCTCCGCCGCCCCCTCAGTACGCTCCGCCGCTGCCCCCTCAGTACGCCCCACCCCCGCCGGGGGGCTACTACCACCCGTACGGCGGCAACCCCTCGGCGACGTACGACCGCCAGTACGTGCCGAACGACGGGCCGACCTTCTTCAGCGACGAGAACCCCAACGCTTGCTCCATCCAATGACGACTGACCGAGAGTCCGAGACGACGTACGTACATACGGCTGCGCGACGTCCAGCCATAATCAGCTCAAGTTCCCTCCATGCGCGCATGGTGCTATCCAATAATTCGAATGGAATAAAACCTAATCGAAACATTGTAAACAGCACAGGCTTCCTCTGCACTCTGCTATATATATATTTTTGAAGCTGCCGGTAGTAAAAAATGTTCTGTACATGCTTGCATGGGTTCGCATCAACGTATGCGAATCAAAACATATTTTTTACCGACATATTCTCACGAAATACGTAGGTACTCTAACACGGTTTCAGTCCTGTACGTGACCATCGGACCATGTGTGGATCGCATTTCCTCCGAACCCAAACCAAAGAGAAAATTGCAATTATAGGACAGTAAACAATACGCTTCGCAATTATAGGACTCCAAACATCAACTTCGTTAAAATGACCCTTGAAACGGTGGCTTCTTGTTTTTCATGACATTTGGTGTATTAAGTCTCTTTTCTCATCTAAATACATGTATTTGTTACCCAAAGTGACCCTTTTGCCCTTCAGCCATTACATATCGTTTGGTCATTTCATATGATAAGAACAACCCATCAATGGATATTTATTTTTGTGAAGGGCAAAAGGGTCACTTTGGGTAACAAATACATGTATTTAGATGAGAAAAGAGACTTAATACACCAAATGTCATGAAAAACAAGAAGCCAACGTTTTAAGGGTCATTTTAACGAAGTCGATGTTTGGAGTTTTATAATTGCGAAACGCATTATTTGCTGTCCTATAATTGCAATTTTCTGCAAACCAAAGCAGCAGAAATAACTCGCACGAAGCAGAACAAACCGTGCAAGTACGTACATGAAGTCCAGCGGCGCTGTCGACACGACGGCCGCGCCACCGGCTGCCGACAGGGAGATTTGCTCGCGCTGCAGGCGCCGGGCCAGGAAGGTCAAGAACGCCATAAAGGACGCCGCCGTGGGCACGGTAGCCGCGCTCTTGTCCGAGCACGCGGAGGGGAGGAAGAGCAAGAAGAGAAGAGGGCGATCGGCGCGAGGCGAGGTGACGCTGTTGGTGGTGGAGCTGAGCTATGGCGACGACCAGTGCGCCTCGGCGCTGCTCGACTAGATGTGGATGATGGAGCTGTCGGCCGTGCTCGACACGTCGTGCGGTGACTGCGATTTCGACTTCGAGGCTGCGGGCTGCCCCAAAACCTAGATGCATTCTGCCGCCAACTCACGCACGGGGGCGCCACCACCCGCGCTGGTGCCGGTGCAGGCAGCCGGCCTGAGCTCCGCCGCGTCCTCCCCAACGCCTCCTCCTTGTCTTCCCTTGCACCTCTGCGTCCTCCGCCTTGCCGGCGTTCTCCACCACAGCTCCTCCACCCAGTGACGGATCCAAGATTTCATCAAGCCTAGGGCTAAATTTTAATGGATAAAACTTATGCCAAATATAGACATAACAAAAAGGTATAGTGCAAATGCATAATTATATGAAATTTGAGCCATGTGCTTAAGAACAAAAAGAACATGTAAAGAATGTAGTAAAGTAGAGAAATACAATTTGAGTATCTAAATAACAAATATTTTGTCCATCCTTGATCCTTCCTAGGTGCCTATATTTCTTCATCAATAATTGAACAAGAACTAAAACCTACAAAGGCAACACACAAAGTAAATCAAAACAGGGATATACACAAACAAAATATATGAAATTTAAATGTCTTGCTCCTCTTCATTTCATATACCGAATTCTAGATAACAGCAAAAAACATGGCATTCAATATTTCAATACTCACACAAAATCCCTAATATGTTATATCAATTCGCAGCCCATAATCCCTAATTCCCTATATCTCTCTAACTCTCTCTCCCCCTCCCCTTTAATTTTTGATCTAGCTAGAAATTCAATTCAATTAGTTTGTGAGACTGAAAATATTTAGACGATTCATAGTTCAGACTCGAAAAAATGAAACTCCTTATGTTATGTCTGTACAACTGAGTTTGGTAAATGTATACTTGATACTTCTCTTTCCCTAGAAAGCTAAGACCAAGAATGCTACTGGACTAGTAGGTTATAACTGAAGGCTGAAGCTATATCAATATCATGAACACTTGAAGTCTTGAACAGTTGAACAGGCAGCCTCAAAACATGGCATTCAGTACTCAGCACATGGCATTCATAAATTCATTCATTCAATATTTCAACATTAGTCCACCATCATGATTCATGAACACTTGAATAGCCGAACAGGCAGCCTCAAAACCCTCAATTTGTAGCCTCAAAATATTTTCAGTTCAGATGAGCGCCCCCATCACCCCACCAATCATCAATCCTGAATCCTCAAATTTATGTTCTCCTAATCTTGAAACTACCGTTATAGTTCCTCCAAATTCCAAAACACATACAAAATTTGAAAAAAAGGGGTACAGAATCTGAATAAAGGGGGGATTTTCACTTGTGACCTGTCGATTGGGGTTGGGTATGACCGGACGACCAGACGGGAGGCAGGAGCGGGCGCTAGCGGGAGGTGGGAGACGCCGGCGCCGGTGCTACCGCGGCGCTGGCCGAGATCCGAGAGGAGGGGGGAGGGGAGTCGGGGCGGTGCTAGCCGGGAGGGGGGTGTCGGAGTGGCGCTAGCTGGGAGACGGGAGGTGTAGGCTGAGAGGGGACGCCGCTGCACCGAGGTAGTGCAGGCTGGGAGGCGGGCGGTGCAGGCGAGCATGGCGGCTGACGGCATCGTGCAGGCAAGAGCAGCGTCGTAGTGGGGTCATGCAGGTGCGGCCAGCGGACCGCGGCGTCGTCGCATCAGGAGCGAGGGGTGATGACGCCAGCCGGTGGACGCGCGGCGCGCACAGGCGAGGCCAGCGGCGTCGTGAAGGACTACAGGCAAGGGCGGCGCCGCAACGGCGTCGTGCAAGCGAGGCCAGTGGACGGGGGATTTTGTTTAGGGTTAGGGTTCGGTGGCTGAGGGCGCGCGCGATTTTGGGGCGGGGTGCCGCTGAGGCGCTGAGGGCGAGGTTTGGTGGGCCTCGCTGGTTTGGTGGGCCAAGGGCGCGCGGCCGAGCGCTTTGGGCTGCTGGGCGGGCGAACAGGATTTTAAGCCTCGGGCTGGGTCGGTATAGTATATATGTTATAAAGGTAGTATTAAATAGAGATAGTACCAGTAAAATTGTTGGGCCTCGGGCTATAGCCTACCTAGCCCGAGGCCCAGTTCCGCCCCTGCCTCCACCTTCTTCCTTGCGGTTGACGCCATGACGGTGCCTCTCTAATATAAAGAATGAGGGGAAGGGGGCAATGGCGAAGTCAGAATTTTTACAATAAGAGTAGAAATTTAAGACATATCTGTTCTAACATAAATTCGAATGCTATAGTATGGAAGATCAAATATGACAAATTATATGTTTGCACTATAATGAACATCGCAAAATATTTTTAGAAAATTACAACTTGATATGGTATTTCTTCATACTTTGAAAGCGATTGATGACAATATCATAACTAACTTGTAGAAAAAACTCACGCTTAATGTATATAACTAAGCAATCATTCAAGTATTGTTCACCCATGTTATTTCTTATCTTGTTCTTCACATGATTCATTGCCGAAAATATCCTCTCTACATTTACAGCAGTCACAGGAAGGATCAACACCAATTTGATTAGCAAATAAATAAGTTTATAGTGATCATGCTTCTTTGTCTTAGTAAGTTTAATAGAGAGTGCACTAAGATTCTTCACTTTTCGAAACCTTGTATCTTAGTGCATGTCAGTACGTAATAAAAATATTAAGTTGCAAAGAAAGTTGTACCAAATCTGTGCTCGAGACATCTTTGGGATAAAATTTACGTTTAAGAACTTTATCCTTCTCATATAAAGCAAATGGACCAGCAGGATGCAAAGACGCTATATAGAAAAGTAGCTTTGTATTAATTTCATTAAACCTGTCATAAGAAGCAAATATATTAGTAGGAAGTAAAGATGCATTTGAATTTTGAAATAAGTAGTAGTAACAAATTTAACCAACCTACTATTGAGCTCTTGAAGTTGCATACCCATGACACTTAAAAACATTTCAATATAAAAGTAATGAAAATTCTTTACTTTTCCAAAGAAACACTTTGGTCTCTCCACAGGCACATAAAAACCATCCATGTCAGAAACTTTGATAAGATGCTTAACACAAAAAATGACATCATTGAGAAAATTTTTCTATCTATCATTCTCCCGCAACAATTGCAACTGAAGTTTAGTCACGTATACAAGCTCAACAGCATTAACAATATCTTGATCCCTCTTTTGTAAAGCATGACATAAATAACTTGAGTATCCAAATATAGTTGGTAATAATATGCCATGAAAACAAAATCAAAATCAAATGACTTAATATCACCAAACAATTTTGAGCTTTCAGACGCTCTAATTGAGTGTGATCCTTTTCAATATGAAAATAGTATCAAGCCGTTCCCATGCACCATTTGTCAATAATATTTTCTTGGTTTCCAAAAAGGTTTGATGCTTGAGTATCAAGCTCATTCTCTCTCTACCCTCTCTCTTCCACCTCACAAAAAAATCTGATGTAAGTATCAAGCACAAGTGATTGTTGAGAGTGCCCTTAACATCATTTTCATGTAAAAAACTAAATGTTTATGTCTAAATTAGTGGTCGGAATTTTAGAATGTTGACTATATGCTCATTCTACGATGACAAAAAATAATAGAGGGGGAATTTATTTACTAATTACAAGTTTATTTCTACGACTAACAAGCTGATAATACAAGTAAATGATTTCATCATAATTAAGTTTTGCCATAATTTCTTCTACCTCGAAGTCTTGTTTAAGCTGATGGCCGTGGTCACCGTCATTGTTGCCGCCGTGTTGCCACCCGTGAAGAAAAAGAAGAAGAAAAAGAAGGACGAAGTGTGGCCGGCGTCGCCATGGACGAAGACACGACATGTCCACCGCGCATCGTTTTGGGAGATGGGCCTGCACTTCATGTCCTGCGCCAAGAAGGTCAAGAACGTCATAGTGGACATCCCGGGTGCATGATCGAGAACGGGGCACGCACATATATCGCATTCTCAGCGCGTACGTGCATTGTTGGAGAATTTTGTTTTTTTATTTGCTCATGCATTTGCTTGTGCGCGCAGGCGTGGAGAAGGTCACGGTGGAGCTGTTGGCGAATCAGGTTGCGGTCACCGGGGCGGTCGATGCGGCGGTGCTGGCGACGAGCATCGCAGTCAGGACGAGGAGGGTCGTCACGGTCGTCAGTGACCGCAGTAGGCAAGTTGCCGCTGACAAGGAGAGGATCAAGATGACGGGCAGGAGACGTTAATGCTAGATTATACTAAGTCTAAACTTGAGTTATAAGGCCTTAACTCTAGATCATGCATGAACACCTAGGATTTATCGGATCGGGAAACTTACGGTCGGCAATGAAGGCCATTGAGCGAAGACCACGTGCCTGCGTGACGCAGGCGTGAGGGCGAGTCGGTGAAGGTCAGGGAAGCGTCGGAGTCTGGGAAGTCGCCGGCGACGTCCTGCAGTGGCGGCGGTCTTCCCGTTGCTGGCAGCGCGCTGTAGATCGGGTCTTAGGGTTTGTGCAGGGTTTTGGCTCTCACGGGGACGAATCGGGAACCCTAACGTGAGAGGCCGAGACCCTCTTTTATATTGCGCTGCGCAACGGGAGACCGTAACCAAAATTGGTTAGGCACCCCCGATCAGGGCGCGTGAGGAACGGGAGACGTGGGCATCACCCCACGTCCCCTTTCAACCGTTTTAGCCTAGATCAAAAATCCAACATTCTCCCCCCTTGATCGTAAGGCTAAACATCATAGGCCCTCTCTCAATAAAAGTTCGCAACAAAATAATGCGTCACAACAGTCAATTAAATACCGCTGGACATCAATACTTATAGTGCTCCATTCTATATTGATCGGATAACATAATACTTTATGGGAGTTGGTTACTTTATATGGTCCTCTTATTCCAGGATCACAAGCTCTCCAATAAACCCATGCCGGCAACATGATCACGAAAAATATTGGGTGGTAAGCCTTTTGTGAGCGGATCCGCAAGCATAAATTTAGTTCCAATATGCTCAACCTAAATTGTTTGATCCTGGACTCTATCTTTCACAATATGATACTTTATGTCAATGTGCTTGGCAGTCGCACTCGACTTGTTGTTACTTGAATAGAAAACTGCGGGTTGATTATCGCAGTATAGAATGAGTGGTCTAGAAATGCTGTCTACCACTCTCAATCCCGGGATAAAGTTCTTAAGCCATACAGCCTGCCCGGTAGCCTCATAACATGCCACAAATTCAGCCTGCATTGTCGACGA
This sequence comes from Dendrocalamus latiflorus, assembly GCA_017311315.1. Classification (NCBI taxonomy): domain Eukaryota; kingdom Viridiplantae; phylum Streptophyta; class Magnoliopsida; order Poales; family Poaceae; genus Dendrocalamus; species Dendrocalamus latiflorus. Next base: position 7,752,833 of record CM029678.1, on the reverse strand, counting down.
TGCAGTAAGTGTTTGCTTTACACTTTTCCATGAAATTGCTGCTCCTGCGAGGGTGAAAATATAACCCGATGTGGACTTCTTAGTGTCTTTACACCCCGCAAAATAAGCATTAGAATAACCGACAACCTCAAGGTTATCGCTTTTTCTATATGTGAGCATGTGACCTTTAGTGCCTTGCATATAGCGTAGGACTTTCTTAACGGCTTTCCAGTGGTCCGGTCCTGGATTTAACTGATATCTGCCAAGCATCCCGGTAACAAAAGCTAAATCAGGGCGTGTACATACTTGAGCATACATAATACTTCCGACAGCAAAAGCGTAAGGTACAGCCATCATCTGATCAGATTCATAGTCATTCTTTGGGCATTGAAATTTCCCAAACTTATCGCCCTTAACAATAGGAGCAGGCGAGGCAGAGCATTTATGCATATTGTATCTCTTTAGTACTCTGTCAATGTATGCCTTTTGTGATAAACCCAATGTTCCTTTGGACCTATCTCGGTGAATTTCAATACCAAGAACATAAGATGCTTCACCGGGATCCTTCATGTCAAAGTTGGACGAGAGAAATCTTTTAGTTTCCCGCAGCATGTCCACACTGCTGCTGGCCAATAATATATCGTCCACATAAAGGATTAAGAAGGTGTAATTACTCCCCCTGAACTTAACATATGTACAATTATCAACATCATTCTCCTTAAACCCAAATTTCCTTATGACTTCATCAAACTTAAGATACCATTGCCTAGAAGCTTGCTTCAGGCCATATATGGATTTCTTTAGCTTGCATCCCAAATGTTTCTCGTCTTCCAAAACAAAACCTTCCGGTTGTGTCATGTAAACGTCCTCATACAAGTCTCCATTCAGGAATGCAGTCTTAACATCCATTTGGTGCAACTCTAAATCAAAATGTGCTGTGAGCGCCATTATGATTCTAAATGAATCTTTAGATGAGACAGGAGAAAAGGTTTCATTATAGTCAATGCCTTCTCTTTGTGTAAACCCTTTTCCTACAAGTCTCGCCTTAAACCTTTCGATATTCCCTTTGGAGTCATGTTTGGTTTTGTAGACCCATTTGCAACCTACCGTTTTGGCTCCATTAGGAATTTCTACTAAGTCCCATACATCATTATCGCCCATAGACTTAATTTCGTCTTTCATGGCATCTAGCCACTTAGATGAATCCTTACTCTTCATAGCTTCCTTATAAGAGCTAGGATCATCCACCTTCCCAAGGTCATCTTCATTCAAGTAAACCTCATAATCACTTGGGATAGCAGATCTCCTCACTCGTTCTGATCTCCTAAAAGGTTCATTAGCAGGCTCATTAGGTTGTTCATTAATTGTCACAGAGGACTGTGAAGGCTCATCATTAGGTGTCGTACTTGTATTTTCAGAGCCCTCAACAGAAGGAGTAGCCACAGAATTAACTGGAGACGCAACGGGAGTTGCAACTACAGGATCAACTGTGGGCACAACCACTTGAGGCATAGGAAAATCAGTCTGTCGGATTAGCGGTGAAGCAACATAAATCCGCTTCTCCTCAAGATCAATTTTCCTAGGCTCCAAGTCGCCACTGATGCTATCATTTTGCAAGAACACAGCGTGCCTTGTTTCTACAAATTTTGTGGTACGATCTGGACAATAGAATCGGTACCCTTTAGACCTGTCAGGGTAGCCAATAAAATGGCAACTCACAATCTTGGGATCTAATTTTCCAATTTGTGGGTTAAACACTTTTGCTTTAGCTGCACAACCCCACACATGGAGGTAGTTCAAACTTGGTTTTCTCCCAGTCCATAATTCATAAGGTGTTTTAGGCACTGATTTACTGGGAACCCGATTGAGTATGTGTGCAGCGGTCTTTAATGCTTCCATTCATAACTTTACAGGCAAAGTAGAGTAGCTCAACATACTTCGAACCATGTCCATAAGTGTGCGGTTTCTTCTTTCCGCTACTCCATTTTGCTGGGGATCACCGGGCATTGAGTATTGGGCGACTATACCATTTTCTTGTAGGAACCTGCCCATAAGTTGCGTGTCGCCCATAATACTCTCCCCCACGATCTGAGCGCACTACTTTAATCTTTAGACTGTGCTGATTTTCAACTTCAGCCTTGAATATTTTAAATTTATCAAGTGCCTCTGATCTCTCTTTAATAGGATAGATATAGCCATAACGTGAGTAATCATATGTGAATGTAATAAAAGAATCATAACCATCCACTGATGTCACAGGGAAATGACCACATATGTCAGTATGAATTATTTCTAAAATCCCTGAGCTTCGAGTAGCACCTTTCTTTATTGTCTTTACATACTTGCCTTTGATACAATCAAGGCAATGATCATCCGAATCACTAAAGTCTAAAGGGTGGAGAATTTTTTTCTTTAATGAGACGTTCAATTCCCCCCTTGAAATGTGGCTCAAACGACAGTGCCACAATTTCGACGAAGTCTCATCAATTCGCTTTCGCTTTTTATTCACATCACATACATTCATGGATATAAGAGAATCTTGCAGGGATAACATATAAAGCTTGTCGTATCGGATGGCATGACCAACATTATCATTATTAAAATAAATCAGACACTCTCCGTGTCCAAAATTACAAGAATATCCATCATTATCTAATAATGAAACAGAAATTAAGCTTCTTCTCATCGAGGAAACATAAAGAACATCATTAAGTTTCATTACAAAGCCATTATTCAAAACTAAAAAAACAGATCCAATGGCTTCAATTTTGGCTTCCATCCCATTAGCCACTCTTAGGCTTCTTTCCCCTCTGAGACTTCTCAACATATAGAATCCCTGCAAGGAATTCGTAACGTGCACAGTGGCACCAGAATCAATCCACCAAGAGTTTATAGAAAAATCAGCATAAAATGCTTCATCAACAAAAGTAATTTCATAAGTATCTTTCTTGGCGAGCCATTTTAGCCATCTAGGACAATCATCTTTGAAGTGGTCCTTTGACTGACAAAAGTAGCACTCATCACTTTTCTTCTGTCCATTTGAGCTTCCAGGACCTGAAGCGTTCTTAGGCGCCTTAGGATGCTGTGGATGCTGTGGCTTCTTATAAGGGGAGTAGGCTTGCTCCTTCTTTCCCTTTCCTTTATAGCCACCTCTATTTCTAGAGGGACCAGCTTTATTTGAGGAGTCGATTTGATTTACAAAATCATTAGCTCCCTCAGCTTTGAGCCTCTCTTCTTCCTGAGAAACATTAGCGATCAACTCGCTCATGGTCCGCTTGTCCTTAATGGTGTTATAGTTCACCTTAAAAGCTTCAAATTGCTTAGGAAGAGACATCATAATGTAATGGACAACAAAACCATCAGAAATTTTCATGTCCATTGTCTTAAGTCTAGCAGCAATGTTAATTATGGTCATAATGTGCTCACGGACATTTCCAGTACCATTGTACTTAGTGTTCATGAGCCTGTGCATCAGTGTGGTAGCATAAACCTTAGAGGACCCCTTAAAGTGATCCTCAATGGAGGGCAAGTACTCCTTCACCTTTTCCTTTTCAGGGATTGCTCCCCTAATGGCTTAACTGATGGAGTTCTTCATTACAGCAAGTGAAATGCAGTTAGACCGCTCCCACTTCTCAGCATTAGTTTTGTATTCCTTCATTTTGTCATCATATTTCTCTTCCCCTTCATTGGGAGCGACAGGCTCATCGAACTTGAATGCGTAGTCCAGATCCATGAGCTGGAAGGTCGTCATAAGTGCAAACTTCCATTTCTCGAAGTTGCTGCCGTTAAGTAGCTCAATCGCATTAACTTGAGCGGAAACAGTAGCAGCTGAAAATTTTAAAATTTTTCATTAGGAAAATGCATAATTAATTTGCATGAAAGTTAACCTTACGTTGGTATGATTAACAACATGCTCATAAGAATTTTTCGCATCACCGTTGGACAGAAACGAAAAATTTAACATAATTCATAACATGCAATAACAATTAACGTTGGTCAAAGAGTAATAGCATGGGAAAATTAAACACAACAAAAATAAACATAATTGATATCATGCAATTACAATTAACGTTGGTCCAAAAGTAATAGCATGAAAAATAAACATAATTCTCCAATTAAATTTCTCGTTGGTCTCATTCAATTAGAGACAGAGCATCAGGCAGCGGAAAAAAAATAACATAATATTTTCAGCAGCTTAAAGACATTATCCATTAATATTATTCATGAGCGACATAAAAAAAACATCAATTATACATGAGATATACTATAAATTCGGCCTAAGAAATGTGCAGCCCAAAACTTCATGCACTTCACGGCCGGGAAAAAAAGTTCCCCTGGTGCGGCCCAAAAACTCGCCCACGCGTGGCCCATAAAGCTCCCGCTTGCGCGCTGGCGGCCTACTTGCCCGTGCGGCCCAAAAACGCCAGCGCGGCCCGGCATAAAAACGTGCACGCGTGCAGGGTAGCCGGCCGAAATCAGCCCAAAATCCCGCGTGGCCCAAACATCAGTACGCCTGTGACTCATGTGCGCCGTCGGATCGCATCGGACGGTTGGCACGCACCGCAGCTGAGACAAAAAACTGGGGCAACCCTAACCCTAGCTCATATGCACTGGCCTCCACCCAAAAAAAGCGGAGAGGCGATAGGGGCGGCGCGCGCGGGCGCCCGCACGGAGCATCGGCGCGTCACGGCAGCGGCGGGCGCTCTACAGGGCGGCCGCGGAGCGGCGACGGCAAGGCGGCGCGACGGCGCGGAGCGGCTCCGGCCCGACGGAAGCGGAGTGGTGGCGAGCCGCGCTCGGCCGGAGCGGCGGCGCCCGCGCAGCGCAGCGACGCCGCGCCCACGGCGACGGTTCTCGCACGGAGCATCGCCTGTGGAGCGGCAGCGCCCGTAAGTCCCCTTTTTTTTGTTGAATTGCGGCCGATCTAAAACTTTATTTGGGATTTCTTTTCATTAGGGCTTTCGCTAAGATCCTCTCCTTCTAATTGCTGAGTCGATCCATTAAATCAAAAAGGCAACCAAGTTCGGTTGGGGCATTCTAGGGTTCAAGAAGATCTAGACACTGCTCTGATACCAAATGCTAAATTATACTAAGTCTAAACTTGAGTCATAAGGCCTTAACTCTAGATCATGCATGAACACCTAGGATTTATCGGATCGGGAAACTTACGGTCCGCAATGAAGGCCATTGAGCGAAGACCACGTGCCTGCGTGATGCAGACATGAGGGCGATTCGGTGAAGGTCAGGGAAACGTCGGAGTCCGGGAAGTCGCCGGCAACGTCCTGCAGTGGCGGCGGTCTTCCCGTTGCTGGCAGCGCACTATAGATCGGGTCTTAGGATTTGTGCAGGGTTTTGGCTCTCACGGGGACGAATTGGGAACCCTAACGTGAGAGGCCGGGACCCTCTTTTATATTGCGCTGCGCAACGGGGGACCGTAACCAAAATTGGTTAGGCACCCCTGATCAGGGCGCGTGAGGAACGGAAGACGTGGGCATCACCCCACGTCCCCTTTCAACCGTTTTAGCCTAGATCAAAAATCCAATAGTTAAATCAAAGCTGCGGCGGAGGTGCGGGAGCGGAAGAAGAAGAGAAGGGAGCAGCAGGGCAGGCACAGCAGCAGGAGCAAGAAGAGGTCATTGTGCTGCTGCCACAGGATGTCGGAACTGGCCACCAGGCGGAGGAGTGGACGGCGGAGCTCAGGATCACCGGGCTGCATTGCCAGAGATGCATGAGCAGGACCGTCGGGCACGTCTCGCGGTTCGAAGGTGAGAATTGAGTTTATAACACGACAAGCGTATCCATATGTCCATCCATCAGTTGATCCGCAAAGAAGAACACCTCTGAATAAATTAATTGCAAACCAACAAGCGAGTCTACTTGATTTTCAGGGGTGAAGGAAATAATGGCCTTATCTTTTGAGCTGTAGTTGATAGTTTTTTTATTGCGTTTTTAATATTATGGTTGATGGCGAAGACGTTGACATAAATGACATACATAATTTTAAACTCAGAAAGCAATTTAAATTAGCAGTTGTGAAAAAAGATTTAGAGAGACCATTCTATTTTATTAGACTTTGAAAAAAGTCGAAGCAAAAAGAAGGCTAATGGTTACCTCCCGGAGAAAATGAATAATCATGATCGAGAATAGCTACTTCTATTGCGGAGGGCTCGATGCCATTGTTGTAGCTGTTCCTTTCTCCTTGGTGTAAACCTTTGCTTTTGTTTGTTTTTGAGACGATAAACCTCTGTCTTAATTGTGCCGATTTCTTCTTCGTACCACTCCAAATTGCAGCGCAAGCTGAAACGCAAACGTAAACGAGGACCCAACGCCCAAGCCCGGCCCAATCTGCCTGACAGCCCGAGCACGAAAAAGGGTACGTGGGCCCACTAGACCGGGGTCCATTTAACCTACCCAGGATGCGCCCGGGCCAGAAACAATTACGAGGGCCGACACGGGAGGCCCATCCAGGCCAGCCAGTCAGCAGTCTGCGCTGTGGGCCCGGAGGTCGTTACCAGCGTTTGAAAATTTTCGGGCTTTTTGGACTTTTTTTGTTTTGCGGGGCCCGCGGTTTCGCCCACGTGGACGTTTCCGGAAGGAAGCCTCCACGAACGTGTCGCGGGTCGTGGCCACGTGGGCCCTTCGCGTGGAAATTCAAAAACCGACGGCTCGGGCGCGCCCCCGGCTTGGCTTCGGTGGCTCGCTCCCCCAATTCCGGGAAGGAAGCCACCGCCGGCGCCTCGGGGGTCGGGAAGCAGGGAACGTAACGGCCGGGGCGCCGCCGACTGGTCACGGGCGCGGCACTCATGTGTCCAGTGTCCTCGCAGCAACGCCACCATCACCCGTGGGCTTCGTTAGCGGCTTGGCGCAGGCGTGGCCACCGACAGGCGTCGGCAAAGAGGGCGGATTAGAGAATGGCAGTGGGGCAGGGCACTCTCGTCACCGTGCATTTCTTTGCAGAGAGATGATTAACGAATGTGTTTTCTGATGGTATAATAGTAAGGAATAACTGCTTTTGTTTTTAGTTTTAGCGTAAAGACGTCAGAAACTAATACGAAACATTCAATTTTTTAAAGTGGTCTTTTTATTCCTCTCGCTCTAGAGATAAGACAGAGAATTATAGACATATCATGCATTCCACTCCTCTCGCTCTCGTCTCGCGCACGTATCTCTCTCACATTTTTCTCACCGCTCGTGCCCTTTTTCTAAAAATTACTTTTTACAGTCACTACTATTCATTTTTGGCCAAAAACCATCGGTTATAGTTAATATGAATAGATCCAAAGTCAGACAGTAGCAATGGCCGAGTAGAGTATACATATGTTTGTACTTCTCATATTGTACTAGGTGCTAATTGCAAGTTAGGCTCTGCTCATTTCAGGTTAAGTTTATAGTTTCTGATTTATTTTTCACTATTCTTAAAATTAGGTTTTTCTAGCTTTTTTGAGCTTTTTTTGTCGGTTCTTTTTTCGTATTCGTTTGCGTTGTTCGTGATGGGCTAATCTGTTTTTTTTCTATTTTTATTTTTTAAAATTTAGTTACGTCAAATAAGCAACCATCAGTTACAGTGTAATTTTAGCTAGTTACAGTGTAATTTAATTATAAACCAGTTTATTTCAACTCAACCACACGGCATCTTAAATTGGAAGTTTACCACATGTTGCACGCCATTCTGTAGTTTAACTCCGCAGTACAGATCCAACAATTGGTAGTTCATGATCAGAAAACCAGTATTTGAATCTACATCTCCGACACCAGAAACACGTTCTAACTTAAACCCAGCCCGTATACAATTATGCTTTTGCAAGAATGTACACATCAATACCATCGCAGTCTCCCTTGCTCCCTTGCAAACTGAAACCGTTTGTTTCTTCAAAGATGCACGTGAAAAGTGCTTACAAATGCATGATCACATTCAAAAAAAGCCGCAAGGAACCAACCATTGAGAAGAATAACGGTAAGCAGCATGTTTCCAACTGGTTTACCGCTTAAACTATTGGCTAAAATTATACTGTAAAATCTATTAGTTTCTGGGAAAAAAATAAAAAAATTGAAAAAAAAACTATGCAAAGAAATAAGGAAGAAAAATAAAAGACAAAAATAGTCAAAAAAACTAAAAACTAAAATAAACTACAATTATAAACAGATATATTCTAAGTAATTTGTAACTCAAATAAACTAAAAATCAAAATAAATCGGAAACTAAAGTCCTCTTGGACGACTGCCGACTGCCGTGGCAGCGCCATCGCAAGCAGTCCGCGGAGCCACATTTCCTTGCGGGTCTCACCCTCCTATCACTCCGCCTAGTCGCCTACCCACCCGCACACAGGAGTACAGCAGCACCACTCCCCTCCTATTTAATTAACTCAGCCCCCGCCCCGCACCTCCTGCCCCTGCCTCCCAGAACCTCTCCTCCATCCGCGCGCCCACGCCCCCTGTAACCACCACCTCGGAGTCTGCGGAGGCAAGGAGGAGCCACCATGGGAGAGGAGAAGAAGGAGAAGCCCAGCAAGGACGGCGGCGACAAGAAGACGGAGGCGGCCCCGGCGGCGGCGCAGCCCATCGTCCTCAAGGTCGACTTGCATTGCGCCGGCTGCGCCAGCAAGGTCAAGCGGGCCATCAAGCACGCCCCTGGTACGTACAATCGATTAATTCCACCTTGCGGTTTGGCGGTTTGCTTGTTTGTTCTGACCGTCTGTGGTGTGCTGCGGCCGCGCGCAGGGGTGGAGGCGGTGGCGACGGACACGGCGGCGAACAAGGTTGTCGTGACCGGCTCGGCGGACGCGGTGGAGCTCAAGGAGCGCATCGAGGCCCGGGCCAAGAAGCTCGTGCAGATCGTCTCCGCCGGCGCCGGGCCGCCCAAGAAGGACAAGGACAAAGAGGAGAAGAAGGACAAGGACAAAGAGGAGAAGAAGGACAAGAAGGCGGACGGCGGCGAGAAGAAGGCCGATAAAGAGAAAGGCGGCGGCGGTGACAAGAAGGCCGATAAAGAGAAAGGCGGCGGCGGCGGCGACAAGAAGGCGGACGCCGCCGACAAGCCCAAGGAGCCCAAAGAGGTTGGTGGCTCGCCGACTAGAACTTCATCTGCCCCTGTCATGAGTAGTAGATGCAAATGGTCTAAAATTCCTCCGCTTTTTTTCCTTTTGTTTTGGATTCCATCAGGAGACGGTGACGCTCAAGATCCGGCTGCACTGCGACGGCTGCATCGACCGCATCAAGCGCCGCATCTCCAAGATCAAAGGTGATTTTTTTTTTGCGGCGGATTCTCCACATGGAATCAGGAATCATTAGAAAAAGTTCTGAAAGTTTTAGTAGCCAGGATTGACATTTTCTTCTTCTGATTCCAGGGGTGAAGGATGTGGCGGTGGACGCCGCCAAGGACCTGGTGAAGGTGACCGGCACCATGGACGCCGCCGCCTTGCCGGGCTACCTCAAGGACAAACTCAACCGGGCAGTGGAGGTCGTTGCGCCCGGCAAGAAGGACGGCGGCGGCGGTGGCGACAAGAAGGACGGCGCCAAGAAGGAGGACGGCAAGGACAAGGGCGCCGGGGACGGCGGGGACAAGAAGGACAACGACAAGGACAAGTCCCCGGCCGCCTCCGCGTCCGTGGTGCCGATGCCCCTGGCCGGCGCGGGCATGTACCAGATGCCACCGCCGTACGGGTACATGCCCTACGCCCCGGTCCCCGGCGGCTACTACGGCGGCGCCCCGCCGCCCAACCCCGCCTTCTACACCAACGCCGGCGCCCACTACCCACCATCCTACCCGTACCCCGCCCACGCGCCCCAGATGTTCAGCGACGAGAACCCCAACGCCTGCTCCGTCATGTGAGCTCGCTCGCGGGCCACTAGCCGTTCCTCCGCCCGCTGTATCAAACCAGAAAACCATGGCTTGGGTTTTAGCACTTGAGTTCATCATTAGCTAGTTAGATTAGTGCTCCGAGAGATTAGTAGACGTGTAAATACCAACAGTGAGTTTGTAATGTAATCCATCCATCCACCAACGATCCATCCGATGCAATTTTTGTCCTACTATTATTGGGAGTGTCTCCATAAAATTTAAGTAATATTTTATTGGGTTTTGTTAAACGTCATCCGGATATTTTCTTTATCCAGATTTAAGACTATTGAATTAGAGATTCAATGGCCATGAATTCTTCCCCTCTCTTTGAATTCTACCATCCCTTTTGGGAAAAAATCTCTCTTTAAAAATAAGGGTCTCTTGATCTCTAATCCAAATGTCTCTTATTGGATGTTTTCTATTTTATTTAAGAGTACTAGGATTTTAAGATTTACCTCATCCATCCTTTACTTATATAAATTCTCTTATCTTGCTCCATCATAAACCCTACCCTTTTTCTCATCCTCCCCTCAACTATATAAATTCTCTTGCTTCACCCCAAAACCCTACTCCATCTACCTCCCCTCCCCCCCTCACCGCACATCCCTATCCCAACCTAACTCGACTCCATACATGAGCGTTGTTCCAACCACTGGCTGCGATCTACTGCCCTTCTCTGACCCGCTGCAGTGTCATCGCCGGTTTGTCCACCGTCCCCGACCTCCCTCTAAATTCAAAGGGTTCCAGTGAACCCAACCAAACCCTAATTTGTTGGAGTAGTGACCTCCCTCTAAATTCAAAGGGTTCCAGTGAACCCAACCAAACCCTAATTTGTTGGAGCCACTGCTGGAGCTCTAACTGGAGCCGGAGAAGGAGGTAGAGCATGAATCTCGAGGCAAAATCATACGGTGAGAAATTTGAGTGCTCAATCCTAAAAACACTCAAGACTAATTAGCAATTTCCATTATTATTAACCACTAATATCATATTGCTAATTGTGTTTAATTAACGGTTGAATTGGTGATGCGTTGCTGTTGCCGGTGAGGTCAGCGACGTTGATCGACGGCCTGCCTTGTTCGTCTTCAGAGGGCTCGAGATGCCGCTTGCTTTGGCCGCGCACCGGCGTGATTAACTTAAATTTTGTTTTTTTATCTCGGTGGTGCGGTGATTATCCTGAGATGTGGACATTTTTGTTTCTTTGCAACTTTTTTACGGTGCGTGTTAATGCGATTTTTATATGCGAGGATAGTGTGTTATCCTGGGGTTAAGGGGTAATTAAGCATATCTTTAACCTTTGCTTAATGCTAATCGTACAATATTCGGTGTCAAAGAATGCATCAGCAACGTTAATTCTTTTCTGCAGAGTTAAGTGACAGGGATGTCAAGTTTTCAACCGTAAGTTCCCCGATCTGACGTCGGCACGAAGAGAGAAGATTTCTTAATTTGACGGCGTTTTCTATGTGCTGGTTTTGCGTCTGCGAGTATACGAAACAAACTTGTGTTCAGAAACTTCTGAAGCGGATAGTTAAATGGTGGAAACGATGGCATCCTTTATCTCGTTTGGTCTTTTCTTTTTCTGTTTCCTTGTCCAGCTTCTAGCCTTGCTGAGCTGAAAGTTGGGCCATGTTTTTTAGGCTAGCCCGAAGCACGCCGACACGTGGTGGGCCGTGTTGGCACGACACGAACGGTGGGCCGGGCCGGGCTTGGAAAACCAGCCCATTGGGCGGCACGGCACGACAAATCGTGTCGTGCTTGGGCCGGCACGGCACGGGGAGTACGACGGGCTAGAAACTATTTAAAATTAATTTCTTAACTATAATAAGCTGCACTCATGACTCTCCTTGAGTTTTTCTATTTGACTAGTTGGGCAGTCATATGCTAGATTGTCGGGCGATGAGCTAGATGTCCATGTACGCCATAGTCTAATTTGCACCAAGATATGCATACCATTGGACTAGATGACCAAGTTCGGAGGTGGAATAGTATGAGACAATAGAATCGAATTTTAAGTAGGTTTTTAATAAGGCGGGTAAAAGAGAAAGGAATATAGCGGCCACCGCTATCATTGTCGCTGTCGCTTTCGTCGTGTATAGTTACTTTAGGCTGGGCTTGGGTAGGCACGGCACGAACGTCAGCACAGCGGACTTTGGGCCGTGCTTGGGCCTGGCCGAAGGCAAGGCGGGCCGGCACGGCACGACAGGATGACTAGGCCGAGCCGGCACGGCCCGAAGCAGCCTGAAGCACGGTGGGCCCGGGCCGTGCTAGCACGGCACGGCCCAATTCCCACCTCTACTTGCTAGTTCAATGCTTGTACTAGCATCGGCTCGTCTGAACGAGGGATTCGCGTTTTGGAGGGGCATTTCTGCGTCGTCGCTCGGTCACGCCCCGAGATCACTTTATCCTGTGATATATTGGGCCCGTTTGGAACGCGAAAACGTTTTCTTGATCTTTATAGGAGGAAAGTATAAAATTTCCGTGTTTTAAATAAAACTTTAGAAAATGATGGATCATAATATTAACGATTTGTGTCCAATAAGAAGGCTTGAAAGACCTACTAGGAATTTTGGAGCAAAAACCTTTTTTCTTCCACACAATAAGAATCTATCTTGTTTGAAATAGCAACCAGATGATTAGGCTCAGTTCTTTTCCACTTATATCTTATGGCTTAAGGCTTATGTTACAGTACTACATTTCAAACGGTGCTTTTTTTAAGACAGGGGTCAACAGAAAAATTGTAGTAAAAAAGTATACTGAGTTTAGTTGTATTGGCCAAAATCACATACGACTATTTTTTTCTCTATGTATTGCCTCTCACAAATAGGCAGAATTTAAAATTTTAAGTCATAAATCATGAGTCATAGTCCAAAATAACTTACCCTAGCTCGTGTGGTGTGAATCGTTTCATCACCTAGACCTGCCCCTTCACTTGATCGACCCAGTGGCGGATCCAGGAAAAATTTTAGGAGGGGCTGAACAAAAGCGATACAGCGACATAACTCCACTATGCCCCTCCTACACCATACATCCATAGCTAAAAATTTATGGGGGGCTCCAAGGGTTCGGTAGCGGTAGGGGGGGCTCGAGCCCCCTGCCCCACCGCTGGATCCGCCCCTGGATCGATCGTATGTGGCAACCCTCGAGTCGTACTTGTCATTGCGCGTGCCGAATGGAAGCCAATTGAGCCGGTGAGCTTGGACGTGCATCACAGTGATTTCATGCTGCAACGAGTTTAGTTTGATCAATCATCACGAAGACATGGACTGGGCATTAATCAAGCCGGTGAGCTGATGTCTTTTGGTTATGCTTTTCGAGATAGCAGTAAACAACAGAGATGTTGACATAGATGGCGTACTCGCTGGTGGGCTTGAGAAGCTATTTAGAGAAACCGTTTGAAAAGCCATTGCATTAATTTTAGTTTCGGGAGAAACCGAAACTAAAAGCTATCTCAAAAGTCCAAAAAGACCAATGTTTTTCATCTCGCAATGATGGTTTTTTTTTGGGATTCATCTTTTGACTTTTCTACAGTAACTAACTTTTAAATGAAATGTCCTTTTAAGACAGGATCTACAAATTGATTGTAGTATATACTGTAATGACTTTATCTATATTGATTAAAATCACACATAAATCTATCTTATCTCATACTCTTTCCTATAATCTTTTTATCAACCGTTACTATTTATCACTTAGGTAAAACCTATCCGTTATATCTAAAAGTACAGGACCGATAACTGAGATCTGAGGATCGCAGTGTGTGCCACCTCAGGCTGTTTGTCCCTGCTTGCTTGCACCCCTGTCCGTGATGAGAGACGCGCCGTGTGTCTGTGCGTTTTTCAGACTTGTCAGGTCACCGCGAGGTCTGTCAAGTCCTAGTGGTTTCTGTGTGTCCTGATTCCGTCCGACCTGACAGGCACTGCTACATGTATGTCGGTACACGTACCGCGGACTCGATCGCCAACGTTTGAAGGGAATCTTGAAGGGAATCGATTGATTGGAACTTTGGAAGTTTTGGCAAGCAAGTGGTCTATGCAAGGATGTGGTACACTCCTCCGGACGATTATATTAAGGCCCCGCCACCCCTCTTGGAGCTGTTCAGAGCCATTTTGTGCCAAACGAGGTAAAACAAAATAGTTTCACCTAAGGAGTCCCTTAAAACATGCTGAGACAAAAGATATATACGAGATGGAGCTGAAAAAAGTAGCTCCACCCGACTCCATCCGCAGGCCCGCATGCAACTGCCCTTATACTTTCGTGAATTTACGCGATCTGCCACCGGCTCTTCTATTCTCCCATTCCTGTTCCTCTGTTCGGTCTTATCGTCTTCGACCGTGAAGGGAGCGCCGCCGCCATGAAATATTGGTTGCTAAATACTTTGTGTTATTTGAAATTTTAATTTTTTTTGAATTCAAATTTACTCGGATGAAAAATCATGTAGAAACATACGGCTCTTGATGTTACTACAAGCCAAATAGACATGGGTATATTGGACAATTGACATATCTCAACCATGCATGTTAAACAGGTGGAGTTGTTTTGCCAAACAGTCTACCAAAACAGCTCCAGCTCCACCGGTGGAGCTGTTCGTGGAGCTGAAGCCAAAAAAACAGCTCCACTTGTGAAGTGGAGCCGTGCCAAACGGGGCCTAATTAGCAAGCGTCCGTTAGTAACGACTATGAGACCGCCACACAACTTCCTCCTCCTTATTGTTTTTTTTATCATTTATGGTTTCTTCAGATAAATAAATAAAATAATTTTTGTGTTAGTTTTTTGAAGCAGTTTATTGAAACAACTATTTTAAAATGACTTATTGGTTTATTAGCATTCGATTCATTCACATAAACTCTTACATTAGGGCCATAATCCATCAGTCACAACTGAAAAAAAACGTACCCTAAAACTATGTTGCAACATATGAATTTTTCTTGATATGTTCTGTAAAATGAGACTGTTCCTATGAAAATTCTGTAAATTCGTGTTCCAGGCACAGCCCAGTCCGGGGAGCGGTCACTGCCATGCGCTGCCGAACCTTGGGGGCCAGCCGCTAGCTTTTGCAACGAACGCAAGTAGAATAGGGTTTTCGAGAACCTTCGCTGTATAAGTGCTTGCAGTAGTAGCTCATGAAGAGACCTCGACGCTGCCATATACAAAGGGTCCCAAAAAGAGTGCAATTATGAAGGACAAGCAGAACAGGCCTAGTACAAGTTCCAACTGCGAACAACCTATTTGGCTACTGAATGTGCGTGACAGTGTCGCTCTCCCAGTACTAGTACTTCGCTTTGGAGGTGCCGGTACGTACGCACTATGCTGTACAACGAGATCGTTTTCTATTGATTTCTAGAGGGTGCCAAGCAATGACAATTGAAGCTCGGCAAAAAAACCAAGAAAAACACAATGACAATTGAACTCTTACAATACACCCGTTCCCTCTAGGAGAAAGGGACATCACAAACAGGAGCCATTTGGCTGCAAGATCCACACTTTAGATGGTAGTTTCATACAAAGAAACATCTTTTCCTCGTAATTTTTCGCAGTGGTCGATCTAGACCGGTGGTTCGCCAACTTACATGGCCTAAACAATGCAACCTTACTTGGGACACAGGAGTTTTTTCTAAATACCTACGAAAGTTGAAATGTTACCTGTAAACTTTCTGCAAATTACTATAAAATCCTTGCGTCACAGACGGATCCTAGGAGATTTGGGTGCAGATAATGAGATCGAAACGCCTCAGTCTGGCAGAGCTGGATCACGGAGCCGTGGGATGGGAACTCCCGCCAAAAGAGGTAGAAAGGCAGCAACCCTTTGCGCAAAGACTCGTCCCCTCTTTTCCTTTTCGTCCTCTGCCCCTGCCAACATTCTCTCTCTTTTCTCCCTTTTCCTTTGCGCTACTGTTCATCCTTTTTCCCATCATGAAAGCATGGGATCCGTACATCGTCTAGGGAATCTACGAAAAAGGATAGGAGGGAAACAAACAACACAACTTCCATGCAAATATGCAGTACTAGTGTACTTCTTTCTACCCATTTCATCTTTTTTCCCACATGCTTGCTCCTCTTTAGCTCTTGCCACTTCAAGGAAACCTCCTGCCCACATGAGCTGGGGGGAAGGGGACAAGCAGATCAGGCTTTCCCGTTCCCTCTTTCTAGTAGCTTGCTGCGCAGAATTGTGCTGCTGCTGAAGACGATGACCATGTGAGGATGCCTGTGCTTGCCAGCCTGCCTGACATTCTCCTCTGTACCGTCCCTTCCCCCTGTTCTGGTGCAGCGTTTGGCCCGTGCTTTCGATTCGAGCCATGCCCAGCGGCGAACTGCAGCAAATTTGGTGAGGAATGATGGCAGCTTGGACGCAGAGCCGGTGCTTCGGATTCGCGTGATCATCGCATCGCCTAGGTGCAGGTACGGCATGGTGCTACCTACGCACGTTGCCATGCCTTTTCCTTTCAAGCGTCAGATCGAATATCTACACTCATTATCTATCTTGGCAAGGTAGCACTTGGCTGTAGCTGGAGTACATTGCAGCGGTTCTGTTAATGTAGCATTTGTTGTAGCGATTAATCCTACGTGTTGTTGTTTTTTTTTTGAAAATTCATACTCTACCACACCAAAAATTAGTTTGGGCTGGAATGCCACTTCACATATTGACTTCTATGATATACCACCCCCAAACATATTTAGATCTATACTATACAATTTTCACTCATTTATTGCTTTTTCCTTAGTTTTATAGCATTTGATCCATACGAAAAATCACATATACCCTTGGCCAGAGGTACAATTGTAGAAACATACCGGAATCTATTTATTACTAAAAGTCGATGATAGACATTTTAGAGTCACTTAGAAAAAAGATAAATAACTAGAAATTCTCAGAAAAAATAAAATATCTGACCCTTAATTATGTGAAACATATTTTAGCTAACAAACATGAACCATTGGATCTGCCGAGAGACTACTTGGCTCGCACGTAGGAAAGGACGTCTGTCTTCCGCACGACTCTTAACTATGTTTAAGAGTTGTATTTGTTTTTGGTTCATGGACGTGGATGTTTTAACTATTCGGAGAGAGAGAGTGTGTGTATAGTAATGATAGGGGCACGATGGTGTTTGGGCACCAAGCCTCTCTGCCTTTGGATTACTTTTAGATACGTGCTAGTGTGATTGAGACTTTCCACTGCACTAGCACGCATCTAAAAGCAATCCAAAGGCAATGAGGCTTGGTGCCCAAACACCATGGTGCCCCATTTCAGCGTCCTATATGTATATATATATATATATATATATATATATATATATATATATATATATATATATGTATGTATGTATGTATGTATGTGTGTATCCTATTTGGAGAGGCTGTTGCATATACGTATGAAAATCCAAAATCCAAGTCCGTTTAGTTCCTATCCTAGAAGGCACATATAAAAAACAAACTCGTACGTGCATGCACCAAATGATAAGCCATATGTTTGTCTTCATTATTGACCCTTCCTTATGTATACCCTAGAAGAGACGTATCATAATCAAGCACAGAACAACAAGCCACAATAACACAGATGTTTTACTATGGTGTTCAAAAATTTGATGGTTTCTCCTAATTCACGTTGAGGTAAGTCCAAACGAATTGGATCAGCTCCACGAATTAAGCCTAACCACCTCAATCCACTAAGATCGCTCTTCCTCCATTCCGAAGATGGTGAGCACCACACCACTCACAACAAGCTGGGCCTTCTCATAAGCTATTGTACATTGCAGCGGCTCTGTTAATGTAGCATTTGTTGTCGTGAATAATCCTATGTGTTTTTTAAATTCATACTATACCACTCTAAAGGTTTATTTGGGCTGAGATACCACTCTAAAGATTGACTTCTATGATATATCATTCTACACACATTTATATCTATACTGTACCAGTTCCACTCGTTTATTGCATTTTCCTTTACTTTATAGCATTTGAACCATGCGAAAAGTCAAATATACACTTGGCCAGAGGTACAACTGTAGGAACATACCAGAATTGACAATATTAATAAACAACTAATGACTTGCAGATTAACATGACAGGGAATCTCCCTTATGTGGCTACTTGATTACCTGATAATAATCACAGTATCAATTTTAATGTTGAAGTAATAATGATAGCTCAAGTGCAAAAGTTCAAGACTACCATCAAGTGTGCTGCAAACTAGACCATTGGCCATTGCTGCCTGCAACTTTGGTTGCACTTTCCAGGTGTCGGCATATTTCTGTCACGTGAAAAACCTAACAAAAATATCAATCTCTACTCCTTAAAAGGAGGAGTTAAAGGTGATGATGCATCCTACACTTCCTTCTCTTTTCACTGCCTTTTTTGATTGTGCTCGCGTGGGCCCCACTTCAAAAGTTCCTCACCTACTACCCCTCTCTCTCCCACCCATCTGCTTTTCTTTACTATTATTCTCTACTCCTTAAAAGGAGGAGTTAAATGTGATGGTGCATCCTACACTTCCTTCTCTTTTCACTGCCTTTTTTGATTGTGCTCGCGTGGGCTCCACTTCAAAAGTTCCTCACCTACTACCCCCCTCTCTCTCTCCCACCCACCTGCTTTTCTTTACTATTATAAAAGAAGGTGTTGGTGGTGGGTACAGCCTCCCCACCCCTTCTTAAAAAAACAGCCCGACTAAAAAAACCACCTGCGTTTTCTCGCCTCCTCCCCCGTCTTCCGCGTCTCCCCGCCTCCTCCTCCCCCCGCGCCGCCGCCTCCGCCGCTCCTCCGCGCCACCGCCTCCTCCCCACCCAGCGTCGCCGCCGCCTCCTCCCGCTACTCCTCCGCTCCGCCCTCGCCTCCGCCTCCTCCTCCTCCTCCCCGCGCTCCTCCACTCCGCCCCTCGCCTCCCCCCTAATCCACCGCTGCGCCGCCGGCGCCGCCTCCTCCCCCACCCCTCCGCTCCGCCCTCGCCCCCTCCTCCCCACCCCGCGGCGTCGCCTCCTCCCCCGCTCCTCCACTCCTCCCCCTAATCCACCGCTGCGCCTTCTCCTCCTCCTCCCCACACCCCTCCGCTCCGCCGCCGCCTCCTCCCCCGCTCCCTCGCCTCCTCCTCCCCACCCCGCGGCGCCGCCTGCTCCTCCCCCCCCACTCCTCCGCTCTGCCGCCTCCTCCTCCGCTCCTCCACTCCGCTGCACTGTTCGGTTGCCATTTTTTCGATTCGGTACGCTCACCAAGTCCTCGTACCCCTCCCCCCTCTCTCACGCGCGCTAGCTTGATCGATCTCATCTGTGTGTATGCATGTGTGTGTGTGATTGGTGATCACACACAGTTCACACCCTGAACCCTAACCCTAGACCAAATCGAGCCTTCTGCGCCGACCCACCTTCCAAGCGGCCTCTGCGTCAGTTCCCCACCTCTAGGGTGCTGCCTCCGCCATTCCATTGCCTTGCATTTGGTGGCGGCAATGGCTGGGAACCGTACGGTGGCGTCTGATGCGGCTTCCGAGTCGGGGGTTTGGTCGGCTGAGGTGAGATTTCAGCTCCTCCTGATGGATGCTTCATAGATTAGATAAGATGTTAATTAATTTTTTCCCCTGTATTGGA
This sequence comes from Dendrocalamus latiflorus, assembly GCA_017311315.1. Classification (NCBI taxonomy): domain Eukaryota; kingdom Viridiplantae; phylum Streptophyta; class Magnoliopsida; order Poales; family Poaceae; genus Dendrocalamus; species Dendrocalamus latiflorus. The sequence continues at coordinate 7,733,453 of CM029678.1, read as the reverse complement.
AGGAAGTAAAACTTGTGAATGTTCATTTCCTCAGTTGTGCAGATTGTAGAATTTTGGCCTTGCAGTGACTGGTTGGTATATTTGCAAAGGGAATCTGAAGCTTTCCAGGACCCTGGGTCATGTAGCTCCTGAGTACTTATTAGATGGTATGACCTTTTTTCTCTCAGCTTCTGCTACTATTTGTAGACAAAGCTTTAATTGTCAACAGTAAAATACTAAAAGTGAGTTCCATGACTTACTACAACATCCTGATTATTAAATGAATTTAAATATTGTGTTTCTGATAGCTTCTATGAAATTTAGTTGCTTTTGGTTAGCTTGTATAGAAGAAATTTATGTTCAACCTAAATGTGGTTTTGACCAAAGTTAGTATTTGATGGGTGCATATGGTAGAAAATTACCTATTTGAGTTTTCACTTGGCCTTTTGTTTTGTTGTTACAAGAAGGATATCTATTAGTCATACTCTGTTGTGAAATGTAGATTTTGTGTCCCTCAAATGAGAAGCACATGTGCTACTCCAACATGACACTACATCGAAAATTAGTTTGTTGGTTATGTTCTGTTGTGATATATAGATTTTGTGTCCCTAAAATGAGAAGCACATGTGCTACTCCAACATGGTGCTACATCTAAAATTACTCTATTAGTTATTCTCTATTGTGAACCAAGGCGCTTTTTCCTTTTGTCATGTTTGCTCAGAACCCCTGAATCATTGCTTTTCATTTATATTGCCATTCAGATATGGGACTAGGAGCTATAGGTCATATTGTTTGGAGTGCAATTACAAATGGGTTTGAATTTATTTTTTATTTTTGTACAGGCACCAGGGTACGAACAACAATCTGCAACAGATGCTTAATGTTTGCACGAGAGGAAGGAAGGAACTAGGGTCTAGCCGGAGATTAGATTCACATCTGTCGAGGCTATTTGGTATATATCAGTAAGTTTGGTAGTATTTTGCTTTCTATGAAATAACTGTCAGTTTTTGTGTTAGTTGTGTAATTTCTGTTTTTTAATTGCTTGTTTCTCTGTCCAGCTTAGTGGTGGCCTATGCTAGGGCTTTGAGCTTTGTTGTACTTCAACCTTTTGAGCTCAAGAGTTTTTTTGTTGTTCTTCTCAATGGCAGTTTAGTCTGGCAAATTTTCTTGACTACACAGATGGAAATCTGAAATCAAGAAATGCATGTAGTATATGCAGCCTGTGGAGAAATTCTGAAGTGTTGCAGGCTAACTTGTTGTTAATAGTCTTTGCTTGGACATGTAGGCCTCTAGGGTCCTAATTCATTTGAATTTTGAATATGTAAGATGGCACTGCTTTATAAGTTGTTAACAACTGGTTTGGCACTATGGGGTGTGAATTTAAAGCTTTGGTTCCTCATTTCTTTCAAATAGGATCATCCACTTGTGGTACGTGGGATTGGAGTTTTTCTGTGCCGTTGATTAAATGGGTATTTATGCCTGCTATTGATGGTATGTACTCAATTTTGTCAATGTGCTTTTCTTATGGGCAAATGGATCATTACCTACTGTAAAGGACTGCTGATAAATAATACTAGATTATATAACTCATAATAATATTTATGATTTTAAAGGACTGTTTGATTAAAGGACTGCCGATAAAAATGGGTCAATGTTGACCTTCGTCGTCAGAGATGGTGGCGAAGCCATTGGAGTAGAGGAAGACGGTCATGTCACCTAAGATTCCGTGGTGCGAAGTTGTCAGGAGCCAACACAAGTAACTTGTAGGAGGAGGTAAAGGGAAGTGAGAAGAGTCTGGTAAGGGGTTAGGTTTTAGTCACTATTCACCATGGAGTCTTTTACGATGATAATAATTTAATCAATTGTATTCCAAGGATAACTATTAAATTTAACCGGTGTCTTTAGAGAGGGCTAGACTTCAATTTCAAAAACCATCTTTAGTATGACCATTCCATTTAATGCATGTCCATTGGAACAGAGCTTAATTAAATAGATGATTTGTGATACTATGATCTAAACTATAAAAACAAAATACTATGAGTTTAGAACATGTTGTCTTATTTATTTAATATCCGTTGCAACGCACGGGCACTCTACTAGTGTTATACAAAAAACTGAAGTCAAAAGGAGAAAGAAAACTTTTGGAAATTTCAGCAAACACATTTCCATATAGGCTGAGGGCATAGATGACTTTTCTCATGGGTCCAATGCTATGAAACAAACGGAAAGGCAAGAAATGTGTGGAAATGGTATACTATAGATCTAAATGTGTTTGGAGTGATATATCGTGAAAATCAATCTTCATAATAGTATTTTAGCCTAAGCTAACTTTTAGAGTGATATAGTACGGTTTTTTATTAGACTTTGGATAGGATGCGTTACCAATGCTTCTTTGTCTAGCTGTGATCTTCCTCAGGGAAACCACACGAGTTTTTAACACGAATGACAATTTTCATAGATTAATTTGGTTTATTGGTAGTACAAGAGGTGATTTACAACCTATGCAGTTTTTCTATTTGGGCACACCGAGACATTAGCCATGCATTTTCGAAGAAACTAAGTGCTACTTATTTAGGAAAGTTTCTCGAGAATCCCCCCTTTTCGGCTGGTTCAGCGGCGGATCCAGCGGTGGGGCGGAGGGGGGGCTCGAGCCCCCCTACCGCTACCGGACCCTTGGAGCCCCCCCTAAATTTTTAGCCATGGATGTATAATGTAGAAGGGGCTGAGGTCGAGCTGAAGGTACTTCAGCCCCTCCAAAAATTTTTCCTGGATCCGCCACTGGGCTGGTTCGATGCATTGTTCCAACTTTGAAGAATCCCATGCATATTTAGGCCATGTTCCTTTTGGCTGAAATGATCACTGTAGCCCATGTTAGTTTTTAGGTATTCAATTAAAAAAGTAAAAAAAACACTATTATATATCCACAGATAATATAAAGAAAAAAGAAAAAGACACGTGAAAATACTAATATATTTTATAATAGCTTTTGACTTTTAAAAGATTGAAGCCATAATTCTTTCGCTATTTACAATGGGGCCTTAGGCCAACATGACCAGAGAAGCCTTTTTCAACTTTTTTCATGATAAAAATGATATCCTCGATCTGCCCCTTAATTGGTGGGTGGAGTGAGTACCAAAGGGATTAGCAATATTGGAGTTGTTGGGCATGCTCTAACAACGCTGAATAATATCATAACAGATAGTACTTACTCCAACTTAAAGCTCAGTTTCAAACATCTGCTGACTTCTGGTTTCAGAAGCTAAAAACTGTTTAAGATGTGTTAGCTTTTTAACATATTTTGTATTTACATTATCAATGAAGATATAATGATATTTTATTTTTTTTTCTATTTTTATTTTTTATTTAATTGAATATTTTAGAAAAGTTAACAACCGTTATAGAACTATTTCAGCAAGGATTCAGCAAGAATTCAGCAAGAAAAAAGCCAGAAGCCACGGTGCTTTTGAATAGAGCCTAAGTACTACACTAATTAAATTTGTCGTCTAAGCGCTAATTGATGAAAGCTTTTGCTTGAGCTGGTTAGCATCCGGCCGCCATGCATGCATGTTTCATCCCACATAGCTTGAAGTATTGTGATTTTCCCTTCGCATCATGACCGAATTGTGAACAGAAGCAAATGTGTAGCGCATTTGTTCAATGGGAGCATGGATCACCCTCCAACAAAAGCTCCCCAAGTTGCATTGTACTCCTACACGGCTGCATGCGTTGAAAAAGGGAAGAAAAAAAGAAGAGAAAAGGCAGCACCTATACTCCTATTAGCATTACTTAAGTATTCACTAATGAATGGCTTTGTACCAACACCATCGCAACAATAACAAAGTGGAACGCTTTCTTAATTTGACTAACTGCAACGTACGAAGGTAAAAATACTACTAGTACTAATCGAGAAATTAATTTGGTCAGGTAGTACAACACAACACGCACAGCGGGTTCGGCAGCTCTACCGCTGTTGGCTTATGCCATTTGCAATAGCAGTACACTTTTGAACGGTGTATTTTTTAAGATAGGATTTATAGATAAATTGTAGTATAAACTGTATCAAATTCAGTTATACCGATCGAAATGATATACGACTATTTCTTCTATGTATTGCTTCTCACAGACAGCATAAAATTTTAAAAATTTAATCATAAATCATAAGGCAGAAATTTTCAGGGAGAAACGGGCGAGAAGGAACAAAAACGACACCAACGCCTGGACGGGCCCTCCCAAGAACCGAACGAAAGCAAAGCCGTGCAAGCAACGGGGACGTCGCGCCACCTTGCTTGATCCTGACACTAGCGATCGAGCGGAGCACAGCCGGCGCGTGCGTTGCGGCGTCGCGTTCGGCGACCTTGACGCCCACGGCGCGTAGCACGTTCCGTCATCTCCGCGCGCGCGGTACGTGCGTACGTGCAGGCGCAGCGCTCGGTTTTGAACGGGACAGCTCGTACGCGCGTCGCTGTCCCACAACTCCAATAGTGCTAAACAGTTGGATGGCGAGCTTCCGTACGCTTAGAAGAAAGCGAGGGAACCGGCCGGTGCGCCGTCGCGTCGGGCTAAACGGGTAAGACGGCGACTGACTGCTAGCGACACGAACTGCTCTCGGGCAGTGGTGTAAAGGGGGAACATAATTTCCGTGACACCAATTGTATATTCTCAGCTACCGACCGGAATTTAACAATTCAAATCTGCTTTTATATTCTCAGCTAGTTTCTAGATAAGTAGTTAGCTTATATAATATAACATCGATAAATATCATATCTATACATATATATAACAATAAAATGAGTACTTAATATTATATAAGTAAACGTAAATAGATCTTATGATCAGTTTTTACATCATGGACCGATGACCAAATGGGTTTGTTCATAACTAAGCAGCGGAAAAGTAAAGCAAAAGAGGGTCTCTGCCATTGGCAATCAATTGGGGGCTAAACCTAGCCCTAATCTTCGCCTTCCATGTCATAACTGGTAACATTGATGAATCCATGCACCGACTCATCACTTCTGTCATCTAAAACCACATAGTAAGCAACAATGAGTACAAAAGTACTCAGCAGTCCCTATAGCAGAATGCAAGTGAATATATGTATATCTACATGCAAAGCTTGTCCAAGTGAAGGTCATATGTCCTTTGCATAAATCCAATTTGTCAAATGTACTAATTTAGCTAATTTTGAAACCTATGACTTAGCTCCATACCTATGACTTAGCCATTTTTACATTAAAACCAATACCCATTTTTGCGTCAAGATCATCATCAGAGTGAAATCCCCTTCTTTCATTTATATTTCCAAATTTTGTTAATGCAACTATTACCAACTATCCATTAATTTATGAAAACTACGTAAGTGTGATGCTTTAATACTTTTGCCCATGTCTGGGGGTATAACTATTCGAATATATTTTTAACACTCTGCAGAGCTTGTATAGTTTTACCCACAAAATACAATTAACTTATAATATCGGCCACTACATGTTTTTGTAGGTGCACGAATGAGAAAAATCATAACAAGCTTTTACATTGCTTAGCTTCGATGCTTACTCCTGCTCCATGGTGGAATCCCATAACATTGGCGACAGCGATCATTCCCATCCCGGGTAATGTCTCACCCAAAAAACGTTATCATTCCAAGCTATGTTTTCAATAAGAGACCTTGTTGTTAGGGAGTCTACGACCCTTTACGTTTATAAAATCCACAAGGACAGTGACTGTTACGGGTCACTACCAATAATCATAGTAGAAATCCATAAATTCACATACCCATATGGTTACGTAGGATTCATATCGGAGCTAATCAAATTAGTAGGCCAGGTCTATCCCATAACTAGATTTGTGGTTGCACGATTTGTGTGTAGAAAAGAGGAGCACAAGAATTCAATCCTTAAATGACTCAGACGAGACCAACCACAAACTCAGAGTTCGTGTAATATCTATACAACTATTCAAGAAATGACACATACAATCCCTGTACAACCAATCCAAAAATGACACGTGCAATCTTTGCATGGCCAATCAAAAATGGCACGTGCAATCCATGCATGGCCAATCGAATATGTATAATCGCTGCATCGGTCTCCAACCATCCACCCACCCTAGTCTCTACCATTTTAGAAAATATTTTTCTATTCCTAGTGGTAACCCATGTTATCATCCCATTATCATGTTTTCAAATTTATTTGGTAATATTTGTATTTTATTCTATAACTAAGGTATTTCTAAGCACAACTATAATCTACTAAAGTTTAACAAATAGTAGAGTTATTATCATTATAAGTATCCTAATTGACATGGCAAGGGAATACCAACATTCAAGAAAGGAAAATATTAACTAGCCAATCAACCTTCAACGTAGCATTTTTAACAACTATCCATAATAAGCATGCATTTGTATTCGAAAGTAAAATATTTGCATTTGAAAACTAGGTTTAATATGATCAATTATAAGAACTTGGTTTGATCAAATGTGGCCGGTATATGATCTTGTTCGTCAGCGATGGGAGCACTTGAAGCATTGAAGTCTATACACACGAAATTTACTGTATTCAACACAACATTCAAATAAAATTCGAACTAGGTTTTAAATTTAGATAAATTTAGAAGAAAAAAATCACTAGATTTGGATTAAAATGAAGAAGTTATGACCTTCCAAAGATTAAATCGCAGTGAAATTCTAGAAATTAAAAATCTCTAACAGGTGTGATCGGCCATTATTTTCATTTTTTTACAATTTTTTCTAAGAAAACTTCCAATGGCTAACAAGTGAGGTATAGTGGGTTTTAATTTCTTTTTTAATAATTTTTATTTAGGAAATTTAGAGATGCTGACAGGTGGGGTCATGATTTAAATGGACTTGGTCCACATGACTGTCTACAAAGAACGGGACCCACATGTCGGTGACAGTGGTCCATGGACTTGGTTTATGCGATAGTTCAAGGGTGCGGGTCAGTCACAGTCTTAAACTAGACTTAATTAAGATTCTTAACCACATAGGGCCCACATGTCATACTAAGGCTAAGTATGTGCTTAACAACTAACTTAATCATTAACTAACTATCTGACAACTGAGGCCCATCGGTTAGTGAAACTAAGTAGGGAGCTAATATTGGAGCTCTTTGGTGAGCTCACCAGTGGCAAGGGGGTTGGCATGTGCAGTTAAGGGCCAAAATGGAATGCACGGACTAAGAGCTAGCTTTTGGTGGTGACGGCGCTCGGCAAGGCATAACACAACGGTAGCTATCCAACGCTAGGCAGCGGTATAGTGGCGACAGCATAGAGCCACACTAAGGCCAAAGCGAAGTGCAGGAAAGGTTCAGGGGCTGCTAGAGTTGGTGGATGGAGGCTGGCGACGAGCAAGGCAACGATGACATGGTAGTCAACGACGAACTTTGAAATTTCTACCTAGCTTCTTTAAATTGAAGGTGGTTTCATGATCTACGAGCTAGGGCTTCAATGCACTGCTACACATGAACACACGTGAAGGGATGAGCTTGGGCGTGCGTGCGAGAGAGAAGGAGAGGAGGAAGAAGCACAGTGCATTCCTGACGGGTGGAACTGGAGCCTACATGACGGTGTTAGCAAGAGCAAGCGGGAGATTGGGTTGCAGGCATGAGCGAGCGCATAGGAGTGGGCTGGTTTGGCCGGGCCGTGGTAGGGAAGAGAAAGGGAAGGGCAAAGAAAGTGATCCACGGGCAAAATAGGGAACAGGTGTAGGATCAAGAATAACCGACTAAAGAGTGGGTGAATAGGAGGTTTTTAAATTATTTAGGTTAAATTACAATTTTAGTAAGTATGAACTCAAATAAAATTGTTTTGCATAATCAAGGTCTAAATTCTCTAGGTTTCATTAAGGCACCACAAAGCTATGTCAATACTTGATATAATTCTAGCTACACAATTTCATTGAAATAATTTGCTAGAAATGTAAATATGAAAAATAAAGACAAAGAGATAAGCCCCAGTGGAGACAATTGATGCTTTCCCGTGGTCTCAAAGACTTGCCGGTCTTCCCTAATCCACATTGAGGTAAGCCTAAATGGAATGGATCGGCTCTACAAATTAAGCCTAACCAACTCAATTCCACTAAGGTTATTCTTCCAACACTCCAGAGATGGCGAGCACCACACCACTCATAATTGTGTCGGGTATCTTCACAAACTTCTTTAAAAAGATCACCATACAACCTCCTCTAAGCTGTCTAGGTGTCAGCAATCACCAAGAGTAATAAGTCACAATATTTGCTTGAAGGTTTTTGTAGTGCCGCAAGGATCAACAAATGATGCAATGCACTTAAATCCTCTCAACAACCTTAAAAAGTGAAAATGGAGCAAATGAGTTATAGAGAGTGTAGCAAAGGCTTAAGGTTATTCAACGAGATCCAAGAAAAGTCCCTTGTTATTGGTGGAGAAGTATTTATAGCCTCCACCCACTAGGATGACCGCTGGGATCAAAATCTAAAAAAATAAGGAAATAATATATCACCATGTAGTGGCTGGTACTACTGTACCCACTATTCAACGGCTACTTAAGGTTCAATAAATACACAAAAACTAGCTGTTACTTCAAATATCGGTAGTACCACATTGATAAGGGCCGATAGTACCGTTTATACGGCTTATTAGCATATCAGTTTGTCCGCATAAGCGCTTATGCTAAAGTAAAACATTATCAACCACAGTCGAAACAGACTCCTATGATTAACGCGGTCATGGGTACTGACTGAGTAGGGATGGAAAATGGTAAAGGATAATCCATTTTATCCCATATTCGTGTCCGAGAAAACGCGAATGTGGTAAGCAAAATTCATATTCGAGAAAGTTTGTATCCGTATTTGAGAATGTGCATATTCATATTCGAGAATGTTTGTATTCGTATTTGAGACTATTCGATTCATATTCGATCCGTTTTCATTCCTGGCAACCTCGTTGGGAATGATTGTAGGAAGCAATTTTCTGATAAACCAAGATTCACAAGAAGTGAAAATTACTTTGTATAATTTCCAACTCTATGTAATACACTGCTAGTTCGTGTAAATATATAGTCATGTTACATACATTTATTCTACAATATTTGTTACAAAAGTTTTTGGATATTTACATTCGACCAAATTAAATACATGTTCAATTCCAAACGCAATCCATAGAGTCGTTTTCGCTGTATCTATCAAGCAGCTTAGCAGCTAGCCCTTTTCGCTAGTGGGGATGTCAAAGTTTTGATTTCAGTTTTCCAAAGAGAACGACCCCGTTTCCTTCCTGCGCCTGCACCAGATCAACCTCTTCTCATGTAGTGGGGGACTCCAGTAATGAGCTCAGCCTGAATTAATTAGAGACTGCAACTGTTAGCTACCAAAGATTAATTAACTCCTTAATTCATGTCAATTTAACCAGAATTAATTAGAGATCTGCCGCTGAAGACTCGTCGGGTACGCCGGGGGCAAGACAAATTTGGTTACGGTGGGTTAAGTGAAAACTTATGACAAAATCTGGGGTTAAATATCGCTAAGCCAAGAAATCTGGAGTTTTGTGTGATTATGGGGGTATCGTATTAGCTGCGACTGATGACTTTTAGTTAATAATGAATAGTTGTGGCTCAAAAAGTGACTTTTAGAAGGAAAACATGAGTGGTGGAAAAAGTGAAAGAGAAATGTGTGCGCAAGAGGAGTGGGATACGTGATGTGCTCGTGACCTCTCTGCCTTGTCCTCGGAGTGAGACAGAAGTGAAAGAAGTGGAGAAGTCACTTCAAAAAAAAAATCAGATATTCATATTAGTTTAGAAGTCAGAATAGAAACCAACATGAACATCTCTATAGAACAACTTTGTTTCCTTAAAGAAGAACATGGGCTGTATTCCCTAGCTAAATCGACAGCCACTATCCGAGAAACAAAATTTGGAACCATAGCAACCTGACGAGTTGCCTGAAGTATCCAACAAAGCATCAAATTATCTTGGCAGTTTCTTCGAATAATACTGCTAAACCCATTAGACTCGTCACCGGTTTGTCATTGTTTCCTTGCTTCACAGGAAAGCAACTAGTGCTAGCTCTTCTTATCTTTTTCATTTTCTTGAAAACAACTCACTGAAAGGTCTGACACGTCAGTTGAAAGACTCTCTCTCGAATGCATTCAATTTCAAATTTTCAATGTTCCTTTCTCGTGTCTTTTATGACGGCTCCAGAAATAAAGCAGGGGGGCTAACTGGTACTTGATAATTCCCCATATTAAGTGTTATGCATTGTGATTTCTTAATCACATATACCAGTGCAGACAATTGGTAATCTGGGGTTGACTTTCTGAAGAAAAAAATTTCCCATAGACTCTCAGACTGGCTATGTAATTTTACACGGATTACAGGATGTCTTCTCAATGTAAATAATGCATCAGCTAGAATGCATGACATAATCTTAAAAGGTAGATTGATTTTCACATCATCATTATAAACATTAGTAGGTTCAATGGCGAGGACAAGAGCTAATCTGAGTCCTTATCAACGTATATTAGTATTAGAGTTTATTGTCCAGGCTTCCGTAGACTGCTCCAACAAGAAAAGTTAATGTCATTTTCAATGCTCACTCTGTTCAGTTGCTAACATAATTGAGACTACTCAGATCAGCAACATTCACAGTGAATTTCCATGGATTCAGGTCCTAGACTAAGGTATCTCTTGCATTATAGCACCATAAGCAAAAAAAATTAAGTGTTTTAAGCAGTTATAGACTTGTAGTGGTACCCTTAGTAAGGTGAAGTTTCAGTCCAAAATTGTAGGCTTATCCCCAGAAACCCAAGTTCTTGATTGCACTTCTTTTTTCATCTATGGTGTGGAGGTAGAAGGAAATCAAAGAATAATGCGGAGGGCCAGAGGCAGAGGCCGGACAGCCGGTGGCCCGTGGTGGTGGCGGCACCGACATGGCCGATGGCTAGAAGCCTAGGATCTGGAGGGCTAGAGCGTGGACTGGAGGAGCCGCGGAGGCCGGAGGGGCGGAGGACCAAGGCAGGAGCCGGCGGCTGGGACTCGGAGGCGGAAGGGCGGAGCACTGGAGCCGGAGGCGGAGGGTGGAGAGGCCGTGGATCGGGCCAAAGGGTGGACCGCTAGAGCCGCGGAGTTGGAGTTCCAGTGGGCTGGCTGTTGGTAGTGGAGGAATTGACCAGGGGCACGAGCTAGGGTTGGGAGCTAGAGAGAGGTGGTGCACGGGGGTCGAGGGTGGCTGAGCATGAATGTGTGCGTCGGCCAGGGCCAAGGGCTAACAGAAGGGGGAGCCGAGCTATTGGGCCTGGTGAACAGTTGCGGCCCATTGAAGTTAATAGGCTAGAATCGGGGCTATAGCCTCCCTAGCTTGGGCCGTAGGTCTACCCCTGTGTATTTTTACAGCGAATGGTAGTATGGTACGTTATTCAACCAAATATCCAAATCACACCTGTAGTTTACACTTTCTCCTCCCACGAAACGGGAGGAGAGGATGAAATGGTCCATCAAGTACAATCAGTATCCTGCAGCTTAGTTTGACTTTCTCGGATTTGATTGTCCATGCACACTATTCTCTAGAGCCTCCGTGTCATCAATCTATCTCTTGTAGCTTATCGACTTATCAGTATTCAATTCGTTCACATAATCACTTACGTTAGAGCCAAAAACCATCAGTCGAAGGCATAAGCTGTAGGCCCTATTTTAAAGTATTGTGACTTTTGGTTTTTAGCTAAAATGATATTGTAGCGGCTATTAGCTTTTTTGGGATATTTAATTAAAAAATGAAGAAAAATAGTTAAAATAAAAAATGCCATTATATGTCCATAGATAATGCAAAGGAAAATGGGAAAAAGATTTATTAAGAAATCAATGTATTTCAAATGGCTTTTGGTTTTTGAAAGTCAAAAGTCATCACTGTTTAAAACAAAACCATACAGTCGAAAAAAACGTGCTCTTTGGCTTCAACTCACAGAAAACAATTGTATTCAGTGGACATTTATCAAGCACAGACGTACAATACGCGTGCATCCTTCAAAGCATTTTAGGTGGCTGAATTGAAACCGGGTCAGGCCATGAATCAATCAACGCACAAGCATGCATCCTCGAAGCGCATTGGAACGATTAGTAAATAACGGATAACTAGTTATGTGTCCGTGCGTTGCAACGGAAAAATAAATACAATACAAATAGCTCATCGTAATGTCCATAATCTAAGGAAAAGTAGGCAACACAAAAATTGAATGCAACATGATGAGCAGTACAATCAGGATATGATCTTAGGGCATGCTAAGCAGAGCATACTATAGTATGTACTAATTAATGTGGCTGCATTAGTTGCTAGAATTAACCCATATATGGCACCCACGTGGATGGAAAATCTGGATCCTGTGGCGGCGTTAGTTGCCAGAATTAACCCATATTCTATTCCTTTCTATTTCTTTCTCTGTAGCAATCAAGGTTCAAATGAATCAATTATCTCACTGTTCATTAGCTAAAGCTAGATCTGCTCAACAACAAATGACCATGCAATGATTGCTTGAAAGGTAGCTACCAGAGATAGGATAAAATTGAGACAACCGGACAAATAATATTAGCATAGATTTTCCTCTCGGGGTTCCACAGACCACAATTGTTCTTGTTATTAGCTAGTAATTTGGTAAGGTGCAACTGTTAACACATTTATATATGCTTAAGCATGATAGACTAACCCCAATTAAAAATTTGTTTAAAAATGCAGGAGTGTCTGTGCTTAAATAATTATTTAACCACACTACTTCCAACCACCTATCGTCAGCTTCTGGCATGCCTTCATTGGGCCATAGCCGATTCAATAGGCAAATGGCAATACATTAAGATTGTCACAAGCAGGAGCAGAGTTAAGCTAATTTTGACACATAATCCTTTATTTAAGAAAGCTTGGTTTGAATAATTGAATTAATTATTTGTTCATGGGTGCACATAGAACACTTCGTTTATAAATCATTTGTTCATCACAACGACACATCGTGTACATTAAATGGAAGGAATTTGAGAAATTGAACTTAATCCATGCATGAATACCAATAGGAACCTCTAAAAACGTAGAAACAGCCCACACGAATTTCATACCTCAAGACAGTTGGTTGTGTTTTTTTCGAAAAATTACATATCTAAGTGAGAGCAGAAGCAAAGGCTTTACATAAATGAGCATTATCTAGAATTCTTGCCTGCTGGTGCTAGCTACGAACACTTATTGTGGAACAAAAATGAAGCTTTGAATTACTTTCTTTGAGCCATTAAAAACAGGAATGTTGATAGCTACATAAAAAGAACACCAATCGAATGAAAGAACAGTATGGAAACGTAACACCTGAAATTAATCTAAAGAGATTTGGTGTCATGCATAAATTGCATCAAAAATGCACTAACCATTCATTGGGCATGAAAAGGACATAACAACATAATTCTGTAAATTAAAAAGACAATACCTAGTAGTGCCACCATAAGCAAGCATTAGATTCCATACAATAATCAAGCATACAACCACTACAATCCCTTCTCAATATCTGCCAATCCGATAAGCCATGATGTGTGCAGTCCAATGCATTTATCTTTTTTTCCTGTCTCCAAAGCAGAAAAGGAAGAGAAAGCTCAATGTAGTGTTCAATATAGTGCTCCTAGATATACATATTTCTCTGAATTTTTAGTAAGAGTAGCATTACAGGACAAAAAAATATTCTTTAACATAACTCAATAATCTCTTTTCTCCCCATCTGAACCAAACAAAAGAAAATTTGCTCTACAGTATTAATATCCTTAAAAACATAGTGGGAGCATGAAGAACACTCAGATCTGTGCATGGTGTGAACTAATAGGAGCTTGGCACCAATCTGGCACACATATCTAGAATTCAGCCGATCAATAATATCACTAACCCTATTTTATTTGGTTGGGTGGATGTGATGGATTGAAACATGGTGAAGTTACTCCTGATGAGATTACCGCTGGAGAAGAATGGCAATCAATTTGTGCAGCATGTTTTCATAACGTTCTGCTCCAAGGAGGCAAGTAAAAAGAATGCCTTTCTCACTGACTTTGCACAAAGATAAGAAATCTCGGGTTCGAAAGGCATATGATAAAATGAAATGACCTTTTTTTGTATTAGGTAATGAAGCTGACAGGACGTCATGTGGATATTAAAGTGAATGATAATATAAGTTCTTATCCGTACAACTATTAAAACTAAGTCCATACATGTGAGCAAGAAAAGAGTTATTCATAAGCAATTGAGTAGCAATTGAGTAGCAATTGAGTTCTTACCCATACAACCATGCAGTGTCATGAGTGTTTTTAGCTCAGCTCTATGGAAAAGAGTTATATGACCATGACCAAGCACGGAAGAACCGGCGGAAAATGGCAGCAAACGTTTCTTGGAGCTGTTTGCAAGGATCCGGCCGGCGGCAAGATTCGCCGCAAAATTCACAAACTGCGCTCGTGGGTGACAAGAGTAGGGTCGTGGGTGGCATAGGAGGAGGGGAGGGTCGCTGACCTTGATGGGGATGCCACCGGAGTTGGGAGTCGCCATTGCCGCCGGCGAGAGGGAGGGCGTCGAACAACAGATCCGCTCGTCGTCGCTCGGTCGTCGGGCCGGCGCCGCCCCCGCCGTCGCCTCCTTCCTCTCCTCCGCCCTCAACCGGCGCCGCCCCCGCCGTCGCCTCCTTCCTCTCCCCCGCCGCAGCCGCGCCTCCTCCTTCCTCCGCCCCCTTCCTCTCCAAGCCAGCCGCTGCCGCAGCCGCGCCTCCTCCTACCTCCGCCCCCAACTGGTGAGATGGAGGTCGCGCCGTCTCCTTCCTCCGCCCCCAACCGGCGCCGCCCCCTCCTTCCTCTCCCCCGCCGCAGCCGCGTCCTTCCTCCGCCCCCTTCCTCTCCGAGCCAGCCGCCGCCGCAGCCGCGCCTCCTCCTACCTCCGCCCCCAACCGGTTGTTGTGTGGAACTCAACCCTAGAGAGGCAAGGTACGTGTTAGATGAAACTCACCGGCTTCAGCTCTCGGTCTTTGGCCGGCGCAGCCTCTGGCGGCGCGCTCTCGATAGATCCGGGCTTCGCAGTGGCGCCGTCGGGGGAGGAGGAGCGGGAGGCGGCGGCGCGGGGTGGGGGAGGAGGAGGAGGCGGCGGCGAGAGGAGCGAGGAGGAGGCGGCGACGGAGGGGAGGAGGGGAGGAGGAGGCGAGGGCGGAGCGGAGGAGTGGGGGGAGGAGGAGGCGGCGGCGGAGTGGAGGAGCGGGGGAGGAGGAGGCGGAGCGGAGGAGTGGGGGGAGGAGGAGCCGGCGGCGGCGGAGCGGAGGGGTGGCGGGGGAGGAGGCGTTGGCGGAGCGGAGGAGCGGGGGAGGAGGCGGCGGCGGAGCGGAGGAGCGGGGGAGGAGGAGGCGGCGGCGGCGGCGCGGGGTGGGGAGGAGGAGGCGGCGGCGGCGCGGCGGATGAGGGAGGGGAGGAGGCGGCGCGGAGAACGGGAGGAGGGGAGGAGAACGTGAGGAGACAGGGGAGAAGGTGGGAGGAGGCAGCGCGGTTTCGTGAGGTGGGGGGCCCACATGTAGAAGGTTGTGTAGGATGCACCATCATCTTGAACTCCTTCTTTTAAGGAGTAGAAATAACAAGAAGGGAATTCCAACGCTGTCCGGCGCCAACGAGATAGTAGATGGGTAATCAGGATTTTTTTCCTACGTCTAGAGACGCCTGGGCTTGAATTCCTTTCCCAAAAAAATGTCGAGTCTTCAAACCTTTTAAGCGAAAATTCCAATCGCTTCGGCGGATCTTGACATGTCTGAGGCGCCGCCGCGGAGCTTGAAGAGTTGGAGACGGCACCGCAAGCTTTTGAAAAAACCGGGCGTGAGCGGAGCGGGCGTGCGCGGCCGGCAGGCGGATGATTGGTTGGTGCTAAGCGTGCCGTCCCCGTTAGCCCGTTTAATTTGGACGGATGGTAGCTGCCGCCGCCGCCGGTTTCGGACTGGTCTGGCGGCTACCGGCGGCTGCCACGAATGGTCGTAGGGATTGACGGGTGGGTGGTCACGTGATGCGGACATGCTATGGTCATGCGGAGCTCGTCTAAACCCAATTGTTTTAGCTTATAACTTATGTTTTAAGGAAAGTTGGTTATAGGACACTAGAAGCCTCTCTCAGTATATTCATAGCTACCCATAGGTGCTTCTATTAAAAGAAATCGAGTTCTAGTGCCTCGAGTCGCTAGTTTACTCTGTCCTGTGTTCCCGCCATCGCTTGGCTTACCGCCAGCGAACCTCGGAACCAAATTAGCTCACGCCAACTTGAGGGGAGATGCACGCATGGCCAAGGAGACCATTTTGCTAATGCTACCGAGCGGCTGATGTCCTCGCTGCCGGCGCCATGAGGCAACAGGAGGTGCCATGAGGGAGCTTTGGCAGGGAGCAACACCACCAAGGGAAATGTGGAGAGAAGAAGAACCAGGAAGTTTTGCTTTCTCTCTCCTAGGGCAAAATTGACAATTCACATACTTTCTCTCCCCTCTAGCCCAAAAATAATATAATAGTGCCCTCGGTGTCCTACAATAAAATTGCACCTTTTACAGTGTGTTCTGGCGTAACCATATTTTTTTAGATGTCCGTAGCAAATGCTGTCAATTTGAAGTGTCCTGTAGCCAATTCCCCCTATGTTTTATAATTTAAAGTTTTTGTGAATAAACAAAAGGAACAACTCTTCCACCATCGTTTCAAAACAGTTTATCAAAATAATATTTTTAAAATAATTTATCAGCATTTAATTACTTATGCAGACTTACCAGCTTCACAAGCCATTCACCATCAGCCGAAAATAAACACGGCCGCAATGTCTGTCCGTGGCCATGGATGGATGGCTGGCTGGCTAGCCCATGGGCCACGGCGTCATGATCGTGGGGCATGCGTGGCCGGCACGTGGCACGATACATCTGTGCAGCGCACTAGCACAGCATGCCTTGGGGAAAAATCTTTTGGAAGAGCCGAGAAGAGGATTCGAGCGGCAAAGTGTGAATCGTTTGCAGGCAGGTGCAGAGCGCATGGCCGTGCAGCACCAAGATGAGCTCCTGACGGAGGCGGGCGGGCTGCGCGGCCTGGCAACGCCGTGTCCGCCAGCTTGGGCCCTCACCGAAAACATGGGCCCTGCAACTCGCCGACTCTCTCGCTGACTGGCCACACACTACATGGGTGCCACATAAGATGGTGCTTCCTGACTAGCTGGGCATTTCTGTATCGGCCCATCATGCGCGAAGTCCACGAATCCATGGCCCCTTCTCAAAAACTCATAAAATCTTTGGAAAAGAGTTTCTGTGTACGGATACGATACGAGTGTAGACGACCACATTTGTACGCCCCTTGCCTGAATTTTTGGCACATATGGTATTATTTAAACCCGTATTTATAAAAATATCAAAACGCACACGGTAATAGCAAAAATGACCATCTTGCCGTTCGGTTACCGGGCGATGACCCTGTGGAAGTGTGGAGCTAACACATGGCACCTGAAGCCTCATGGCCATGCGATAGAGACTTGCCGCCCGGGCACCGAGCTCTAGGTGATTAGCGTACCTCATTACCTCAGTTAAATACATGCTCTAATGACTGCTGCCCGGCCACTGGGCGGCAGGCTTTCGCACCATGCGGCAGAGGCAGCCCGCGTGTCTTTACTTGCATTATTGCGCATGGGAACAAATGGAGTGGGCCGAAGGACATTTGACTGGTATGGAAAAGAATGCTCCGTGCAAACACAATGAGAGAACAGACCATCGAAAGTGAGGCTGCGTCGCACCTGGCTCCTCGCGTGCAGTTCCCTCCCACCATTATCGGCGCTTTGTTAGCATGCTGCGCTCTCACGCGCACTATAAATTGCGAGCTCTCTCACTGTCGCTCTCGTAGTCGGTCTTGCAGTCTCTCTTTCGCAATATCTCTCGCAGTTACTCTCGTAGTCTCGCAATTCTTCGTACCTGGTTAGCAGTCGTATTAGCAGGTACTTCTTGTGTAATACATATGTGTGTGCATACATACATACATATGTGTGTGTGCATGTGTGTATTTATATAATTATTTATTTCATCGCAATATTTATTTTGTATTATTGTACTATCAGATCGCCCAGAGCAGGCAGGCCCGGCTTTGGGGGTAGGCCGGGGGGGCGCCGGCCTAGGGCCCCGGCCCAGGGAGGGCCCACCCCCCAAGGCCCCAACGCCCCACGCATGCAGGCTGCAGCCTTGTGGCTTGCGCAGTTCAGTACTTCAGTTACGCGACGCTTGGACTTCACGTCGGCGGAGCGGCCTCCTGAACCGTCGCGCTCATCGTCAGATCGTCTTCTCCCCCGCGTGGCCGCCTCTACGAGTTCGCATCCGCCATGGCGCCATCGAGTAGGCGAGTACGTACCCTACGCGGCTACGCGCGAGACCGCCCGCCCTAATTTCTTTGATTCTTTCTGCCTGTTTATTTCTCTCGGAGAATGAGATTATATATATGCGTGCAGCGTGCTTAATTTCTTTGCCTGCTGATTCGTTTTGTTTGATGATCCGTATACCGTATACGTGTGTAAAAATCAAGTACATGAAATATATGTATATGTCTCTTGCTGTTTGCTTGTTTGGCTGTTTCTCATACGATGAATACTGAATAATGATTCTCAACGCGGGGGCAACGTCGTCTCCTGCGCCATCGCGTACTCGCGTGCCTGCATGCAGCTGGGAGGGCCATCATACCACGTACCGCCGAGGCACCGACTCGCCGTTCTGCAGTTCTGCTCTGCTGCCTCACGCCCGATCACTTGGCTGTCTCTCGATTCCATCTGTATCCGCCGTATCGCCGAAGTTAGTACCTAATTAGTTTATTATGTTAGAACTATTGATTTATGTCACTTTAGACAATATAAAGTTTAAACTGCATATTTTATAAGTAGAAAAAAAATTTATAGTAAAGGACCTATAGAGCCGAATTCGCCCTAGGGCCCTTGAAAACATTGAGCCGCGTTGAGAATCATTATTCAGTATTCATCGTATGAGAAACAGCCAAACAAGCAAACAGCAGGAGACATATACATATATTTCATGTACTTGATTTTTACACACGTATACGGTATACGGATCATCAAACAAAACGAATCAGCAGGCAAAGAAATTAAGCACGCTGCACGCATATATATAATCTCATTCTCCGAGAGAAATAAACAGGCAGAAAGAATCAAAGAAATTAGGGCGGGCGGTCGCGCGCGTAGCCGCGTAGGGTACGTACTCGCCTACTCGATGGCGCCATGGCGGATGCGAACTCGTAGAGGCGGCCACGCGGGGGAGAAGACGATCTGACGATGAGCGCGACGGTTTAGGAGGCCGCTCCGCCGACGTGAAGTCCAAGCGTCGCGTAACTGAAGTACTGAACTGCGCAAGCCACAAGGCTGCAGCCTGCATGCGTGGGGCGTTGGGGGGTGGGCCCTCCCTGGGCCGGGGCCCTAGGCCGGCGCCCCCCGGCCTACCCCCAGAGCCGGGCCTGGCGCCCACGTACAATGGCTTCACCACGCTGGTAATGATGCAGAACGTCGACGGCTTCGACTCGGACTTGCTTATTTGGCCAGATGCTTTTAACTTCAAACCTTTTAATTTTGTTTTTTTTCTATTTTTTAGCTTTTCTCTTTTCTTTTTTCTTATTCTTTTGTATTATTCGATATGATATTTTTTCTCTATTTTTTAAATTTAATTATGTTAAAATTGTTCATAATAGTTACAGTATAAAATAAACCAAAAACAATATAAAACAATATAAAAAAAGTCAAAAACAGTAAATTTTAAGCAGCAAGACCACGCGTTCCAAACAGTCCCCTCGTAAAACAATGTAATTAAACCCCTACGCTAAAATAGTAAGGGGACCTACAACGAATTATGTAATCCGCGTTTCAAAATTGAAAACAAAAGGACAATTTAAGCATGCATGTGCGTAGGTTTACAAAGATAATTGTGTATATACATGGCTCCTTTCTTTTCGGACTTTTTTTTGCTCATATCTTATGGCTTACTTCTCCCAATAAATAAATGAAACAGTTTTTCATCGTCTTTTCAAAGCGGTTTATCAAGATAGCCTTTTCGAAGCGACTTACTAGCATTTAGTTCATTCGTACAATTGCTCGCGTTAGGGTTAAAAATTATCATCCATAGGTTTATCGCTTCTCTCAAACAAATAAACAGGATGGCTTCTCTGCCGCCTTTTTGAAGCGACTTATCGAGTCAATCTTTTTCGAAGCAAATTATTGGTATTCGATACATTCACACAAACACTCACGCCAGTGCCAAAAGCCATTAGGGGCAACCATAACAGCCGAAAAGAACCCACCCTTAGTACTAGATGTAGATCATGTTCTTTTGGACTATAATTGATAGCTTTTGGATGCAACTGATGTCTTTTGCCCATACTTTTCAAGATGGCAGCAGATGACAGAGATGCTGACATGGACAACACACATAGTTTTAGGCTCAGAAAAGTCGTTTAGAGAAGCGGCTTTAAGAAGTTGCTTGGAGAAGTTGTTTTGTTTGTTTCAACTTTTAAATAAACTAAAGGCAAAAGTGACATGTGTCATTTTTGCATATTTTTCTACTCACTTACGCCTATTATTTTTCACATTTTGGGACCATTTATCATCATTTATACGCTTTTCTATAATTAATTACTTGAATTGGATTGCCTTACATTTTTCATAATTCTTCCATAGGCTGGCACGATCAAGGCACATTATCTTCAAAATTGGCGTGTACAACTACTCCGTATGGATGTACACATCACCGTGGACGTGTAGCATTGAACCGCATCAAAATCGGAATTCAAGAGGGCCTAAATGGAAGAAATCCAAAGAGAGGACCGGATTACAATTTTAAAAAACGCAAAGGGCTAAATTGCAAATCCCCAATCTGACCTTAAATCCCTAACCGCAATCCCCAATTCTGATCGAGTTTGGCACTGTTATAAATTCAGGCTCCATTAAGTTGGTTTTCGTGATAATGACTAATACAATTGTGAGACTAATATGTTTATTGATTATGATATTGCTTAGTCTCATTTGGATAAAAGATGAAAACATAAGAAGTATGCACTCAATATCCCATCCTTATCTTATAGCATTCCTCGGATCCGAAATATAGAATGAACTTCACCAAATAAGTCAAACCTGAATATGTGTATATGCTTTCACAATACATTCTTATATGTACACATTTAGGGGAGTTCACTTTATGTTTTGTGGTTTCATTAGTATTGATCCATATTCCATTTCCACATATTAAGAATCTTTGTTTTGAAACATATCCTTTGAGTATATATAGCATGTATAGTTCATATATACTCATAATCGGATTGTCATCTAGTTCTTCTATTATGTGTTAATGGTTGAATGATTAATGACAATAGGATATGTAAGCTTTGCTTTCAAAGTTTATCTTAGAGTATACAAGTGTTGTGTACGAGTTGATGCATGTCAAGACTATGACTCAAGGCAAAGGTATGGCTAGCTAGGGCTAAGAATATATTCCTAGTCATTTACCGGTATTGATGTTTGGTTGGAAGACTGGGTTGCTAGCAGTGGCGAATCCAGGATGAAAATAGAGGGGGAGCTCTACTGTTAAGGCTATAGCACAACATAAGTATACCAAAACTATATCTACTAGTTTTTTGCCATTGGAATATCAAATTCATACATAAATAGGAAGAGAAGAAATTGAAAATGTACAATACAATAAATTTAGTACTTTGCTAATAGATAATGTGCCTCAAATGTTCATAAATATGTGAGTACCGATCTGTAAATAAAAATATCAAATGTAGTGATGCAATATTAAATTGTGAATGTCCATAAACATTAAAAATGAAATGAAAACATACCACTAAGTCACTAAATCTGATTACGACACAATTTCACTCTACGAGTTTTCATGTCTTGAAAGCGCTGAATGATTCTTTTGTTACCAAGGCTTCTAAATATCTGGATGAAATTCATGCCAAACATTTTTTGCTTCAGTTCTGCTTTCTATGGTTGGAGAGTTACTGCTAGTTGCATTGTTTGAGAAATATTTGTGCAAAGTTTGCTTCTCTATTTTTGTAAATCTAATAATAATTAGACAACAATCCGTTAACAACTGATTAAACAAATTAGCTAATCAGCTAATACCTAATGGCTATTGTTGAGTATCAATTAAACAATAATTTACATCAGTTAAATAATATCTCGTTACTCACTCAGTGCAACAGTCAAGACTCAAGACAGTGCCCTCGGTGACACACTCACGCCGACACACCTCACGAAGACATGGATTGACGGGAAATCACGGGCAATCGGGCACTCACTTGGGCAGACGACGGGCAGACGACAGGTCATGGGCGCACACAGCTCAACTGCTCATGAGCACCAGTCTCCCATCTCCAAAAAGCAGAATACTAGTCACCGACACCAGTTCACCACTTGAAATGGCGAATGGGGAATAGCTCTTCGTCGGCGCCGTCGCTCGTCGTCTCATCGGCGTCGTCGCTCGTCACCTCGTCCGCCGACCGCCACTCCGCTCCGCCGCTCCTGCTCGGCCTCGCTAGCCCTGCTTCGCCACTCTGCCTCGCCCGCGCAGCCGCTCCCGTGCCCGGCCGTGGGCCGCCACCGAGTGGCCGACCGTGGACTGCCTCCCCCTCGGCCCCTCTGCTCGGCCCCTCTGCCTCCGCGTCGAGCCGCCCTCCGTGCCGGGCCGCCGATCGCCCCTGGCCTCCCCCTCCACGGCTCCGCGCCGAGTCGCCGACCGGCGACCGCCTCCCCCTCCACCGCACCAGGCTATGGGCTGCCGACTCTGGCTTTAAGACACCGACTGGGCCTCCCTCAGTACTGCCGCCTCATGCTCCGACCTCCGGTAGTCCGGCTCTTCGTCCTCCAACCTTCCGCCTTCGGTTCTTCACCCTCCGGCTGGCCGGGTCTTCTTCAACCACCGTGGGAGGAGGGGGTGCTCGAGCACCCACAAGCACCCACGGTAGATTCGCCACTGGTTGCTAGTATAGATTATCGTACTATTAAGAGGGATCATGTCTAGTAATTTGAGTCTCATCATGTGTTGATAGCTCAACCTTACTTGCTCTAGCTCTCCTTGGTATGAGATTTGTATTTGCAAATGATTGAAACTCATATATATAATCTTTGTGTCATAATTCTAAAAGTGTGCAAATATGCTTTGCAACTTGTTGGGAATCATGTATAATCCTTGTATGCATGATACTGTAGTTTGCAATTATGTTTTACAAAATCCGTTAAAGTAAATGCACTTCTCAGGGAAATCAGAACTACCGCTAGTCGAAATTACTAGCATTGTAATCACGGAACTACAACGTCTGTTAATAGTCGGAAGACTTATGTGGTCAAAAACCATTGTGGTCGAACCAATGTGGTCGAAGATCTATGCGGTTGAAGATCAATGTGGTCGGAGATCAGCGTAGTCAGAGATCTGTATTGTAACAGCACAGGTTTTTATTAAAATAAAAAAATAATTAAAAATCAATTAAAATAAAAACCTAAATTAAAATAAGTATATTTGTGCCTAAAGTTTAAATTTGGATTTGCCTTGAATTTCTGTTTTTGAAAAAGCTGGATTTGAAAAGTATTTTCAGAAAAACCTAAAATTATTATTAAAATGATATTTTGATTTTCTATAAAAATCCTATGTCAAATTAATTATTTGGAGTTATTTGGCTTTTATTTGGTTTCCTGGATTTTCTGGAGTTTAAAAATGTATTTTTGAAATTAAAAAGTATTTTAAGTATGAAAATTAAATACCAACAGTAGTTGGAAGTATTTTTATTAAGTCCAAAATGTCACCAGGAACTTCTGTGAATTTTCCTGGAATTTTTGGAAGTTATTTGTATTTTTCTTAGGCTAAATGAATTTCCTGGCAATTTCTGAAAATCTAGAAATCAAAAATGAAAAATCAAAATCCCCTCCCTACCCCATTGGCCGCCACGTGGACGGCCAGATGCCGCCCACGTCCTCCCTCCTCGCCCCCATCCGGCCGTCGCCTCCATCCCGCCTTCCCCACTCCCCTGCCCGCCACGTCGCTCCCCCGCCCCATCTCAGCCGTCCATCTCCCCGTGCCCACGACCGCCCGATCTCCCCTTCTCTTCATCCGCACCGCCCGCGCCCCCTCTCTCTTCGCGTGGGGCTCTCCTGTCGGGGTCTTCTTCCCCGCGCGCCGTCTCCTTCCTCCCGCTCGGCCGCACCATCGCCGCCGCCCCTCGCCCCGCCGGATTTATTTCCTTTTGCGCCGCCCGTGCAACCCGCGCCTTTCCTTCTTCTCCCTCCCATGATTCCTTTCCTTCTACGGCCGCCCCTTCCTTTCCTTCCCCCTCCGCAATCGCCGCCGCCCGCAATCTCCGGCCAGCAATCCTCGCCGATTGCCCCCTCCCCGACCCTATATAAGGGCCTCGTCGGCCTCTCCTCCCCTCGCACCACACCCTTCCGCCCTCCTCTCCTCTCCTCGGTGAGCCGAGCGTCCCTGCGCCGTGATTCCCCATCGCCGCCGCCACCAAGCTCTTCCGGCGAGCAACTGGCGCCGGCTCGAGCAACGCCTCGCCCCGCCGACCCCACCGCCGCCTTCGCCGCGTCCGTGCGCATCCCGTCCGCCCCTCGGCCGCACCCCTTCGCCACCGGAGCGCCCTCTCCGCCGCCGCCCGAGAGTCTCCGTCGCCTCTCCCTCGTCGCCGGCCGCCTTCCGTCCCCGCCGAGCCCCGTGCCAGGTAGAGCCGGACTTCCCTCGGTCCCCTCTCCCTCCTCGAGCACCACCACCGGCCGGCCTCCCACGTCGGCGTTCCCGTGCCCGCGTGGCCGGTGACATGGCGCCACGCCAGCGCCACCTCGGCCTCCCTCGGCCCAGTCAGCGCCACCGCACGCCCCTTGCCACCACACCATTTCCCCGGCTCCGTGGACCTGGTCCATGGACCAGGGACCACCTGTCAGTCGGCCCAGCCCCTAGATGACGCAATGCTGGCGTCATTAATCCTTTTTCCCGTTGAAAAATAATCCGGCCGAAAAGAAATTCCCTGCTGACGCAATAATTCAGATTTTCCTTTAGGAAAATAATTCCAGAAATTCCTCTTTTCCATTTTCTCTCTTTTCAAACTTCCCGGAGCCCATTCTCCCTCGTCCTAACTCCGATTGAGCCCATTCAAATTTCTAAATTCATCAAAAATTCCCCTCTATCCATTTCTGGCCTCAATTCAAGTATTTGAAGTCAATTTGAATTTAATTTGAATTTATTTGAATTTGGTGGGTTATTTTCATGTGTAGACTTCGATGATTCGGGAGATTTCTTCGACGACGATTCACACCCACTTGAGGAGCAAGGCAAGTCACACTCCTTGATCATGTTGATCCCAGTTTGCAAATAAAATTATCTTGTTTTAAATTATAATGCATGCATATTTTTAGTCACTGTATTTCAATGCAGTTTTAAGTTTAGTTAATACATGTTTGTTATTATCTCCTTTGACATTGAATTCCCCTGATATCTTGTCACCCTAGAATCAAACTCTAGTTAGTACACTAGTATTGGCTAGAGAGTTTTATATCAATTGCTTAGACTTGCTTAGAAATACTCTTGGTTTTGGGATACCTTTTCACATAAAATGATAAGCTTTTGAACTGTATTCTTGACTTCGGTGAGTCAAGAAGGTTTATAAAATATTTTGAAACAAAATATAAAATCTGGTTTAGACTTAGGCTAATGGTTAGGTGGTGGGTGCAGGCATGCACTGTTGTTCGGAGACACAGTGTTGATTGTCGTGCACAGGGGTATGTGGTTGAGCCTAAGTCAATTAAAGGACCGGTCTGTGAGCTACTGTTGCAAAGCCCTAACGTACTACCACAAGGCTGGTATGGGACAGCCCTAGCTGAATAATTTGCGGGTCCCAACCTGAGCCATTTCGTAGATTGAAAGTGAGCGTGGCGTAGGCCATGAGAAGTCTCACTCGGCTCAAGAGGGGGTCCCGGTCTGGTGGATTCCTTACTGGGGTGAAACCTTAGAGTTGGCTTGACCAGGTTGAAGGCTTTGCATTGTAAAGGCCTTGTCACGACTCCTAACCGCACACCTAAGGAAGTGTGTAATCTAGTGGTAAAACGGGATGATCGTGTCTTGTGGGTAAAGCTGTACAACCTCTGCAGAGTGTATAATCTATCCTGGATAGTCGTGCCCACGGTCATGGGCATGCTGAGTAAAGTTTTTCATGGATTAGACTTTGCTTTTCAAAAATGATTTCGAAAAACCTTGCTGATGGATGGAATCCGTGAGAGATTGAAACCTGGTGGATGGATGGAATCTATTAGAGTTGCGCAATGGAAGCGTGTGGATGGATGGAATCCATACGTGATCTTTTGGAAAAGATGGTCCGAGTGGGATGCCCCTGGATAGGTTGGTGTTTGGTCGGAGCCTGCACTGACGGTAATATTTTCAATTACAAGTACTGTCTTTACGTATTGTATTAAATTCAACATTTTCAATCTATTTATTATATTTCATTAAATGCTGTTTTATGCAAACTAACCCTTTGAGCCTTCCATTGAAGCCTATATCATTATATTGCATTTCTCCGTGTGACTTGCGGAGTACAAGTTTGTACTCACATTGCTATCTCCACACAGAGGAAGACGACTTCGACTACAGTGAAGACCAGAACGAGTAGGCCACGTCTTGCAGTTGTTTGCCTGTGGGCAGGCTTGGGCTTCGTCTTTTCAGCTTCGCTTCCGCAGTTTCTTTTGCAATTATTTTTGCCAATGTGCGATGATGTAAACGCTGGCCATAAGGCCGTACTCTTTAAATTAAATAAATGTCATTTTGGTTGATAATTATCTTTGTTGTTCACTGTGTGCACTAGCTGATCCTGGACTAGTGCGATTTACACAGAGGATCCAGGAGTCGTTGCTCCGGGTTCCGACATGTATGGTCGATCCGGACAACATGATCAAAGACTAGCGTGGTCGGAGACCAGCTTAGTTAGAGACCTGTGTGGTCGAACCGGACAACATGGTCAAAGATCAATATGGTCGGAGACCTGAGTGGTCGAACCATCTGGCGTGGTCAAGGACCAGTGTCCATCTTGTTTTTCGTAAAAACTTATGTCCACGGATAAACCAAATGTGTAATCCCTGGATATATTTCCAACAATGGTAACCTCGACAAGTACTTGCACAACCGTGATGAGAAGCCTGCCCTCGATTGGCCTTCGAGGCTTCACATCATCAAAGGTGTCGCGTCCGGCCTATTGTACACGCGCGAGGATTGGGAGCAGGTCGTCATCAAGGCGAGCAATGTGTTTCTCAACGGCGGGATGAACGGGCAAGCGGGTGACTTTTGCCTCACAAGATTGTATGACCATGGCGTCGACCCGCAAACCACGCATGTGGGTTGCACCATGGGCTACCTAGCACCGAAGCTGGTGTGCACCGGCAAGGCGACCACTCTTTCTGACGTGTTCGCCTTCAGCGCGTTCCTCCTGGAGGTCATTTGCGGCTGGAGGCCCATCGAGGAGGAGGACGTCGACGACAACCGCTTCGTGCTCGTGGATTGGGTGCTGGGGCACTGGCGCAAGGGCACCATCACCGGCACGGTGGACACGAAGCTTGGCGTGGACTACGATGCCGCGGAGGTGGACCTAGTGCTGCGGCTGTGCTGATGTGCCTGAACCCGTCACCGGCGGCGTGGCCAAGCATGTGGCAAGTCATGCAGTACTTGGACAGCAGCCAAACGCTACCGAAGCTGCCCCCGACGTACGTGACGTTCAACATGCTCGCGGCCATGGACACCCACCAGGGTTTTTTGGACTCGTGGTTGGTCCGGCGATCGACGTCGACGGCTGCGATGAGCGTTGGCACCATGTCTGACATTAGCCATGGTGTTCGGCCTATGACATGGCCATGGTGTTCGGCCTTGTTAGGAAGGCTGCGAAATAAGAGCATCCTACCGTTGTTTGTACGATTGGGAGGAGATGCTAATTGCGATGCCCACTTGGATGAGATTATGAGATGGTGAATCTGCTTTGATCATGCAATGAATTTTTGTTGTATCCATACGATGTTTTGATCTGAATAGTCATATAAGATTCTTACAGTTTTGATCAGAGAAATATAGGATTTCTTGGAGAAGATCAGCAATACCTTTCCATTGATCTGAAGAAGATCAGCAAAAGCTTCAACAAGCATTCTTCGTACAATTCTCCACCTATTTCGCTCTTTGTTGAATGTTGCATTTGTGGATGTTGCATTCTTCGAAATGTGGATGTTGCATTTGTTGATACAAAATATCTGCCAGAAAAGAAACAACCGCATCATTAATGACGAAATATAGGAGCCAAAAAATCAAAACGAATTAAAAGAATAACAGAGCAACTCCTTGTTAACCAGGAAGTATGGCATTTCAACTTGATAGCATAGCTACATTTGTCTAAATTGTAACATCAAGTTCTCACGAAAATTTAACTTGGATTATATAACCCGTCATCTGTTGTTGAATCTGGTTCTTTTCGTGGCATACAAGAATGCAGGACATCCCATCTGACAAATGCTAGGTCCAATAAATGTATGTTGGAGCTTCATTCCAAGCAAATAAATGTAGTTGTCAAACCAATGCTGATACTTTCGCTGTTTGTGACAACTTAATTTTCTAGAATAAGATTTCTGAAACGTGGTTTAATGTTAAGCCAATCTTGATGGCATCTCTGCACATTGGGTTATTCATTGCCCAACGAACAGATGTCTACTCTGGTTCGCAATCAGGTTAAACACCGCACATAGAAGGCCAGACGGCAACGGCTGAAGGGGGAGGGATCTTAGAAAGATGAGACCATAGACTGGGATGATGAACTTGAATGAAATCTGAACTAAATAACCTTACCCCTAAATTACTTGATGCTAAAGAAAACAACTAATGTTATCTCTAAGGCTACTCTAAGCCAGCTGTTGGATCCTGTTCACGCTGCACATGACAGCTATCCAGAATAGCCACATTAGAAAAGGCAAGTCAAGGTGGACAGAGTTACTTTGTTACTTTGTTTGCATAGTTTTATGGGCACACTTAATTTGTTACTTTGTTTGCATAGTTTTATGGGATACCACTGGCATGAACAAAGAAAGGGCGAGGAAAAGGAAAAACAAGCTAGACAACGTGAGTTATGAAATGTGAGCTGCACACATTAGAAAAGGAAAAACAAGCTAGACACTTAATTTGTTACTTTGTTACTTTGTTACGCTGCACAGATTCCTTTTTTTTCATCTAGAGCTGCATCCAGATTCCAGAAGGCACCTTATTACAAGCTACAGGAAAAGTGAGTTGCACAAATGTTGAATCACAATACAGACTAAAGGGAAGTTATAATCTTTTCGTTCATCTCAAGCTCAAGAAAAATTGGAACCTTCCCAGTTTCTAGCCATCTGAAAAGGAAACAATCCATTTCCTGCACTAAGAACTTATTTGAGAAGGGTGCAAAAGAGGTAACCTATAAAGTTATGCAAGGCCTCGAAATTCTACAAAAGAGGTAACCTATAAAGTTATGAAATGTTCTGTATTTGGTAATCTACACTAGTGCACAAATGTATTCATGCACTTTGGTCAATCGCACTTAAAAGGAATGAACACATTCTGATCGCTATAGAAGAGAAGCTGAGATTCAAGGCTTTCTGCAAATGGATTGTGAAATCATATACTGGAAATAGCAATACTGACATGTGATCTGTGAAGCTTGAGATACTTCAATACTAGACGATTTCACATCGAAGGAATGGAACGGTGTACACCCATGAGAGCAGCCATGCCATAGTTTTCTATCACAAGGCTGTGCTGATTTAACATTACATTGACGTCAGTCATCTAGTACCTATAATTGGAACTAGTGTGGCAAAGAGACCACAACTATTAAAAGAAGGATCGTTCCTCTCTATTTGTATTCATTAGGCAACATAACCTGATTTGAGTTTAAATATTGTAGGAGGGAGGTCTAACCTGATTTGAGTTTGAATATTGTAGGAGGGGGGTGTAGCCATCCGAATTTAGCAATTCGAATATCTTGTGTATTCTAAGCTAGTCTCTAAATCAATAACTAGCTCATATAATTTACGTTGACAAATCTTATTCGTACAAATGTAATAATAAAAAGTACTTAATATTACATAGGTAAATGTAAATAGATCTTAAGATCGAGTATTAGCCGACACGCCAAATAGGAAAGTACTTAAGGCACCCACACCCGCAGTTCCGCACCACGCACGTACGTGGCCTGGCCGATCGGCTCAACGACCGCCGCAACGGCGCGTCAGCTCGTCGACGAACTCGTCGAAGCTCCGCTGCGACGAGCCGCCGGGCGCCATGGCGGCCTCGAGCGTCTTCCTCAGCTTCCTCACCTGCACCCGGAGCTCCGCCCCCTCCTCCCCCCACATCACCCCCTCGATCCTCGCCCTCACCTCGTCCGCGAGCACCGCGCCTCGGTCCCCGACGGACACGCCGACGCGCCACTCCCGCGCGACGAGCCGCCGGTTGGTGAACTGGTCGGTACGCAGCGGGAAGCACAGCATAGGCACGCCCACCCACACGCTCTCCAGGATGGAGTTCCACCCACAGTGCGTCAGGAACCCGCCCACCGCGCGGTGGGAGAGCACCTCCACCTGGCAGCACCACGGAACCACGACGCCGCGCCCCGCCGCGGCCTCCGAGAACCCCTCGGGGAGCGGGTCCGGGTCGTCGGAGCTCACGATGTCCGGCCTCATCACCCACAGGAACGTCGCGCCGCTGGCAAGCACGCCGCCGGCGATCTCGTGCAGCTCCCGCTTGGTGACGTGCGCGTAGCTGCCGAAGGAGATGTAGAGCACGGAGCCGGCCGGCTGCGCGTCGAGCCAGTGGGAGCAGTCGGACTCCGCCCACATGGAGGTGGCGACGGCGCTGCGGGCGAAGCCGGCCGGGAAGATGGGGCCCACGGCGTAGAACGGCTTCTCGGCGCGGAGCGCGGCGATGGTGGACGGCTCCAGCTCCTCCACGGTGTTGCAGATGACGTAGTCGGCGCCGCGGGCCTCCTCGAACGCCTTGTAGATGATGCGGTGCACGATGGTGTTGGTGTCCGTGTCCTGGAGGTACGCCATGAGCTCGCACGGCTCGATGGCCGGCACGCCCGGGATGTACGTGATCGTGTCCTTCCGAGGCTCTGCAGCATAGCCAAAAGGAGGTAAAAACTGAAATCAGACACAAAACGCACTGCCGACGGTTGAAGACCAGGTACTCAACGTCACTACTATAAAAAAGACTATACTTAACGGCTACATTATAAACGATTCATACGGAACTGTCTGTGATTAAACTATCATAAACAATTTATAGTGGCAACCGTCTGTGATATTTTTATAGACGGTTATTAAAACGAACCGTCTGTAATAATTGAGACATCACAGACGGTTCGTTTTAATAACCATCTGTGATCTTTCACAGACAGTTCTTATCACAAACCGTCTATGATAAGTGAGACATCACAGACGGTTCGTGTTATGAACCATCTGTGAAAGATGCGAACAACACAGACGGTTCATATAAAAAACCGTCTCTGATATTCTGGACATTACATACGGTTCTTGTAACAAATCGTCTGTGATATTGCGGACAGTTCTTATCACAGACGGTACGTATTAATAACCATCTATGATAATTCACAGACGGTTATTAATACGAACCGTCTGTGATATATTGGTATCACAGACCGTTTGTGGTTGGAACCGTCTGTGATAATTTACCCTATTAAATACTGGGCATACGTGGTCGATTTCGACACAGATCTGTCTTCATTGCGCTGCATCGGTCGAGCGATAGGCGGCGGCCGGCTTTAGGGAGTTCGGTGAAAACATATTGCCGTTTTCTTAGTGATCAGAGGTTAGTACTCAATTGCTTTTAATAACTTATATGCATGCTTTTGTAATTGAAAGAGATGATAGATACGTTTTTGTTTAGATCTAGCTAGCTAGGTTTAGAAAGATAATGTTAGCTAGTTTGCTCAATTTAATCAGAATGGGTAAGTACTCGTAGTTCATTTCTATATAGTCTTGCTTAACATTATTATATTATGAATACGTGGCTAGCTAGCTAGCTATACCATACGTAATATATATAGATCGATGTCCTGTGTAAGTACGTATAGCTAGTCTGATTTGCTATATAGTAACGCTAATAATCATTTTTGACACTCATTTGTTACATGTGTAGCGTAGATGGACCGAAGCTGGATGTATATTAAGAACCATGTGAGTGAGGAGTACATTAATGGCGTGTCTGCTTTTAGAAAAGCGGCCGAGTTGGATATGTTGAAGAAGGGGATGGAATATATGTACTGTCCATGCATTGATTGTGATAATCTAAAGATGTTTAGCAACTCAGTGCATATCAAAGCTCATTTGATTCGAAGGGGGTTCAGAAAGGGGTACAAATGTTGGACCAGCCACGGTGAAGAGAAGAGTACACAAAAAGGTAGTTATGACATCGTCGAGGGAGATAATGATATGCCGGTTGTGGACTGTGCTTTCGATCATGAGGATAGGTCGCAGGATGACAATCTGGATCAGATGCTACATGATGCAGAAGGGAACTATAGTGAGAGAGAGTTTGGTAAATTCGAGGGTTTGATAGAGGACTCGAAGAAACCATTGTTCCCGGGTTGCAAATCGTAATACACGAGGTTTCATCAGTTCTAGAACTGCTAAAATTGAAGGCAAGCAATGGTTGGTTTGACAAGAGTTTCACGGCATTATTAGGTCTCTTAGCGGACATGCTTCCAAAGGGAAATGTGTTGCCAAGAACCACATACCAAGCCAAAAAGATTCTTTGCCTATTGGGAATGGAAGTAGAAAGAATACATGCATGTGCGAATGATTGTATCTTGTACCGTAAAGAGTATGCTAGCTTACATGTTTGTCTGGTGTGCAAAGCATCCCGATACAAGCGTAAAAATGACTCCGATGATGTGAAGGGTATCGAGGTGAAGCAAGGGCCTCCTGCTAAGGTGTTGTGGTATTTTCCTGTAATTCCCCATTTGAAACGTTTATTTACAAACCGCAAGGATGCAAGATTGATGCATTGGCACTAGGAGCAGCGTAAGAAAGACAGAATGATAAGACACGTTGCTGATTCTGCCTAGTGGAGGAACATTGATAGGATGTTTGTAGAATTCGGTGTGGAACCGAGAAATATAAGGTTTGGGTTGAGTACAGATGGAATGAATCCTTTTGGTAATATGAGCAGCGATATAGCACCTGGCCCGTGACTCTGTGCATGTACAACCTTCCTCCTTGGCTATGTATGAAGCGGTAGTATATTTTGATGTCACTACTTATCGAAGGGCCGAAGCAACCTAGGAATGATATTGATGTGTACCTAGCACCATTGGTGGAAGATCTTGTAATACTGTGGAACGAAGGGGTATATATATGGGATGCGGACAAACGAGAGAACTTCACTCTACGCGCCATGTTGTTCTGCACTATTAATGATTTTTCTGCCCTTGGTAGCCTGTCAGGGTTGAGTACAAAAGGAGCCAAATCCATTCCGCACTGCTTAGATTATACCGAGAGTGTGTGGTTGAACAACTCACGCAAAACTGTGTACATGAGTCACCGTAGGTTCTTTCCAAAGTATCACCCCATACCGTAAGATAAAGAAATAATTTAACGGAAAAAAGAGAATGACTTAGTATCAAGGCCTTTTAGCGAAAAAGAGGTGTATGATATGGTCAAGGATACCGACGTTGTGCTTGGAAAGGGACGTAAATTGAGGACCTGTCGGAAGAACATGTGGAAGAAGAGGTCAATATTTTGGGACTTGCCTTACTAGGAGCACTTAGAAGTTCGCAATTGCATCGATGTCATACACATAGAGAAGAATGTATGTGATAGTTTGATTGGTTTGTTACTGAACATTCCTGATAAAACAAAGGATGGTGTCAACGCAAGGCGTGACTTAGTCGCTATGAACATCAGAACCGAGTTAGCACCGATAGAGACCGATAAAGGTCGGTAGCACCGATAGAGACCGATAAAGGTCGGACGTACCTTCTCCCAACTTGCTACACTCTGTCTAAATCCGAGAGAACTCAACTGTGCCAGTCCTTACATGGTATGAAAGTTCTGTCCAGTTACTCCACCAGCATGAAAAAACTTATTTCCATGGAACATTTGAAATTAATTGGCATGAAATTTCATGACTGTCATGTGCTAATGACACAAATGCTACTTATTGCAATTAGAAGTATTTTTCCGAACAAGGTTTGAGTGATAATCATAAGGCTGTGTTATTTCATTAATGCAATTGTTCAAAAGGTCATTGATCCCGATGGACTAGATGCTCTGTAGACCGAGGTGGTGACAACTCTATGTCATCTAGAGATGTATTTCCCTCCATTTTTTTGATATCATGGTCCATCTCATTGTCCACTTTGTGAAAAAGATAAAGATATGCGGCCCCATGTTTCTACGGCATATATACCCATTCGAGAGGTACATGGGAATTCTCAAGTCCTATGTACGCAATCAATGTCGACCGGAGAGTAGCATCATCGAAGGTTATACAACAGAAGAAGTCATTGAATTCTGCATCGGCTACATGGCTCAGGTCGAGCCGATAGGTGTACCTCTATCTCGTCACGACGGGAGGCTAGATGGTATCGGGACTATCGGAAAGAAAGCAATAACTCCGGATTAAAATACTTATGCTGAAGTGACCCCATATATTGAAGAGCACAAGGACATGCTACGCCAAGAGAATGCAGACCAGTCAGAAGTTTGGATCACGAGACAACACACCCGTCAGTTCAACGAATGGTTGAAGGTGCGATTGACTAGGAGGTCATCAAGTGAAACACTACAATGGTTGGCAAAAGGGCCAAAATTTACTATTGTGACATGCCAAGGATACAACATTAATGGCTACACTTTTTATACAACAGATCAGGATAGAAAGAGCACAGTGCATAACTCAGGTGTCCGCATAGATGCTTATGATGCGCACATCAGTACTGCTGGCCCAAGCTCGTACTACGGGCTTGTAGAGAAGATTTGGGAGCCTAACTACGTGATTTTCAAGATTCCTCTATTTCAGTGCCGTTGGGTCCAACTCCCACGGGGTGTAAAGGTCAACAAGTATGGCGTCGCTACCGTGGACCTCAAATGTGCAGGATACGAAAACGAACCATTCGTACTCGCGAGGCAAGTTGTTCAAGTATTTTATGTAACCGACCCAGCAAATATGAAGCGCTATGTAGTTCTTCAGGGAAAAAGAAGAATTGTCAGAGTTGAGAATGTTGTGGATGAGGAAGAGTACAATCAATTTTATGAGTTACCTCCATTCGGAGACGACATCAGGCTCTAGGAAGAACAATGCGATGAAGCAAGCTATATGCGTGTCGATCATCGTGAAGGGCTTTATTTAAAAGGAAATAGCCAGGTGTAATAAATAATCCCACAAAGCCAGCACCTATTTGGAAATTGTTGCAATGTAATCATAATTAGGGAACTTGGCATGTAATTATGGAACTATATTCCATTGTAATTGTAAATGATTCAAGAACTAAAAAATAGTTATATTTATGGTTATGCTTACGTTTTCACATTGCATGGCCAACATTTATGATTTGTAGATGCAGTGAACTATCACATGCAGTTTATCGGAAGAAATCGTCTGTGATGACATATCACAGATGGTTTTATTCTAAATATCACAGACGGTTCTATAAATAGAACCGTCTATGATATTCCAAGTATCACAGATAGTTCTATTTTATAGAACCGTCTGTGATATTCGATATATCACAGACGGTTCTATAAATAGAACCATCTGTGATACTGTACATATCACAACGGTTCTTTTATGGGACCGTCTGTGATAGTTTCCCTATATATTGGTTCTGCCAGCAGATTCCTTACTCGCTCTCTCCATTTCCATCGCCACTGCTAGGTTTTGCTAGATCTGACTGCTCACTCGCGCGCGACCCCATCGATCCCTCCAGCCGCCGCCGCTCCCTCTCGATGCCGGCACTCCCTCCCGACACCGCCGCTCCCTCCTGACGCCGGCACTCCCTCCCAACGCCGACTCTCCCTCTCGACGCTGCCGCTCCCTCCCGACGCCGGCACTCCCTCCCGATGCCGCCTCTCCCTCCCACCGTCGCCGCTCCTTCCCGACACCGCCGCTCCCTCCCGACGACGCCGCTCCCTCCCGACGCTGGCACTCCCTCCCAATGCCGGCTCTCCCTCCCAACGCTGCCGCTCCCTCCCGACCTGGCACTCCCTCCTGACACCGCCGCTCCCTCCTGACGCCGGCACTCCCTCCCAATGCCAGCTCTCTCTCCCGATGCTGCCGCTCCCTCCCGACGCTGGCACTCCCTCCCGATGCCGCCGCTCCCTCCCGACGCCACCGCTCCCTCCCGACGCCGCCGCTCTCTCCTGACGCTGTCCGCCACTCCCTCCCTACTCCAGCTAAATTGTTTGTCAATCTTGAGCTCTAAATTTTTACTATTACTATCATTTGTTAATCTTGTGGTCTGTCTCAATAGATGGCTAAATTATTTTATAACCTTTAGTACTTTATGATATATATGCTTCACTTGTTAGCTACAAGTTCTAATACTAAAATTGAATATTCAAGCTTGAGCTTTAAATTTTTACTATTACTGTCATTTGTCTATCTTGTGGTCTGTCTCAATAGATGGCTAAATTGTTTTATGACTTTTAGTACTTTATGATATATGCTTCACTTGTTAGCTAGCTACAAGATCTAATACTAAAACTGAATTTTCAAGCTTGAGCTTTAAATTTTTACTATTACTGTCATTTGTCAATCTTGTGGTCTGTCTCAATAGTTGGCTACATTGTTAGCTGCAAGATCTATTTGGAATGGTATGTTACTGTTACAAAGGGACCTTATACTAATAATATATGCCATATAGACCTTCAAAGCGCATGAAGCAAGTGTCATACTCTAGTGTATCCGGTTCAATGGACTTGATACACTGGTTTGTGTCATTTGCTTCATAGAACTTTGTTTAGACCTTCAAAGCATATGAACCAAGTGACACACTCCACTGTATCTGGTTCAATGAACTTGATACACTGGTTTGTGTCATTTGCTTCATAGAACTTTATTTAGGCTCATAGCTCACTGCAGTTAGTTTTTTCTTAGAAGAGAGATGACGTCCACACAGTCGTCGTCGTCATTTGGGTCTCACGCTCTCAAGATTGGGATAATTAAGCGTGGCTGACAAGTATCAAAAAGGCTAGAGGGCCAAATGACTATCATGGTGGTCTCTCTGGATGGGGTCCCTCTGCAACCGAAGAAAGTAGCGGCATCATTTTGGACAACCTGCGAGATAATTAGAAAACAACAGGTCCCCATCACCATAGCAAGCTGGAAATATTTGGCAAAGGATCAGAAAGATCAGCTATGGGAGGAAATTACAAATTCGTTTTATATCCCAGTAGATGTACAGGGACTCGTGCAACGGCACGCGCTCCTCACAATGTGAAAAGCATGGAAGAATTTTAAGAGCACTCTTGTCACGCAGTACGTGGCAAAGGATCTCACGCCCTTCACGAGGTATCCTTTCATTAGGCTAACTTTTTTGGAATCACGTAGGTCATTTACCTCTTATGTTGCCCTAGAAGGGAGACATAACGAGTCTAGTGACATGCTGCGATACAACACGTGATTTCTGGTACCCGCTACAACACAACAATCTTATATCACACTTTGTTATAATGCCTTTAGAATTGGCAATACCTATATATGTAATTCTATATATTTTGCAGTGCCACCAGCAGGTACAGGGCAACGTATGTGGATTCAACGTTTGCCGCCATATGAAGGAAATCACGGACACTAAGATGAATGATCCAGAGCTTTGTTAACCTTTCAATAATTATTATTATATGATTATATATATGTGTGTATATATATACACACATACACACATATGCTAATTAATGACTTAACATTGCTCCTATCGATAACGGGTGGATTTCGGCGAAAGTGCATATGATCTTGACAATCTCATCGAAATTCGTGGAAACATCCCCCAATTCTTGCTAGCAGAGGTCATAAAGAAGAATGGAGAGTTCCACCTTGGCAAAGGTGATAATTAGATGTTGAAACATTGGATTCAATTGTACAAATCACTTAATTGTGCTTAATCAAATAATTCATTCAATTTAATTCATCTACTGGTGTGTGTGTGTGATCTACTGGTGTTGTTTCATTCATCTGTGTGATTTATGTAATGATTGTCATGTGCTATATACGTGATCTTGCTTGTTTTCAGAGGGCATGGCTAGCATATCCTGAGGCTAGCCGAAAAAGAGCAAATAAAATCGCTTTTGAAATAGCTATCACAAATGGTTTGGTGTTCTACACCGTCTATGATATATATCCCAGACGGTTTTAAACACTAAACCGTCTGTGATATCAACAATATCATAGACGGTTTTTGTTAGTAACCGTCTGGGATATGGTTCATATCACAGACGGTTACTAACAAAAATTGTCTGTGATAGTCAAATATTACAGACGGTTTGTGATATTAACCGTCTGTATTGTAAGTTATCACAGATGGCGTGGGAGCCGTCTGTGATAACCACCTCTTATCACTGACATATAAACACAGACGGTTGAGGAACTGTCTATGATGACGGTTCCGAACCGTCTATGATACTCGACTATCACAGCCGGTTTTTTATACAAATCGTCTGTGATATTCGACTATCACAGACGGTTTATGATATTAACCATCGGTATTGTAAGTTATCACAGACGGCGTGTGATAACCACATGTTATCACTAACACATAAACACAGACGGTTGAGGAACCGTATATGATGACGGTTTTGAACCGTCTGTGATGACCTTTTCTATAGTATTGCGTAAATATTCAGTTCCGTGTTAGGTCATTTGGCAGTGACCAATTTGCTTGCGAAAATTAATGGCGCCCCTGCTAAAGCGTAAGCAACTGGAGTAGATCAAGACGGCTCGGTGTCACGTTGTTGTTTACCGTTGCATTTAAAGTGGCCGTTCTTGGCGAGCAGGTCGACGTGGTAGTCGAGGTTGAAGATGAGCGCGGGCTCCGTCCAGAACGACACGTATCGGATGCCGAACTTCCTGGACAGGGTTGCCGGCCACACGAAGAACGTGTCGGCGACGAGGAACGTCTTGGCCGGGTCCACGACGACGCAGCGGAGCAGCTCCTCCACGTGCGCGGAGAGCGCGTGGAACAGCACGCCCATGAAGTCTTCGTGGTTCAGCGACCGGTCGAACCCCACGGGGAGGCCGTCGCTCACCAGCTCGTACCGCACGTCCATCTCCCCCGCCGCCGCCGACGTGCGCGCGGCGGCGAAGACGTCGTACCCGTCCGGGTCGACGCCGAGCGCGCGCGCCGTCCGGTCGTGCACGGCCTCCGTGCTAACGAAGGTGACCGCGAAGCCCCGCGCCGCGAGCCGCAGTGCCAGGTGCACCACCGGGATGACGTGGCCCTGCAGCGGGTAGGCCACCACCACCGCGTGCGGCTTGCTGCCGCCGCCGTGGTTCGCTGTTACGCCGGCCTCCTCTTGCCCCATTATCGCCTAGCTGGCTAGCTATAATTCCTCAGCGCCTCTGTTTGATCTCTCCGCGCACCACTTGGCTATTACTTAAAAGGCCCCGTGATTAACTCCAGTGACCCCGTGATTGTGCCAACACTGGGTCATCGCCCGGAGACTCGTGTAATTCATGTTGGTCCGTTTCTTCGGCTTATAGTTTCTTTTAAATAAATAAATAAAATAATTTTCACTATCATTTCAAAATAATTTATGAAAATAGTTCTTCTAAATAGTTTATCGATATTTAATTAATTTATACTAAGATCCTATTCTTTTCAGTTTTTAAAAGCTTATTTTCGACTTTTCTACAGTAACTAGTTTTTAAACGGAGTATCTTTTTAAGATATAGTCTACTAGTTAATTGTAGTATATACTGTATTGACTTCCTTTATATCTGTAAAAATCGCATATGAGTTTCTGTTACTTTGTAATCTTTCACACGAACAACCTAAAAATCACAAGCCACAGTCAAAAGCCATAAACTTCAGCTAAAAAATAAATCCTAAAATAAAAAATTGTCGGCTACAGTAAAAAGAACGCACTCAATTATTGCTGCAGCCGCCGGCGGGCAACCGATTCGATTGTTTAGTATAGTACGTACGTTTTTCGATATAATAATTAAGTACGAGTTTCGTGAGATTATTGCTTTGGTGTTCAATTATAAAAATTATCAGTACGTACGTTTTTCGATTCAATTATTGCTTTGGTGTTCACTGCCGACGCCTAGTCAAAATTTTGCCTGGTTGATTAATCAGGCGTGCACCTAGAAACACCAGCGCGCCGTGTAGTTAGCGATGATTACCCCGTTGCGCGGCCGCTATTGTACAGGTCACTGGTCGGCAACTTCGCACCTTAACCGTACTAGAGCTCAGCTAAACGACAGCCCAGGGGGAAGCCGTCGCTCACAAGCTCAGGGGGAAGCGGTCGCTCACAAGCCGGCGAAGATGTCGTGGTGGTGCCCGCCGTTGTCGGCGTCGGCGGTGGCGACGCCGAGGGCTCGCGCCATCTGGTGGTGCACGGACTCCGTGTTGACGAAGGTGACGGCGAAGCCCCGCGCCGCGAGCCGCAGCGCGAGGTGCACCGCCGGAATGACGTGGCCCTGCAGCGGGTACGGGATCACCACGGCGTGCGGCTTAACGCGGCCACCGGCGCTGCCGTTCGTCGCCACGCCCTCTTGCTCCATCTCTGTCTCTCTCTCTCTCGTGCCGCTACCAGTACGCGCGCTGTGTGAAGAGTAGGAACGTGCCACGCACCTAGTGGCTAGTGCAACGCCAAGAAGTGGAGGGGAAGGGGCTCGCGCGGTGACGTCGAGTGAATTAAACAGGTTAGGGGCAAAGAGTGTATTTGACGCATGCAGACCAATACATGGTCTTCCAATATATATATATATATATACAACAACTATACATCAAAGATTACATTGGTTGTTACAATTGAAAACAGAATATACTAGCTAAATCCAATCGGATGAATATCTAATTATTGCCGGACGGCAAATAGTATCTTCAGGAATGTCAATATCTTCAGAGATGGTAACAGATTGATACGGCAACAGCAGCATATCTGTCCGTAACCTCTGGAACCATATCAATAGTAGCTAAATAGACAGGGATGATGGTTTCCGGTTTACAGAGGGCAACACGGCCGCGCGCGGGGTGGGGCATCGTGTCGTTGCATGATTGCATGCATGGTGCGCACATGTCAGCGACTAGGGGTGGAATTAGGCCTATGGCATGAAAAAATTCTTAGGTCCTGTTTGGCACAGCTTCACCAACAGCTTCATGAGCTGTTGTGAGCTGTTTTTTTTACCAAACACCCTTTTTGCAAACAGCTTCATGGGTGAAGCTCCTTTTTTTGTGCTCTCACAAAGGAATGGGGAGAGGTGAAGCTGAAAAAAGTAGCTTTTCACATCTCTCTCCCTCAGGCCCGCAGTCCTAGGAACCCACTGCCCCTCTGGTCCACCAAAATTACACACATTTGCCACTAGTCCATCTCGTTCACCAAAATTTTTATTATTTTAATTTTTCCTAATGATTTTAATTTTTTATTATTTTTTATTTTAATGTTTTAATTCATACTCATTCAAATATATTATTTTTTAATTCATATGACCATATACAAACATACAACTCCAAATGTTAGAACAAGTCAGATAGACAGGGGCATCTTGGACAATTGCCCTTTCTCAGCCACGCATGAAGCTATTGGTGAAACTGTTTTACCAAACAGTTTTCCAAAACAGATTTAGCTTCATCGGTGAAGCTGCTCGTGAAGCTGAAACAAAAAAAAACAGCTTCACTAGTGAAGCTGAGCTGTGCCAAATGGGGCCTTAGTGTATTGGCCCTGTTCTTTTCAGCTTCTAAAAACTGTTTTTCGACTTTTCTACAGTAACTAGCTTTTAAACAGAGTATTTTTTCAAGATAGGGTCTACTAGTTAATTGTAGTACATACTTTACTAACTTCATTTATATTGGCAAAAATCGCATGTGAGTTTCTGTTACTATGTAATCTCTCGTACAAACAGCCTAAAGTCATAAACCGCAGCCAAAAAGAACAGGCCCTATAGTCTAGTTAATTTTAGCTCAGCCTAGGGTAGCAATCTACTGGTCCAGCTCAGGTAGCCTAGGTGATTTCAGCCACTAGACCCATTCACTGCTCGTCCTCATGAAAAGAAGTCCGCAGCCCAGGTAATTTCACACCGATTCCCTGCCTCACGCCTCGCGAAAAGAAGCCTGCAGCCATCTTCTAGCCAAACCCTACCTCTCGGCTCTTGCAAACTCGCATGGCCAACCAAGCACCACCCCCTCTCATATGTTGTGCCGCCCCAGTTCCCACCTAGCTACTCCCCCTCCCTATGCCGCCCCCTCCATGCCACACTGCCCCCCTCCCGGCCCGTTCCCTCCCTACGAAGAGCAACGGGGACAAGGTTTCGAGTGCAGTGACAACGGATGATTCTGTGACAGTCGGGTCCGACACCAAGTCGTCGGCATTAACAGAGGGGCACAACAAGAGGAAGTCATCGTCATCGGCTTCGGCCTCGGGCCATCAGCCATGAACTCTCAAGGCAAGCGCAAGGTGAAGCCATGAAGGTACTACCAGTACCACCACACTTACTACTTTAAATGCATGGAAATGTTGTGGGTAGAGCAGTAGATCTAGCAAGTCTGGATGGGTATGAGCAACTGATGGGTGAGATAGAAGGGATGTTTGGTATAAAGGACCTCAAACAAAAATGGAAAGTGACTTT
The DNA here is from genome assembly GCA_017311315.1 of Dendrocalamus latiflorus. NCBI lineage: Eukaryota > Viridiplantae > Streptophyta > Magnoliopsida > Poales > Poaceae > Dendrocalamus > Dendrocalamus latiflorus. Next base: position 7,690,612 of record CM029678.1, on the reverse strand, counting down.
CACTTATGATGAGGATGACACAATGGATGTCAGAGATTATCCCTGACTGTAAGCTTGTGCATGTTCTCCAAAGAAAATTTTGATAGTTGTGAATTATCTTATAGGAGCTTAATGAGTTAGCCTTTAGATGCATAGCTAGACTGCAACCATAATTGATAATTGATTCATGCTATTGGATAATGGATAGTATAGATTTATACTTTTATTGAAACTAAAAGTAGTTTGTTCATAGTTGCATTGTCAAGTTTGGGCGTTGGCCCTTGATGTTTGTAATTTCTAGTGGATGATTCTAGATTGTGCATAATATATTATTTTTGGGGTTGAAATGTAGGATCATTGGATTAGCATCCTCTTGCTACATAAAATCTACAATTGGATATTAGTTTTTTATTTGAACGTTGCCATGTTCTAAGAAGAAAACTACATTCATTTGCCTCTGAAAGTTAGTTGGGGAGCATTAGATTTTCAATGCAGTTTGTCAACCTTTCGATGAATGCTACACAGTTGAGTTGTATGAATTGATTATCCTATGGTGGTTCATTGAAGTTCTAGTAATGCAAGGGTTGCTGGCTATTCAATAGCAAGTGCCACAAGCAATAGGGTTTTTTTGGCATCCACAACATGGGGTTGATAACTCACTAAATTGCTCTAGCTCTCTCCGTGGCATGATGCTAACATTTTTTAATGTGTTTTGAAAATGATGGTGGCTCATGCACAAGTCCTTTGCAATATGTGACTAGATGTTTGCGAATGTGTTTTGCAACATGATTGTAGCCCATGTTTTTCCTCCTTATGGCATGACGCTAATATTTTCGAATGAGTTTTGAAAATGGTAGTCCATGTTTTTCCTCCTTATGGCATGACGCTAATATTTTCGAATGAGTTTTGAAAATGGTTGTAGCTCATGCATAAGTCTTTTGTAACATGTGACTAGGTGTTTGCAAATGTGTTTTGCAACATTATTGAAGTCCATGTTTTTCCCTCCTTGAGGCATGATGCTAGTGTTTTGGATGTGTCTCTCAAATGATTGTAGCTCATGCAAATATTGTTGCTACATGTGACTTAAGATTGAAAAGGCAATTTGAATATTGGTTTAAGTCCATGTGATCATTCCTTGAGATGTGGTTCTAAAAGATTTGTGGATGTGTTCTATAACTTGTTGAGAGTCACATATTGACCTTGAATGCATAACATTGCAATATGAAAAGTTGTTGTGCAAAGTGCTCAAGAAATTTGCATTGTCTTCACTTGTCTTGAGCCAGCATTAAAGGTGGCAATCTAACCGGGCTTAACATGGTGGTTAGACCAGCCTGTATGTTTTCACCCAGGCCAAGAGGCAATCTGACCGGTGGGGTGGTCAGACAGTAGTTCATGTGGTGGTCTGATGTTAGATCGAGGTGGCTGACTAGAGGAGGTGAATAGGTGGTTTAAAAATTCTTCTCTAATTAATGATGTTAGACCACATTGGTTTTGACCACTCAGGTCTCAACCATGTCGACCATATCGATCTTCGACCACATCAATATTCGATCACACAGATTTCCGGCCACCACGTCGATCTTCGACTATATTGTATCAGTCACGTCAGTTTGACCACGTTGGTTTTGACCATAGAGGTCTCGACCACTTCGATTCTGACCATGTCAGTTCGACCACGCTAGTCTCATTCACACAGATCTCGACCACGTTGGTTCGACCACGCTAGTCTCGATCACACAGATATCTCGATCACGTTGGTTCGACCATGCTGGTTTCGATCACACAGATCTCAACCACGTCGGATTTGACTATCTTGGTTCGACCACGCTGGTCTTCAATCACACAGATCTCGACTACGATAGTTTCGACCACGCTGATTTCAATCACACAAATCTCGACCACGTCAATTTTGTCCACGCTAGTTCGACCACTTCGGTCTTCGACTACGTTGATCTTCGACCACGCAGGTCATCAACCTCTTTGGTTCGATCAAGTCGGTTCTGACCACTCTAGTCCTCGACCACGCAGATCTTCAACCACCAGTGAACACAGTAGTTCCGTGATTACAACGTCGGTAATTCTGTTTAGAAGTAGTACCACATAATACACTACGGTAGTTCCGATTTCCCTAAGAAATGCATATACTTCAACAGATTTTGCAAAACATATTTGCAAACTACAATATCATGCACACAACGATTATCCATGATTCCCAACAAACATATTTTCACACTTTTAGAATCATGACACAATGATTATATATATGAACTTCAACATTTGCAAAACACATTAACAAATATAAGCCTTATACTATAAAGAATTAAAACATTGACTTCAAACACTTGCAAAACATATTTGCAATGTATAGTCCCATGTTATAAGGAATCAGCACATAAGTCACAACTATTTGCAAAACATATTCGCAAATACAAGTCTCATGCCAAGGAGAGCTAAAGTAAGTGAGATTGAACTATTAACACATAATGAGGCTCAAGCTACTAGATATGACATCTCTTAATAGTACGACAACCTATACTAGCAACTCGGTCTTTCAACCAAACACTAAGACTGATAAAAGACTAGGAACATATTATTAGGGACACGGTGTTATCTACCATAGCTGTTGACCTCAGAAAAAGATTAGATTTGCAAAAAAAAAAGACATTCTAAAGCTGAATAAAAAAAGTCTTCCGTACCATTGTGTGATCGGTTCCTTTTGTTAATGGGATTTCGGTACTCCGTACTGCTGAGTCATGATCCAGTCAAAGGTTTTCTATCTCACACTGTGACACATCCCAGTATCCCACCCGTCCGACTGTGATTGAATCCTCTCAAAAAAGAAGCAGGGACTGTGACTCAATGGCCGAGAAAATTAATGAAAGTTCAAGCATAGATTAAACAAAGTAAAAGCCTCTTCCTCGATTCAGAACAAAGAAAAAGCCCTTGGAACAGCTAATGATGCGTCGAAAGTTTCATACTTCCCTTCTTTTCCCAACCTTTTTCTAAAACAACGGACTTTTATCATATCACGGTTTTAATTGAAAGGACTTTATGAAAAAAAAACTGAAGGATTTGTTTAGGCCATGTCCAACGCAGGGCTTAATTGGACGCTTGGGGCAAGTTAACTACTTTACTTTGCCATTGTGGGTATCACGGCTAGCAGTTTGCTCCGGAGTCAGCTTGATGAGGACCCCAACGCTAGGACTTAGATGGCACGCATGGAAAAATGGTCAGGGGATGTTAGTGCTTTGGCAAATAGTTCCTCCAGTCACACAAGAACGATGTTTTGGAGTATATATAGTTAAAGTTTCTAAACTTTGGCTATCGATACCTCGTAAAATATTTAGATTGAATATGTGAAAATAGTATGTATAGATTTGTCTCTCAAAAACTTGGCAGACAGTCCATCTTTATTTTTGCTGAACCCTGCACCTCACTCTCTCTATTTGAATGAGATTCAAACGTTTGAATTTGAGACTTAATTGGGTTTTTGATGACAGACAGTTATCAGTAGGTAGATCACTGGTTAAATATTATTAGTTACCAGTGAATAATTGAGTAGTTACTAGTGAATTATTTCAGTTCAATAGGGCAGTTACTAGAGAGTAGTTTACATATCTATATATAACTGGAGATGTCCAAGGTATAAAAAAAGAGAATTCCTTACTGCCTGAATCTCTTACTTCTATCAACTTGTGATGTTATACTGCGCCATCTGAACTTCGCCAACCTTTCTTTCCGGCGTGCACCTGGAAGGAGGGAGAGCGGCTATCTCCGAACCGTTGCCGCAGAGAGTTTCTGCACGGGGTGGCAATAAGGTTTCTGGGCAACGCACATCTACGCGACCGCTCACTGCACTGCATCTTCTACGTTCTGCACTGTGTCAAGCCTGCGCTACTTCCTGTTCTTCATCAGGTGAAAAAGTAAATCGTTCGCGCGTTCATTCGACTTTGTTACTATATTTTCTTACGTATATTCTGAAGTATGATGAGTAGCCTGCTGTTAGTAGTAAGTTTTGCATCACTGGTTTATTGTATTTACCTCCTAATAAAATTTAGAATTAAAATATTGCCCATATTTACAACATTAAGAACATATTTTTGGGGTTTCTGGAGTCGGAGGTAGGTGCTTCTGTATCGATCCCAAAGTCTTCGAAGAAACCAAGAAATGTCTGAGAACATCACATCGATGGGTGCTTGAAATTTTTAGTTCCTTCCACAGGCTAGTCCTGGTACATTAGTACATACCATTGAAAGGGGACAATCGGTTAAGGGCTTTTTTTGTTTTATGACTGTGGATTATATCTTTTGATTGAAATTTTTGATTTTTAGGTTGTGTGCGATAGAGATTATGGAGAGACATACTCGCTTGTGAGTTTGGCTGCTATAGATGTTGAGCTTCTAACGTGTACTACAATTAACTTGTAGATCCTGTTTTGAGAAAATACTCTATTTGAAAGTTAGGTACTGTAAGTAAAAGCCAAAAGCTATTTCAATTAGAAGCTGAAACCGTTTAGGGCGGGGCATTAGGTGCCCCATATTCAAGATTGTGTCTTTGTGGTGACCTTTGAGGATTTATTTGATCTTTTCACGCTCAACGCTCTCGACGCCTCACTCATTCGATGCTGGACGCTGTAAGTGTGTACAATCACAGTCTCCGTTCATGTCATACCGATAAATGTCATATATAATTTGTTGCTTTCGTGTGTATATATATAGACACATGGTGACTGCAGCTAGATCATCCAAATCATCGGTTGGTTTCTTGGACCCACACTTGGTCGCCATGCATACCATCAACGATGATACACCCTTCGTCGAGAGGTATATTGCAGCAGCACTGGTGGCTTACCGCGATAAGGAATATGTACTTATGCCCTACAATCAGAAGTTTCATTGGATTTTAATAGTAATTGTACTAAAATAGAACAAGGCAATATATCTTGATTCCCTAAGTAAGAATAAAATGAACTACACAGTTGTCAGCCAAGTAATCGATAGGTAAGTATATTTTTTCCATACATACCTATATTGTACTCTTTCTTTCCTTCCGAATGACTAAAGTCAACTTTTCCAAATCACGTAGGGCGTTCGCGATGTACGTTGCAATGGCAGGTGTCTCGACACAAGGGGCTAAAGGCCTGACACATGTTCAAAAATTTAAGGTATTCGCTATCACATATTAATTAATCCTATGAAACAGTTGGTAGTAATGCCTCTTGAATTAACACATTTCATTTTTTGCAGTGCCACCAACAGCCGCCGAGCAACACGTGTGGATTCTACATTTGCCACCATGTGAAACTACTCATCGATTCCTCGAGGATCACCAATTCTAATATTTGTCAATCTTCTCATAATTACTTCATACTTATCAGGTTATATATATACGCACATTGATATTTCTATTGACAAGCTACGTCCATCCCGTCAACTGCTTTGAAACAGCCTGACCTTTCACAAATTTGAGGAGAGTGCGCGTACTTTTTGGTGGCTAAAGTCATAAACTCAGATGGAGAGTTCCACAACGTACAATGATTTTTTTATTGCTCTTATCACTTCGGAATCGAGGTATCGCGAAAGGAACAAATCCATAATCAACAAACTTGTTAGGCTGCACAAGTAATACTTGGATGGCAATCATGCACCATCCAAGTATTGCTTGTGCAGCCTAACAAGTTCGTTGATTATGGATCTGTTCCTTTCGCGAGACCTCGATTCTGGAGTGATAGAGCAATAAAAAATGCAATGTTACCATCTAAGTGCAAATGTAATGTAGATCTTTTGTAATTGTGTATTTGTTAATGAATATTTTATTTCATTTCAATTAATTGATTTGCGAAATGGATGTTTTATGTTTGTGAAATGAAGTGCGATGTGAATTGGATGTTTTATGTTTGTGAAATGAATTGAGATGTGGATTGGATGTTTTATGTTTGTGAAATGAATTGAGATGTGAATTATATGTATACATGTACATGTTGATCTGCTTATTTCAGAGGGCATGGCTAGCATTTCTTGAGGCTAGCCAATAAACAGAAATAGATTTAGGGGTAGAAAAGAATATCACAGATAGTTTGTAACTAAAAATCGTCTGTGATAGCTGATAATCACAGACAGTTTGTAAGTAAAAACCGTCTGTGATAGGTGATAATCACAGACGGTTTTTAACTAAAAACCGTTTTTAACTAAAAACTGTTTATGATTTTCAGCTATCACAGACAGTTTTTAGTGAAAAATTGTCTGTGATATTGATATATCACAGACGGTTTTTACTTACAAATCATCTGTGATTATCACCTATCACGGACGGTTTTTACTTACAAACCGTCTGTGATTATCAGCTATCATAGACTGTTTTTAGTTACAATCCGTCTGTGATATTTACACCACAGACGGTTCGAAAACCGTCTGTGATAACCTTCGATTATCACTGACCCATAAATTCAGACGATTCAGAAAACTGTCTGTGATGACGTTTCTGAACCATCTGTAATACGGTTTTCTGTAGTAGTGTTAGTGTCCTATTCAGTCCAGGCGTCAGTGGAGCTTCTCTTATAAATTAAGAAGAAATATATCTTTAAGCAAAATCCAATTCGGAGAGGCTGTTCCAAAATCCAAGTCCGTTTAGTTCCTATCCTAGAAGGCACATATAAAAAACAAACTCGTATGTACATGCATCAAAGGATAAGCCATATGTATGTCTTCATTAGTGACCCTTCCTTATGTATACCCTAGAAGAGACGTATCATAATCGAATTTCCAAATGTAATATATTATATAAACTAAAGACAACCAAAAAAAAGTTTCTGATCCAGCGCACAAAGTTTTCATCCTTCTCGATAACAAAAAAGTTTCTCATTAAGCGCACAAAGTTTTCATCCTTCTCGGTGATTACGTTGGTTATCCTTCTCGGCGACATCAAGCATCCTATTGTTGCGGCCATCTCCACAACGCATCTGCAACAGGCACGCAACCAGGACACCATAGCACAAACATGTATGTCAAATCAGCAAATTGTAAGTACTTAACCATGCACAATAGAAGCAACAAGCTAACAGTAAAACATCATAGTGAGAGCAGAAAGAAAGAGTATGCTCAAAATTATTCGAGCGATGTTCCTTACATGAACTTTGAATTCCTCCATAATCCTTATAAAGCTAATGTTTCCAAATCCCATCAGCCTGGCGAAACATGTAAAAGGCCAATATAGAAGATATAAATGATAGGACTGCTCCCCCTTCTGCATAAACCGAAAATTGGGAACATATGAAAGCGGTTCTTAGAAACATGTAAAAAGACAATATAGAACATATATATAAAAGGACTATTCCCCCTTCTGTATAAACCAAAAACTGTTAATATAAAAACTATGATGTCGGCACTACTGCCGTCTTGGACCCTCCACCCACTGCCGTCGTAGCCTCTTCTCAAGCCAGCCTAGGCACCATCGTCGTGTATCCCTTCGACTTCTTGGGTGCCAACCACACCTCTTTCGCCACTTTCAGAAGGTAGGAAGGCAATTGGGAGTATGCTGAACACCAAAGGAAACACAAACTACAGTCTAAAATGTAGTTGAAACTCTTGGTTGTTGGTCAACCAATGCGAGGGGTTAGGTTATGAGCCATAAATTCAGAATAATAATTAAAAGAAAATACAAATTAGTTTTTTTATATGAATGTCACCCTACGGGATGGTTTTCCCAATGCCTTTTTTAAAGCACTTATCAAGACAGTCCTTTTAAAGCGACTTATCATGGTATCACCACAAATAAATAACAATACATGATAAATACAAGATAAATAACAATGTATTTGGGGAATAACATTTGAGTTACATGTGGCAAGTATTAAGAAACAAAATTAGTATTTTCTCCCTAAAAATATATAATATTAAAAAATCACATAAGCATTTCTCAAACGAACTCATTTAAAAAACATATTCAACACAAAATAACTGCCCGTGCAAGTGCATGGGCCACTTTGCTATTTGACAATTAATAAACAAACAATGACTTGCATGAAATGTCCCAAAATTTTAAAATTTTGAATTCTTTATGAACTTCGATTGAATTTGAAATCTTACTCAATTTGGAAACTTTCCAAGCCTGTCCGATTTCCTCTTATGGTTTTCTGCCTTCTCCTTGCCTTCGCGCCTTTTGGCTTTCCACTTCCCCACTTCCTACCCTGTTGCCCCATTGCCACTTGGCCACATGCCGTTCGCCTTTGCCGCTAGCACGCTGCTCTAGCTCATCGCTGCCCTTGCTGTCAATGATGCACAATAACTACCACCTCACCAACCGAGCCTAAATTGGCTATCACACCACCTCCGCCGTTGCCACCTCAACCGTCATCTGCTCAAGTGTGCCCAAAGCCGTAATGCGCCTTGCCAGCATGCGCATGCACCAGAGGGACGCTTGTAAGATCGAGGAGGCAGACTAGAAAGGGGTGAATATGCTATAACCAAATTAAACAATGCAAAAGCGCAATCAATTTTTTTTTTGCAAAAGTAAGATCTAAATTATATAACTTTGACTAAGTGTACCAACAATGTAATTCTAACTCAAGATAGGCAATCTTAGGATGACAAACACTTTATTTAATTCAATGAGTATAAATTGATTGAATGTAAATTGAGCACAAAACAACAAACCACAATAACACATGTTTTTCTCTGGTGTTCAAAATTTGCCCGTTCCCCTAAGCGACATTGAGGTAAGCCCAAACGAATTGAACCAGCTTCACAAATTAAGCATAATCACCTCAATCCACTAAGATTGATCTTTCTCTACTCCAGAGATGGTGAGCACCACACCACTCAAAACAAGCTGGGCCTTCTCATAAGCTTCTTAAGAAGATCACCGGACCACCATGGCTTCGAAACCATCTAGGAGTTGGCGATCTCCAAGAGTAACAAGTCAAAGACTCGCTTGAATGAATCAAGACTCGCAGCTCAAGGACACGAAGTCCGCCATCGAGTGCAGCATATGCACAATTTCCACACATCTTTTGGTCAAATTCATGTCGCATGTAAGAACAGTGTTTGCATGAGCTTCAACTATTTTTCAAAACACAATTGAAAAACTCTAGCATCATACAACAAGGAGGGGGAGAACATGGACTCCAGTAATTTGCAAAACTCATTTGCAAACTTTAAGTCACATGTCATAAAGAATTTATGCATGAGCTACAACTATTTTTAAAACACATTCAAAAATATTAGCATCATGCCACTAAGAGAGCTAAAACAAGTAAATGAGCTATCAATACATGATATGTTCAAGCTACTAGCCATGACCCCTCTTAATAGTACGGTATCCTATATTAGCAACACAATCTTTTAACTAAATACCAAGACCAGTAAAAGACTAAGAACATATCCTTAGCCCTAGTTAATCAGACATTTGCGTTGCGCATCCTCTTAAAACTTGATAACACATATATCAACTTCAAGTTCGGATCCTTGACTTTATTCATCATCACATGACACCTTTTCTTAGACTTGAGGATGATCATCTGCATGAAACTTTCTCAAGTCATCCATCATTATAGGACATATCCTATTCATCCATCTCAATGAAATTATTAGTCCCATAATTCAGTTATCATTAATTATCAAAATATGTCATTAACTCATAATGACGGGTCTAGATCCTTCAACGTTGCATGCTCGAGGCTCCACCGCTGCTATCAGAGCTACTCCGACCTCGCATAAGTAGCTCGATCGCTAGCGCCACCGTCCATGCACCGGCTGCACCAACGACATTCCACTGCCTTTAAGGCAATGTAAAACTGAGCCAAGCTTCGCATAAGCCTGTATTAGCAACCAACTTACACATCCCAACTTTCCCTCCCAACTTCGGCCAAGGAACCATTGCTGTCGCCGTGTCCACGCTGGTGAGCCCCAAAATCAATTCTACTGCTAACCTTAGTCCTAACTTAATTCCTTTTAGCTATATCACCTACAAGCCATCCCAAATCCAACCCTAACCATGCCAATCCCTCTCACCGCCATAGGCCATCGGCGTCGTGTGCCACGCACAGGTCAAACTAGTCTAAATTGCCACTGCCCTTAGCTTTCATGTTTGCCATGGATACTCAAGTCACCTTGATCCTGGCCAAAACCCCACCGAAGTACCACCTGCCGTGGTCTTGCTTCGACGAGACCCCTCCACTGCTAGCCCTCTCCAGTGTCCCTCCGGCCTTGCACATACCAAAAATGAAATTTTTAGGTCCCACTAGTCCTCTCTGTGCTACTGCTTACCACCAATAGCCACTGTCGATGCCAATTTTCCCTCGCCACCACTCACCTCAGCTGAGTGGCCATGGCGCGTCTGTTTAAGCCGAGCCATCTGGGCTCTGTGCTTGGCAAGCCACGCAGTTGGGTCGATCAAGTTAGCCTAAGCCTAGTAAGCCAGGTAGGTTAAGTCAAACACTATTTAAAATTAGCCCACTACTATTCATGGTCGAGTCCAAACTATACAGACCATTGAAACTGATCTAAATCTGTTACTGTTTATTCAACTTGACCCGTCATGAATGGTGCTAGTACATTGCCGTGCCTTTTCCTTGCAAGCGTCAGATCGAATATCTACACTCATTATCTATCTTGGCAATGTTTCACTTGGCTGTAGCTGTTGTACATTGCAGTGGCTCTGTTAATGTAGCATTTGTTGTCATGATTAATCCTATGTGTTTTTTTAATTCATGCTATACCACTCTAAAGGTTTATTTGGGCTGAGATATCACTCTAAAGATCGACTTCTATAATATATCATCCTACACACATTTAGATCTATATTGTACCAGTTCCACCCATTTATTGCATTTTCCTTTGCTTTATAGCATTTGAACCATGCGAAAAGTTAAATATACCCTTGGCCAGAGGTACAACTGTAGGAACATACCAGAATGACAATATTAATAAACAACTAATGATTGCATATTAACACGACAGGGAATCTTGCTTATGTGGCTGCTTGATAGCCTAATAATAATCACAGTATCAATTTTAATGTTGAAGTAATAATGATAGCTCAAGTGCAAAAGTTCAAGACTACCATCAAGTGTGCTGCAATCTAGACCATTGGCCATTGCTGCGTGTAGTGGTGGAATCAGGCCTCGGGTTACCTGGGCTATAACCTGAGGCCTGACAATCAAAGCCCATGCAAAATTCATAAAAAATCACCCAAAAAAAGAGCTAGCCCAAGAGCAGCTGGCTCAGCCCGGGGCTTGAACTTAGGCTAGTTCCACCCTTGGCTATGTGCAACTTTGGTTGCAGTTTCCAGGTATCGGCATATTTCTATCACGTGAAAAACCTAACAAAAATATCAATGTTATACAAAAAAAAAACTGAAGTCAAAGAAAACTTTTGGAAATTTCAGCAAACACATATCCATATAGGCTGAGGGCATAGATGACTTTTCTCATGGGTCAAATGCTATGAAACAAACGGAAAGGTAAGAAATGTGTGGAAATGGTATAGTATAGATCTAAATGTGTTTTGAGTGATATATTATGAAAATCAATCATCATAATAGTATCTTAGCCTAAGCTAATCTTTAGAGTGGTATAGTACGAATTTTTTTATTGAGCTTTGGATAGGGTAGGAGGCTAGAGGCGAAAACATGCTGCTCCAGTTGACCAATGCTTCTTTGTCTAGCTGTGATCTTCCTCAGGGAAACCACACGAGTTTTTAACACGAATGGCAATTTTCATAGATTAATTTGGTTTATTGGTAGTACAAGAGGTGATTTACAACCTATGCAGTTTTTCTATTTGGGCACACCGAGACATTAGCCATGCATTTGCGGAGAAACTAAGTGTTAATTATTTAGGAAAGTTTCTCGAGAAATTTCCCCCTTTTTTCAGCTGGTTCGATGCACTGTTCCAACTTTGAATATTCCCATGCATATATAGGCCATATTCTAAAGTGATATGGCTTTTGAATGAAATGATCACTGTAGCGCGTGTTACTTTTTAAGTATTCAATTAAAAGAAAATAAAAAATAAAAAAACACCATTATATATCCACAGATAATATAAAAGGAAAAAAGAAAAAGACACGTGAAAATATCAATATATTTCAAATATCTTTTAGCTTCCAAAAGATAGAAGCCATAATTATTTCGCTATTTACAATGGGGCCTTAGGGCAACATGACCCGATAAGCCCTTTTCAACATTTTTCATGATAAAAACGATATCCTCGATCTGCCCCTTATTTGGTGGGTGGAGTGAGTACGAAGGGATTAGTGGGTGGAGTGAGTACGAAGGGATTAACAATATTGGAGCTGTTGGACATGCTCTAACAACGCTGAGTAATATAATAACAGGTAGTACTTCAACTTATATCTCTATTTTAAACAGTTTCTCACTTCCAATTTTAAAAGCTAAAAACTATTTAAGATGTGTTGACTTTTTAACATGTTTTTCTTTTTTCTTTGCATTATCATGGAGGTATAACGATGTTTTATTTTTTATGTTTTTATTTAATTAAATATTTTAGAAAAGTTAATAACTATTATAGTACCATTTCTGCAAGAAAAAAAGCCAGAAGCCACGGTGCTTTTGAATAGAGCCTAAGTACTACACTAATTAAATTTGTCGTCTAAGCGCTAATTGATGAAAGCTTTTGCCTGAGCTGGTCAGCATCCGGCTGCCATGCATGCATGTTTCATCCCACATAGCTTGAAGGCCTCGTTTGGCACAGCTTTAGCTCCGAGATCTATGCTGGATCTGTAATTTGTTGACTAAATTAAAGTGATTTAAATATTTTTATTTAATATATAATATAAATGAAATGAGTCATATAAATGCACTTAACATACCTGCAACTCTAAATTCAGGATTTCCTAGAGCTACAGATGACTAGCTCTAGAAAATCTACAGATTTTCTAAAGCTAGAGCTCTGCTAAACGGGGCCGAAGTATTGTGATTTTCCCTTCGCATCATGACCAAATTGTGAACAGAAGCAAATGTGTAGTGCATTTGTTCAATGGGAGCATGGATCACCCTCCAACGAAAGCTCTCTCCAAGTTGCATTGCACTCCTACACGGCCACATGCGTTGAAAAAGGGGAGAAAAAAAGAAGAGAAAAGGCAGCACCTATACTCCCATTAGCATTACTTAAGTATTCACTAATGAATGGCTTTGTACCAACAATAACAAAGTGGAACCGGCCGGTGCGCCGTCGCGTCGGGCTAAACAGGTAGACGGCGACTTTTTCTCGGGCAGTGGTGTGAAGGGGAACATAATTTCCGTGACACCAATTGTACTGACCTGAATTTAACAATTCGAATCTTCTTTATATTCTCAGCTAGTTTCTAGATAACTAGTTAGCTTGTACAATATAACATCGATAAATATCATATCTATACATATATAACAATAAAATGAGTACTTAACATTATATAAGTACACGTAAATAGATCTTATGATTAGTTTTTACATCACAAACCGATGACCAAATAGGTTTGTCCATAACTAAGCAGCGGAAAAGTAAACCAAAAGAGGGCCTCTGCCACAGGCAATTAATTGGGGATAAACCTTGTCCTAACCTTCGCCTTCCATGTCATAACCGGTAGCATGGACGAATCCATACACCGACTCATCACTTCCGTCATCTAAAACCACATAGTAAGCAACAGTGAGTACAAAGTACTCAGCAGTCCCTGTAGCAAAATGCAAGTGATATCTGTATATCTACATGCAAAGTCTGTCCAAGTGAAGGTCATATGTCCCTTTTTGCATAAATCCAATTTGTCAAATATACTAACTTAGTTAATTTTTAAACCTATGACTTAGCTCCAAACCTACAACTTAGCCATTTTTACATTAAAACTAGTACCCATTTTTGCATCAAGATCATCATCAGAGCGAAATCCCCTTCTTTCATTTCTATTTCCAAATTTTGTTAATGCAACTGTTACCAACTATCCATTAATTTATGAAAACTACGTAAGTGTGATGCTTTTATACTTTTGCCCACGTCTGGGGGTATAACTATTCGAATATATTTTTAACACTCTGCAGAGTTTGTATAGTTTTACCCACAAAATACGATTAACTCATAATATCGGCCACTACATACTTTTGTAGGCGCACGACTAAGAAAAATCATAACAAGCTTTTACATTGCTTAGCTTCGATGCTTACTCCTGCTCCATGGTGGAATCCCATAACATTGGCAACAGTGATCATTCCCATCCCGGGTAATGTCTCACCCAAAAAAGTTATCATTCCAAGCTATGTTTTCAATGAGAGACCTTGTTGTTAGAGAGTCTAAGAACCTTTACGTTTATAAAATCCATAAGGACAATGATTATTACGAGTCACTACCAATAATCATAGTAGAAATCCAGAAATTCACATACCAATATGATTGTGCAGGTAGGATAGGTCTATCCCATAACTGGATATGTGGTTGCACGATTTGTGTGTAACAATCCTTAAATGACTCAGACAAGACCAGCCACAAACTCAGAGCTCGTGTAATATCTATACAGCTATTCAAGAAATGACACATACAATCCCTATACAACCAATCAAAAAATGACACGTGCAATCTCTGCAAGGCCATCCAAAAATGGTATGTGCAATACCTGCATGGCCAATCAAATATGTGTAATCGCTGCACCGGTCTCCAACCATCCACCCACCCTAGTCTCTACCATTTTAGAAAATATTTTTTTGTTCCTAGTGGTAACCCATGTTATCATCCCATTATCATGTTTTCAAATTTATTGGGTAACATTTGTATTTTATTCTATAACTAAGGTAATTCTAAGTACAACTATAATCTACTAAATTTTAATAAATGGTGGAGTTATTATCATCATAAGTATCCTAGTGTGACATGGCAAGGGAATACCAACATTCAAGAAAGGAAAATATTAGGCATCAAATGCACAATATAACTAGCCAATCAACCTTTAACATAGCATTTTAACAACTATCCATAATAAGCATGCATTTGTATTCAAAAGTAAAATATTTGCATTTGAAAACTAGGTTTAATATGATCAATTATAAGAACTTGGTTTGATCAAATGTGGCCGGTATAGGATCTTGCTCGTCAGCGATGGGAGCACCTGAAGCATCAAAGTCTATACACGCGAAATTTACTATATTCAACACAACATTCAAATAAACTTCAAAGTAGGTTTCGAATTTAGATAAATTTAGAAGAAAAAATCACTAGATTTGATTTAAAAGGAAGAACTTATGACCTTCCAAAGATTAAATCGAAGTGAAATTCTATAAATTTAAAAAATCTCTAACAGGTGTGATCGGCCATGATTTTCATTTCTTTTACAATTATTTTTCTGAGAAAACTTCCAGTGGCTAACAAGTGAGGTCTAGTGGGTTTTAATTTCTTTTCTAATAATTTTTATTTAGGAAATTCAGCCAGGCTGACAGGTGGGGCATGATTCATATGGACTTGGTCCACACGATTGTCTACAAAGAACGGGACCCACATGTTGGTGATAGTGGTCTATGGACTTGGTTTATGCGATAGTTCAAGGGTGCGGGTCAGTCATGATCTTAAACTAGACTTAATTAAGATTCTTAACCACATAGGGCCCACATGTCATACTAAGGCTAAGTATGTACTTAACAACTAACTTAATCATTAACTAACTATCTGACAACTGAGGCCCATCGGTTAGTGAAACTGAGCAAGGAGCTCACATTGGAGCTCCTTGGTGAGCTCACCAGTGGCAAGGGGGTTGGCATGCGCAGTTAAGGGCCAAAATGGAATGCACGGACTAAGAGGTAGCTTTTGGTGATGACGGTGCTTGGCAAGGTGTACCACAACAATAGCTATCCAATGCTAAGCAGTGGTACAGTGGAGACAGCACAGAGCCACGCTCAGGCCAAAGTGAAGTGCAGGAATGGTTCAGGGATTGCTAGGGTCGGTGGATGGAGGTTGGCGATGAGCAAGGCGGTGACGACATGGTAGTCAATGATGAACTTTGAAATTTCTGCCTAGCTTCTTCAAACTGAAGATGGTTTCATGATCTATGAGCTAGGGCTTCAATGCACTACTACACATGAACACACGTGAAGGGATGAGCTTGGGCATGTGCGCGAGAGAGAAGGAGAGGAGAAAGAAGCACAGTACACACCTGACGGGTGGAACCGGAGCCTACATGACGGTGTTGGCAAGAGCAAGCAGGAGATTGGGTTGCAGGCATGAGCGAGTGCATAGGAGTGGGCTGGTTTGGCTAGGCCGTGGTAGGGAAGAGAAAGGGAAGTACAAAGAAAGTGGTCCAGGGGCAAAAGAGGGAACATGTGTAGTATCAAGAATAACCGACTAAAGAGTAGGTGAATGGTTTCTAAATTATTTTGGTTAAATTACAATTTTAGCTAGTATGAACTTAAATAAAATTTGTTTTGCATAATCAAGGTCTAAATTCTCTAGGTTTCATTAAGGCACCACAGAGCTATGTCAATACTTGATATAATTCTAGCTACACAATTCCATTCAAATAATTTGCTAGAAATGTAAATACGAAAAAAAAATACAGAGATAAGCCACAGTGGAGACAATTGATGCTTTCCTGTGGTCTCGAAGACTTGCTGGTCTTACCTAATCCACATTGAGGTAAGCCCAAATGGAATGGATCGGCTCCACAAATTAAGCCTAACCAACTCAATTCCACTAAGGTTACTCTTCCAACACTCCAGAGATGACGAGCACCACACCACTCATAACTGTGTCGGGTATCTTCACAAACTTCTTTAAAAAGATCACCATACAACCTCCTTTAAGCTACCTAGGTGTCAGTAATCACCAAGAGTAACAAGTCACAATGCTTGCTTGAAGGTTTTTGTAGTTCCACAAGGATCAACAAATGATGCAATGCACTTAAATCCTCTCAACAACCTCAAAAAGTGAAAATGGAGCAAATGAGTTATAGAGAGTGTAGCAAAGGCTCAAGGTTATTCAACGAGATCCAAGAAAAGTCCCTTGTTGTTGGTGGAGAGGTATTTATAGCCTCCACCCACTAGGATGACCGCTGGGATCAAAATCTCCAAAAATAAGAAAATAATGTACTACCACTATGTAGTGGCTGGTACTACTGTACCCACTATTCAACGGCTACTTAAGGTTCAATAAATACACAAAAACTAGCTGTTACTTCAAATATCGGTAGTACCACACTGACAAGGGCCGGTAGTACCGATTATACGGTAGTACCGCACCTCAGTTGGGTAGTACCTTTAGAGGAGAAAATACTCCAAAACATACATATCTAAAAATTAGCTGCCACCAACTAAAATTCGATCACACCGCAATGCGGTAGTACTGCTCTCGATATGCAGCCATACCGCCTGGTGGTACTACTGTTCTAAACAAGCGGCAATACCAATCCAAGGAATGACTGATAAACACCTCTTTGGAAATAAGATACCAGCATATAACATCCGGCAGTACCGATGTAGTGGTACTACCGTCAAAATGACTATGGTAATGCTGGTTTCCAAAAGAAATTCAAAGAGAGTTCCAAATGAAGTTCTAAATGTATACATAAAGAATAATTTATCAAAATAGCATAAGGTAAGCTTCAATCTACTAGACATGACATCTTTTATAGTACAACATCTATTCTACAAATCCAGTCTTTTCAACCAAACACTATGACCGATAAAAACTATAAAGATATCCTTAGGCTACAATATACCTTTGCCTTGAGCTATGTCTGGATTCATGTCGATCTTTGATCGCTTCTGCATGCCATTTCCATGACAATCCAAAATCCAAGACTAAACATATCAATCATTTCAATAAACGAGTTAGTCACTTTAAACATTGTTGTCATTAATTACCAAAATCATTTTTAGGTACCTGCATGCTTCAATTGGCTAGGCCAGCTAAGGGAATTTGGCTCGAAGGCGTGGAGGGAAATTTTTAGGGTTTAAACATTAATTGTTTTTTCAATTTAAGTTTGAATTTCTAATTTGAATTCAATAGGTATTTGAACACAAAATTTTTAGAAAACATTCCTCAGCATACATTTGACTTTTAGAAATTTTGAATTCATATTTGTGAGTCAAGGAATTTATCTTAAAAATCACAAACTCTAACAAGGCTTTGGGAAAAAATTTTAAAATGCATAAAAATTTTAGAAAATCATGAAAATCATGCATGGTTTATTTTGAAGCCAAAATTGGGCTGTTACACCAATGGAACAAGTGTTTTTGAAGCGAATGCGGTAAGAAAAATGTGTCTTCGACACTATCTCAATCCAACTCCGAGGGAAAAAAGTATAATATGATACAGGATAAGTGATATCTGTCTATATCAGTTCTGATTGCACCCACTACAAGAAAAAACCCCACATAGAGGCGCTTTTCTAGAGGTGCTCCCAATTTGTCTCTAAAATTAGGAGTGCTATAGCCTAGAGGTGCAAATAGAACGAATAATTTTTGCTTGACCGACTAACCAAAGGCTTGCAAGCGAATACCGAATAGAGAAATGGCATCCGATATTATCTGTGTCGGACTCTGATTCAAAGAAAATACAAAATAGGTACAAAATGAGTGACATCCATCCATATCTACGCTGATTGCACCCTACCCTCAAGAGCTCAAGCAAGCATAAAGCGATTTATATATGTACATTGTCCAACTAATGGTTGTTTTCCTTCTTTTCTCCACTAGAGCTAATAGCTGCAATTTGCTGTTTTGAAGATATACACCTCTGCCATGTGCTTCAAGCAATGTAGTAAATGAAGATATGTGCTACTCCCTTCATTTCACTATATTTATTTACTGTCCATCACGTAGATAGACCAAGAAAACACTAACGGTAAGAAATATTTAATAAAAAATGATCATATATAGCCCTATTAAATGACATACCACAACCACTTAACTTCTTTTAAAGCATTTAAGTGGGGGTAGAGAGAGAAAAATGACAATAACAACACTATAGATTCCTTTAATAGACAAATATATTAAAATGGATACTCCACAACTAGAGACAAATATAGCAAAACAAAGATAGTAGTTGTCGACAATCGAGTTGCTGATCTTACACATAATATGAGAAAGATGGCTGGATTCCTTGGAATAGATTAGCAAGAGAAAAGGGATTATCTTTATTGCTTATGAACCGGTTACAAAGGGCCCTACAAAAGAGACTCAACTAGCCCTAATCTATCTTCTTCCCACTGCTTGGAAGATTCTAGTTGACTACCGATTGATCGTTTCTTTGAGTGATCGTGTGTTGGTTGTCCAATGTCATTCTGTCTTCTCTCATAAATCTTTAAATACTACTATAGGGGCTCCAGTTATCCATCTGAGAAGACATCTCATGTAATCATTGCATTTGAACGAAGGGGAGTTTCCTGTCAAAGGGATATATCAGGTGATGACTAACCTTCGGTTATTATCAGTGGGAGATAATTGCATGGCATAACTGCATGGTAGTTGTTGTCAAAGATATAGGGTTGAAACATCATGTTGTTTGGGTTGTATAGATCGCGTGTCTTATCTGTCGCATGGGAGAAGTCCCCTAGAAGTGGGTCCTTAAACTAGTTCATGAACCCTCTGAGTGGTCTACTGGTTGGGCAGAGTGGTCTGACTAGGGTACTCGAGGAACAGCTATAGGAATCTTATGACCATGAGAGTCTTACAGCCTTAAATATTAAAGCCGTATTTATGGATTTATTCAATCCTTGTCAGCCAGCTCGTAAACTTTAAGTGAATTTATAATCTAAATTTTTCTGATTGAATTTCAATTCGAAAACTACTCTTTTAATGGTAAGAGTAGAGAAGCAGTTTTCATTGACATAACCTTGAGAAACTAATTGAAAAACTAAAAGTTTTTGTATCCATTGGGCTTCTAATTGGATAACTAATGTTTGCAATTGGAAAAGGCCCTTATGAAAACCCTGACATGGTACTTCTTGGCTTCATGCTTTCATGAAAAATCTTTCATCTCTGAGTTCTTTCACCCCTTCGCATTGCGCCTAATTGACTGTAGCCTCAAATCCATCTAATATACGATTCTCAACCACTATAGCCAAAATGTCATATTTTATTACCGATTGGACAGTGTATGAGCTTAGACCAAAGAAGCTGAAGGCCATGGAAGAGGAGGGCTTGCTCCCCAAAAAGGTTTTGGTTTCTTGCAGGTCAGTAATCGAGGAGAATTCCTTAAGTGAAAGCGATGGCAAAATCCCAATTTTTTGAGCGTACGTAGAGTGCAGATTCAAGCTATCGATGCATCTGTTCTTATCAGAGATCCTAGAATTTTGTGGGATCAAATTGGTTAATCTACCCTCCCCCCAATTCAATCACCTACTTGATCATCTTCATCCATTTTTGTGAAGCATATTTGGGGATTCCAACGAATCTGGAGCTCCTAAGATACTTCTACAAGATGACGGGAAGATTGGGGAAAGCGGTGACGTCACCCAGGGGTTTCTCTCTGCGGCTCCACGATGGGAAGGCAAGGGAATAAATTCTGATGGACTCTAAATCCTCATGGTCATTATGGAAGAAGTTTTAGTTCTACATGATATGAGGCAAAGAATATAGTCTTTCCTTCACTGGTCGAATTGCAGTTGAGAATCTAAGGTGGAGGTATTTCCCAAAGGAGAGAAAGATAGAGAGATGGGTCGATTACAAAAAGGAATTCAAATCCCCTGGGTGCCCTTGGGAAAGGTCACGGAATATCTAAGCCCCAGGTTGCGAAAGGCTAAGATAGTGGTATAGTTTGCAGAGCTTGTGCAGGTTGATATACTTATTGGCTATGAAACTAAGATTGTACACACTTTAACACACAAGTTCTTCTACGTCATGGAGGACAGTTGGCCAATAGTATCCTTGTTGGAAGGCTTTACCGACCAGAGTTCTGTAAGAATAATGTGCTCTGCAGACTCTTCCACGTTTTCGGATAGTAAATATAAACCATAATTTTGAGACATACATGTCATGAACACTATGAGTTCCTCATTTGTAGAGAACACATTCAATTAGAATATATAATTTGGCTTTTCATGTTGCACAAATGGCCTCTGTCATCTTCATGAAGTGTGCCATGCTGAAGATATTTGTAGATTTATGTCATGCAATAATTGTCGGGGTCGATCTGAGTGACCTCTATAGGAGCATCTTTGGAATGCTCGACTACTGAGGACTTGTTGAGTTGCTTGAGAAATAGTCTAGCGGGACGGGTGATCTTGAGGAAATCATTTGTGCCAACTGGTCTGCTAGAAAGTTTTCCTTTCTAGGAATGTGTTGGACTTCAAAACAAAAGAATTTTTTTCTAGTTTCCTTACTTCCGCAAGACAAAATGGCATCTTGGTACTTGGGCATTTGTACTCTTTCTCTATTTGATTCGCTATTAGTTGAGAATCGTCTTTCACTAGTAATCTACGAATCCCGAGCACTTTGGCTGCTCGGAGCCCTGCTAGCAATCCTTTGTACTCTACCACATTATTTATAGCAGGAAAGCTTAACTCGATAGCATATTATATGTTTTCTCCAGTCAAAGAAATCAGGATTACCCCAGCCCCCAAGCATTTTATTGTTAAGGAGCCACTGAAATACCTAGTCCACTGGTCATGGGTTTCGTATTCTGGCCCTTGGATAGGCTCAGGATTTGTCCACTCAGCAATGAATTCTGCTAAAGTCTAGGACTTAATAGTTGTTCATGAAATAAAATGGAGATCAAACTCCCCAAGTTCGATCGTCCATTTTTCTATTCGTTGCGATGATTCCCTATTTGGGAGAACTTGATCTATAGTATATCCGGTCGGCATCACAATTTTCTGGGCCTAAAAATAATGCCTTAGCTTCCTTAAAGTTATAAGGAGGGCATATAATAACTTTTTTCTTTTTGGATACCTTTCTTTTGGTCCATATAAGATTTTGCCTATGTAATAAACTGATCGTTGGATATTATCATGCTCAATGACTAGTACTGCACTGATTGTTTGTGGCGTAGAAGCCAAGTGCAAGAGTAAATATTCTTTCAGCTTCGAAGAGACTAAAAATGGGGTACATGTCAGATATTTCTTGACTTTTTCAAAAGCATCATTGGCCTCTTTAGTCAACTTAAAATTTACATGCTTTAGAAGAAGTTTGAAGAAAGGTAATTCTTTTTCTCCCAACTGTGCTATGAAACTATGCTATGCTTCTATGCTGGTTAGTTTTTGTACTTCTTTCTTTTTAGTTGGAGGACACATCTGTTTGATGACTGCTATCTTCTCTAGATTTTCTTTTATCCCACCAGCCGAAACTAGGAATCCAAGAAGCTTCTTGGAGAAAACTCCGAACATGCACTTCTCTATATTTGACTTAAGGTTATATCTTCTTAAGTTAGAGAAAGTCTATTGTAGGTCGGAGATATGATCTCCAATATTGACATTTTTTACAACCAAGTCATCAACATAGACTTCTAAGTTCCTATCGATCTATGGACTAAAGGTTTTTTGCATTAACCTTTGAAAAGTGGCATCAACATTTTCATATAATAGAAAGTTCCATATGGAGTGATGAAGGAAGTTTTCTCTCCATCTTGTTTACTCATAGTAATATGGTGATACCCGGAATATGCATCTAAAAAGCTTAATAACTCACTACCAGAAGTAGAGTCAACAAGCTGATCAATGTGAGGAAAGAGAAAGTCATCCTTGGAATAAACTTTATTAAGATATGAGGAATCTATACACATTCACCATTTCCCATTAGTTTTCCTAACCAATACAGGGTTGGTGAGCCACTCTAGGTGGTTGACTTCACGAATGAACTCGGCCTTGAGGAGCTTGCCGACCCTCGATCGGATTGCTTCCTTCCGATCAGGTATAAAGGGTCGCAGTTTTTGCTTGATCGGTTTCTTGTCAGGCCAAAGTGCTAGCCTATGCTCGATTATCTCCCTGGGGACTCCAAGCATATCAGATGAGCAAGGAGATGAGCAACTCTATCTATTTGGGATCGAATCCTAACCCGACCATCAATTTTTGAAAAGTTGCACTTGTATTCTCAAGTCCAAGTGTTGCCTGCATAATTCCTGACGAACTATCCTTGTCGAGAGGTACCTCCTTGACCTGGTTAGAGGGTTTTGGAGCCACCTGTTGCCTTGATTGTTTTATCTGTGCAAGAGATAGGTTAGTATTCTTGGTCAGTAATACATCGGCCAGTTCGAGGGACTTATGATCACAGGCATAAGCCATTCTTCTATCTCCTTGAACCATAATGACTCATTTGGGTCTAGGCATTTTGAGACTCTGATAACCATAATGCATGGCTATCAGAAATTTGGCTAAGGCCGGTTGACCAAGGATCCCCTTGTATGTGGTTTCAAAATCTATCACATCGAATGGGATTTTTTCTGTTCAAAAGTTATCTGGACTTTCGAATGTAATTGATAGGACATTTGTCCTATTGGTTTGGCCTAGGATCTGGGGACTATGCCATGAAAGGCATACTTCACGGGCTTCACTTTTGACTTAGAAACTTGCATTTCTTCTAAAGCTCCTGTAAACATAATATTGAGAGAACTACCTCTATCTACATGAACTCAATTAATTTTGCAGTTATTGATGGTAGATTCTATAATGATAGGAAACCTTCCTGGCCAAGTTGAAGGGATGCAGTAGTCTTCTCGGCTGAAGGAAATGATTGTCTCTGACCACTTGGATGGGTTCACAGCGATCGGTGCTTCGGTGAGGTTCACCTCCTGTTCCACAGTCGTCAGATGTTGTCTGGAGTCATAGGAGGAGGACCGCCGAAGATCATGTCGATAGTGTATTGTGGTTCCGGATAATCCATCTCTTCATCGCCATCCTTATCCTTTTTAGAGCTTGGTTCACTAATCTCATGAATGGAAGGGAAAGGACCCTTACCCAAGTAGTAATCTTCCAATTTCTTTTGCCAGGCATGAAAATTGCGCAGGTTATACCCTACCGTTCGGTGGAGTAGACACCACCTTTTATCCTTCTTGAATTTGTCAGTTGTAGCTTTTACCTTATTTTGTTAGTGTACTTCTCTATAATCACAAGAATCTCTTTGGCATTGGGTTTACGATTCTTTTTACCTTTAGGAGACTTCTTGGCCTTCTTCTCTTTCTTCTCAATGTTAGGGTGAAAAATCTTCTCTATACAATCAATGGCCTTATTCCATTCAACTACTTCGCTAGCATCTGCATATTTATCAGCCATGTCGAATAAATCAATGATTGTCCTTGGAGGGTTCATTGCAATGTCCTCCATAAATCACTGGTTCGTTAACCCAGTTTTAAAAGCCTAGATAACCAAAGAATCTATGACCTTTGGGATTGAGTTATGAACCTGACTAAATCTCTTGATGTATTGTCAAAAAGTCTCATTAGGTTCTTGTCAGATTCTATGAAGGTCATCTTCCCTCCCAGTGTAGTCGTATGTCCTTTGAAAGTTAGTGATTAGCAGGTTGCAGAGTTGTTCCCAAGTATAGATTGATCCTGTCAGTTGGTTAAGTAACCATGACCAGGTAGAACCCTCGAGGACTGTCAGCAAATAGTTTGCCATCATATTGTCGTCACCTCCAGCAGCCCTAATAGTAGAGGTATAAATTTGCAGGAATTCTAATGGATTTTGTTTTCCATCAAATTTCTCAAGATTCATGTCAAACCTAGATTTTTCAATCTAGAATCCTCTGTGATTCCATCGTACTAATCTCTAGATCAGTAGATAGTGCTCACGATACATTACTAAACACCAAATATATATCTCGCGAAAGTGTAACTTATATAATAATAAACTTACACATGGGTCGATCAAGCCAAAACCTTTAAAGAGTAGTGACAGAAATAAAAACTTCACACAGGTGGGACCCTTAGGACAGGCACATAGGCAGCTAACTGGGGTTCACGACCTAGTTCTTGGCCTCCTCATCTTCCAGTCTTGTCGATACCCTTGGGTGATCACAGGGCTGAATATTAATAATTGAGCAACAATGAGCACAAAGGCACTCAGCAAGCCACAGCATAGGATGTAGTAATAATAGATGAAAGGCTAAACAAAGCGAGGCTTAAGGTTCTTTTATTTGTGAAATGCTACCATTTTGAGATACAGATGTCGAATATTCTTGAGACTCAGCAAATTTTAACTAAAATGGAGTTTTATAAAGTGCATGAAAGATTGCAATAATAGTAGTAGTACAAATTTCATCCACCATTACATGTTACATGCACCATATGCTAGTTTTTCAATGTCATGTCCACTTATTATCATCACTGGGACCGACCGCATAGGGAAACACAAAGCAATTTTCATTCCACCCACAAGTTCATTTTATCAATAGAACTAACTCCCGTAGGTTCCCAATGCCCGCCCATGACTATGGGTACGACTGTTCGAATAGTTTTCACTCTGTAGCTGTTGCACCCTTTGCCCACAAGAGACAACTAACTTGTTATATTCTACATGTTTTCACAGACATGCAGATCAAATAGGTTGTGACAAGGCCTTTATAATGCATCTTCCCAGCGATGCCACACTCGCTAAGGTTTCCACTTTTGTAGGATATGACCATCCCTCTAGAAGCCCCTCCTGCACCATCACGACAAAGACAGGGATGCAACCATCCTTCCATTCGCACATGTTCACACCTGTGATGCAACCCACACTAGGTCGATGCAAATTAGTCAGCCTAGTCTACACTTTGCTAACTTGTGGTTATGCTATTTTACACTGAGGGTCGTATAAGATTTAGTCCTAGAGTTATCGGGGTGGTTCTATCACAATCCAACACTCTCGTGCATCTACTGCACCAGCCCCCTATACCATCCACCCAGATATTTAAGCAAGTTGGGGTTTTGGGGAACATAAAATAACCATGTTACAACATATCAGCCACTTTCCACCAATGACTGCCCAATTAAAGATGTCTTGTTGAAATGATGCCAAGGCAAAGTAATGCTTGCGAGTATCTAAGCAAGACTATGTATGACCCTTTATATATAGACTTATCACTGGTATGTATATTATTAAATCTAGGGTGGCAAGGTTTTATGTCCAAAACCAAGGAGTGGAATATAGTCAAGTAATTATTCATGAGGAATTAGCTATGAACTAATGCGAACATAATTTGCAATAATAAATAAGGCATATAATTTGATACTTTCAAATAAAATTCTTGCATTCCAAAAGGTTGTGCAATATGATCAAAGTGATGACTTGCCTTGCTCAGCTTACCATACTCTTGAGCTCACTCAAAGCCCTCTCAATCCATGGTTTTGAACTCTTGGTTTTCATCTGTATCTGGATCTTGATCTCACTCAATCTGTTGATTCTTCAAGACTCCAAATTCTAATTATGTGCTAAACAATCAAAAACCAAGTAAATGCAATGAACTCAAAAGTATAAATAAATCCAAATAAACTCAATTTATTATGATTTAAGAGGTGATTTGAGGCAAGGTGATTGGGCACAGAATGTTAATGGAGCCAAACAAGGATCGAGCGAAGTGGGGGACGACAAGGGAAAATCTATCGAAAAGGATAACAAGGAAGGTTCAATGATAGCAAACTATTCATAGGAATATTCCACTCCAGATTTGAAGATGGCTAGGCATAGCTGACTATGGAATACCATGGCTTGATCGTTCTTCTTTTATGATTTTATATTTATTAAGGATGTTCCATGAGTCAGGTTATACTTACGAACAGTTATAAGAGTTTAGTGAGTATTATTTGCCGAGGGCTAACATTTGAGAATTAGGCATGAGTTCTACATGCAAGGTGTATAAATTTAGGTTATCGAATTAACCTCAGAGTCCATATTTCTAGCAATTCAAGATGCGGTATTATATGGGATTTTAATTATCAGTTACTTGAATGATTATAAGTGATTAACTCAACAATTTACTAACACATGGGATTATTTATTTATCCAATTGCTATTTAAGGGTTAGCTTTAGTTATACCGCTTTTTACCAACAAACTGTGACAGACATTCTAGTCCTAGGGCTTAAATGCATTCGGGTGGAATGCAACTCTTGGCTTGGTCCAGGTAATACTAGCCCTCAGATTACTGTGTTGGTAGATTATTTTAGTTAAGGTCCAATTAATTGGTCCTATCATCATATAGTCATTAAATTGTAGATTAGCGAGATTATTTTTAATGGCTGATGACCTAGGTGTCACTAATTTTAATAGACACGCAATGTTATATTTCAACATGATCTTTAATTTGAGACGCTCTCAGGATTAAATGTTGTTGATATTTTATGTGCCTTTACTTAGCATTTGGCATAATGTAATTCTAATTAAATTTATTTACATAGCGCGAGCTCATTATACATGATTATATATATTATCATTATTAATTAAATCTACTGTTAGGATTTAATTATCGATGCCATACTAATGATAGGGATTATACTTTAATAGGGCCTACGATAAACATAAGAATTTCCTAAAATAATTATTGCTAGGCCAAAAAAGTTATTGTCATGCGTGAGTGAAGTTGCTGTCAAATATATATATATATATATATATATATATATATATATATATATATATATATATATATATATACCCATGGGCCACGGCGTCATGATCGTGGGGCATGCGTGGCTGACACGTGGCACGATACATCCGTGCAGTGGTGCAGCGCACTAGCACAGTATGCCTCGGGGAAAAACCTTTTGGAAGAGCCGAGAAGAGGATTCGGGCGGCGAAGTGTGAATCGTTAGCAGGCAGGTGAAGAGCGCATGGCCGTGCAACACCAAGATGAGCTCCTGACGGAGGCGGGCTGCGCGGCCTGGCAACGCCGTGTCCGCCAGTTTGGGCCTCACCGAAAATATGGCCCCTGCAACTTGCCGACTCGCTCGCTGACTGGCCCACACTACATGGGCTCCACATAAGACAGTGCTTCCTGACTAGTTGGGCGTTTTTGTATCGGCCCATCATGCGTGAAGTATACGAATCCATGGCCCATTGTCAAAAACTCATAAAATCTTTGGAAAAGAGTTACTGTATACGGATACGACACGAGTGTAGACAACCACATTTGTACTCCCTCCCTTGCTTGAATTTTTGGCACACATAGCACTATTTAAATCCATATTTACAAAAATATCAGTACACACACGGTAATAGAAAAAATGATCGCCTTGCCGTCTGGTCACCAGGCGATGACCCTGTGGAGCTAACACGTGGCACCTGAAGCCCATGGCTATGCAGTAGGGACCTGCCGCCTAGCCATCGAGCTCTAGGTGATTAGCACACCTCATTACCTCAGTTAAACGCATGCTCTAATGACCTGCCGCCCGGCCACTAGGCGGCAGGCTTTCGCACCGTGCGACAGAGGTAGCCTGCGTGTGTCTTTATATATATGTGTGTGTATTTATATAATTATTTATTTCATCGCAATATTTAATTTGTATTATATTACTATTAGATCGCCCAGAGCAGGTCACATATGACGAACAGTCTACAATGCTCGATCGATCGTCACAGCGCTTCGCGGTGCCATAACATCATAAGACAGTTGCAAAGTCTGATCGTTTCATTTTCTTTCTTAGTTTACTAATGACTAGCGGATTGCAAACGTGTCTGAAACCGTCATAAGCAGCTCAGACACACCACCGACTCTATAAAAAACTTTTAAATACAACTTATGTACATGACATGCAGCCTTCGTGTTTGCCATCGTACCCGACTACGTCACGGTCAGCAGCAACGGGCTCGCCTTCTTCGTCGCGTCGAGCAAGAACCTATCCATGGCGTCGCCAAGCTAGTTCCTCAGCCTCTTCAATAACCAGAACAACGGCAACATGAGCAACCACATCTTCGCCGTCGAGCTCAACACCATCCTGAACCCGGAGTTCTGGGACATCAACAGCAACCATGTCGGTGTTGATGTAAATGGCCTGCTGTCCATTGCCGCCGCGCCCGCCGGCTACTACGCCGACGACACTGGCGCTTTCAAGAACCTGACCCTCTTCAGCGGCGACGCCATGCAGGTGTGGGTGGACTACGACACGGCGGATGCGCTGTTCGAGCGCTGGAGCAGGGGGGAAACGCCGACACGGCGAATGCGCGGCTCTGTGGCGGCTACGACGCCGAGGAGGCGGCGCTGGTGGTCAAGCTGAGCCTACTGTGCTCGCACCCGGCGGCCATCAGGGGCAGATCCATGTAGCGCATGCTGGGTGCGGCCGCACCCAGGTCAAAATCCAAAAAGCTTTATAGTATACAGAAATTTACCCTATTCGCACCCGTCCGGCCCAAACAACTGCACCCACAGCCCATCTCGGAGAGCCCACAACACCTGCGTGATGCGTCGGCGACGCTTGAGTCTTCGACTGCACGCTTCGTCGCTTCAGCTCCCGCGGACTGCTCTCTTCGTATTCCTCCGTTGCTCCGACGCTCCGTCCGTCGTTTCGTTTCCCCGACTCGAATCCACGCAATACGCGACAGCTGCGGCACCGCCGCACCGGCACGCCGGCAGGTGGCCCGCGGGCCGCGGCGTAGTTGCTGCTGGGCGCAGCACGGCTGCACGGGCACGGCAGCAGCCAGCAGGCAACTAGCTAGCAGTTCGCCCACCTCCCAGTGAGGCAGTGACCCTGTTCTGTATTCTCTACTTCTCTTCTGTTCATCCGACCGTGAGATTGACAAAGTAAGTACTTCTCTTCTGTTAATTCTTTTTTCAATTCCATCAATTTAATCAGGTTCTTGTCGCTGTCCTCTTGTAGTTAGTAGTCTTGTTAGTTTGTACAGATTTTAGGCCTTTAGGGTTAGGCTTTTTTGTTCTTTCTATAATAATTTATAATTGATACAAAGTAACTAAAATTTAAATATTCTTGTGGATGCTAGGAAAAACATGGAAAGGTTTTACAAAAGAAAAGCACCGGACAGTGGTAGTGCAAGGGATATTAATTGGGAAGAGGAGATCAAATATGACCCAGGCTTAAGAAAGGAAATTGATTCTTACCATCCTAATCAGAGGGAGAGGGTGAGAAGGAAATACACACTTGAGTAATAGACTTATTTGCTATGTGGAGAAAGAAAAATTAAAGAAAGTTACAAATGAAGCTGTGCTTCATCGCTTCATGAACATGGAAGGAAAAGGGCGTAGATTTGATCTATAAGAGGTAATGCATCTATTTTCAATTGCTCAATTATACATTTCTATAGATTCTTTGCTTAAAATGAATGGTTCGTTTGTTTTTCTTCAGCCAGTGAGGATTTTGTGGTAAATGATTGCATTTTGCCAACGCCGACAATCTTTTGTTGTTATAATTGTGGGATTCTCTAACTATATTTTGGTAAATGGTATGCACTAATGCACTATTACCGCTTCTTTATGGTTGATGGACATCATTATTGCTTGTTTTAAATTATTAATGCTAAAATCTTGGTTGTGGTGCTATTAAGTTACATTATTGCTTTGTCGTTAGCTCGCAAGGCCGCACCCCCTCCATAAATCTCTAGCTCCGCCACTGGCGGCCATCGCGAGGCCGTCGATGCGGCAGGTGGTGCAATACCTAGGGTGGTGATCGGTTCGGCTGAAAAGCTCTTGGCTTATGGCTGAAAAAAACACTGTAGCTGATAGAGGCTTATTTAGCATAATTAAATTTAAAAAAATTAAAAATATAAAAAATATGTTAGCCCATTACTTATAATACAAACAAATACGGGAAAAAAAGAACCGGCAAAAAAGCTTAACAAAAAGCCAAAAGTTCAGAAAAAGACGAAACTTATGAATAGTGAAAAATAAGCCAGAAGCCAGAAGCCGAAACCGAATTGATCAGGGACAGCGACGCGCCGCTGCACGAGCCGGTGCCCACGTACAATACCCTCACCACGCTGGTAATGATGCAGAACACCGATGGCTTCGACTTGGACTTGCTTATTTGGCTAGATGCTTTTAACTTCAAACCTTTTAATTTTGTTTTTTTCTATTTTTTAGCTTTTCTCTTTTCTTATACTTTTGTATTATTCGATATGACATTTTTTCTATTTTTTAAATTTAATTATGCTAAAAATGTTCATAATAGTTATAGTACAAAATAAACCCAAAACAATATAAAACAGTATAAAAAAGTCAAAAACAGTAAGTTTTAAGCAGCAAGACAACGCGTTCCAAACAGTCCCCTCGTAAAACAATGTAATTAAACCCCTACGCTAAAATAGTAAGGGGACCTACAACGAATTATGTAATCCTCGTTTCAAAATTGAAAACAAAAGAGCAATTTAAGCATGCATGTGCGTAGGTTTCCAAAGATAATTGTGTATATACATGGCTCCTTTTTTTGGGCTCTTTTTTTTTGCTCATATCTTATGGATTACTTCTCCCAATAAATAAATAAAATAATTTTTCATCGTCTTTTCGAAGCGGTTTATCAAGATAGTCTTTTCGAAGCGACTTACTAGCATTTAGTTCATTCGTACAATCGCTCACGTTAGGACTAAAAACTATCATCCATATGTTTATGGCTTCTCTCAAACAAACAAACTAGATGGCTTCTCTGCTGCCTTTTTGAAGCGACTTATCGAGTCAATATTTTTCGAAGCAAATTATTGGTATTCGATACGTTCACACAAACACTCACGCCAATGCCAAAAGCCATTAGGGGCAACCATAAGCCATTAACTACAGCCAAAAAGAACCCACCCTTAGTACAAGATGTAGATCATGTTCTTTTGGACTATAACTGATAGCTTTTGGATGCAACTGATGTCTTTTGCTTATGCTTTTCAAGATGGCAGCAGACGATGGAGATGCTGACATGGACAACACACATAGTTTTAGGCTCAGAAAAGTCGTTTAGAGAAGCGGCTTTAAGAAGTCGCTTGGAGAAGCTGTTTTGTTTGTTTCAACTTTTAAATAAACTAAAGGCAAAAGTGACATGTGTCATTTTTGCATATTTTTCTACTCACTTATGCCTATTATTTTTCACAATTTGGGACCATTTATCATCATTTATATGCTTTTCTATAATTAATTACTTGAATTGGATTGTCTTACATTTTTCATAATTCTTCCGCAGGCTGGCGCGATCAAGGCACATTATCTTCAAAATTGGCGTGTAGAACTACTCCATACGGATGTACACATCACTGTGGACGTGTACGATTGAACCACATCAAAATCGGAATTCAAGAGGGCCTAAATGGAAGAAATCCAAAGAGAGAAGGACCGGATTACAATTTTAAAAAACGCAAAGGGCTAAATTGCAAATCCCCAGTCTGGACTTAAATCCCTAACCGCAATCTCCAATTCTGATCGAGCTTGGCACTGTTATAAGTTCAAGTTCTATTAAGTTTGTTTTCGTGATAATGACTAATACAATTGTGAGACTAATATATTTATTGATTATGATATTACTTAGTCTAATTTGGATGAAAAGGTGAAAAACATAAAAAGTATGCATTCAATATCCCATCCTTATGTTATTGCATTCCTTGGATCTGAAATATAGAATGAACTTCACCAAATAAGTCAAACCTGAATATGTGTATATGCTTTCACAATACATTCTTGTATGCACACATTTAGGGGAGTTCACTTTATGTTTTATGGTTTCATTAGTATTGATCGATATTCCATTTCCATATATTAAGAATCTTTACTTTGAAACATACCCTTTGAGTATACATAGCATGTATAGTTCATATATACTCATAATTGGATTGTCATCTAGTTCTTCTATTATGTGTTAATGGTTGAATGATTAATGACAATATGATATGTAAGCTTTGCTTTAAAAGTTTAACTTAGAGTATACAAGTGTTGTGTACATGATTTATACTCGCAAAAAATTTTTATCTCATTATTTGTTGAGATAGTCATGAATTACCAAAACGGGAAGATTGTAAAATCTAATCCCTCCATTATGTGTTAATGGTGAAGTTTGGTAATTGATGATAATTATTTTGTAGACTAATATTTTTCATGAGTTGTATAAATAGATTAGGTTTCACAAATGAGGAAGATTTGGGATTACTTCGCGTGTTGAAGATTATTAAGTCAAGAAGAAGATGCATCATGACTTGATGCATATCCAAGAGGAGATGATCATATGTTGATCACCAAGTCAAGTAAAGATCCAAATGTGTTGATGGAGTTAAAGTAAAAGATGCATCACGAGTTGATGCATATCAAGACTATGACTCAAAGCAAAGATATGGCTAGCTAAGGCTAAGGATGTGTTCCTAGTCATTTACCGGTATTGGTGTTTGGTTGGAAGACTGGGTTGCTAGTATAGGTTATCGATTAAGAGGGGTCATATCTAGTAATTTGAGTCTCATCATGTATTGATAGCTCAACCTCACTTGCTCTAGCTCTCCTTGGTATGAAATTTGAATTTGCAAATGATTGAAACTCATATATATAATCCTTGTGTCATAATTTTAAAAGTGTACAAATATACTTTGCAACTTGTTGGGAATCATGTATAATCCTTGTATGCATGATACTGTAGTTTGCAATTATGTTTTACAAAATCCGTTGAAGTATATGCACTTCTCAGGGAAATCGGAACTACCGCAGTATATTCTATGGTACTACCGCTAGTCGGAATTACCGTCGTTGTAATCACGAAACAACCGCGTCTGTTAATAGTCGGAAGACTTATGTGGTCGAGAACTATTGTGGTCGAACCAATGTGGTTGAAGATCTATGCGGTTGAAGATCAATGTGGTTGGGAACCAGCATGGTCGAAACTGACATAGTCGAACCAACGAAGTCATAGATCTACGTGATCGAAAATCGATATGGTCGACGTGGTCGAGACCTAAGTGATCGAAACCAATGTGGTCGGAGACCAGCGTAGTCGGAGACCTATATGGTCGATCCGGACAACATGATCAAAGACCAGCGTGGTCGAAGACCAGCTTAGTTAGAGACCTATGTGGTCGAACCGGACAACGTGGTCGAAGATCAACATGGTCGGAGACCTGAGTAGTCGAACCATCTGGTGTGGTTAGGGACCAGTGTCCATCTTGTTTTTTGTAAAAACTTATGTCCACGGATAAACCAAATGTGTAATCCCTGGATATATTTCTAACAATGGTAACCTCGACAAGTACTTGCACGACCATGACGAGAAGCCTACCCTCGATTGGCCTCGGAGGCTTCACATCATCAAAGGTGCCACGTTCGGCCTATTGTACACGCGCGAGGATTGGGAGTAGGTCGTCATCAAGGCGAGCAATGTGTTTGTCGACGGCGAGATGAACGGGCGAGCGGGTGACTTTGGCCTCGCAAGATTGTATGACCACAGCGCCGACCCACAAACAACACATGTGGGTTGCACCATGGGCTACCTAGCACCGGAGCTGGTGTGCACCGGCAAGGTGACCACTCTTTCCGACGTGTTCACCTTCAGTGTGTTCCTCCTGGAGGTCACCTACGGCTGGAGACCCATCGAGGAGGAGGAGGATGCCGACGCCAACGACAACCACTTCGTGCTAGTGGATTGGGTGCTGAGGCACTGGCACAAGGGCGCCATCACCGGCACAGTGGACACGAAGCTTGGTGCGGACTACGACGCCGCGGAGGCGGACCTGGTGCTACGGCTGTGCTGATGTGCATGAACCCGTCACCAGCGGTGCGACCAAGCATGTGGCAAATCATGCAGTACCTGGACGACAGGCAGACGCTACCGGAGCTACCCCCGACGTACGTGACGTTCAACATGCTCGCGGCCATGGACACCCACCAGGGTTTTTTTTACTCGTGGTTGGTCCGGCGCTCGACGTTGACGGCTGCAATGAGCGTTGGCACCATGTCTGACATTAGCCTTTCCGACGGCCGATGACATGGCCAAGGTGTTCGACCTTGTTAGGAAGGCTGCGAAATTAGAGCATCCTGCTGTTGTTTGTACGATTGGGAGGAGATGCTAATTGCGATGCCCACTTGGGTGAGATTATGAGATGGTGAATCTGCTTTGATCATGCAATGAATTTTTGTTATATCCGTACAATGTTTTGATCTGAATAGTCATATAAAATTCTTACAGTTTTGATCAGAGAAATATAGGATTTCTTCGAGAAGATCAGCAATACCTTTCCATTGATCTGAAGAAGATCAGCAATAGCTTCAACAAGCATTCTTCATACAATTCTCCGCCTATTTCGCTCTTTGTTGAAGTCAGGATTTGGGAGAGAAATGTAAAAAATGGCTATGCACTGAGATTGCAAACTAGTAATGCAACTAAGAGCAACATCAAATCAAATAGCATACAGTGCAAGTGCTATGGCGGTGCACCTGCTATGCACGTTAAGCTAATGCCCGGGGGGGGACAGTAGCACAAGTTTTCCATCAGGTAGCTGTGTAGCACATGCACACCAAATAAACCAGTATGAGAAGTACTAGGAGTTAAAAATACCTGTATTGTGACAAGAGTCAATTGTCCAGGATAACTCGAAATTATGGAGCGTAAATGCATTTGTTGATACAAAATATCTGCCAGAAAAGAAACAACCGCATCACTAATGACGAAATATAGGGGCCAAATAATCAAAATGAATTAAAAGAATAACTGAGCAACTCCTTGTTAACCAGGAAGTATGGCATTCAACTTGATAGCATAGCTACATTTGTCTAAATTGTAACATCAAGTTCTCACGAAAATTTAACTTGGATTATATAACCCATCATCTGTTGTTGAATCTGGTTCTTTTCGTGGCATACAAGAATGCAGGACATCACATCTGACAAATGCTAGGTCCAATAAATGTATGTTGGAGCTTCATTCCAAGCAAATAAATGTAGTTGTCAAACCAATGCTGATACTTTCGCTGTTTGTGACAACTTAATTTTCTAGAATGAGATTTCTGAAACATGGTTTAATGTTAAGCCAATCTTGATGGCATCTCTGCACATTGGGTTATTCATTGCCCAACGAACAGATGTCTGCTCTGGTTCGCAATCAGGTTAAACACCGCACATAGAAGGCAAGACAGCAACGGCTGAAGGGGGAGGGATCTTAGACTGGGATGATGAACTTGGATGAGATAAATACTAATTCATTCTTCTTCTTCCTAATTGGATCAATTCTGCCCCCCTTTCTTTAAATGTAGAGTTTGGCCCCCCAACAAACTTGGTCGGTCTAAATAGATAGAATGCAATCTGAACTAAATAATCAAGCAATAGTTCTACTAATTAAACTAGATGTATAAGATGCTTACAGATTCCTTTTTTCATCTAGAGCTGCATCCAGAAGGCACCTTATTACAAGCTACAGGAAAAGTGAGTTGCACAAATGTTGAAGCACAATACAGACTAAAGGGAAGTTATAATCTTTTCGTTCATCTCAAGCCCAAGAAAATTGGAACTTTCCCAGTTTCTAGCCATCTGAAAAAGAAACAATCCATTTCCTGCACTAAGAACTTATTTGAGAAGGGTGCAGATATCGGATATGCAAGGCCTCGAAATTCTACAAAAGAGGTAACCTATAAAGTAAGTTATGAACTGTTCTGTATATTGGTAATCTACACTAGTGCACAAATGTATTCATGCACTTTGGTCCAAGACACAGCAAGCCAATCGCACTTAAAAGGAATGAACACATTCTGATCGCTATAGAAGAGAAGCTGAGATTCAAGACTTTCTGCAGATGGATTGTGAAATCATATACTGGAAATAGCAATACTGACATATGATCTGTAAAGCTTGAGATACTTCAATACTAGACGATTTCACATCGAAGGAATGGAACGGTGTACACCCATGAGAGCAGCCATGCCATAGTTTTATATCACAAGGCTGTGCTGATTTAACATTACATTGATGTCAGTCAGCTAGTACCTATAATTGGAACTAGTGTGGCAAAGAGACCACAGCTATTAAAAGAAGGATCGTTCCTATCTATTTGTATTCATTAGGCAACATAACCTGATTTGAGTTTGAATATTGTAGGAGGGAGGTGTAACCTGATTTGAGTTTGAATACTGTAGGAGGGAGGTGTAGCGATCGGAATTTAACAATTCGAATATTTTGTATATTCTGAGCTATTCTCTAAATTAATAATTAGCTCACATAATTTATGCTGGCAAATCTTATTCATACAAACATAATAATAAAAAGTACTAAATATTACATAGACAAATATAAATATATGGTAAGATCAAGTTTTAGCCGACAGGCCAAATAGGAATGTTCATAGCAAGGCACCCACACCCGCGGTTCCGCACCACGCACGTACGTGGCCTGGCCGATCGGCTCAACGACCGCCGCAACGGCGCGTCAGCTCGTCGACGAATTCGTCGAAGCTCCGCTGCGACGAGCCGTCGGGCGCCATGGCGGCCTCGAGCGTCTTCCTCAGCTTCTTCACCTGCACCCGGAGCTCCGCCCCCTCCTCCCCCCACATCACCCCCTCGATCCTCGCCCTCACCTCGTCCGCGAGCACCGCGCCTCGGTCCCCGACAGGCACGCCGACGCGCCACTCCCGCGCGACGAGCCGCCGGTTGGTGAACTGGTCGGTGAGCAGCGGGAAGCACAGCATAGGCACGCCCACCCACACGCTCTCCAGGATGGAGTTCCACCCACAGTGCGTCAGGAACCCGCCCACCGCGCGGTGGGAGAGCACCTCCACCTGGCAGCACCACGGAACCACGACGCCGCGCCCCGCCGCGGCCTCCGAGAACCCCTCGGGGAGCGGGTCTGGGTCGTCGGAGCTCACGATGTCCGGCCTCATCACCCACAGGAACCTCACGCCGCTGGCAAGCACGCCGCCGGCGATCTCGTGCAGCTCCCGCTTGGTGACGTGCGCGTAGCTGCCGAAGGAGATGTAGAGCACGGAGCCGGCCGGCTGCGCGTCGAGCCAGTGGGAGCAGTCGGACTCCGCCCACATGGAGGTGGCGACGGCGCTGCGGGCGAAGCCTGCCGGGAAGATGGGGCCCACGGTGTAGAAGGGCTTCTCGGCGCGGAGCGCGGCGATGGTGGACGGCTCCAGCTCCTCCACGGTGTTGCAGATGACGTAGTCGGCGCCGCGGGCCTCCTCGAACGACTTGAAGATGATGCGGTGCACGATGGTGTTGGTGTCCGTGTCCTGGAGGTACGACATGAGCTCGCACGGCTCGATGGCCGGCACGCCTGGGATGTACGTGATCGTGTCCTTGCGAGGCTCTGCAGCATAGCCCAAAAGGAGGTAAACACTGAAATCAGAAAAAAAAAACGCACTGCTGACGGTTGAAGACTAGGTACTCATCGTCAATATACAGTTTCGTTTTAGGTCATTTGGCAATGACCAATTTGCTTGTGAAAATTAATGGCGCCCCTGTTGAAGCATAAGCAACTGGAGAAGATCAAGACGGCTCGGTGTCACGTTGTCGTTTACCGTTGCATTTAAAGTGGCCGTTCTTGGCGAGCAGGTCGACGTGGTAGTAGAGGTTGAAGATGAGCGCGGGCTCCGTCCAGAACGACACGTATCGGATGCCGAACTTCCTGCACAGGGTTGCCGGCCACACGAAGAACGTGTCGGCGACGAGGAACGTCGCGGCCGGGTCCACGACGACGCGGCGGAGCAGCTCCTCCACGTGCGCGGAGAGCGCGTGGAACAGCACGCCCATGAAGTCGTCGTGGTTCAGCGACCGGTCGAACCCCACGGGGAGGCCGTCGCTCACCAGCTCGTACCGCACGTCCATCTCCCCCGCAGCCGCCGACGCGCGCGCGGCGGCGAAGACGTCGTACCCGTCCGGGTCGACGCCGAGCGCGCGCGCCGTCTGGTCGTGCACGGCCTCCGTGCTGACGAAGGTGACCGCGAAGCCCCGCGCCGCGAGCCGCAGCGCCAGGTGCACCACCGGGATGACGTGGCCCTGCAGCGGGTAGGCCACCACCACCGCGTGCGGCTTGCCGCCGCCGCCGCCGTGGTTCGCTGTTACGCCGGCCTCCTCTTGCCCCATTATCGCCTAGCTGGCTAGCTACAATTCCTCACCGCCTCTGTTTGATCTCTCCGCGCACCACTTGGCTGTTACTTAAAAGGCCCCGTGATTAACTCCAGTGACCCCGTGACCGTGCCAACACTAGGTCATCGCCCGGAGACCTGCTTGTGTAATCTATGTTGGACCATTTCTTCGGCTTATAGTACAATATTTTACTGTCGTTTCAAAATAATTTATTAAAACAGTCAACAGCTATCAATATTTAATTTATTTATATAAATATTTATATTAAAATAAAAAATCACCGGCTACAGAAAAAATAAAGCAGTGGCAGCCGCCGGCCGGCGACCGATTCGACAGTTTAGTACAGTGCTTACGTTTTTCGATATACAATTCAGTACGAGTTTCGTGAGGCAAGAAGCCACTGCTCTGCCTGTTCACTTGCCAACGCCTAGTCAAAATTTTGCCTGGTTGATTAATCTGGCGTGCGCCTAGAAACACCAGCGCGCCCTGTAGTTAGCGATGATTACCGAGTTGCGCGGCTGCTACAACGTCTGCTACTGTACAGGTGGGCGCGCGGGTGATGTGAGGTGACAGCGATCGAACGACCGCCGTCATTGGTCGGCAACTTCGCATCTTAACCGTACTGGAGCTCAGCTAGACGACGGTGGCTCAAGTTTCCGCGAGTACGGGTGCGCTTGTGGGTCACCGTCAGTGGGAACCGACGACAGGCGCGCGTGCGTGCGCCAATCCTGGGCCTCCAACTGCGCGGTCTCGCTAGCAAGTTGGAAACTGGAGTGTGGGAGCTCGGCATGCGAGGGAGACTGTGCGGCGAGAGCGACGGTCCATCTGCATACCAGAAGCCAGCGAGGAAAGAGACGTGGCCCTGTCTCCTATTGGTTGGGGGACGCTTTTGTCAGGCTTTGGTACTACTCGATTAATATGAAATAAACTAATTTATAATTAAAATTATATTGTAATTGACTAAAATTACACGATAGCTGATGGTTACTTATTTGGTGTAACTAAATTTAAAATATTTTAAAAATAAAAAACAGATTAACTGGATAATGCAAATGAATACGAAAAAAAGAACCGACAAAAAACTCAAAAAAATCAAACAAACGAAATTTAGAAATAATAAAAAATAAGACAGAAATCAGAAACTCAAACTGAAATAAGGAAATCCCTTTGATTCTAGCCTTGCGTGATAAGCCTGACGAAAGGCAGAATCAGTTAAAAAATAAAAAAAGTCAGGGGCTAAGCCAATGAATGCAAAAAAAAAACCCTGACGAAAGTAGAATCAGTAAAAAAAAAAGAGCCATAAATCACGGCCAATCGGAGCAGAGCCTGAACTTTGCCTCTTATGGTTTGCATGGTCGTCCGGGTTCTATTACTCTATTAGGCGTACGGTGAACGTATCAAACGTATGGTTGCTCCAAACAAAAGATATTTATTTAGGAGCAGGTAGGGATGTTTTCAATCGCATGGCTAGGTATTCTTGCGTATGGTCGCTTTAATTGTCAGTGCTAATAATACTCGTAAAAACAGAGTTTAATTTGTGTGGGAGGAGTGGAGGACGGAGCATGCAGAGCGGCTACAGGAAGTGCATGACACGAAGATAATCAAGCGCTTTTTATATAGCACTACATAATATCGATTCACCGGATGGAGTAGATTAATCCTGTTTATATTGGATCATATTTTTTGCCTTTCGTTTGAACAAGCTAAAAGAACATCTAATTTCTCAAGCAGTTTTTTACTCCTCTTGCTCCTATCTTGTTCTAGGAATAAGACAGAGGTCACAGAGGCATCACATATCTTATTCCTCTACTCTTATTTCACGCACATATTTCTCTCATATTTTTCCTACCGCTTGTCCTGTCTTTCTAAAAACTCCTTTTTTACCACTACCATTTATTTTAAGGGTTTTGTTAAACATCATCCGGATATTTTCTTCCTAACTATCATCCAGATGTATGACCGTTGGATTAGAGATCCAATGGCCATAAATTCTCCCCCTCCCCTTGAATTCTACCTCATTCCCCTTGAAAAAAATCCCCCTTTTAAAAATAAGGAGCACTTTGATCTCTAATCCAAGGGTTATAAATTTAGATGATAGTTAAAAAAATATCTAGGTGATACCTAAACACTCTCTTATTTTAAACCAAAAATCATCCGCCGTAGCCATCGTGCAGTCGTGTATGTAGATTAAAAAGAGAGGGGGAAGCGAATATGATGCTCCAAGGAACGCTTTGCCCTAAAACAGCCACCGTGAAGTCGTGCATGTAGATTAAAAAGAGAGTGGGAGGCGAATATGATGCTGCAAGGAACGCTTTGCCCTAAATGACTATTGATCGATGCAAAACTTTTACCTTTGCATTTGAAGTGTCCATGCTTGGTGAGCAGGTCCATGTGGTAGTACAAGGCGAAGATGAGCGCGGGCTCCGTCCAGAACGATACGTACGGCACACCGAGCTTCCCGGCCAGCGTCGACGGCCACACGAAGAAGGTGTCGGCGACGAGGCACGTGGTTGCCGGATCGACGACGACGCGGCGGAGCAGCTCCTCCACGTGCGCAGGGAGCACGTGCAGCACGCCCTCCATGTACTGGTCGTGGTTCAGAGACCGGTCGAAGGCCAGGGGGAAGCCGTCGCTCACAAGCTCGTACCGGACGTCCAGCCCCGCCGTCGCGGACGACGCCCCGCGCACGCCGGCGAAGATGTCGTGGTGGTGCCCGCCGTTGTCGGCGTCGGCGGTGGCGACGCCGAGGGCTTTCGCCGTCTGGTGGTGCACGGACTCCGTGTTCACGAAGGTGACGGCGAAGCCCCGCTCCGCGAGCCGCAGCGCGAGGTGCACCGCCGGGATGACGTGGCCCTGCAGCGGGTACGGGATCACCACGGCGTGCGGCTTAACGCGGCCACCGGCGCTGCCGTTCGTCGCCACGCCCTCTTGCTCCATCTCTGTCTCTCTCTCTCTCGTGCCGCTACCAGTACGCGCGCTGTGTGAAGAGTAGGAACGTGCCACGCACCTAGTGGCTAGTGCAACGCCAAGAAGTAGAGGGGAAGGGGCTCGCGGTGACGTCGAGGGAATTAAACAAGTTCGGGACAAAGAGTGTATTTGACGCATGAGGACCAATACATGGTCTTCCAATATATATATACAACAACTATACATCAAAGATTACATTGGTTATTGTTACAATTGAAATCAGAATATACTAACTAAATCCAGTCGGATGAATATCTAATTATTGCCGGACGGCAAATAGTATCATCAGGAATGGCAATATCTTCAGAGATGGTAACAGATTGATATGGCAACAGCAGCATATCTGTCCGTACTCCGTAACCTCTGGAACCATATCAATAGTAGCTAAATAGACAGGGATGATGGTTTCCTATTTACAGAGGGCGACACGGCCGCGCGCGGGGTGGGGCATCGTGTTGCTGCATGATTGCATGCACTGTGCGCACATGTCAGCGTCTAGGGACGGAATTAGGCCTGTGGCATGAAAAAAATTCTTAGTGTATAGTCTAGTTAATTTCAACTTAGCCTAGGGTAGCAATCTATTGGTCCAGCTTAGGTAGCCCAGGTGATTTCAACCACCAGACCCATTCGCTGCTCGTCCTCACGAAAAGAAGCCCATAGCCCAGGTAATTTCACACCCATTCCTTGCCTCGCGCATCGCGAAAAGAAGCTTGCATCCATCTTCTAGCCAAACCATACCTCTCGGCTCTTGCAGACTCGCACGGCCAACCAAGCACCACCCCCTCTCACATGTCGTGCTGCCCCGATTCCTACCCAGCGCCGCCCCCTCCTAGCCCCCTCCCTACGCCGCCCCCTCCCAGCCCGCTCCGTCCCTACGAAGAGCAACGGGGACAAGGTTTCAAGTGCAATGACAACGGATGATTCCGCGACAGTCGGGTCCGACACCAAGTCGTCGGCATTGACAGAGTTGACAGAGGGGCACAACAAGAGGAAGTCATCATCGTCGGCTTTGGCATTGGGCCATTAGCCAAGAACTCTCAAGGCAAGCGCAAGGTGAAGCCATGAAGGTACTACTAGTACCACCACACTTACTACTTTAAATGCATGGAAATGTTGTGGGTAGAGAGCGGTAGA
This sequence comes from Dendrocalamus latiflorus, assembly GCA_017311315.1. Lineage (NCBI taxonomy): Eukaryota > Viridiplantae > Streptophyta > Magnoliopsida > Poales > Poaceae > Dendrocalamus > Dendrocalamus latiflorus. Next base: position 7,647,681 of record CM029678.1, on the reverse strand, counting down.
TCTAGCAAGTCTGGATGGGTATGAGCAACTGATGGTTGAGATAGAAGGGATGTTTGGTATAAAGGACCTCAAACAAAAATGGAAAGTGACTTTCACTGATGATGAAGATGACACAATGGAAGTCGGAGATTATCCATGACTGTAAGCTTGTGCATATTCTCCAAAGAAAAATTTGATAGTTGTGAATTATCTTATAGGAGCTTAATGAGTTAGCTCTAGATGCATAGCTAGACTGCAACCATAATTGATAATTGATTCATGCTGTTGGATAATGGATAGTATAGATTTATACTTGTATTGAAACTGAAAGTAGTTTGTTCATTGTTGCATTGTCAAGTTTGGGTGTTTGCCCTTGATGTCTGTAATTTCTAGTGGATGATACTAGATTGTACATAATATATTGTTTTTGGGGTTGAAAGGCAGGATCATTGGATTAGCATCTTCTTGCTACATAAAATCTACAGTTGGATATTAGTTTTTTATTTGAACATTGCCATGTTCTAAGAAGGAAACTACATTCATTTGCCTCTGAAAGTTAGTTTGGGAGCATTATATTTTCAATGCAGCTAGTCAACCTTTCGATGAATGCTACACCGCTAACTTGTATGAATTGATTATCCTATGGTGGTCTCATTGAAGTTCTAGTAATGCAAGGGTTGCTAGCTATTCAACAGCAAGGGCCACAAGCAATAGGTTTTTTTTGGCATCCACAACATGGGATTTATGCATCAACAACTTACCAAAATCCTGAGCTATGCTATGGTTATAATAGTATGTCACTAAGATATTATCATCATTCATTAAATCTTTGAGTCCTCTACCATCTTAATTAGTGTTTTTGTGTTAATTGTAGAAAAGTCATATATTCACGTCTGGGCTTCTAGGACTAATGCAGCTATTATCAGGGGTGCTTTAAGGGCTAAAAAGCCAGAACCGCTTACTGTAATTTTGCCTCAAAGTCTTAAGAAGCAACCTCCTAAAAGCCAACAACTCTTATCTAAAGTAAGAAATCATTATATTTCAAAACATGATTTGTCATTGTCTAGTCTGTTATGTTCCAGATCCATTACTAATTAAGTTGTGTTACATAGTGTCATAGACCAATTTGCCTTTACTATATATTTTTTTACTCTTTCCGTTTTGTGATTTTGTATTGTTAGATTGTTTCACAGGACTTCTAACATATTGATCCAAGGTTACTTGTGTTTATTGTAGGAGCTAGAATCCATCTTGTGAAAATAAAACGATGATGTTTTGTCATGAATAATTTTTGTGCTAGACATTTGTATTGTCATATCTCAAATTATCCGTAGATGTTCATATTTTGTGAATTGGGATTCATGAACAATCTCAATTATATAGTCCATAACTGAAAGTAGCAACTGAGGGAGGCAAGAAATAATGGAATATATAGCTGAACAATGTCAATTATGCAGTCCATAACTAAAAATAGTGACTGGGGGAGGCAAGGAATAATGGAATATATAGATTCATCATGGTAATATCAGATTCTCGCTCTCTCGTAGCATGTCTACATTTTTTAATTTGAAATATGTATACTTGTCGTATCGTTGTATCCTTGATTTGGCAAAATATCGTGTGGTATCATTGTTGATGCGGATGCAAACATGATTATTGATTCTCAATTAAATATATTATTTAACTGGAAGGAATTATTGAGCCGCATTAAATATTATCAGGTGAACTCTAATTTAATTGGGTCTTTAACTATTATTTTTAGATATACAGAGTTACTACTATTTTATTTAATTATATACAGGCATATGTTCGATCTGTACAAGCCTAAAGTGAAGATGCGTTTAGAAGGCCTCGTCAACACTAGCGTATCATCCATCACTTCAAGTGTACAAGATAATGAGCACATTTCGATTGGTCCAATTACACGAGCACGAGCTAAAAAAGATTAATCAACAGGTGAACTCGCTCTTAATTAAATTTGGCTTTAATTTACACGAGAATTGGCTACTACCTAATGCTATTATTTTAATTAGTCTCAGGTTTTTGCATGAGGAGATGTTGAATGCTGAAGCCAGAAGAAAACAGCCAAGCAAGAAAATCATGCATGTGCATGTGAATTGAGACAAAGAAAACACAAAAGAAACACATGCATGCATGGATCATTCCACGTGACGGAACTTCAAGCCAAGGCAATTAGTGTGTTTTTTTTTCCAGCCGCAACCATGCCTCACATCTGGCCAAAGCAATGTGATTAAGCCTTGGATTAGGCATGTGATTAGTGGCTATGTGGTTGGCCACGTGCTTTTGCTTTAGGATTACTAATTCCGGATTGTTTTGGATGCCGTATAGGATTGTATTTGGTTTCCGTGGCCGAACAAGATGTAGGTGGTGATCGGTTCGGCTGAAAGCCCTATGGCTTATAGCTGAAAATACTGTATCTGGCTGAAAAAAGCACTGTAGCTAACAGAGGCTTATTTACCATAATTAAATTTAAAAAAAATTAAAAATAGAAAAAACATATTAGCCCATCACGTATAATGTAAACAAATACGAGGAAAAAAAGAACCGGTAAAAAACTCAAAAAAAGCCAAAAGTTCAGAAAAAGACGAAATTTATGAATAGTGCAAAAATAAGCTGAAGCCAGAAGCTGAAGCCATATTGATCAGGGCCGTAATCTGGTAGGCGTGAGTTAAGTACTATGGTCTTCCTCTTGTAACGACAGACCACAAATAAAAAATAGATCTATTATTTTTTCAGAGAGTCATGCGCTTGTTCCTCCTAGGGTTTGGCATATGATTCCAACCTAGAGGGGAATCGAGCGTTTTTCCCCGTCGTTCTTGTGATTCCTTGTGATTGGCCGGAGCGACGACGCGTCTACTTGGTGGTCGGGTAAACGGGATCACAAGCGTGTGGTTGGGTGAATTCTTTTGTCGTAGGTTGTTGTTCTAACAGTGTAGCGCCATCGATTCGTCAGGTTGTACGGATCCAAATTATCTCCATCGATCCTACGCCGTGAAGATCGGGCAATCCCCCGTATCATCTTGGTATCAGAGTGTGGTTGACACAGTAGGATCAATTTACCCGTAGTTAGATTTATTTTTTCCCTATACACAAAAAGGCAAAAAAAAATCTAAACCCTAGTTTTTGCATCTGTTATTTTTCGTGAGTTTTGTTAAGTTTTCGTCCATTAGAATTTTGTTTAGGTGCTGATCATCGTGTTCCTTTGCGTCGCTTGATCATTGTGTTATTTCCTTTATTTCGTCTAAACCTAAAAAAATCCCGATCGCTACAGTGCCATGAACAGTACCACTACAGTGCCGTGAATAGTATCGTGAACAGTACTGCTACAGCGTCGTGAGCAGTACCGTGAAAAAATTGTGTTGTGGCCCGTCTCTGTTACGAATATCCATAATTTTTCCTTCATCTTTGAGACTAGTCTTTGATAATTGCATTAAGGGCTGTTTTGATATTAAATTACATCTGCTGAAATTTTATTCTTTTGTGGAAGGGAAAACTAAACCTTAGTGCCAACTACAAGTAAGAAAAGAGAAAGAAGAAGAGCCTCGGCAAAAAAAGTGAGCGTTGGCTAATTCTAATTCATAATTTCAGCTTGTGTATTTAATTCTTTTGAGCAATCTTGTGCCCTTACATTTATATTATTGCAATTGGCTAGCCTCTCTTCTAGTACTTGGTGCAAAACAAGCTATTTAATTCTCAATTTCAGATCGCTTCTATTTAGCTCATTCCTTTGTTGCATCGAGTCACATTGATCTTTGTGTCAATCCCCTGCATCAATTATGCCCTTGTGTTTTGCCATGTTTTTCTTATTATGTTGTATATTGAAGTATTGAGCTAAAGATCGGGCAATCCCCCGCATCAATTGTATCCTTGTGTTTTGCCATGTTTTTCTTATTATGTTGTATGTTGAAGTATTGAGCTAAAGTTTCATGTCAATGATGCATTTGTGACATATTTTTGTTATGCTGTTGTGTGGGTATAAATTGGCATTATTTCTAGGCTGTTAACCTATTAGAGTTAGCTTGGGGTGCGGTGAAATCCTAAATTCACCACTGCATGTCAACTTCTAATGCTCCCATTGCCTCCAAAAATGCTTCATATAACCACACAAAACTTTCAGTCTTCTTACATCTCATGAAACCACAACCAAACTGTATGGACTGCCCATGGTTGTTTGTTCCAATAAATGGTGCAAAAGGCATCTTGTACAAGTTGGTCATATAAGTCATGTCAAATGACAAACAATCATTATACAACCTGTAGGTCTTCCTGGCAGCACCATCTGTTCAAAAGATGTTCTATACTCTATCATCTTCATCAAGCTAAACTTTATAAAAACAAGTCTGGATCATCCTCCTTCATCTTTAGAAATAGGAAAGTGTGTCCTGTGTGTCAGTATTTCCATGCTCAGCACGTATGGAAGCCCTACAATTATCTATGTGTTTAACTGTGTAAGACACATTATGAGCTGATCCATACAAATCGGCCATAAGCTGCACTTGCCAGCCTGTTGGTACATTGCACCATAAAGGAGGCACACAAATTCCCTTTTCTCCTTCGGTATGTGCTGATGGCAGTGTAGAATCCTGCTAAGATATGGTTTTCTAATGAGGGGATGGTTGTGATCATGCACAAAGTTAGTAACTTCCCACGCTTGACCTATGCATTTTACAACAATGCGAGCTGGACATGATTCATGTCTGTCTTGTTTCTATTTCGCTTCTTAACTGCTGGTTTTGGGTGTTGAGGGTCTTCCTTCTCTTTTTTTGTTTACACCAGCCTTGTAACACAGCAAATGCAACTTGTCAAGCTTTTTATCTCTGGCCAAGTGCGTGAACTACCAATTCTGATAGCAAATCCAAAACACTTAGAATAAACCTTGTAATGTTCTTTAGTAGCCTCAAAAGAATTGAACGTCATCATCTTGAATGGTTCTTGAGGTGTTGACAAAACCTCAAAATCATCTCCTTCATCTTCATCATCACCAATGTTATCCTAATCACTTGAATCACTAAGTGTTGTCCATGTTGTACTGCACCCTTAGAAACCTCAAGATTGTGTGATGAATTACCTCCAAGGCTAGCCTTTGTAGTTGCAGCAGCAGGCTGCACAATGCCATCTTGAAGTGGATACTTATTGATAACAATAGTTGACAGGTCATTGCAATCCATAGCCACTGCACATGCAAGATAACAATCATCACTTGTTCTAACATTTTCGTATCATTAATGTTGAAATGTATGGCATTCTCATACAAAACACACACAAAAATGATGCATACAATGGCATGTAATGTACCTATAAGCAAACTTTTTTCAATAACCAAATTTTATTTTTCTGCTTTTGTTTCCCAAGAACATATGGCTGGGATAGCTGGATTCTTTTTTGGTGCACAAGGAGTGTGGTTTTAAATGCAAAACATGCAGTCTGGTGCAACCTCTAGCAAAAAAAAGTTACACTGTGTTTAGCGTTACAGGGGAGTAAAAACCTTACTGCAGTGTGCAACTATTGATAAAAAACTAGGGGGAGTTGAGGGTGATACACTTTTTTTTCTTTACTCCATTCACTCGTTGTTATGATGATCATGCTTCTGGTCCAAAATTTTGAATATGGTTACTTAGCGTTCAAATGGTTAGTAAAAATAAGACAATGTTGTTGATTCATGTGCAACTTGTAACACCCCGCTCATCCTCTGGGCCTAGAGTGCTACCATCATTACATTACAATACCACTTTTAAACATCTGCTAATCTTTTTGAGCAAACTCTACTTTACTCAAGAAGCAATGACCACTTACACCATACTATTTCTAAGCAACTATTTTAACTTACTAGTAGAGTTAAACCTACTACAAAAGCTAGATATGCGAAGTGCAGCAAGGACGTGGAGTTATTCATGTGCTACACCCGCCCGTGCATGACGTCCTCAACGGTCACCTAGAAACAAAGCAACAAAGTAAGGGTGAGTCCAAAGACTCAGCAAGTACATAAATAAGACGTTAAACACTACCAAAACATGTAAGCAATTTAACCAACCATAACATATTCCGCACGTATTGTCATGCTCATATCATCATTCTCATGGTTCCGCATTGACCATACATACTCCACATGCATTTTCATGTTCCAACATTTCCACATCATCAATGCAATGCAACACTGCTCTACATGTACATTTGCTCATCACATTGCAAATACCGGTATTGCCGAGTGAACATCTGTCGATGTTCACCCATAATCTTGGGCCCACCCATATCGGCATGGGGATCTCTCCACTCCCATGGAGGCCTACCGAAGTAGGTCTTACTCAAGGGCACTCCGGATTAGTCAGCTAGCTTTACTCGTAGCTAGAGACTTTCTCACCGCCCTAACTCTTGAGTGCACATGATGCAAAATGCATATGTCCATTGTCATCCATAAATAAGCACCATCATGTCATGTAATCATCATATTTCCACATAAACATTATCACATTATATAAACATCGCATATTCATAAACCTTACGGTCTACCGCTCTACTATACACTTGCCTGTTAACCAAGTGGAGCGAAGCGACGTGCAGACGGTGTCGACTCAGGACCTCCACCTAAACAAGTAATTAATCTGGCTTAATACATCAAATTGAAACCAAGACTTAAGCGAACAACGACGATTCTACGCGCCTGACCCAACTCGGGCATAAAATACCTGGGGTTAAGGACCCATCGCGCAGGTACCAAACCCTTTTTTCCTTTTCTTTTTTCTCCTCTTTTCTTTTCTTTCTCTTTTTTCCTTTTCTTTCCCTTCTCTCTCTTTTCTTTTCTCTTTCCTTCACCTGAGCCCTCTCTCTCCTCATTTCCTTTGGCCGAACCGGCCTCCTCCACTCCTCACTCCCTCGCCCCCATTCCTCTTGGTCGCTCAGCCTGGCGAGTCCGGGCGGTGCGGCTTCGGCGTGTGGCCGAGCTCGGCTCGCCAGCCCCGGGCTCACCACCGGTCGACCTCCACGCGCCCCCTGTCGTCCCCCTTCTCCCTCTCGTTCGGGCGACGCCGCCGCCACCAGGCTTATCGGCCATGGCGCGACGGCCGGTAGCTCCACTCCGGCTCCTCCGTCGGCCCCACCCTCTTCTCACCCCTCCCCTCTCATGGATCTGGCGGCGCCTTCCTCAGATTCGGTCGGCCACGGCTAGATCTGGTGGCTCTCCCCTCGGTCTCTGACTCTAGCCTTTGCCCCCAGGCCTTGGCCACTCCCTACGGCCTGAGCTCGCCGGCCACGGCTTGCAGCCGGCCGGCCGCCCCCACTACCAGTATGGTTTGTCCCCTAACTCTATGTGCTCTTCATCTACCTTTTGCATGCTATTGTGCTGCGCTATGGGGTTGTGGAGGGGATGGTGGACGTACTCACATGTTGGCTTGGCATTGATTTGACATTCGTCGACGTCCTCCGTCGTCGGCGATGAAGCCCTCACACCTCGGCCTTCTGAGCTCCTTGGGATCTCCTCTCCTCCTTGCTCTCTGTCTTGGCTTCAGTTGGCGTCTTGGTGGCTCCGGCTAGAATGGGGAAGGAGGAGGTGATTGATGGCTTTGGACTGAGGCTTAAGTTTTTTGCTGTGCTCTCGGCTGGGGAAATGAAATGGTGCTTGCTCAGCTTTTGTGGCTATGGCAGAATAGTGGAGTAGGTGAAATGGCTTTGTGTTGTCTTCTCTACTTAAGAGGCATGGCCATCACTCTCCCTTTGAAATGCCGCTTTTGCCCTTCCCCTTTAGCCTTAGCTGGTAATGGGCATTATGAACTTTTTGGTCCAATGGTAGCCCTACACTGTTTGGTGCTTTTCTACTGCGGCAGGTAAGTCGGTAAAAAGGTAAGAATAGAATTTCCTACCGAATGACGAAAACCCATAACGCGAGACAGTGCCGACCGCCCCTGAACGGTCTGGGAACCTCTGAGAGCGCTACTTTTATTCGGCTTTCTAGATGGTGCCGACCGTCCCTGGGTGGTCTGGGAAACTCTGCAAGCGTTACTTATTCGGCATTCTAAAAGCCGATGGGTCTGAAGGCAAAGCTCTTCTTTATTTTCTTTATTCTCTCTTTTGTAATTTAGTGGTATTACATTCTACCCCCCTTTAACAGAATTCGACCATGAATTCTGGCGTTCAGCAATCCGCATGGACGATCAACATAAAACAAACTGCACATAGCATAACATTAACTCATACCCGTAGAGAACAAGTCCGGGTACTTCTCGCACATGCGAGACTCCAACTCCCATGTCGCTTCTCGCTCAGACTGATGTGCCCAAAGCACTTTAACATACTTTATTGTTTTATGCTTCAACACCTTTTATGATTCCTCCAGAATCCGAAATGGACAGGACTCAAAGATGAGGTCTTGCTTTAAGGACACCGGTTCTAACACAATCTCATGCTCTAGATCTCGCAAGTACTTTCTAAACATCGACATATGGAACACATTATGCACTCCTCGCATGGAGTCAGGGAGATCCAAACGATATGCCAACTTTATAATCCGTGCCAGAATTGGAAATGGTCCAATGTACCTCAGGCTAAGTTTCTCTTTGATACCAAATCGCACTATGCCTTTAGTGGGAGATACTCTCAGGAGCACATAATCCCCCACTTTGAACTCCAGTTCTTGCCTCCTGACATCTGTGTAGCTCTTCTGCCTACTCTGGGCAGCTAGCAGATTTTGTCTAATTTCTGCCACTCGCTCTACTGTTTGCTGGACCTAATTTGGACCCAGAATAGCCTTCTCACCCACGGCATCCCAACATAGTGGCAATCTACACTTTCGCTCATACAAAACCTCAAATGGTGCTGCTCGAACACTAGAGTGATAGCTGTTGTTATAGGCAAACTCTGTGAGTGCCAAATGATCCTCTCAGCTACCCTTCCAAGACAAAACACAGGACCTCAACATGTCCTCCAGTGTTTGAATGGTGCATTCGGACTGTCCATCCGTCTGCGGGTGGAAAGTGGTACTAAACTGGAGTTTCGTGCCCAGAGCGCCCTGCAAGCTCTCCCAAAACTTGGAGACAAACTTGGCGTCTCTATCCGAAACTATCAACTTGAGAACACCATGCAACCTCACAATTTCTCGCAGATAGATGGGTGCCAACTCACTCGCTGAGTTCATTGTGCGAATGGGGATGAAGTGTGCGGACTTACTGAATCGATCCACCACTACCTAAATCGCATCCTTACCTTGCTGGGTACGAGGTAAGCCGACTACGAAATCCATGGTAATATCGTCGCATGGCCACTGAGGAACCTCCAAAGACTGCAATAGCCCGCAAGATGCCACATACTTGGTAATTTCCACTTTCATCCTCTTCCACTAGAAGCGCTTCTTGAGATCACGATACATCTTGGTTTCACCAGGATATACCGTGTATGGGGTACGATGAGTTTCCCTCAAAATATCATTCTTGACTTGAGCCTTTTGCGGTATGTAAAGACGACCTTTAAACCGCAATGCGTCTGATTCACCAAGACTGAAAGTAGCCAAAATTTGTAGAACACAGATGCAACTGGGATGAAGGGATTAGATGGCAAAAAGTAGCCAAACAGACCTAGTAAGAAGAGGTAGCAATGGACGCTACCTTCCCTTTCTGCCTTTTCTCTTGATTTTTTTTTTTTGCCTGTAGACTTGATTGGTGTGTTGGAGAAGACTAGGTTACGCGCTATCCTCGTTGTGAGAATCCAGGGTTTTGCTAAACAATAAAGTAATGGTGTGGGCCCAAAGCAAACATGTTAATGGGCCTTACGACGGAAAGCGCGTCGGGCCGGGCGGTGAAACGTCCACGGGAGGGAGGTTGCGCGCTACAGCTATCGCGTTGTAGTCACACCATTGACAAAAAAAAACAATCAAAACTCCATGTAAGTCTAGCTAGAAGGATTCAGATCGGGTGTAAATTGGATAACAACCGTACTACTCATCCTGCTGCTGCAGTGTTGTGCGGTCGTTGGGGCACCTCGGACACTAGGATACAAAAATAAACTATCCAGATTTCATCTTTCTACAAATCGTTTCTGCTACACCACCCATGTGCTGAAGTATCTGGTTGAATTCAATAGCCGCTTTTTCTACGTGATCTGGATCGCTACAGTGCCTTAGAACAATTCTCCGATCGCTAGCAACAAGCAATCGAAACTCAACCCTGTTATTATTATAGCAATCGAAACTCAATCGCTAGCAACAAGCAATCGCTAACGTGTAGCAATCGCTACGTGATCTGGATCGCTACAGTGCTTTTGATTGTATCTAACTTTCAAACGGTTCATTTTCTTAAGATAGGATCTACAAGTTAATTGTGGTACACGTTAAAGGTCTAACACCTGTATCAACCAAAATCGCAAGCGAGTATCTCTCTCCATAATCTCTGTCACAAATAGCTAAAATTCAAAATTTCAACCAAAATCATAAGCTATAACCATATCAAACAGCCCTATACTTTGCGAGCCTTTTCACCGCGGATGTGAAGGACGATATCTTCGCTTCCGGATGAGATCGAGGGAACGGAGATGGACCGGCAACGTATCGATTGGCTACTCGGTCGCCATCGTCGGTCAAGTGACGCGAGGCTTCCTGTCTTGGTTGCCTTAGCGGACGGTTGTTTCGACGTTTAGTGGAGAAGCGTGCGAGGGAGTTAGAAGTGTTTAGAGGTCAATGCATGGGGTGAGTTCTTGTTTCGACGGCGTAAACGAGGCCAATCTCTTATCCACGGTGGCGTTGGAGACTATTGTTTTGGTCTTTTCCTTGGCACGAGATGAGCTACTGAGCTAGCAGCACTCCAAAGCTGGGAAGATCCTGAAGAAAAATGAGAAGAAACAGGAAGTGAGTTATCCAATGGATACAAGTAATACTAGTATAACAAAAACCTTGGTTGCGATTAACTTCTGAATGTATTACTAGTATGTAGTACAAGGCTTTTTTAGATTTGATTTGATCTCGTAACTTCTGAATTATTTGAGTTTTGAAATAGACGGCGATAAATTGTCCGACTCTTAAAAAAAATTGAAAGAATCAGTTCAGGTACCAAGTGCAGAACTTCACTTTTGCTAGGAATTATTCACACAAATAGCACTGTAGCTATTTTTTTAAAAAAAATTAGCCTTTGAATATCCATTTTTACAAATCTAGACATTACCCGGATGTTTACTTTCTAACTGTGACCCTTGGATTAGAAATTAAGGGGCCTTTTGTTTTTGAAAGAGGGAGATTTTTTCAAGGGGGAGGGGATAGAATTCAAGGGGGAAGAGGGAGAATTCATGGCCATTGGATATCTAATCCAACATTCCTAAATTTAGATAATAGTTATGAAGAAAACATCCGGATGATATTTAACAAAAAACCCTTTATATAAATCTAAACTCCTCCTTAAGCTAGCACTACTACAGAAAAGGTCATCACAGACGGTTCGAAAACGCCATCACAGACGGTTTTGTGAGCCGTCTGTATTTATGGGTCAGTGATTATCGAAGGTCATCACAGACGGTTTTCGAACCGTCTGTGATTATGGGCTATCACAGACGGTTTTTACTCAAAAATCGTCTGTGATAATTGATAATCACAGACGGTTTTGAGTTAAAAACCGTCTGTGATAGCTGGTAATCGCAGACGGTTTTGAACTCAAAATCGTCTGTTATTATCAGCTATCACAGACGGTTTTTAACTAAAAACCGTCTGTGATTATCAGCTATCACAGACGGTTTTTAACTCAAAACCGTCTGTGATATTCCCTTCAAACCCTAAATATATTTCTGTTTATTGGCTAGCCTCAGGAAATGCTAGCCATGCCCTCTGAAACAAGTAGATAATCACAGACATAAAGCATATACAATTCACACATCTCATTTCATTTCAGATACATTTCACAGACATAAAACATCCAATTGACAACGCACTTCATTTCACAAACATATATAAAGCATCCATTTTGCAAATCAATTCATTGAATTGAAATAAAATATCCATTAACAAATACACAAATACACATTTCACAAACATATATAAATACACAATTGACACTGTATTTGCACTTAGAATTACAATAAAAAATCATTCTGGGCAGTGGAACTCTCCATCTGATCTTACGACTTTTGTCCACAAAAACCAAATGAGCTCTCCTCGAATTTTTGCAAAATCCGGCTGTGTCAATGCAGATGTAGAGATGGACGCAGCCTGTCGTCGAGTCACGTGTTTGTTGAACGTATGTGGCGAACGACCTTCGTTATTCGAAAAAGTTAGATTAGTTATTCAGAAGGAAAGAAAGAGTACAATGTACAATGTACGTACCTATCGAGTATTTGGGTGATAGCTGTGTACTTGGATTTGTTCTTACTTAGAGAATCAAGGTATATAGCCTTGTTCCATCAAGTCCTTCTTTTTCCCGCAAAATTCAAGTCAATTTTATTACAAAAGTGCAAAAAAAAAGATATTCCAGATTCTTCGGTGAGCAGCCGACATAGCCGACTTCTTCGGTGAGCGATTATCCATCTGCTTCCCACTCCTCTTCATCTCTGGTCTCTGGATCATGTACGCCAGTAGCGATGATTCATCTAACTGAATCATCCGATCACGTACGCTAGTAGCGATGATTCATCTAACTTAATCATCGCTACTGGCATACGTGATCCAGAGACCAGAGATGAAGAGGAGTGGGAAGAAGCAGATGGATAGTCGCTCACCGAAGAAGTCGGCTGCTCACCGAAGAATCTGAGAATTTCTTTTTTTTGAACTTCTGTACTAAAATTTCCTTGAATTTTGTAATACTATTACTACAAGGTCTCTAAACAAAGTGCCTATCCTAGTACCTACTTTAGTTGCTAAAACTATAAACCAAATAGCAAAGTCCCTAAACAAAGGTCTATGAAGCAAATGACACAAACTAGTGTATCCGGTTCATTGAACGAGAACACTATAGTATGTCACTTGCTTCATTTGCTGTTTTTTTGTCTAGATACAAGGAGCATTTGGGTGGAAAGATCAACTGTTTCGTCAGGCGCATGACTACCAATTCGAAGCATAGCATAGCATCCGAGGCACATCCGAGGCCTGCTGCTGTGTCTTGAGGAATGCCAAGAGCTGGTATTCAGATGGGTTATGAGAATAAGATTCATATTTTATAGTTTGAGGAATGCCACATCTGAAGACCAGCTCTTGGCATTCTTCAAGACACAGCTGCAGGTCTTGGATGTGCCTCGGATGCTATGCTATGCTTCAAATTGGCAGTCATGAGCCTGACGACACAATGTATTTCTTTCCACCCAAATGGTCAATGTATCTTTTGTAATAATCGCAAGATTTCTTGCTTCATGCCCTTTGATCATATACTCTTCCTTGATTGGTTAATTTGTGCTCTCAAATTGTAGGGTTGCACATGATAAGATGAGGAAGCAAGAAAAGTGATACATGATGCTCAATGTTAGGAAGAGAGGAGAGGAGTAGAGGGAAGGGGGAGAAGGGAGGGGGTGATGTGGACAGAGAGGGGTTATGTGCCTATACTATATATTATGTACTATGTACTATGTACTATATACTATATACTATATACTAACACAACAAGCAATGTAATATGTACCAATGTAAACTAAGCAACTGCAGTAAACAATGTACCAATGTAGTATGTACCAAATAGCAAACTAATTAAGCTACTGCAGTAAACAATGTACCAATGTAATATGTACCAAATAGCAAACTGATTAAGCTACTGCAGTAAACAATGTACCAATGTAATATGTACCAAGCATTAAGCATCAACCCTAAACACTAACAGTAAGCATGAAGCATCAACCCTAAATATGTACTAAGCAACTAACCATAATAGTATGAAGCATCAAGCATCAACCCTAAACACTAATAGTAAGCATGAAGCTCGGGGAGGGATTTGATGACCTTAGGGTTTTGGTGACCTTAGGGACGCAGGAGGAGGAAGCGGCGGCGATGGAGGAGGAGGAGGAGGCGGCGACGACGTAGGAGGAGGAGGCGACGACGACGTAGGAGGAGGAGGCGACGGGCTCGGGGAGGCGGTGACGGAGGAGGAGGAGGCTGCGGCGACGTCTTCGTCCGGGGAGGCGGCGGCGACGGAGGAGGAGGCGACGGGCTCGGGGAGGCGGCGACGGAGGATGAGGAGGCGACGGGCTCGGGGAGGCGGCGACGGAGGAGGAGGAGGCTGCGGCGACGTCTTCGTCCGGGGAGGCGGCCGGCGAGGGCTGGGGGAGGCAGCCGGCGAGGGCTCGGGGAGGCGGCGGCAACGACGGGCTCGGGATTTAGATCTAATCGAATAACTGCAGCGCACACGGAAAACCCTAGCGAGAGGGTATATGTAGGGAGATTATCACAGACGGTTCTAAACTAAAAACCGTCTGTGATAACCAGTTATGACAGACGGTTTTTTATTAAAAACCGTCTGTGATAAGCTTCATACCAGAACGCTTCGCGCGTGTTTCGATGCCAGAACGCTTCGTGTTTCGATCGTCTAATTAACGTCTCTCGATCGTTATACGAAGCGTCTATATCATTAATGTTTGGGTATACGAACCGTTTGTGCTAAAGGTTAAATATGCGCTCCTAATCCAGGTCTCTTCTACGTACGTACAATACAATATACAATACAATATGGCTTCTACTACTGTTCTTGTGATCATCTCCTTCCTCTCATCTGTTCATCACGAATTGTTCGGCCGGAACCTTACACAGGCGGCCAGCAATTTGCATCTGGAGCAGCTTCTCCGCACCCGCCCTACTCTCCTTCCCCGACTTTCTTGCATCCGTCAGCTTGACCTGATCCTCCGCCGTCGACGGAGGCGTCTCGCTGCCGCTCAAGAAAGGGAAACAGCCCTCACCCTGGTTCTTCTCCACAATGTGCGCAATGCGGAAGAAGCTTTACACGCATTTCAGAGACTGATGGATATCCTTGCCGATCAAGCAGAAACGGCAGATTTTGAGGGATCTTTTCATGCTATCATCTACGACATTATGGATGCTGCTGATCATTTGCCCAGGCTGCACGAGGAAGTGCTGAGGACAAGGGCAATCTTAACGGCGTTCGAGAATTTAGCGGCTGATCCTCCAAGTCCCCAAGTTGAAGAAGAAGCTTACGAAGCCCAAAAGAATACAATCTGGGAAACTCTTTACCTGTGCGACTTTTGTAATAAATTTGCCTCTAATTGAAATTAATAAATTTGCCTTTAATTTGTGATCTCTTGTCTCAGTAATTCTGTAGTTAAATTATTAGAAGCAATGTGTACTTATATATTAACCTCTGATCTAGAATATGACAGACAAAGGGACATCACAGCCGGTTCTTGTGAAAAACCGTCTGTGAACATTCCCAGACGGTTCTTAACAACAACCGGCTGTGATAGTCGACACAACACAGACGGTTTTTAATAAACAACCGTCTGTGATAATCCCAGATTATCACAGACGGTTTTTAATAAACAACCGTCTGTGATAATCCCAGATTATCACAGACGGTTTTTAATAAAAACCGTCTGTGATATTCCAGTATCACAGACGGTTCAGCGGTAAGAACCGTCTGTGATACTCCTTTTCCCCGCCACAAATACCACAGACGGCCTTCAAATTAAAACCGTCTGTAATAGTTTACATTACAGACGGTTTCACAAAACCGTCTGTGATTTGCCGTCTACTATTAGCCTTTCTGTAGTAGTGTAGGTAGGTACTAGTACCTGCCGAGTAAGGGCCCTAGTTCCGGTCGGCAGCCATGCAGTAATTAATTAATGATTAATTATGCTTAATTAGTACTAATCATAATTAATTCGCCCACCTGCCGAGCTGTGGTTGCTTGTAGATGCTGCCAAGCTGGTGGCTCGGCAGGATCCATCGAGCTGCTGTAGCACAATAAGGATATGTGTCGTTTATCGTGGTTATTGAGTTCAGGAAAAAAAATTAGATTTGCAAAAAATAGGCATTCTAAAGCTAAATTAAAAAAGGCTTCGGTACCATTGTATGATCTGTTCCTTTTGCTAATGGGCCGGTCCAAAAGCAGCACCTCGCGCTCCTTGTTTCGTTACTCTGTATTGCTGAGTCATGATCCATTTAAAGGTTTGCTATCTGACACTGTGACACATCCCAGTATCCCACCCCTCCGACTGTGATTGAATCCCTCAAAAAAGAAGCAGGGACTATGATTCAATGGCCGAGAAAATTAATGAAAGTTCAAGCATAAGATTAAACAAAGTAAAAGCCTCTTCCCCGATTCAGAACAAAGAAAAAGCCCTTGGAACAGCTAATGATGCGTCGAAAGTTTCATGCTTCCCTTCTTTTCCCCCACCTTTTTCTAAAACAACGGACTTTTATCATCTCACCTTTTTAATTGAAAGGACTTTATGAAAAAAAAAACTGAAGGATTTGTTTAGGGTTTAGGCCATGTCCAACGCAGGGCTTAATTGGACGCTTGGGGCAACCTAACTACTTTACTTTGCCATCGTGGATATCACGGCCAGCAGTTTGCTCCGGAGTCAGCTTGATGAGGACTCCAACGCTAGGACTAGATGGCACGCATGGAAAATGGTCAGGAGAAGTTAGTGCTTTGGCAAAATAGTTCCTCCAGTCACACAAGAAGGATGTTTCGGAGTATACGTAGTTAAAGTTTTTAAACTTTGGCTATCGATACCTCGTAAAATATTTAGATTGAATATGTGAAAATGGTATGTATAGATTTATCTCTCAAAAACTTTTATAAAAAAAGAAAATCAGACATTTTAAAACGCCTCTCCCATCAAAAACTACCATAATTTTAGCCAAAGTAGCGCCCACGCGTAGATATGTGGTGATGTGTGCTTCTGAGCCATCAAAATAGAAAAAAAAATACAACTCCCATTCTCTCTATACCCTCTGGAAGGAGATGCTTGTCGAAGGAGTTGGAGGGGTCAAGGATGAGGAATTCGTCGCAAAAATGGTACCGTAGCTAACTTTGTTTTGCAAATCTAGCATTTATATGTATGAAATTGCAAATCTAGCTCTTTACCACGCTCGGGGACCGCAGCAGGAAGCTACCGCACTTGGGAGGCCGTGGCAGCTACCTGTCGCTCATGAGCACCACGGCAGGGCTGATACATATGATTGATTAACGCTTAATTAATGATTAGTGATATTCAGTGGCGGAGAGAGGGGGGCTGGGAGGGGCTGGCACCCACCAACCTTCTACTAATCCTCTATTATGTAGTTAATTATATGTGTGTAATTAGTGGTTGGCCCTCCCAATTTAGCCCAAATGTAAAGTATGTTTAAAACCTAGTCATATGCAACCCAATTAGGCCTAGTAGTTGAGGACTGACGCTTCATATTTGAGCCTTTGGCTCTTTGCCGGCTTGCCACACACTCTGTTTGTTCGTCTTCTTGCCGCACGCTCTGTCTGTTCGTCTCCGTGAAGGTTGGCCTGACCCTCTTCCGGCGCACCGAGAAGGCCAGAAGGGCGCGTGTGAGTCCTCACTTCGATCCCCTTCCGTTCCCAATACTGTGGGATTCGGTCACTACTTACTACTATCTGAATCAATTGGTACAGGAGTACAATTCGTGCGAAATTGGAATTCTTAGGATTCGAGTGTGTTTCTGCTATAAATGTGATTTGTAGTGTGCTCGCGCCATTTGCAGAGAGGGTCTGGGAGTGGATCTCAGAGCTGGTTCATAGTTTCCCTTTACAATTTTAGATGATATGAAGAAGAGAAAGACAATTCATAGTTTTTTTCGACTTGATGTATGCAACCATCCTGACCTAAATGCATTACCATCACTTGCTGAACTAACAAGTGGACTAGTTAAGACTGGTAAAGATTCATCTTAACCTATGGAGGACAGGTTGTTAAGATTAGTCTTAACTCTTCCGGTTTCAACTGCAACCACCGAGAGATGTTTTTCAGCTATGAAACTTGCGAAGATGCGACTTCAAAGTACAATGGGAGATGGATTTCTACGAGATTGTTTGATAATTTATATTGAAAAGGAATTGGCCGCAAAGATTAGTCATGATAATATTATTAAGGCCTATGATCTTACTGGTAGTCGTAGAGCTAAGTTTAAGTTAATAGAGATGTAATTTTTTTATTGTAATTTGTGAAACATATTATTATGATATGTGACTATTGGATCGGTAAATCCGGCATGGTTCATTGGTACTACTCTACTTGTTATCTATGTTGCTCCCCTATATCCAATTCCTGACTCCGCCCCTGGTGATATTCATTAGTGATTTAATTAGATATTAGTAAATTAATTAGTGATTAGGTAGCTGCCGCGGTGCCCCTGCAGTGGTAGGTAGCTACCACGGTCTCTAGGCGCGGTAGCTTTCTGCCGTGGTCCTTGAGCATGGTAGGTATAACTATAAGGTTAGATTTTGTAATTTCGTGTGTATGAGCGTTAGATTTGCAAAAAAAAGTTAGCTACGGTGCCATTTTTGCAATGAATTCGACGGTGAGGACACAAGGCTCGCGCGGCAAGCAGCTCCTCGATCGAACATGAATCTTCAGTGCAGCAGATCCTTGTCCAGCATCCGAAACCAGGACAGCGGAGACGGTGGCCAACCGGAGTGATCACCCGTGCCGGGTGCCCCAATAACCACCTCGATTAGGGCATTGGTATCTTCTTGTCCACTGCTCTCCTTGTCCTCGGGTAGGTCGGGTAGTGGCTGAGGCGACATTTTTTAGATGCTTGTACTCTTGTGGAAGATCTCTAATGGATTCTTGGAGTTTGCACGCTAAAGATTTTGATTCTTCACTGGTTTTAGCCGAATTGCTCCAAGTTGAATCTGGAACTTAGAATTGGATGTTTTAAGAACATATTTTTTGGGGTTTCTGGAGTCGGGAGATAGGTGCTTCTATATCGATCCCAAAGTCAGTCTTCGAAGAAACAAGAAATGTCTGAGAACATCACATCGATGGGTGCTCGAAATTTTTAGTTCCTTCCACAGGCTAGTGCTGGTACAGTAGTACGTACCATTGAAAGGGGACAATAGAATAAGGGTTTTTTTATGACTGTGGTTTATATCTTTTGATTAAAATTTTTGAATTTTAGGCCGTTGGTGATAAAGATTATGGAAAGAGATACTCTTTTATGAGTTTGGCTGGTACAGATGTTGGGTTTTTAACGTGTACTACAATTAACTTGCAAATCTCATTCTAAAAATATACTTCGTTTAAAAGTTAGATACTGTAACAAAAAGCTAAAAGCTATTTTTATAGAATGCATTGAACATGCCTAACATTGCACAAAAAGATTGGCAAAAAATGCAACACCGTGGAAGTACAAATACCACTAAAGCAACAAAATTGAAATGGCAGTCCGGCCCATCCGACTGGCTACGTGTCTACTTGAGGAGTGCAAACACGCGCAGCCAGCTGCAACAGTTCCTCCTAACCGTGACCATAGTGGCTACAGCGAAGACGATGCTCGCCGTGTGCTTTTTAGGTGGTGTGTTAACTGCTTTTAGTTTGACTGTGATCGTTTTGGCTTCAGCTTTTAACCTCCAACTTATTTTTTACTATGCATAAATTTTGTCTTTTTTGAACTTTTGGCTTTTTGTTGAGCTTTTTTGCCGGTTCTTTTTTCCTGTATTTGTTTGCATTGTATGTAATAGGCTAACATATTTTTATATTTTTTATTTTTTTAAATTTAATTATGCTAAATAAGCCTCTGTCAGCTACAGTGTTTTTTCAGCCAACTACAGTGCTTTTCAGCCATAAGCCACCAAAAAAGCCCAAATGATCACCACCTTAAGTTTTTAGTTGTGGCTTTTGATTGAATTTGCATTGTAGCGGTTGTTAGATTTTTCTGAGAAAAAAGAGAAAAAATTTAAAACCCGTTATATCGTTACGGACAGTACAAAAGATAAAAGGGAAAAAGAAAATGCAAAAAGCAAAAAAGACAAAATAAGTCAAAATTAGAAGTCGATGCGTTCCAAGCGGCCAATGCCAAAAAAAAGTTAGAAGCTAAAACCGTTTAGGATAGGCCTTAGGTGAAGGTCCTGCTGAGGATAGGCATCAGAGCACAATGAGTGGTGGCTGCCGACGAGTCAAGCACCGGCTCGAGATTGGAGGAGGAAGAAGGTGGGGGAGGGAGATGAGTAGGAGGAAGAAGGTGGGTCTAAGCATGCCATGTGGGACACATATCTTTTTTTTTTGTACTAATTGAGTTTTGCTGACTCCACCCAATAGAGTCTACTTAGACAGAAAGTCAGCCAAACATTGTTCGCATAGATGCTATGTCAACCAAAACATGGTGGTTTAGGACGAGGAGGGGTATTTTAAATGGTTTTAAGAGTTTGTAAGTATTGAACGTCTAAATTTAAAGCTGAGTTAATTTTCAAATTTGGACAAGAATTAAGATGACAAAATAGATTTAATGGATATTCTTTTGGACTATGGCTGATAATTTTTATATATGTTTTTCGACATAATAATAGAGAGACCGTTTTATTTCAACGTTTTGATTTTGAACTAAATCAAAAACTAAAAGCAGAAACCAAAAATAAAAAAAATAGAGGGCCTTATTCCACCATCGCCTACTTTCCTTGAGAAACAAGACTGGAACATACCAAACTTGTCCGCTTATCCTTCTCCTTCCCGCAGGCCGAAGGCTTCCACGGACATCAATATTCCCTCACCGGCCACCAAACTGTCTTCCACGTGGGCCCCACCCCCGCCCCGTCCACGTCGGCAACGGACTCTCCTCCCGCACGGCCTCCAGAAGGTACCCGAACGTTCTATGTCAGGTGGACCAGAGACCTCACGGCCCCACGAATCAGTGACGTACTCGGTGTCGCGCGAGTCATCCGAGTCCCAACCCACCCCGCTGCAATAAAGAAGCTATAAAAGAACACTAATCCCCTCCCCTCCCTCTCCCGGTTTCGCCTTACCGCTCACCGTCGCCACCGCCAACCATCCGAGACCTACCGCTTCCTCGAGCGCTTCGCCGCCGCCGCGCGCAGACTCACCATGGCGAGCCAAGGCGAGCCCTCGGCCTCTGCCGATCCGTAAGATCCCGTCCCCGCCCCGGTCCGATCTATCGGCGTCTAGGGTTTTCGGTTCCGATCTGGTTTTTGGGGGATTTTTGGTGATTTTTTGTGGGGTTGGTGCAGGAACGGGAAGAAGGACTACTCGACGGCGATCCTGGAGAGGAAGAAGTCGCCGAACCGGCTGGTGGTCGACGAGGCCACCAATGACGACAACTCCGTCGTCGCGCTGCACCCGGACACCATGGAGAGGCTGCAGCTCTTCCGCGGCGACACCGTCCTCCTCAAGGTACGATGCGAGCCGATCTGAGCCTTTACTTTCTGGAATTTTGAGCCGATTAGCCGGTCTTGTTGTGAGATTGGCGGCGACGTTCTGGAGGTTTTTTTTTTTGGGGGGGGGGGGGGGGGTGGTCAGCGAACCGATCTGCGGCTGCTGTATTGGGAATTGGAATTAGTTGATCTGGGGATACAGATCTACTGGAAAAACCGTTGCTTCATTGCGGCACCTGCTTGCGGAAGTGTAGGATTGTGGAATCTATTGTTTTGCTGGAAGTTAGTGGGTTGTGCCGTTTGGTCTACAATGGATTAAGTTGGCAGTGTGTAAAACTTTGGATTGCAAAGTTGGTGTCAAATTGCAGCCCGTAACTCCTATGCTCTGGTTAAGGTTTGGTTTCTGTGTTTGCCTCAGTGTGATTTTGTAATTTTACTGTGCTGTTTCAGATGTAATAGCATGTCGTAGTTACATTGTTCCTACTTACTACGCACACTCTTTCGCAAGATATTTTGGAGCGTGCAAGATATTTTGCTGTTCATAGTTAGACCAAGGATTCTACTCAATTTGATATCCTACAGCGCGTTTTCCACTTGGTGTTTAAAGTGAGGACTTGGTGTGGAAGTGTTTGAGATTTAATGATTACAACTGAGCTGCTATGATATCTTGTTTAATGGAAGTCATTGAGTTGCTAGGATAGAACCAAACATTAGTTTAATATAATTTTTGTATGAGATATGAATTTTATGTGGTTCTCAGGAACTTCCACATACAATGGCTCATATGCCTGCAAGTTTGTTTCTTCATGGTCAGGCTAGTCATTGTTTTGGCAGATGATGGAAGTTTGGTGGTTAACTGTATTGATTGTTGCTGCTGTAGTCTCTGATTCTGGTTCTTACGTTTGTTATCTTCTGCATAATAGGGTAAGAAGAGGAAAGACACTATTTGCATTGTCCTTGCGGATGACACCTGTGAGGAGCCTAAAGTTAGGATGAACAAGGTTGTTAGGAAGAACCTAAGGGTGCGACTTGGTGATGTTGTCTCTGTCCATCAGTGCCAGGACGTGAAATATGGGAAGCGTGTGCACATTCTTCCAATTGATGATACAGTTGAAGGCATTACTGGGAACCTGTTTGATGCCTTCTTGAAACGTGAGTTTCTGACCTTCAAACTTTATGTCATGTTATTTTTCATCTCTGCTCATGTTCATTTATGAAGTCTTGCTTGTGCATGCCCTGTATAAAAACTCAATTTTGCCCATAAATTTTCCTAACTATTGTATCTCTTTTTTTTCTTGACACGGAAAAAAGCTCCTGTCTCTGCTTATGTGATGCTGGATCCGATCGTATTATTTCCTTTACTAATAATCACTCTATACGAAATTGTTCAGCATACTTCCTAGAAGCATACCGCCCTGTGAGAAAAGGAGACCTTTTCCTTGTCAGGGGTGGAATGAGAAGTGTGGAGTTCAAAGTTATAGAGATTGACCCTGCTGAGTATTGCATCGTTGCACCGGATACAGAAATATTCTGTGATGGAGAGCCTATTAAGAGGGAGGATGAGGAGAGACTTGACGATGTTGGTTATGATGATGTTGGTGGAGTTAGAAAGCAGATGGCTCAAATCAGAGAGCTTGTTGAACTTCCACTGCGCCATCCTCAGCTTTTCAAATCTATCGGTGTGAAGCCACCAAAGGGCATATTGCTTTATGGACCACCTGGTTCTGGAAAGACCCTTATTGCTCGTGCTGTTGCAAATGAGACAGGAGCATTCTTCTTTCTGATTAATGGTCCAGAGATTATGTCCAAGCTAGCAGGAGAGAGTGAGAGCAATCTTAGGAAGGCATTCGAAGAGGCAGAGAAGAACGCACCATCTATCATTTTCATTGATGAGATTGATTCCATTGCTCCCAAGAGGGAGAAGACCAACGGAGAAGTGGAACGGCGTATTGTTTCACAGCTTTTGACTCTTATGGACGGACTCAAAGCTCGTTCACATGTTATTGTTATGGGTGCTACAAATCGCCCTAACAGTATTGATCCTGCTCTTCGAAGATTTGGAAGGTTTGACCGGGAAATTGACATTGGGGTTCCTGATGAAGTTGGACGGCTCGAGGTTCTCCGCATCCACACTAAAAACATGAAACTAGCAGAAGATGTAAGTAGCCTTGTATCATGATCTTTTGTGTCTTGGTATTGGCTTTATATAATTTCGTTCTATTATATCAGAGTTGCTTCATACATCTTGTTTTTAATTGTATCGCAGGTTGAGTTGGAACACATTTCCAAAGACACCCATGGATATGTTGGTGCAGATCTTGCTGCCCTTTGCACTGAGGCTGCACTTCAGTGCATTCGTGAGAAGATGGATATCATAGATCTGGAGGATGAGACAATAGATGCTGAGATATTGAACTCCATGGCTGTTACAAATGACCATTTCAAGACCGCACTTGGGACAAGCAACCCATCTGCTCTTCGTGAAACTGTGAGTTCCTCTAGAAACAAACTCTTCTTTCGATTGTGTTTGCTCCTGTTTGGCGATACTTAGTGAGGTTCTTTATGAATTCAGGTTGTTGAAGTTCCAAACGTGTCTTGGGAAGATATTGGTGGACTGGATAATGTCAAGAGGGAACTGCAAGAGGTATGTAGATGCACATTGATTTTATTATGCTGTGCTACTGGTCTTTTGCGCTATTGACAGCTTGTTAATATGCATCGTTTTCTTTTCTTTTCTTTTTTGCAGACTGTTCAATATCCAGTGGAGCACCCAGAGAAGTTTGAGAAATTTGGAATGTCCCCATCCAAGGGAGTTCTGTTCTATGGTCCTCCTGGTTGTGGTAAGACTTTGTTGGCCAAGGCAATCGCCAACGAGTGCCAGGCTAACTTCATCAGTGTTAAGGGTCCGGAGCTGCTTACCATGTGGTTTGGTGAGAGTGAAGCCAACGTTCGCGAAATCTTTGACAAGGCCCGTCAGTCTGCACCATGTGTCCTCTTTTTCGATGAACTTGACTCGATTGCTACACAGGTTTGTCAACCCCTCGCACATATGCTCTCATTTGTATGTGGTATCACATTGTCCATTACTTACAAATGTTCTCTACCTATTGCAGAGAGGAAGCAGTGTGGGTGATGCTGGGGGTGCTGCTGATAGAGTGCTGAACCAGCTACTGACAGAGATGGATGGCATGAATGCCAAGAAAACTGTGTTCATCATTGGAGCAACAAACAGGCCTGACATCATAGACCCAGCATTGCTTAGGCCAGGGCGTCTTGATCAGTTAATCTATATTCCACTTCCTGATGACCAATCTAGGCTCCAAATCTTCAAAGCTTGTCTAAGAAAGTCTCCTGTGGCGAAGGATGTGGACTTGCAAACTCTTGCCAAATACACCCAAGGGTTCAGTGGTGCAGATATTACGGAAATATGTCAGCGTGCATGCAAATATGCTATTAGAGAGAACATTGAGAAGGTAACTTTCTCTTAACCATATGGTTTGGTAATCTGGTACATACATAATTAATCATCCAAATACAACTCATCTGATCATAAGTTAGTTGCAAGGCCAAGTTAGGGTACATCTCAATACTACCCTCTATTGAGGTTATCTACTGTCTTCAAACGTAGACAATTTTGAACCAAGAATTTGGGTTCTACTAAAGTTTAGGATATAGGTAGGATCTACTGTCATCCAGCAAGCAGTGTCGAAATATAATTTGTTGAATTATTGTTCTACTTTGATGTTAGATTTGCGCTGCTTTATACTGTTTTGCCAAATTCTAGTGTGTGGTGCTTCTACGCTTTTTTGGGCAGTCCTAGTTTGGCCCAGCTTAAGATGTTTGTGTAATTATTTATTCCACTCTATCTTGTCATAAGCTAATATGCTGAATGGTAACTCTTGATTAAATCTTCCCTGCAACTTCTAAATCTGGATTACGTTGGTTTCAGGACATTGAGAGGGAGAGGCGGAGAAAGGACAACCCTGAAGCAATGGAGGAAGACGAGGTAGATGATATTGCTGAGATCAAGGCTGCTCACTTTGAGGAGTCAATGAAGTATGCACGCCGGAGTGTTAGCGACGCCGACATCCGCAAGTACCAGGCGTTTGCCCAGACGTTGCAGCAGTCTCGTGGATTCGGCAGCGAGTTCCGCTTCTCCGAGCGGTCAGAAGCTGGCGCCGGAGCTGCAGCAGATCCTTTTTCATCTGCTGCTGCGGCTGCCGATGACGATGATTTATATAGTTAGATTCTCCGTCGTGTCGTTAGCTCACTCTTTGGTTTGTGTTTAATATTTGTTGCCTCAGCCACGTGCTGTGTTAAAACTAATTGAACTTCAGACACACGCAAGTTGTGCAATGATATTTATTTTCAGTACGTTTGGAAGCTGCTGAGATTACACTCGGCCTAAGCTGTGGTCCTGTGGCTGGCTATTGGCCGATGACAATTTCCGAATTTCTCGAGGATGTCAAATGCGTTACACGCGGGATTTTTATATGCTTTAGCTGAGCTCTCCAGGCTGGGTGGTTTGTGCTACTTATGATGCAGGCAGAAAATAGTGCTTCAGACCAGAAACTACTTTTCTGATGCTTTGTTTGGAATGGACGAAGACTAGGAAAAGCTAAGAATTTCCGGTCACTCTTCCAGTGTGTTATCTTACGCAATCTCCATTATTCTGACGAGAAAAATGCATTAGCTGCGAGGCGCGAAGCAAGCTCGGGATACCTTTTATTCTTGAGAGGATAGAGTAAGATAATTAAGGAATTTTCCTAGCACTTTTTTCTATATATTTTGAGGGGGCGAACTCGAGATGTAGAATTAAGGATTTCTCTAACCAGTGCATGCGCACACTTCTGAAAGTTGGGAAAGAAAACGAGCGGACGATGATGACACGGTTGTCAAATTTGAGGAAACAACAAACATTTTACAGGCGAGAGTAACATGTCGATTAATTCCGGCGATCTCTTCCTGTCCATGATTTACCAAGCCCTGACATTAGATTTCCGGAATGTTGGCTGGACAAGTGGTGGCAATAGGGATGTGAAATGACAATGGCGCTGTCGGTAATGGGTGTCATAGAATCACTAGCAGCAGATTTGTACTTACATACCATCATATTTTTTTTATATAATTTCGTTTAAATATAATTAGAAAAAAAATCAAATTTATGTATCAGAGACCATGTCGATTCTCTGAAAAAGATTGCATGAAACGTTAGCTACTTGGAATTTGGAAACTGGTCTCATTTAACCGACCAAAACTGTGACTGGTTGCAGAAAAGGTAGCGCAAACAACTCCCGCCCTTGCTCCCTCTCCCCCCGAGTGACGCTCAGCTCCGCTCCCTCCCCGCCGCATCTCCTCCGCCACCTCGATCGCGCGCCCTCTCCACGCCACTGCTCGACCCCCTCATCTGCGCTGCCTCCTCCTCGCCCTCCGCTCCGCACCCCTCCTCCGCTGAGCCGCTCCGCGCTGCGCCCCTCCCACCTCACATTCCCCTTCCTCGCCGCGCGCCTGGCCTCTCCGCGCCTCGCGCGCACCCGATCCGGCGCGGCCTCCTCCCCGCGGACCTCCACGTCGCCAACTCCCTCGTCCACGTTTACGCCGCCTGCGCGCTCCCGGGCCACGCTCGGCGCCTGTTCGACGAAATCCCCAGCCCGAACCTCGTCTCCTGGAACGCGCTCCTCGACGGCTACGCCAAGTGCCGCGACCTCCCCTCCGCCCGTCGGGTGTTCGCGCGGATGCCACAGCGGGACGTGGTCTCCTGGAGCGCCAGGATCGACGGGTGCCTCAAGTGCGGGGAGCACCGCGAGGCGCTCGCGGTGTTTGAGATGATGGAGGCCGCGGCGGGGGGTTGCCATGGGGTCATGGCGAACGATGCCACGATGGTCAGCGTGCTGGGGCGTGCGCGCACCTGGGGGAACTCGGGTGGGGAGGCGGATGCACCAGTACATGCGGGAGCGTGGCTTCATGCTGAACCTCAGGCTCGCCACCACGCTTGTCGACATGTATGCCAAGTGCGGGGTTATCAGTGAGGCGCTCAAGGTGCTCCGGGCTGTTGCGATGGAGAGCACCGATGTTCTGATATGGAATGCCGTGATTGGTGAGCTAGCGGTGCATGGGATGGGCAGGGAATCGGTGGAGATGTTCCGAGAGATGCAGCGTTCTGGGGTTGTGCTGGATGAGATCACGTACCTTGGTTTGTTGAGTGCTTGTGTGCACGGTGGCCTGGTGGATAAGGCTTGGAGGTTCTTTCGCTCACTTGAAGCTCAAGGGCTCAGACCACATGTCGAGCACTATGCTTGCCTGGTAGATGTGCTTGGTAGAGCGGGCTGCTTGGAGGAAGCATGCAGTGTTGTTATCGAGCGGGCTGCTTGGAGGAAGCATGCAGTGTTGTTATGGAGCGGGCTGCTTGGAGGAAGCATGCAGTGTTGTTAAGGGTATGTCAATGAAGCCCAGTGTTTCTGTACTTGGTGCTCTCCTGAATGCCTGTCATCTGCATGGATGTGTGGAGTTGGGCGGAGGTGGTCGGCAGGCAGCTTGTCCAATTGCAGCCAGACCATGATGGCAGGTACATTGGATTGTCTAATATCTACGCAGTTGCTAGGCGGTGGTGAGAGGCAAAGAAAGCGAGAAAGGTGATGGAGAAGAGAGGCGTGAAAAAGGTCCCTGGATTTAGTGAGATTGATGTTGGTGGAGGGTTGTGCAGGTTCATTGCACAAGACAAACTCATCCAGGCTCAACAGAGATTTATGCCTTGCTGAATCTTATAGTGATGGAGATGAAAATGAAAGATGATGTTGCTATTCCAGAGTACTTCTATACATATACTTCTAGGAAGATGGTTGCATCCTTGAATCCGTCAAAAATCAAATTCCCAGCAGCAGTTTGATCATACTTTCGGTTTGAATCAGGTCATAGTCTTTGTAGCTCTCAGTTCTGGCCACTTATGCACTGACTTCGGTTGGCACACCCTAGCTGTGAGCAGATCCATCAAGAGGCATATATTTGAAGATGAGGAGAAATGCATGTGTTACACAGTTGCTACTGAAAGCAGAACTACAGAAGTATGAGGTGTGCAAATAGTCTTGGTATTTTCTGAGTTGCTTTTGAGTATTCAGTCAAGCAGGATATTGAGAAAACACAGACAATCACAAGTTCATAACAACTGCATGTCTATTGCTGGAACAACAAGCAGATGGTATGAAAAATCTGGACAAGCTTTCTTCAAGAACTGTTTTGCCTCTAGCTTGTCCTTGTATGGACAATTCGATCATCAGATGGGGCAAAAAAAAAACATTTGAAAGAGTGTGGGCTATTTGTCGCAGATGGGGCTTAACCAAGAGACCATTCAGACTTGAAAAACATATCATAGAGATTTCATCAATACACGTAGGCTTCATATGTCACCCAAACAACTTGATACAGTGGCTGTAGTTTTTATCAAGAATCTGCAATTTTTGAATGTGCCAGGAGCCCAGGACCTTGTGCCGGAACTGCGTCTGTAGCCGTAGTATGGTGAGATCTGCCCATTAACGAGGGCCCTGTTTGTTTGGAGCATTCAAAGGTGAAATTACACACTGCTTATTCCTGTTGCTATTTTGCAACCTAACCTTCCAAAACTAAGAACAAGCCGCTGAGTTGCTTAACATCCACAGCACGGTATATTAGAATGCCATCTGTGATTTGTGCTATCTTAATGAAATTACTTCCATATAATGTCACATGGTACTTTACTAAAGAAGCAATGTTGTATTTATATATAAAAAAGGTATACAAAGAGCTGTTAGCAAACAACATGACCTGTGCATCCACCCTTTTATTCACAATTTCTCTTTTTCTTTCTTTTTTCAAAGAAAGACACCTCTTCGCATTATCAAATTAATGTAGTCAAAGATTTAATTGTTGATTCTATTTTCATGGGTGTATATAAGCAAAATCTGCCCCTCCATTGATCTAGTACAGAAGAAAAAAACTTTGCATATCTGCTCTGTCAATAAAAGCAACAAAATTCTAAGAAGATATGCGCACAGGTTGAGCTACAGGCACTTCCTGAAAGTTCTTATTTGGCATTTAATAATACTCAGAAGTCATTGCGCAAAAACCAAGTTATACTGTACAACAAGTCTACTCCAAAAAAGGACTACTTGAACTTTGATTTTGCAGCTCTGATAAAAACATGGAACCTCCAACCGTATGGAGACTGCCTGTGTGTGATCCCACAAAATCCAAACCTAGCCATTATTTAGTGGTGGCAGCGTTGGGCTGCGCCAAACCGTTTGCTTACAATTAACATATTCTCTGACTTGTATGGTAAATGATAACTCCAGGTGACATTTCAGTCACCCTTGCTGTTTTTGCTACTAACTATACAAGTTAAAGTCATGCAGGAAACATCTCATGTGTTGATACTGTGCGTCATTGTGTTCTCACAAGCTTGGGTGTCCACCTCTGCCATGTAAACCATCTCCCTTCTCCAGCTTTAATATCTGCAATTCTCCTCTTCAAGTCAAGGCCTTTCCTTTTCTTCTCATCATTTACCAACTGTTTTGAATGGCTTATCAGGGGATGCTCCGGTGTGCCGAGGTCACTGCTCTCGATGATCTTCTGCACCATCTCCAGCACCTCGCTCATCTTCGGGCGATACCTGGCATTGCGCACCAGGCATTTGTTCGCCACTGAGGCAAGCTTGGCTGCCGACTTCAAGCTGTAGTTCCCTTCGAGCTTTGGATCCATTATGGTCTCGAACTTCTTGGCATCGGAGGAGTAGGGCTTCACCCACTCTACAAGGTTCTGCTCACCCCTTGGCCTGTTCCGGTCCAGAGGTCGCCGGCCCGTGAGGAGCTCGTAGAGCACCACACCATAGCTCCATATGTCATTCTTGCTGCTGAGACGTCCTGTATGGATATACTCAGGAGCCGCATATCCAATAGTCCCCACCACCTGTTTGGTTTGTCATACAAAATGATAATTTCAGAGGAGC
This sequence comes from Dendrocalamus latiflorus, assembly GCA_017311315.1. Lineage (NCBI taxonomy): Eukaryota > Viridiplantae > Streptophyta > Magnoliopsida > Poales > Poaceae > Dendrocalamus > Dendrocalamus latiflorus. The sequence goes on along the minus strand of CM029678.1, from coordinate 7,617,471 downwards.
CTTCAACAGATGTAAAGTATCTACTTCTACGAGTTAAGCTACAAAGATTAAGCTAGCTGCTTGCAACTTTTAGCATCGCATGTTATAAAATGTTCGCATTGGAAAACTGCCAGAGAATTTTAGCTGATCTTGGCCCTGTTTGGGGGAGTTATAGCTTTTGCCATAAGGAACCTTTTGTCTTTCTGGTTGAAAAAACAGCTGTAGCTTTTTCTGAGAGATCATTTGACAGTCCGTCTTTTTGTTGGGTTGATTGTCTACTTTAGCTATAGGTAAAAGTTGAAATGTTTGAAATACCCTCAAGGGTTCTTAAGGCACGTTTATCTGTTGATTTAGTGTAGATATAGCTGTTTTGTATTCTTTTTCCATAAATATTGATGAAATGATTTAATTGTACTAAATTACTAATAATTGAGCAACATTTTGTAACGTCCAAACTCACATATGGAAGGTGAAATGTACATATTCCTACGCTTTATTACCCATCAAAAATCGAAGGATGGATCAAAATTTGCAATCTCCCAAATTGCCTTTTCTAATTAGGGTTTTATTAAATATCATCTGGATGTTTTCTTCCTAACTATCATCACTCCCTTCTAATTATTGTAAATAAATCTGTGAATGCACATGTTTTCACATATATCCGTGAACAGAACATGCAAGAACACTGTGGTTTCAATTATTTCAATATGACAAATGTTTAGATGACCAATTCTTTGATCAATATGTTGAAAGTTCAGAAATTTGCAAAGACTCCACAAAAATCATAAAAAAAAATAAATTAAAAAAGCCTTGATCTAGCTGTGATGTCGCCTCTGCCTACCATGCCAGATCTGCAACATCCCAAAAATGGAAATGTCTAAGGCCCTGTTCTTTTCAGTTTTTAAAAGTTGTTTTTGACTTTTCTACAGTAACTAACTTTTAAACGAAATTTCTTTTCAAGATAGGGTCTACTAGTTAATTATAGTACATGCTGTACTGACTTCATTTATATCGGCAAAAACCGCACGCGAGTTTCTGTTACTATGTAATCTCTCACACGAATAGCTCAAAAGCCACAATCCACAGCCAAAAGCCACAAGCCGTAGCAAAAAATGAATAGGCCCTAAATTTGTGAGAGTTTTAAAATTTTCTTTGGGCACTGTTTGAATTTCTCCTGGATTTTCGATCTGAGTTTTGCCAAATAATTCAATTAATGAAAATAAAATCCAGAAGGCAAGAGCCAAATAATTTAAAAATTATGTTGATCATAATTTGAAATTCAAATTTAAAATTCATATCCAAAATCAAATCAAATAAAATAAAATTTAAAAAGCAAATCAATATTAAAATTTCACCTTCAAACAAATTGAGCCAAGAATTCAAATTCAGATTTGAATCCAAATTTAAATCTAAAAAATGGAATGCAAATAAAAATCAAATCCCCAAGTCTAGCCAGCATCTTCCTTCCCCTTCCTCTCTCTGTCTGTGCGGCCCCACGACCCTTCTCTTCTCTCCTTCCCTCTTTCTTCACTCTCTGTGTTCTACGTCCTGGTGCCCAACACCATGCCGACCTGGCTCCGGTGCCAGCACCGTACTAAGCGTGCACGCGCGCCATGACCGCCGCGTGACTCGCGCTGCGCCGGTGCTGCACGCCGCGATGTGTGCCACGTCGTGCGCAGCCCGCGTGCCGCCTGCGCCCACGCGCAACCGACGCCCACCGCTCGCGCTGCGCTGCCCAGCCTTGCCCGCCACCTTGCACTACTTCCACAGTGCCGCGCCACCCTTACTTCAGCTATAAGGCCCTGAGCTTGCTTCCTCTCGCCCCATTGCCCCTCTCCTTCCCTAAAGCCAAGCTCGGCCAAGCCGCTCTCGTCCATGCGCCGGACGCCACCCTCTCCTCACCTTTTCGGCCGCTCTGACGAACGTCTTCACAAACCGATCGATAGTGTCACCTCGTGTTCCCGGACTCTTTCTTCCCGCTCCCCCGATTAATCGGAGTTCTATGCTCCGCTGTCCACCGACGGCGCCGCCTTCTTCCGGACTGGTCGTCACCGCCATCGACTCTTCCTCTCTGGCCGGCTTCGATCCGATTCCTTGCTCCTGAAGCACACGGGCGACCATCCGAATCTAACCTTGGTGCCACCTCCGGCTCTCCTCCTCTCCGGCGATCTGTCCGTGGGAGCCACCCATCGCCGCCTCGGTCCACTGTCGCCCCACCTCTCCGGCTCCTACCCGGCCACACCATCGCTGCAGGTGAGTTCCCTTTGGCTCCCTTGTGCTCGTGCTCCCTCTTCTTCCCTTCTTCCTCCTCGACCACTGCCGCCATGTTCAGCCCCTAGCCCGGCCACCGTGCGCCCTGCCGAGCCCCTTTCACGCCGTCTCGAGCGCTGACGTCACTTCCCTTGACCTCCTCCTCTCTCCGGCGACCCATTTTGCCCATCGCCTTCACCCCTCCGGCCGCCCCTAGCCGTCGGCAAGCCCGCCTGGCCGTGCGCCCCTGGTTTCCCTGTTTGGCTTGGCCTCCTCTTTCTTTGTATAGCCTCTGTCTCTCTCCCTGTCTTTGTATAGCCTCTGTCTCTCTCCCTCTGTCTTTGTATAGCCTCTTGTCTCTCTCCCTTTGTCTGGCTTGTTGGCCCAGCTCAAGTGGTGGGCTACCCAGGTCAGCTCATCTAACTCTTTAAACTTTCTTAATAAATATAAAATAATAAAAAAACTCTTAATTAAAGATTGAGCATTAGTATCTTACAATCGGCTATGTCCTGTCATTTTCGAACCCGAAGCAAAATATTCATGCGAATGTTTCTTCGACATAAATCATTCTTTTATCCTTCCAAGTAGAGCTTCCTCGCCGTTTCCTCTTTTAGCTCAAAACTTCGTTGTCAAGTATCCCACAATTCACTAAATATTCTCTCATATTCTCAACCATAGTAAAACTTAAATAACCTCAATTAAATTCATTTGGACTTTTGAAATTCTTTGGATTTCGATTGTTTATCGCGTAATTAGAAGTTGGAGTCCAGAAGAGGCAACAGATCGAGTGAGATCCAGATTTGGATATAGATAAAGATTAAGAGTTTCAAGACCATTGATTGAGAAGAATTTGAGTAAGATCAAGGCCGCGGTAAATTGAGTTAAGGCAAGTCATTACTTTGATCATATCGCACCTACCTTTCAATGCAAATTGTTTTATTTGAAAATATCAAATTGCATGCTTTACCTTGTTATGCAAATTATATTCACACTTGTTCATAGTTAATTCCTATGGATAATTGTCTAATTATACCCCACTCCTTGACTTTGAATATGAATCATTGTTGCCTTAGAATTAATGATAAATATACTAGTATAAGTTGTATTTGAGCGCCATGTTTAGTTTTGCTTAGATACTTAGGGGCATTAAATTGCCTTGTCATCAATTTTTAAAACATAAAACTTGATTTGAGCAGTCCCTGAAGGGAAGTAACTAATACATTGGTCTAAAGTATTTTGTGCTTCTTAAAATACTAAAATTTGCTTTACATATCTGGACGTATGGTAAGAGGTGTTGATGTGGATATATATAGCATGAGAATATTTGATTTGTGGTGGCGCTACACAGATAACACTAAGCACTGAATCTTGTGACGACCTCCCAATGTAAAACAGTGCAACCACAGTCTATAATAAGTACGATTTAGCTAGCTAATTTGTACCCACTAGTGCGGGTTGCACTATTAGAATGACCACGAGTCGTGTCGCTGGTTTTAAGTTGTCATAGACATGGATCGTGTTGCTGGTGTAAGTCGTCGTGTAGCACAAGAGGGGATCTGGGTGTGGTGGATGTAACCTCAATTAAATGAAACCTACACTAGGTGATGCATTGTAAAGGCTTTATGGTGATCTTCTTGATTTACATATGTAAGAAAATGTATGAAACATAACAAGTTGATTATCTCTTGTGGATAAAGTGTATGACCCCTATAGAGTGAAAACTATTCGAACAGTTGTGCTCATAGTCATAGATGGGCATAAAAATTTATTTGAGTTAGTATCTATTTCTAAAAACCTTGTGGGCAGGATAAAAACCTCATTGGTGGATATAGCCATAAATTAGAATTGCCATGGGTGGATATAATCCAGTGATATTAATTGGTGGATGTAACCCTAGTAAAAAATTAGCATATGGTGAATGAAACCGTGCTCTGTAACAGTTGGAGCATGCACTACTATTGTTACTGCATACTCTTACAATCTTTAAAAAACATGGTTTAGTAAAAATACTAGGTCTCAGGAATTTTCTATAAGTGTATCTTAAAATGATGGTGTTTTCGCAGATAAAAGAACCTTAAGTCTCCCTTGACAATTTGGCATCTATTATTATTGCTTTCTATGTGATGGCTTGCTAAGTATTTTGTACTCATCATTGCTCAATTACAAATATTCAATTAGTAAGAAGGAGAAAGCTAATTCCTACGGTCACATCTAAAGGAGTTGACGGAGTTGGAAAACAATGAGGTTAAGAACTAGGCCACGAATCCCAATTGGCTGCCTGTGGGCATGCCCTAAGGGTCCTACCTGTGAAGTTTTCGTTTTCGTTACTACTTTTTAATTATTTGAGTGTGACTGGCCTATATGTAAGTTATTGCTATATTATTTACGTTTTCACAAGATATGTATTTGATGTACAGTAATATATCTATGAATACTATATACTGATCTAGAAAATAGTGTGGTGGAATCATAGAGAATTTTGAATTGGCTAAATCCAGGTCCGACGGAGCTGATATCATTGAAGGCATCCTGAAAACCTATTTTAGGCCAACATTACAAAGCTTAATCTTGAAACTTATTTTCAAAAAAATTATCCCTGGAAGTTCGCTTACCAAATGGTTCACAAAAAACCATTTGTAGAATTGATTTTCAAACTCTTTCCAACGAACCTGATCTATCAAAGGGATTTCCAAAATTTAACTTCTTACCAAACGTGTTTCAAAAATCCATTTTGGTTTCGCAAGTAGTCAAAGCAAACCTATTTTCCCCAAGAGTCTTTTCCAAAAAAAGGCTTCTTTCAACAGGTTTAATTTCCTCCTGAACCGACTCCAAAATTTGTTTTGTTATCCCAAATACTCAAAGAAGAGTTATTTCTCAAAAGGATTTCGCCTTTCAAAAATTAAAACCAAAGGTTTTGTTTTGAAAGAAAAGAGAAAAGGGTTTTATTTCTAAAATGATATGCTGATAAAAATATATTCCCCATGTTTGGTCTCGCTACCCATGGTTAGGAAATGTTTTGTTTCGCTACTCTTGAAATTAAAATTTTGAAAACTACTTTCAAAATTGATTTGCCAATTTATCCCCCAAAGTTTCGTAACTCCAACCCTCCTTTGAAAATCTATTGACAAAAGGTTTCACCAAAATCCTTTTTCCTGGAATAACCCCTAAAAGACTTGCTTTCATAAGCAGTCCCTCAGAATTTCAAAGGAAAAAACTATAATCCTAGATTTTGATCTCAAAGTTCATTGCCTGTAAAACCCGGTTTCAAAAAGGCCTTGCGCAAAACTAGATTTCAAAATCAACCCTGAAAACCAGACCCCAGTATTTATTTGTTTGGACTCGCATCCAAAATTTTGTTTTCAAAACCAAAAATTCTAAGAACCCTTCTCTTCGCAAATCGTGGACGACACTTCCTTTTCAAAACAAATATATCAAAATCGGTATTCCAAAACGCCCTAGGGTGAAAGGGGGGATGGCAGTCGGGAGCCAAAGAGAAAGAGCGAGAGCCAAGAGGGCACGACCGAGAGAGAGAGAGAGAGGGGATGCGAACAGCTTTTATGTGGTGGTATTTGGTGAGTATTTTTCACCAACTTTCAGCGGCATGTCCCAACTTTAACCTACTAAAAGACAAAAGACAAGAAAGCACCTCTTACGTAGCTTTTGACTTTTAGTACATTCTCCGGAAAGCCAAGCCAACCTTTGGCTTCGGCTTATGTGCAAAGTTGCTTAGAGCCTTAGGGTGCGTTTGGTTGAGCTTTTGGGAGCTGCTTTTGCTTCCAAAAAGCCAAAAGCCAACCAAAGGGGTGCAAACCAGAAGCTGCTTTTTCAGAAGCAGCTACTTTTGGGTAGTACAGTTTTGAAAGCACCTTGGACCCTGCTTTTGGCTTTTGGCTTTCTGCTTTTTGAAATGGTGAAAATAGAGAGCTGTTTCACAGTTGTTTCAAGGAAAATAGAAATAGGAGGTAGTTTTATACTTGTTTGAACCAAACAGCTTACAGCTTTTCCACAGCCCACAGCTCACAGCAGCTTTTCAGAAGCCACAGCTCAACCAAACACACCCTTAGAAGCTAGTCCATTTGGGGTTTTCAGTTTTTCGGAAGCAAAAGCCAGAACAGCTAGCTGGCTTTGCTGACCGGTCCTCCTGCACTAGCACGCAGGCGAACCGAAAGTGCATATCTGCCTATCCTCGTCCCGTGTTTGTTTTGCCTGTCTATATTCTTATGGTCAGCAGCTTGTTGTTTTTCACAAGGCCACTCAGATTTGAAAAGTACTTGCTAAGTATCCGAGCACGTGAAGCAACTGGTTGACCTGATGATCAGATTGACAGAATGGTTATATTTCTATGTTCCAACCGCACATGGGTTTGCTGATGCTTGACATGAAAGGAAGAACTAAAAGGTGAGTGAATCTGTAGATACCGAGTGGCATGCTAGGTGAAATTGAGAAGCTGTCTTCGAAATCACACTATATACCATTCAATGTGCCAGCATTCAGATGCTGGAGAAAAAGAGGTAAGCTCTCAGCTGCTTGTTACTTACCGCTGTTGAAACATGACTCCCTTCTTGCGGTCCCAGTCTAGCCAAGCCGAAGTCCGACAGTTTTGCATTCCAGTTCTCATCGAGTAGGATGTTCGAAGGCTTGAGATCACGGAATATTATCTGAAGGGGCGTTGTATCAATGTACCTGGTGTTAGGACACTCAATACACAAGTGAAACAATACAACGTTTCATCTCATTTGGAATTGGACAGTGTAAAAAAGGTAATAAACATGGGGGGAAGGAGCTCGTGATTCTTGTAATCCAGCAATCAGACGAACGTCTGATACTGAAGTTATTATCGCCTTAGGAAGCAAAGGATCTACGCTGCAAGATATCAGAAAAGAGGGTGAACAGCAAAGCGTACCTTGAATTCAGATTCTTCGTGGAGATACTTCAACCCGCGAGCGGTATCAAGTGCTACTCGCAGCCTCATCGCCCACGAGGCCGGCCTCGGCGACCTCGTCGACAGGTGATCCGCCAGGCTCCCGTTTGGCATGAACTCGTACACGAGCAGCAGCTGCATCCCCCTCTCGTCGTCCTCGGCGCAGTAGCCGATGAGCTTGACCAGGTTCGGATGATCCACCACCCCGAGGACGTTCACCTCGGTCATCCACTCCTTGTGCCCCTGAACCACGAATCAAAGCCTTAATTATCACTCGCGTCCACTGCTGAGTCCTGATGATCGTTGGGATTCAGAATCACCGCGCTGGGCTGACTCTGATTTTCATGCACCGACCGACCAAAAAATGTGTTGTTCGGTCTCGGTCGGTCGGTGCATGAAGCTGGAGACATTTCAATAAGGCGGAGAAGAGAAGAATGGCGGCACCTGGAGGCCCTTGCGCCCGAGCTGCTTGATGGCAACGTCGTGGCTCCGGCGCGGCTCGAGGACGCTCCGGATGGTGCCGCGGTAGACGCAGCCGAAGCCGCCCTCGCCGAGCATGAGCGCGCGGCTGAAGCCCCGGGTGGCGCTCTTGAGCTCCTGGAAGGTGAAGATGCGGAGGTTGTTGGGCCGCTGCGGCAGCGACAGCTGCCGGTACCGGCCGAACGACTCGGCGCTGATCTCGGACGACACGTTGAGCGAGCACTCGGAGCCCGACCGTCGCACGTCGCGGTCCGTCGACGTGCTGCTGTTGGACCGCGCCGACAGGGACGGCGCCGTCGTCGCCGGCCCCCGCCGCTCCTCCGTCCCCCGCTCCCTCTCCCAGCTCGCGAACCCGAAGCACTGCATCGCCCTTCTGCGCCGCGGAGAAGACGCCTCCACTGCTCTGCAACAACAACATCACGGCGCCAAAGATGCAACCTTTTCACTGATCAGTTCATTCAGATGGCGACAAATAGGAACTCCTTTATCTTTGAACACAAATTATCATCACAAGATTAATAACTTTTCTACTTGTTTTTAAGCAATAGCAGGTGAAGAACAAAAGATGTTCCTCACGAAAAGCAGCAAAAAATTGAAGTACCATCATTTCACAACAGAAATGAGAAAGAAACCTTTAAAGAAGGCCTAAAAGTGGATTAAAAGAACAATACTATACCTCTCCATTTGCCAATAAAGTTTAGGTTTTGGAAGAAACAAAACGATCAACACTTTCCAAATAAAAAATGAAATCTTTAGCGACGCAAAACAAAAAAACACCCACCAAATCTTAACAAGGACGGCCGAGGAAAAGAAGAAGGTACCACACGACACGTCCAAAGTAAATGATTAACCATGGCAAAACATCTCAATTTTTCAAGCCCTTGATCCCCTCCAGCCTCCAACCAACCTTCAACATCCGCGCATCATTGTCAGTGGCGTTATCCTATCTCCGCTCTAATCCCCACAAATCTTTTTTCCGGCACCCAACCCCAACAAACGAATCCCATCCCGCGTTCCCACCCAAGAAATCAAGGCTTCCTTCATCGCCGGATCGTTTCTTGCTCACCTGGTAGCATGGGATGGGCGGGCCTAGCTAGCTGAGCCTCCTCCACATGGGGAAGATGCGCTCGCTCGCCGTGCGTTGGAGGTTGGGTTGTGTAGTTAACAGGTCAATGGTTAATTGGTTCCTGCTCGTCCACTACGCGCGGTTTCCTCCCTTGTCTCTGTCTGTCTGGTTGGTCGCTTGCTTGCTTTTGGGGAGAGGCGAGGAGAGGCGAGAGAAATGTGAGGGTTCGGACAGCGAGAGGTTTAAATGTTGGGACAACGAGATAGGCTCTAAAAATATCTAAATAGTTGTATATTTTTCAAAATTTCAAGCTTAAATAGATTTAATAATTAACTATTAAATCTATTTAAGCTTGAAATTTTTCTGAAATTTCAAAATTTCAATTTTTTTTTCTGAGAATGTTTTCCGTGAGGATGAGTACGACGATGGGTACAGGAGTTGAACAAGGAGGGAGGAAGAAAAGTGACAAGCGAGACATCGGAGTGTTGGCCTTGTATATATAGTCAAACTTCTCTGTTTGCAAATCAACCACTGTAATGGGTGCAAGATAGTGTTGTCCTTTGAACACTTCTTTTATGCTCACATTTGGAATACGGTATTTTTATATTTCTACGAGAATTGAATTGTGTTTTAGTTTATGCAAAATTCTGAATGGGGCCTTAGTTTTCCAACTATAGACCTTATATATTAGGGGACTGCTTAAAATTTAGGCCCAACTTGTGGCTCCTGGCTGTTGTAGTAAAAATATGAGTAGATTGGTGGTGATCATTTGGGCTTTTTTGGTGGCTTATGGCTGAAAAGCACTGTAGCTGGCTGAAAAACATTGTAGCTGACAGAGGCTTATTTAGCATAATTAATTTTAAAAAAAATTAAAAATATAAAAAATATGTTAGCCCATTACGTATAATACAAACATATACGGAAAAAAAGAACCGGCAAAAAAGCTCAACAAAAAGCCAAAAGTTCAGAAAAAGACGAAATTTATGAATAGTGAAAAATAAGCCGGAAGCCAGAAGCTGAAGCCCAAATGATCACTACCGTATATGATCTTACCGTACCTGATGTACTATCTAGATTTCTGAGATAGCAACTTCTGTTCCTTTTTCATTATGATGATCTTTGGCATGATCTCATAATTTTCTCCGTTTAGTCATTTTCATCTTGACAGATTGTAGTTGAAGGGACAAATGATCAAATATCTTGCTCGAGGTTTCAAATTTTCTTGAGGTCGGATAGTTTTGGTTACTACCTTCTAGGGAAGAAAGTATAGGGCCTGTTCAATCCGGTTTATGGGGGTAGCTTTCGGCTTCAGTTTCACCCCGGACAAGCCGAAAGCTAGAGCGAACGGAAGTGCTTCTGTGGGGGTAAAAAAGCCGCAAGCCACCTTTTTTGTCGCCCTATCCTCTATCCCGAACTGCGCATATCCAGCTTCCATCCCCGCCTTCTTCTAGATTGGGTGTCCACCGGCCACTCCCGCTCTAGATCCGGCGTTCGCCATCCTCGACCTCCTCCCGCCTCCCCTGTGCTCCTTAAGATCCTTTGTCTGCCGCCTCCACCCCTTACCTGTAGATCTAACGACCGCCATCCCCCCACCACCCCTCCTGTAGATCCAGCAACCACCATTCCCCTAGTCCCCCTGCAGATCTGGTGACCGCCATCCCCCACCCTCCCCCGCCACCCCCACAGATCCAGTGACTGTCGTTCCCCCTGCAGTGTCCCCTAGCCGTCCCCCACCATGTCTCCAGCCCTGGCTCCCCCCCAGCCGGCGTCAGAGTCGTCGTCCATACCCCCACCGATGACCGCCGACTCATCGTCCTCCGGCTTAGCACCCAACACTACCTCTCTCGTACATTCTGAGTTGGCATCGAATGCTCCCTCCCCCTGTCATGCACAGTCATCTCCTCGTCGGCTTTCTGCCCCTTTGACACCGTGTGGAGGCAAGAGCCCATTCAGACGCCCCGTTGAGCTCCCCGTGTGCGACGAAGTGCATGTCTCTGACCTCCTGTTGCCAGCGCCTAAGGTAATTGAAATCAAATAAACTCAGGCCTAAGGATTTGCTGAGAATATGACCGTGGGTTTGTACTTGTAACCCAATTGTGAGAGTTTAATTATTTGTTGCATGTAGTTTCTTAGTCGTGTTTGCGTAGCGTCAACCTATATGTCTTATGAATGTTGAGAATCTCTATATTGAACAAATGAACATTTTTTTGATATGTTGTTAGGGCCAATTGTGAGCTGAGTAGGGGCCGTTCGTGTCTGCTTGTGCTCATATTATTCGCCTTTGCTTGCCTCATGCCGGCAGATGGTGAAGGGGAAGACTCGCAAGGATAACATTGGCAATGCTAGCTGGGACACCGCCGCCCATATCGCTATGCTCGAAATATGTCGTGAGGAGTTTAAGGCCTAGAACACGATTGGGGGCTACCTGAACAAGCGTGGGTACGCCAACCTAGGGAGGAAACTCAAGGAATGGATTGGCCGCGACTACACCAAAAGCAACTCAAGAATCACTGGGACTCACTTAAGGAGTACTACATATGGAAGACCTTGAAGCTGAATGTGACCGGCTTGGGAATGAATCCAGCCACTGGCTCGATCGACACAACGGATGCATGATTTGAGGAACAAAACAAGGTAAATGATAGTGTACCACTGCAGCAATATTCTCTCATATTAAGCATGAATGGTGCAGTGCTGGTAGGTTACAGTTGAAAATGTTATTACACGTTGTAGGCAATGCCAGGGGCCAAAAAATTTGTGAAAGGCCCACTGGTGCACGAGGACTTAATGGACATTATATTTCAAGAGGGCCTTTGCACTAACGAGCATGCGGAAGTCCCCAGGGCGACCAGGCAGCATGCTCATGTATCCTTTGATGGCAGCTCAGGTCCGAAGTCAGAGGCGGCCTTTGAGCTTGGTAGCTCGTCTCAGAAATGTAGCGGCAAGCCACCAGCCCCGATGTCATGACCTGAGTCCAAGAAGAGCAGGGCAGCATGGCGGACGAGTGCTTGAGACAGATTGCCTACGCGTACGAGCAGTCTGTGAGCCAAGGCCATCCAGCCATACCAGGCGACAACACCGACATGGATCGCATGGAGGTTCACCAGTTGATGCAGGTGATCGTCAACGATGGGTTCCCAGAGGGCATGAACGAGCATTTCTACGCCTCAGTGATACTGATGGACAAGAGCTACAGAAATGTTTTCACGAGTTTTCGTACCACGGAAGGTCATGCTAACTGGCTACATAGGATGTGGCCTATCTTCTATTCCCAGGGAGCTGCTAGGTACCTGTGAGGCACTCTCCAAAAGCGTGCAGTCCGGCCAATGTGTAGTCTGTTTATTTGTTGTATCGTTTATTTGTTCTGTGGGCCATTAGTTTCTTCAATTCGATGTAAACCTATGTGTGACAATCTTGCTTGTTGTGGTTCCTCCTACTGCAAAAGATAGTTATCATGTGTTTTCTATTTGTTACGTGGACCATTCTTGTTGTCTGGCCTTCTAGTTCGGCTATATAATTGGTGCCCTCCATATCATTGGTTGCCTGCAATGCTTTTTCTGTATTTATTTTTACATTCCTGCATATTTCAGCTTATTAAGCAAAAAATCAAAATCCAACAGCCACAAAGAACATAAACAACTTCTCTACCAGTCGTTACTATTCATCAGCCGTAACTATAAGCCACAGCCAAAAGCCACCAACCGAAATAAAAAAGAACAGGCCTAAATAGTTTTTTTGAATTATTTTGTCCAAATAGGTATAATTGCTCCTACAATATAGTATAAACAATGTGATCAGCAGTACCGCATCAACCTTTATTTCTATTGTCACCTAAAACTAGAGTGTGAGACATGTTGTTTAGAAATGAAGTATCATTTTCTCTCAATATACAATGTTTGTTCGGCTTTAGATATATACAACTTGGGAAATAATACTACCTACTAAAACTTTCTCCCCTAAATCATAAACTAAGACACTGAATTGTGAGAGCTTGCATGTGAACATTAGGACATGAATCTAGCCACCAATTCATCGATGAAACTTGCAGGTATCAACTTCTCGCTCAATGAACAGTTGATAAAGAGAAATGTTTTTCCCTTGAACAGTGATAGATCTAAGATAGTTTCCTTTGGAGGGACTGCGTTGCAGATAACAACAACAACAATTGTTATTTTCCTTCAATCAAACTCTTTCCACCAAGAAAGTACATTATCAGTTCTATCCTGTATTTTCTGGCAGCCTACCTATTTGATGCATGTTTGAAATGAGCCCCAACTGACACAGTGCTCGCCTCAAGGAAAAAATTGGCACAATGCTCTGACCTAGCTACTTGTTGAAAGTTGCAACATGTTATGACTGTTAAGCAACCAGAGAAGTCAAAATATCTCTCTGATAATTTTTTCACCTTTGGTTTCAAGGACTTTTCCCCTTGTGTTTTGGTGTTCTTTGTTGACTCTCCCCTTTGATCCTAGAAAAATCCATTGCTTTGCTGCTACTCTCTTTGTTGAGTTATTTACAAAATTGTTATGTAGCCTCATTGTCATAATGTCACTAAAAGTGAATCATACTTGCCTTTTAGCGGCGCCTACAAACACATGTAAAATTGATACATATCCACTTGAATACTTGTCTACTTGACATATTACACTTTGATACCTCTTTTTATGGGTAATAGCTCTCGGATCAGATTAGAGTTTATGAGATATAACATGAACATGCACAATATTAAGAACGAAGAAGATGAATCTCATAAAGAGAATCAAAATAATAACGATGAAGCAACCACAACAAGAGAGTAGATTTGGTGAAACCAACCACAAATTCCTTAAACACAACATCAAAAGAGTACAAGAGATTGTCGCTCTCTTACAATCCTCTTGAATTTTTTATGACCATTGGATCCTTACCCTATACAAGAATCTAGTACTAAAAAATAACCTAACCTCTAATTCTCTTGTGTACCTCTACCTTTGGATGAGTAGCTTATTTACTTGGGTTCTCCATGACCACCCCTTATGGCTTCATACAGTTCCTCTAACTTTCCAAATTGGAGTAGGAATCCTACTCCAGAAAGCAAGAATTCTAATCTTATTAGGATTCATCTAGAACTCTTTATAGCATGCATTTCTAAATCCTAAAGACTAAGATATGAGTTACCATGCTCAACAATACTTATCTTGACTCTTATCCGTTGAAGTCACTTTGCTCTACTAAGAACTCGCTCGAAGTTGGTTCTGTATTTTTGTTTTTTCTTTTTCTCCCACCTTTGAGAGTGCCCCCACCACATGACTCATGCACATCACTGCAATATACGTGTCAGTGTCCAGGCTAGCTTGCCCAGACTCTGCACTTGAAAGCTCGTTTGTTTTATAGTTTGATTAACCATACCTTCTATTCCTACAGTCATCCATGCCATAGGTTTGTACCGCCATCTAGCTCTGTCTGCTTGTTGGTACCACGTGCATGGTCTCACCATGTATTTTTTTCTTCCAACAGCTCGTACTTTCATGTCTGCATATGCTAGAGTTTGCAACCATATTTGCAGTCCTACATATAACTACAGATAAGATACGATTTTCTTCTCTTGACTAGGATTTTTATCAGACCTCCTATTGGTTGCCCTTCCATTTAGGTGTACCCATCAATCGATATCCTTATTGCTCTAGATACTTTTCGTAATCACTTGCTCTTTGCAAGTAACTCGTATGACTCCACCTCGAAGTGGTACTTCACAACCTTCGAGTTCACACGACCTCACTGATATTATATTCTTCTTTAAGCCAAGAACATATTGAATTCCCATCAATATGCGATGTGCTCTATCATATATCTCTAATATAACAGTTCTCACCTTTGTAATTGCATACTCCTTGTAATCTATTAAGTGAACAATTCCATACTCTAGACTTAGAGATTCTTCGTCAAACCTATATGGAAGGAACAACATGAATATAATTTCTATCCATTAGAAGTACTTGATTGACTGACTAGTACGTCCAAATCATTCTTTGCTACCGCCGCTGAGCATACACCATTCATTCGCTTCAAACTCGGACAATCTTTTATCATGTAATCTTCCTTGTCATATAGATAGCATACAAGTGTGTCCTTGGTCTTTCCCTTCTTCTTTCTGTAAATTTTGTTTCTGCCTACAACACATACTACAGCCAATACTTGATCACATGAGGATGAAGATTACAATGGCTTTTTTAAGGACTCCACCTCCAATAGATATGCAACTCCCTCATTGAAGTTAAGAGTGGTTTTTCCGACGAGAATATTTATCACCAATTGCTTTTATGATGGTGGTAAATATGATGGCAGTATGACGACCTTGTTTTTCTCCTTAATTTTCTCATCCACACTAGTCGACTGTGTGATAAGCTTATTAAAGATATTTATATAGTCAACAAACCGTGTACGTTCCTCCATACGTAACCTATACAATTGTCACTTCAGTACCCACTAATTTGTTAGTAACTTTGTCATATACAATTCTTCTAAGTTTTCTCATAATTTGTTCGATGAATTCTTCTTAATCACCAAGTAATTTACCTCATCGGAGAGAAATAAATGGATTATACTGATAGGCTTCCGCTCCATCATCTTTTAGTCTTTAGCAGACGTCTTTTTCAGTTTATTCCCTTCAAGAGCATTGATTAGCTCCTGCTAGACAAGGATTTCCTTTATCACGCATTGCCATAAACTGGAATTTTTTCTATCATCAAATTTCTCTGCTTGATCCTATATCGTTGACATCGATCTTGATTTTATATTACATGACGCTTTGCTGACCTTCTTATAAATTAGATCAGTTCGACCTTGGTTTTGATACCACTTGTATGTTACACTTTGAAACCCCTTCTCATGCGTAGCAGCGCTTGAATCAGATTAAAGTTTGTGAAATACGGCATGAACATCCACGATATCAAGAACAAAGAAAATGAATATCATAGAGAACCAAAATAACGATGTTAAAGTAACCACAATAATAGAGAAAAGATTGGCAAAGCCAATAGCAAATTCTTTAAGAACAATTTCAAAAGAGTACAAGATATTATCGCTCTCTCATAACTCTCTTGAATCTTTTAGAACCCTTAGCTTTTTACCCTATACAAGAATCTAGTGTTAAAAAATAACCATTTAGTGTTAAAGAATAACCTAGTCTATATTCCTCTTGTGCATATCTACCTTTGGATAAATGACTTTTTTTTGTTTTGTTACTTAGTTGATTGGGTTTTACATGACCACCTCTTATGGCTTTATAGTCCCCTAGCTTTCCTCTAAAATGAAGTAGAAATCCTACGTCAAAAGAAAATAGAAGTATTAATCTTATTAGAATTCATCTAAAACTCTCTATAGTATAATTTTTCAAATTCTAAAAATTTAGGATACAAGTCATCATACTGAACGTGGACCTGGCCATTCCGCAGCCATATAAGCTGTGACATGATATGCGATTCTCTGTAGATGGCCGTAATTTCACTGAAATATGTTTTGCTATTCGCTAAGTAAGAGTTGATCACTTATTTATCACACTAATTAAAAACACATCGGCTATTCAGAACAGGCTGGTCAAATTGATTTGTCCATCGTTGTGCACTGTTTTGGCGTCTCTGAAATGTTTATACTAGTAGACTAGTACAATATTGAAAGTGTCAGCAGCCCTCCTTCCATCGGCAACACATGCCATGTGGTTGGTGAGAGCAATTTGCGCAGCAAAATAAATGACACGAGCCGCTTCCATTAGATTTAGACGAACATGAGCTGTCGCGGAATCTCTCAGCCGAAGCTGCAGCGGCTGCCGGCACTTCCTTGGTCAACTTTGTACCCGGGGGATCTGGATTAGTATCACCACGAAGCGATAAAGGCTTGTTCTATTTAATTATAGAAAGATGGCTTGTTTAATTTGCTTGTTCTATTTAATTACAGCTTATCATCAAATTATTTTTTCGAGAACACACTTCAATCAAATTAAAGGTCCTATAATGTCTTCTGAGACAAGGCAAGCCATGGCGCCCCCTGCTGGAGACAAGATACCGTGGGGTGGGTTCGGCAAGACAAGGGTGGATTACTTTTGTGTTTAGGCTTATAACTTTTAAACATATATCTTTTTAAGATAGAGTTTCAGATAGAATACAGTAGACATTATATCGAGTTCAGCTATACCGGTCAAAATCGTATGCGACCTTTTTCCTTTGACTTTGTCTTATATTTGCTATATTAACTGACTTTTAAACAATATGTTTTTTAAGATATGGTCTACAGGTAGATTGTAGTACAATCTGTACCAAATTCAGTTATACCGGCCAAAATCGTATGTGACTATTTTCCTTTGCGTACTACCTCTCGTGAACAGTTCAGAATATAAAAATTTCAGGTAAAAGTTAAAAACTAAAGCAAAGGAATCTACCCCAGACATAATGAAGCCTTTGGTTTTTTACCATTCGCTGCCTGCTTTCCAAATACTACTATATATTTGATGTTACAATTTATCGATTCAGAAATTGTATCTTTACATGATTAAACAACAAATGGGTAGTATTATATTCTTTTGAATTTTCTAGTGACAACTGAATTTCTCAAGCGCCTGTTATTCTTTGTTTAGAGTCCACTGAGATTCTATAGCATATACCCCGCTCGATTGGGCTGAAAAGCTGTACCTTATGGCTGAAGTGCACTGTAGCGGCTGAAATTTCACTTAGCTGAATGTGGCTTATTTGGCATAATTAAATTTAAAAAATTTTAAAATACAAAAAATATGCTAGCTCATCATGGACAACGCAAATAAATACGGGAAAAAGAACCGGTAAAAAAGCTCAAAAAAGCCAAAAGTTCAGAAAAAAAAACGAAATTTATGAATAGTGAAAAACAAGCTAGAAATCAGAAATTGAAGCTGAAAGCCTACGACGCTTGGCCTTGCCCTTGTACACAGCGTCCAGCCTACGACGCTTGGCCACAAGGCCAATTAGCGAGTCTTTCACCTGCATGATTAAACCAAATTATTTATGATGTTCCTCTTTTACTCAACTAACTCCTTGATAATATCCTTTGGATAATTTTTGGTCGAGATGGTTTACAAAAGCCATAGCTGGACTGGACCTGAACGCATATGACAGCAATTCACCTGTAACAGCTCAATTTGTACAACTTATAAAAATTACGTTTATCTTCACGCATGAGAACAATTGACTTGTACAAGAATAAGCTCTGAAATTTCACGCGTACAAGAATATGAACAACGATCAAGAGGACTCAGAAGGAGAAACGGAAGGGGCTGAATTCACTCATCATCCTTGTAGCTTGGGTGCTATGGAAGCACAGAAACTCTTGTGTCTTTAATGGTCAAAATCCAGACATCACCTCCCTCCACCGAGCATTCAAAGAAGAGCATCATTTGTGGTGTCTAGCAGGTGCTAAGGGCCTGCGTGCCCTTGGCCTTGGTCACGGTGACAAGCTTGGTTAGTTTAACCGAGCTTGTCCTATTCGGTCAAGACTCAGAGTGATTTCTTTTCTTTTCTAGTTCTTTTTTCTTTATCATGTTTTTATCACCCCTCACGGTTCAGCCCGGAGTGAGGTGGTGATCTTTGTAAGGGGCCGATTTCCCTCTCTTAATACAAAGGTACGCAGCTCTCCTACGTATTCGAGAAAAAAAAGAATATGAACAACGCACCATTACTGAAGCTTCAAAATCTGAGCTATTTCAAGACCGTCCGTATTTCACACATTCTCATACGCAAAAATCTGAATTATAGAACTCGTTGCTTTTAGCATTAACTGAATATTCCAGCATTCAGATAGTGTTCCACATGTGAATCATGGCTCCTCTCAAATGATCATCAGATCTCACAAATGGAATTCACCAAAGAAATGTATATCAGTGTATAGGGTCTATTTTTTTTAGTTTATGATTTATGACTTGACTTATAGTTTCCTCCGAACAAATAAACGGAACTACTTATCCGTCGCGGTTTCAAAGCGGCTTACTAGTACAACCTTTTTCAAATCGACTTATCAGCATCCAGTTCATTCACACAACGCTCATATTAGAGTTAAAAGATATCAACTATAATCATAAGACATCAACCGTAGCCGAAAAGAATATGAACTATATATATATTGAGAGACCATGTGGAGGTCATCCCATGTGTGTGATGAGTAATTGACATTGGTTTAGGGAAGTTGAGTTTGATTTGGTTGGTTCGGACCATGTCGTTGCGTGGTGCAATGGACTCGGTCGGACTTGATCAAACCTGGTCAAAGGGTTTAGGTTGCATATCATGATGTTTTGATAGGGTTTGGCTCTATCATGCGTAAGTATGAATTGTTGATGTTATTATGCTTTCATGTATCGAGCAGTGCTATTTGATGTGTTTCTTGTCTGTGATGGCTACAGGACATCGAGGCGGAGTCATGGCGAGACACGAGGTGACCAGATTAGACGCAGGTGGCGTTGAGGTCAGAACGGTCGGATGTGTCGAAGACGGCGGAGATTCGATGTGGTTGCGAGTCGTGGATGACAAAGAACGTGGAAGCTTCCCGGAAGGTGCAGGAGGGGCGAATTGGTCATTTCGCGAGGCTGCACAAGCGGGAGCGGGTTCCGTTGGATTCAGCGGGCGTAACGGGTTAGAGACCCGTCAGCCAAGGGCTATATAAAGGAGGGAGTGGCTGCATGCCCCCTCATGGCTTTGGGAGAGAGTTAGAGTTTGCTTGAGTCAAAAGAAGCTTTGAGAGTTTGTTTTGGTTTTAGGCTTTAGTTGGTGATCAGTCTTTAGTTGGTGAGAGTGGGTGGAAGGCAGCAGAGGGTGTCTGTGTTGTATCCCCCTTCGATGTGTTCTTGAGTGGTTCATCTCCTCTCCAAAGCATGTAGTGTGGGTGTGTTCTTGAGTTGGGGGAGAGGTTGGAGATGGATTGAGAGTCTTGTAATCATTCCTCTTTGTATCAATCATGTATCTCCTTTCCTCTTTATCAATATGAGATGGAGTTTGATTCAGTTCTTGTCTCTCTGTTTCTTTTCCTTCGATGCTCTCCATGCCAGATTTCTGACTTTTTGAGTTTCTTGTTGATTCTTGTTGGGAAGGCCCAAAATGGGTTGCTCTAGGTTGGGATGTTGCCTCAAGATCATTTGATCGATTTTTCCAAGAGCAAAACACATTTAATCTCAGATTTTACTTTTTGGGGCCTCTCTGTTCTTCATTTGCATTTCTAGGATTTTGGTGCAAATCTCGTTTCCCTCTTTGAGATGGCTTGAAATCTGGTACCTAGAGTCCAGAGGCTATCTATTAGCTATTTCCAAAGTTTCATAGCCAAGGGATTAAAGAGGAGATGGAAATTTGAAGTTTTCTGTTGTGACTCTCTCAAGTGCTCAGTTTCTAGGGTTTGATATGTTTTCTTGTTTCCCTTCAGGAAATGGCCTAATTTCTGATTTGGGAAGTCCTCTTACTATTGCTAACTTGTCTGCAAACTCTCATGAGAAAAGGACTTAAGCCCTTAGAGTAATTTGAGTTTTTGTGAATGCCTCTGTAAGGTTTCAGTTTTTTGTCCAAATCTGAAATTTGTGGTCATGAGTTCGATTTCTTTGGTCTTCTAGTATCCTTGAGCTATTGTAGTCATTTCCTGGCTGTTCTGGTCCAAGAGGATCAAGGAGAAACCCCAAAATTCACTGGTGTTTAAAGTCTGAAATCTTTGCATTTTTGATTGTCTGAGTTTCTGCCCTGCTGTGCTCTGAATTCGTCGGGCGGTTAGACCGAAGTGATATGGGCGGTCAGACCAGATTTACAAGGCCGGTCAGACCGGCGTGGCTTGGGCGGTCTGACCGCCGGCCAGGGTGCGGTCAGACCGGCCTAGAGCCTGCGGTCTGACCGGCCCCTTTGTTTCGGTTGAGCATTTCTTGGTTTGGTTTCATTTTCTTTGCCCAGCTTTCCTCTCTGTTAGTTTGAAGTTTCAGTGAGTTTTTGATCTTCTTTAATAGCTTTTCATAGTTATAGGAGGAGGATTTTGAGTAGGTGCTCTTTCGGGGGAAAGTTTTAAGTCGACATTCACCCCCCTCTGTCGCCATTTTAGTACAACATATATATATACAAGCCTTGGATGAACTCGAGCCATAAACCTACAAGGCTACAAGTCATATAAAATTCTCATGTAAAAACTTACCTTTGTAATAAACGAAGTTTATGCCATTTCCTTAACTAAATGAGTATTAGTATCTTTCCTAGCCCTCAACTGCTTATTTAATAGTAGAACTTACTATGAAAGCAGTAGACCGAGATAAGATGTATTTTATTCGATTGGTGAAATTCGATTATGTCGTAGAAATGATCTAACAGTTTCTAGGAAATCATATTGAGCAAAACCAATGAACGATTTCAACTAATCTTAGATCTTTATTTCCACAATTGAGAATTAGATCAGAGAAAATGATGACATAAACATATGAAAAACAATAAAAACTTATGCAAGTGTGTATGCAAGAACGATAAATGCTTTTATTTGTAAACTTTATCTGAACTGGTCGTAAGATTCGTGAGAGCTAAAGACATGAACAATACTTCTTGAAACAATTCATGATTCGTGCTCGAGTTTTGACTAGTTACAAAGATCATAGGAAAAAGTCCATTGCTAGGAAACGCCTTCCAGTGGGTAAGACCACGTGCAGAGAGGAGAGATTTCAACTAAGAGGTTTTCCGTGTCTCGACCAGGTTTAAACAAGAGAATAGGAGAATATTGAAGTGAGAAATAAAGCCTTCAAACCTCTGAGCATTTAAATTACTATATTAGTTGTCTGTGTGTTAGACCCCGGAGCAACGACTTCTGGATTCTCTGTACAAATCGCACTAGTCCAGGATCAACTAGTGCATACAGTGGTAACAGGGATACATATCAAGCACAATGACAAACTTTATTTAACTGAATATGGGCTTGATAACCAAAATTTACATTAACAGCTTATAGGACAAATTTAAATATGAGCAGTAGAACATAAAACCAAAGTGGAAGAAGCCTAACAAGCCTGTCTACAGGCAAATGACAGTAAGACGCAGATTATACGTCTAGATCCTCACTAGAGTCAAAGACATCCTCCTCGAAGCAATAGAATTAAGCAAGGGTGAGCATATAAAATGTACTCCATAAGTTACATGGGAAAATACAACAATAATGCAAGGCGAACAAGTAAAGGCAAGTTATTTTAACGTAAAGCAGTATTTAAAGAAATGTCGTAAATAAATTAGAAATTGCTAAATTTAATACGGTAAATGAAAACAGTAATTCAAACAAAATTATACCATTGGCGTGGGCACCAACCTGGCACCAATCTAAACACGGGCATCCCACCTAGACCATCTTTCCCAAAAGTTCTCATATGGATTCCATCTATGCATAAGCAATTTATAAACTATTTTGAAAAACAAAGTCTGATCTATGAAAAAATTTACTCAGCTTACCCATGACCGTGGGCACGGCTATCCAGGATTCCAGGATAGTTTATACACTCTGCAGAGATTATACAACTTTATCCACAAGATATGATTATCTCATAATGTTGGCCATTACAAGCTTCCGCGGGTGTGTGGCTGAGAAAATCATAGCAAGGCCTTTATAATGCAAAGTCGTCAACCTGACCACGCCTACACTAAGGTTTCACCACAGCATGAATTCACAAGTTGGGGCTCCTCTTGTGCTATGTGAGACTTCCCATGGCTTACACCACGCTTACATTCAGCCTATAGCGAGACTCGGGTTGGGACTCATAAATTAGTCAGGTAGGAATGTTCTATATCAGCTTTGTGGTAGTACGATAAGGCTTTGTAGTGGTAGCTCATAGACCTATGCTTAATTGACTAGGCACTGCCCGCATACCCCTTATGCCTGGTATCAATGTTGTGTCACCGAACAGCAACGCATGCCAGTGAGCACCCACCACCTAACCATTTGCCTAAGTCCAAATTAGGTTTTATATTTTATTTAAAAATATTTCATAGACTTTTTTGACTCATCGAAATCATGAATATATTTTAAAAGCTTATCATTTTATATGAATAAAGTATCCCAAGCCTAAGATTTTTTTCTAAGCATGTCTAAGCAGTTCTATAAAAATACTCCGGCTAATACTAGTGTACTAACCAGAGTTTTATTCTAGGGCGATAAGGTAACAGGGAATTAATATCAAAGGAGGAATTAACAAATAGGCGTCGAAAGCAGTAGCAATCGAGAGAGACTGTAGTTGGGAACGGTAGTGTGGTCGGCAACGGTGGCAGTGTTTGGGACCACAGCGCGCTAGCGCTCCGGCACGCAGCGTTGATGACCGATGAAGAGTGCATGAGAAGGAGGGGAGCTAGGGAATCCAATTCTACCTTCAGTGGTGCTCGGCGGTGATCGACAGTGGCTGGTAGCGAGGATGGGCAGTGGAGGCGGCTCGGCTCTGGCGAAGTCACGATTTTGGCGGTGAACAGACTCAGCCGAGAGGTGGATGGTGATTGCGGAGGTGCAGTGAAGGTCCTCGGGGCGTCAGTGAACCTTGGGCGGGCTCAGCGGTAGTGATTTCTCGCTGAAAGTGTGCCGGTGCTTAAAAAGAGGGGAGGATGGCATGGGGTGGCTAGAGTCCTCAGGAGAGGGAGAGGAGGTGTGGAGGTGATGGTGCAAGACTTGAGGGTGCTAAGGGGCACCTTATATAGGCTTGGGGAGGGGCACGACGAGTAGTAGATCACTAGAGTTAATGGCACTGAGTGTTAGAGTTGAAGAAATGGGGTTTAAAGAGGGGAAAATGGATGGGGGTGAGTGTGGGAATGAAGAGGGTTTCAATGCGCACTCACATGAGATGAAACGGAAGAAAAATTAACGCATTGAAGAACTCGAGTGCACAGCCACGACGGCGACTAGAGGAAGAAGAAAAGGAGGAAGAAGGGGAGCCTGTAAGGCGGGGCCCAGCTAGAGGTGAGAGAGGAGAGGGGAGAGAGAAAGAGAGAGGCGGGCGGAGACTGACCAATGGGTCTAGACGGAGAGGAGAGAGACAAAGGATGGCGCGGGGTGGAGTGGATGAGTGACGTGTGGCGATGGGAGGAGAATCCGACGTTCACGTGTCACCCAAGGAAAAGGAGAGAGATTTTAATTCCTTTTTGAAATTTAGGAGAGCCCATAAATTAAATAAAGGATAAGAAAATAGAAATAAAGTCTAAAAATTCTAGAATATTCACAGAAATTCCTAGAGTTGTTTTATACTTATCAAAAATATTTCCAACATAAAGTTGATCCTTAAATTTTTACAAAAATACTTTTTAGCTTCGAAATTATTTTTTAAATTTCTAGAAAAACACAAAAAAATAGGTAAAAGCCAAATTCTTTCAATAATTAATTTGAAATTGGATTTTTACAGAAATTCAAAATATCTTTTTAATAATATTTATGTTTTTAATTAAATTACTTTTAAGAAAATCCATTTTAAAAGCTGAAAACAGGTAAAAAAATCTCCAAAATTCAGGCAACCAAAGAACACTTGTTTTTATTTTATGTTAAATCAATTAAAAAATTGACTAAATTTTTTTAAATAAACAGCTGGGCTGTGACGCTATGTGAATCTCTTTTTACTTGAAATTCTTTGAAGAAAGTGTGGAGGTTATCATAAGAACTATCTCTGTGAAGGTTACGATAGAAATTTGCATGGCATTTGCTAAAAATATCAAAGCCAAGAAAGTAAAAGACATATCTTAGGAGGGGTTTGGAGGAAAATAAATATATCCGAGTAGTTTAGACAACAATAGTACGTGACCAAACTTTGGATAATGAAATACAAATGAAAATACTCATCTAAAAAGAAAGAAAATAATGCAACTTTATTGAAATATTGAAACAAAAAGTACATTATACATAGAACTTATGCAATTGATCAATGTTCTAAGAATGGCCAGTCATACCGAGCCTAGTGTAGTGGCTTCGACCATAGTGTATGGACCTTCCCATTTAGATAAAACTTTATTTTGATTTGCCTGGCTCAGAATTTTTATAAGAAACAGATCACCTACAGCTTGGTTACGAGGCTGCACCTTATGATTGTGGTACCTTCGTATGGCTTGCTAGTAGACTGTTGATTGTATCAAGGCTATGTTTTGTCATTCTTTAAGGAAATTGATGTTATCAATCTATCATTTGGCTTGATTGTTATTGTTATAATGATGAGTCCGGGTAAAGCCAATCTTTATTTTTGGAGGAAGCATGGCTTCTGCACCATAAACTAGAAAGGGTATTTCACTAGTTGCATGACTGGTCATAGTCCAAACAGTCCATAATACAGAAGAAAGTTCTTGTACCCAAACTTCTGAGCATTGTATTAACTGGTTGAATACTCAATATTTGATCCCTTGCATTAGTATGACATTGGCTCTTTCTACTGTCTCATTACTCCATGGATGAACCACTAAGGTGTAACATGCCTTGATACCTAGATTCTCGTAGAATTCCTGAAAATTTCTGCTTAAAAACTAGGTACCATTATCTATGATTATACAACTCAGAACACCTAACCACGTAATCACATTTTTTATGATGAACTTCTTGGTAGCTCTAGTTGTTATTTTGACAACTAGCTTAGCTTCTATCTATTTTGTGAATGTATCAGTCATTACAAAAAGGAATTCAAAGCACCCGGGTGTTCTTGCGAAAGGTCCTAGAATGTCAAGCCCCAGGTTGCAAAAGGCCAAGAAAGAGGTATTGTTTACAAAGCTTGTGCAGGTTGATGTTACTTGTCGGCTATTAAACTGACATTGTATACACTTTGTCACAATGTATTTTGCATCATGAAGGGTAGTTGGTCAGTAGTATCCTTATCGAAAGGCTTTACCGACCAGTGTTCTGTAGAAATGATGTGCTTCGTAGACTTCTCCATGTATATCGGATAGTAATTTCAAATCATCATTTTGATATATACATCTTATCAATACTCTGAGTTCCCCATTTGTAAAGGGTACATTCGATCAGAGTATATGGTTTGTCCTTTTGAGCTGTGCGATCAGCCTCTACGTCATCTTTAGGAAGTGTGCCATGCTGAAGATATTCATAGATTGATACCATTCAATCATTTTGGGGTTGATCTGAGTGATCTCCAGTGGAGTGTCTTCAGAACGCTCAACTACTAAGGGTTTGTCAAGTTGCTCAAGAAAAACTCCAAATGAGATGGGTGATCTTGAGAAAGCCATCCATGCTAACTAATCTGTCAGAAAGTTTTCATTTTTAGAAATATGTTAGATCTCAAAACCGAAGAAATGTCTTTCAAGTTTCCTTACTTCTGCTAGACAAGACGACATCGTAGTACTAGAGCATTGATACTCTTTTCTAACTTGATTCGGTGCTGGTTGAGAATCGCCTTTCACTAGTAGTCTATGAATCCCGAGTGCTTTGGTTGCTCATATTCCTGCCAATGAACCTTCATATTCTATCACATTATTTGTAGCAGAAAAGTATAACTGAATGGTATATTTTATGTTTTTTCGGTAGGAGAAACCAGGACTACCTCAGGCCCCGAGCTTTTTAACGTCAAGGAATCGTTGAAGTACATAGTCCACTCTCCGTGGTGTTCGTACTTGGGCCTTTGGGTGGGTTCAGGGTTTTTACACTCGGCCATGAATTCTTTTAAAGCCTAGGACTTAATTGCTATTCATGGAATAAAATGGAGATCGAACCCCCAATTCGATAGCCCATTTTGCTGTATGTTCTAATGATTCCCTGTTTTGGAGAACTTGGCCTAGAGGGTATTCAATTGGTGCGACTACTTTGTGGGCCTAGAAGTAAGCATTAGTTTTCTTGAAGTCATAAGGAAGACATATAACAACTTTCATATATCTGGATATTGCTCTTTTGGTCTATGTAAGACTTCTCTTACGTAATATGCTAGTCATTGAATATTGTCATGCTCAATAACCAGTACAGTGTTGACTGCTTGCTGTGTCACAGCCACATATAGGATCAAGGTTTCTCCTGGTCTCAGAGAGAATAAGACCGGGGCACTCGTAAAGTACCTTTTAAGCTCTTCAAAGGCATAGTTTGGTTCTTTAGTCCATTCAAAACTTCTATGTTTTAAAGAAGATTAAAGAAAGGCAATTCGTTTTCTCAGAACTGTGCTATGAAATGACTTAGTGCTACTATACTGTCGGTTAGTTTTTGGACTTCCTTCTTTGTGGTCAGAGGGTACATCTACTCGATGGCTACTATTTTTTTTGGATTTGCTTCAATTCCTCTAGCCAAAACTAGGAAACCAAAAGGATTTCTAGAGGAAGCTCCAAACACACATTTCTCTGGATTCAACTTAAGGTTATGTCTTCTTAAGTTAATGAAAGTTTTTGCAGATTAGAGATATGATATCTGATATTGATACTTTTCACGACCAAGTCATCAACATAAGTCTCTAAGTTACGACCAATCTACGGACTAAAGGTTTTTTTGCATTAACCTTTAAAAAGTAGCATCGGTGTTTTTGAGACCAAATGATATTTTGATGTAACAAAAGGTTTTGTATGGTATGATGAAGGAAGTTTTCTCTTCATCCTTTTTACTCATGTTAATATGATGGTACCCTGAATGTGCATTTAAAAAGCTTAATAACTCATACCCGAAAGTAGAGTCAAAAAACTAATCGATACATGGAAAGGGGAAAGTCATCCTTTGGACAAACTTTTTATTAAGATATGTGAAATCGATACACATTCGCTAAGGGTGCAAAGTGCCTTAGCTTTTGCTTAACCAGTTTTTAGTCAGGCCAGAGCGATCACCTCCTTAGGGACTATGGGCATGTCATATGCTTTCCACGTAAATACATCTGAGTTTGCTTAGGGGAAGAAGACAAGCGACTCTTCCTATTTGGGGTGGAGTCATGCCCCAACCATGCTTTGATATTTTCTAGAGAATTGTCTTTGTCGAGTGAAACCTTCTTGATCTGGTCGAAGAGTTTCGGGGACACCCTTGGTCTTGAGCTCCTAGCCTGCACAGAAGGTAAGTTAGCATTTCTAGTTGAAAGTTTATTGACTAGTTCTAGGGATTTACGATCGCATGCATACGCTATCTTCTTATCCCCTTGAACCGTTATGACCCCTTTTGGTCTTGGCATCTTAAGACTCAGATAGCATAATGCATGGCTATTAGGAACTTAGCCAATGTCGGTCGATGAAAAATCCTATTATATGTGGTTTCAAAGTCTACCATATCAAATGGAATTCTTTTTGTTCAAAAGTTGTCTGGACTTTCGAACATAACCGGTAGAGAAATGCACCCTATTGATTTGGCAATAGATCCCAGGACTATGCCATGAAAGGCATACTTCATAGGTTTTACTTTTGACTTGGAAACTTGCTTTTCTTCTAAATCTCCCATAAGCAAAATGTTAAGAGAACTACCACCATCTACTAAAATTCGATTGATTTTACAATTATTTATAGTAGGTTCTATGACAATAGGGAGTTGGTCCAGTTGAAGAAATGGTGCAGTCTTCCCAGCTGAAGGAGATGGTTGCCTCTGACTACTTGGATAGCTTGATGGCGATCAGAGATTTGGTCAAGTTGACTTCCCATTCCACAGTCTTTAGATAGCGTCTGGACTCATAGGAGGAAGACTCATTGAAGATCATGTCAACAATGTGCTATGGCTCTTGATAGTCCATCTCTTCGTCACCATCCTTGTCCTTCTTGGAGCTCAGTTCTCCAATCTTCTGAATGGAAGGAAAATGACCCTTGCCCGAGCAATTAGTCTTCTACCTTCTTTTGCCAGGTGCGACAGTTGCGCAGATCATGCCCTGCCACTTGATGGAGTGGGTACCACTTTTTACTCTTCTTGGATTCGTCGGTCGGGGGCCTCGGGGCTTTCGCCTTGTTTCAACCAGAATAATCCTTCTTACCCTTGGTATACTTCTCTGAAATAGTAAGAACCTCTTTAGCGTTGGATTTGTGATTCTTCTTACCTTTGGGAGACTTCTTGGGCTTTTTCTTTTTCTTATCTAGGCTAGGTTGAGAAATTTTCTCTATTCGATCGATGGCCTTATTCCATTCAACTGCTTCGCTAGTGGCTGCGTATTTGTCGACCTGTCAAATAGCTCGATGATTGTTCTTGGAGGATTCATTGCAATGTCCTTGTAAACTATCAGTTCCTCAACCTAGTTTTGAAAGCCTAAATAATAGAAGAATCCATAGCCTCTGGTATAGCCTGACTGAACCTCTTGATAAACTATCGAAGACTCTCATTGGATTCTTGTTGGATTCAATGGAGGTCATCTTCTGTCCTGGGGTGGTCGTACATCCCTTGAAAATTTGTGATTAACATATCACAAAGCTGCTCCCAGGTGTAGATTGATCCAACCAGTTGGATAAGCAACCAACACCAGGCAGATCCTTCGAGGACTGTGGGTAAGTAGTTTGCTATCACATTATCGTTGCCTCCTACGGTTCTAATGGTAGTGGCATAGATCTAGAGAAATTCCAATGGGTTCCATGTTTCATCGAATTTCTCTAGATTTGTTGGTCAAAACTTGTTCGACCAGCGTATTGCTTGTAGGATCCAGGTTGTTTAAATTACCATGGACTCATTACAAGTTCTGAATTATTTCTGAGGGTCTCAGAGGATTCCTATTGATGGAGGGGGTACGGTGATCCAAGTTCCTCTTCGAGCCCTCAACATGTCTCATTTGACCCGTCAGGCATAGTGGGATAGAAGCATGAGAATTAGCCAATCAATGTCCATAAGCTCTGTTACCTCTGTACTCTCATGGTGATACAGGTACATTTGCACTATTTTGACCAGTGATTCTTGGTGCATCTTGTCATGAAGAATTGTGCATGGCATCTTGATCGGTATCACCGATTCCATTAACTTCATGCCACCAGCACGAATCTCCCGATGAGCTCCCGTCGAAACTAAGGGAGAGCCTTCCACCACTTCGGTAAGAAGCCTTTACGATGGGTAGCGATTGGAAATTACCACCTCTAGTGGGCTTTGTGGTAGACTCAGCCTGATCTGGTGGGTTGCTGATTGGATGCTAAGTGTTATCATGTTCACCAGGCTTTTACCGAGGGTAACTTCATCGACACTGTGACTAGGTGTTGGTCGGCTCCCAAAATACATAGGAGTCGTTAGTGAATAGTGTTCACCCATGACTGTATTGAGAGTACCCTGACCCTTGAATCGTGACGTCACACTCTTGTCGGCAGGTTTGCCAGTCGGAAGCACTGGGCTTGCAGAGGTACTCGAGTATTCTGATCTGATTGGAACAATAGATTCCTCTGAGGGCATTGTTAATGGGGGGGTGGCGAATCATCGATCTGGTCGATCTCACCAGTCTCAACAAGCGATGAACCTAGAATGGAAGAGGATGATGACGAGGCATCATGTTCCATGGTGATAATGCATGCATCTATGTCGAGATCAATATAGTCTACCAAGTCGAACCAGTTTCCTCATCCCAAGTCCCTGCCATGATCGCATGAGCAATGACAATAGGAATAGAGAAGGATGAGGATTGCTAAAGGAAGAAAAACTTCAAGGACTTAGCGCCTTCTTCCCCACAGATGGCACCAATTGTCGATAGTCGAGTCGCCGATCTTACAAAATAATATGAGAAAGATGGTTAAAATCCCTAGAAGAGAATCGGGGATGATCTTTATTGCTATGAATTGGTTACAAGGTACATTTAACATGATGTGAGACTAGCCCTAATTACACTGAATTGAATGAGATGCGAATCAATTGTCAAATTGCTTCCTTCGGATGTCTTCTGTTATTCTTCTGTCTTCTCTCGTCCAACCTTAAATACCAATGAAGATATGCTAATTATTCGTTCGGGAAGATGCCTTATAGAACCAATGCATCCGGTCGGGGGAGACAGTTATTGTCAGAGAGAGTACGTCTGATCGTCGGTTGTTGTCAGTGGGAGACGAACATGGGAAACAATCGCATGACAGTTGTTGTCAGAGACTTATGTCTGAAACGTTGTATTGTTTGGAGTGGATAAGTCACGTGTTATATCCACCGCATGGAAGAAATATCTTGAAATCAGGTCCAGGTACTAGTTCACATAATCTCTGAGCGGTCATCTGGTAAAGCAACACGTATAGTATTTCTTCGACCAGTGTACTTGGGGAGCAACGTCTGGAGGTTTACGATGACATGGGTCTTTTGGCCTTAATTAAATATTAAAGCCGTATTTAGGAATTTATTCAATCCTCGTCAGATTTCTTGTGCTCGATGTGCATTATTGTAATTTATATCATAGAATTGAATTGCATGTTTGTCATTATAGTATTGCAAATCTTGATATCTTGGGTGTTGATGCACTTATGTGAAACTAGAAAATTTATGTCTTAATTGTGTAAAATAGATTTGATATACATTTTCATGTATAAACTCGGTTTTAGCAAAAAGAAAAAACATCTATTCACTCCCCTCAACCTAACACTCTAATGGATTATTATCAAAACTAGTATAGTGCCCGTGCTAACGCTACGGTAAAATACAAAACAAGATAAAATTTGTAAAAAATAAAACGAACAATCAGATTCATTAAGATTCACGTCTCATATATTGTATAACCAAATAGTTTTGTCACATAATGAATGTCACATAAATACGTGACCGGTCGGAACCACCCAACACGCAATGCTCAAAAGCCTACGACCGATTCCCAGGTCTTGCGACCGCTTCGCGAGCGAGACCATACGACCGGTTAACAGAAGCTATGACCGTTTATCGCGTGATTTAAGCTACGACCGTCTCATATAACAATGTGTGCACAAGCCATACGACTAGCTCCCACATGCTACGACCACCCAGAAGACCGTACGACCGACTCCCAGACCAAACGATCGATCCTACAGGTCACACGACCACTTACCAGGTATCTACGACTACGTTCAAGTCTTCCCGGGCGTAGCCGACCGCATACGACGACCTCACAGCGAAGTCGCAAGCTCGAGTGCCGACTTCCGACTGTAGACTACGGCCAACGTGGTCGTAAGCCTTCCGACTACGAACCTCGGCCAACGTGGTCG
This sequence comes from Dendrocalamus latiflorus, assembly GCA_017311315.1. Classification (NCBI taxonomy): domain Eukaryota; kingdom Viridiplantae; phylum Streptophyta; class Magnoliopsida; order Poales; family Poaceae; genus Dendrocalamus; species Dendrocalamus latiflorus. The sequence goes on along the minus strand of CM029678.1, from coordinate 7,585,760 downwards.
TAAGCCTTCCGACTACGAACCTCGGCCAACGTGGTTGTACGCCTTTCGGGTGACCTTCGACCTCACCCAAAGTGGTCGTAAACAGTGCACATGGCTTTCGACCATGACCATCGTGATCGTAAAACCTTCCGACCACTCGTTCAATTCTTCTACCCGATTTCGACCACGACCAGTCGTAGTCGTACCAGCTTTACTGTGGTCGAACCGCCTCCCGATATACTACGACCACGGCCAAGAGGAGTAAGAAAAGGTTTTACTGGTTCCGGTCGCTGGCAAAGTGGTCGTATGGAGTCCTTACGCAGAACTGGAGGTCCATGTAGTGGAATTTGTCATCTAACCACAACAAGGCTTCATTGCACGCAACCATCCGAACACCCATGTTGAAGCAATCACAATCAATGGGTTTATTTGCATCTAAAATATCTCTAAGTGTTCTAAGACTTAAAGAAATTGGATATGGTCTGGTGCTTCGAACCCATTCTTTGCTACAAAAAAAACAAGGACCAGGAACGAATTAGTTGATCACATCTTACTATATTAGTATATGCAATTAATTAGCAAAAAATACTTACTCTAAACACTCTTCATCGTCTATCGACCAGATGTATGTGCTCAACCAATACAATAGTTCATTTCTGTCAGTGAATATTTTGGCAGATGGTTGAGGACCAGCAGCAATTTCTGACAGTTGAGTGACCTCACCCGGATTATCGATCATTATGACATCATCTGGATTATCGCTGACCTCTTTATCTTGTTCATCATCCTGGTACCCTCTCGCTGTATTTAATGTGGAGTTCCACAAGATTGCAGGGAGCTTGAACCTAAACTTACTTATATCATCCTGAAAATATGAGCAATTGCTGATCTATTAACCGATTATTTGACAAGAAAAAGTGACTATGTTTAGAAATCTCCCTATGAATTACCTGGGTCACATGGTCAGATAGAGTAATTCCAGTCCAATACTCCATATAGTTGATCATCCATAAACCACAACTTACCCTGTGCAAAAGTGAAAAAAAACTAACGTGAGTGATATAGATACCGTTGCAAGTCAGGCAATGGCATACACAACAAGTCAGATGATCTTTTACCCATCTGTTTGCATTCTCTCAGTGATCTTATCTATAATTGACCGATAGCAACAAGTCAGATGATCTTTTGTATTGTAGCCATGTATCTACGTTCTTTTTCTATTTTTGATTCGATGGTAGATATAAACACAGACCCTTGGCACAAGCCTATAATTTTGTAGCGATCGGAGATACAACTACGACCTCACGGAGTATAGTGCCCGTGCTAACGCCACGTCGGCTGATGAGTGATGAGGTTTGGTCCCAGCAATCTGATCCGTTGGATCTGAGTGAGTAAGAGAAAGACAAGGTTAGATGGGATCTTGTCCCTTCATTTCGAACGTTGGTTGGGTTTGGGTGTAATTTTTTGGGTGTACTTAGGATAGCTAATGACTGTGTTGTACAATTTTCTGTGTGGCTTTAGGATTGTTTTTTAGGTGCATTATTCGATGGTAGATATAAACGCAGACCCTTGGCACAAGCCTATAATTTTGTAGCGATCGGAGATACAACTACGACCTCACGGAGTATAGTGTCGTGCTAACGCCACGGCGGCTGATGAGTGATGAGGTTTGGTCCCAGCAATCTGATCCGTTGGATCTGAGTGAGTAAGAGAAAGACAAGGTTAGATGGGATCTTGTCCCTTCATTTCGAATGTTGGTTGGGTTTGGGTGTAATTTTTTGGATGTACTTAGGATAGCTAATGACTGTGTTGTACAATTTTCCGTGTGGCTTTAGGATTGTTTTTAGGTGCATTATATGTGGTAGAGATAGAGATAAAACGAACAATCAGATTCATTAAGATTCACGTCTCATATATTGTATAACCAAATAAACTCTTGAAACGTAGTACTCAAGCAGTGAATGCAGGTTACCATTGCAGTCAAGTCACAGAGCTAGTGCAGGTGAAAAGTACAATTTCAATAATGTATCATATTTAGATTATACAATACCTTGTAAGAAACGGAAGCTTATTTTTCACTTTTTCCAATTCAATGAAGCATAGGTTGCACCGCTCCCGCCTAAGATGAACAAACAAGTAAAATCACATTACATAATCTAGCAATGGCATATTAGGAGAGCAGTTGACTGAACCAATATCTTTGCTCTGCTTGAAGATCTAAACCCACAGAAGATGGACCAGCTGATACTGTTGAATGTATTACTGGCCCAAAAGTTCTGACAAAGTTCACCAACAATTCTAATGAAACGCCTAGATGCCTGCATAGATTTAATTCATGAGAAATAATGTGGATTGTAATGTAATAAATAAATAAATAAATAAATGGATGACAAGTAAGACGACATGGCACTTGGCATGGCACAACACATATATTAATCAATCAAAACTTTGGTGCTAATAATGATCATTTCTACATAATCCCAGAATGCAATCATAATCACTCACAAAAGCAGCGGTGAGAAGTTACCTGTGGTTTTACTCTCCAGAAGGTCAGTGAGGACAGGAAGGAGAGAGGTACATAAATCTAGTGTGAAAGTTCTGAAACCGAAATCCCCATGGGAGTTCTATGATCCATCCTCTATCCAGAAAAATCTGATTATAGCCTAATACCCCATGGGAGATTACAACAAGGCAAGTAGGAGATGGATCCAACGATGCCGCTGCTCGCCTCGCCATGGTTCCGAGCTGTGGTAGCACCTTCATCCCAGGCGCACGAGCTCCAATCTGCCGCACTCACTCCCATCTGTTCTTGCTTTCAAAAAAAGGAGCACAGGAAAGGATCGAGGAGGAAGCAGAGGCAATTTGGGTTTGCAATGGCATATTTCCAATGCATCACTTTACAATGGCATACCTCAAAATTGTGAACTCTAGTGTGGCATATATCTAAATTTCCCATTATAAAAAGGTGGTGTTTATTTTTGACATCTTGGCAGCCACTGAGCAACAGACTGACAGTAACAAAGACGCAACAACTCTAGGACCAGGAATGACTCAGCACCCATAAATACACTAACTAATAATAATGGTAAGAATACAGACTATTCCTACAATGTTTTGGTACTGTTCATAGGTTAAGCCTCCATAAGAGGTGATGTGCACGGCAAACAGGCTGCATCAAACAAGCGCCTGCAGCCGTCACATGCTAGATAATGCTACAGCTCTCCCTTATTTACAGAGCCGGTGATGTTAAGCTCGTTAGTGGTCAAACGGGAACTCATTGTCATCTTCTCTCACCTTGAACGGCTCCGGATTGCGACCGGAACAGTACAGATTCCACATTTTGTAGTAAGCCCTTTCAAGATTGCGTACCTGAAAAAAATTGCATGCATGGTCGATCAGGATCCAAGACACCCATCAAGACAAGCAAGGTTGCTGGGGCAATGTTTCAGCAGCGGCTTACCCATCGAGCCGTATCAAATAATGGACAGGTCATACGGACTTCCTTGAGCTTATTAGTTAGTGCTTGAAGCTTTGCAGGATTTGTTGCTAGTGCCACTGCCCTATCTTCATAGTCTTTCATACTAATAGAACCAAAAGGAAAAGGAAGGTTAGTCTTCAGTCTACTCACAGTTTATCAATTGATTTTAATCTATATACTTACCTCCTAACAATCATCTCTTCCCCTAGCCCGGTGGCTAGGCAGAGGGAACCAGCTACTCTGGTTGCCATTTTCTCTAGTGGAAGGGTGATCATTGGCAAGCCAGCCCACAGTATGTTAGTGCCAGTTGTGTGCGCATTGCAGAGGGGCCTATAATGCAGAAAATTCACACGAGGACATAGAACAAGTATTAATATGAAGTATTGTGCTTATGAATTGAAAGAAAAAAATGGTCATAGAACTGCATACGTGTCTAGAAAAAGGTCTGCCAATGCACTGCGTCATATATGCTCATTCTTCATGGCAACGTCTGTGAATATGATCTGGTCTGGTCTGACTCCTCTGGCAGCAGCATCAGTATAAAGTAGTTTTTTGTGGCATCGTAAATATCAAAACACATGTAGTCCATTTATGCTTCTCTTTTTCAGGTGGAATTAGCAGTAAAGTAAAAAAAAGGAGTCTCTGTACCCCTACTAATTTACCATGTCTTAGATAGATGGTAGCATACCTGTATTAATTATGGCTCCATTTGGACTCTCGGTTTGTAAAGGCATTAATGGTGGACGTTGTTTCCTGACATAATCATCATTCCTATGCAGCCACTCTCTGGACTCAATTGGAGCATCATTTTCCTGGTCACGATGTATTGATGCTTGGCAAATGGCAGAAACACCACTTTCTTGTGGTGATTTTCCTCCTGTGACCGAGATTATAATCACTCAAACTGGATATATTTTTCATACATATTCTATCATATAATAGTAGTGTGCCCGTGCTAACGCTACGGTAAAATATAAAAGAAAGCAAGATATCGTCGGACGGAGCCATAGGGATTCTCGGAACAGAGTTTGCTGTTGCATTATGTGTGCTTGAAGAAACTATACCTACTGTAGATGAAGACTGGTTGCCAGGTACAGAAGAAGGCTCCGCAGAAACAGAAGTAGATCCAACAGGAGCACCAGGAGTTGTTTCTGTTTCTCGATCAGGCTGTTGATTTGATGCCTTTTCTGCTAATTCACGTGCAATCTAAACAGAAAGACAAAAGTAATTGAAGAAATTTACAATCTCCAATTAGAAAAATATAGATGTCACATTAAAAGAACAAGAACCTTCAGCTCATCAGGAATAGACCATTTGGATTGCTTTGTCACTTTGTTATAATAGTACATGGAACAATAGAATAGTGAGAATACGCAAGAAAGAAAATCCATGAATTGCCAAATAACAAACCATTAGGGGCAATTATTTCCAGTATGAACTTACTTTCGTCCTTCTGGGGTAGAAAATTCTTTCCATTCAGTCGAGGCGTCAGCCCTCTGTTGCATCACATAAATATGTAACGAAAACCATTCAAGCGCATTTAATATACCAAAGAAGAAAAGGAAAACTCCACTCAATTCATTTCTTCAATTAGAATATGCACTGCCCTCTGGAAAGGAAAAATTAAGAATCCATTCTTGGTTCATTGTAAATGCTCCTCCACAAAAGACAGATAATTATGGTAAAGAGATAGAAAACCAAAAATAGGCAAAATGGGAATAAAACGTATTGCAATTATCACATGAAAGAAGTCAGGGTGCTAAAATGCTAATGCTGCTGATAAAAGAAAGCAGAATCATATAAGTATTGTTCCTTAATGTTTACTAATTTTTAATCTTTAGATATGAGTCCTGTTAAAAATTTGTAGATAAATGCAGAGGCAAAATGCAAAATCCTGTTAAAAATTTGTAGATAAATGCAGAGGCAAAATGCAAAAGTTGAATATGTTATTGATGCAGATAAATATTCAGTTTATACATAAGCAAAGTTCTAAAGCTTAATTGCAGAAGCATAGCATCATTGAACATAGCAATATCATATATGAATTGTAAAATAAATGATGCATATAAGCACACAGCACAACTAACCTCCAAAGGTGTCATCAACTCAGCAGGTTTCTCCCAACTTGACTGCCTTGTCTTCTTATTGTAATAGTACCTAGATAAAGAAAAATAGCAAACATAGCAAATAAGAAAAAAAGACCAAAACATGTAATAATTAAATTGTGATTAACAAAGTTGAAACAGAAAGTAATACAAAGATGATTTACTTTTTTCCATCAGTTGAAGTGTGCTCCTGCCAATCCGAAGAGCTAGGTTCAGTGGAGCTGACCTGGGCATTTGCAAACTGAATTATTGAAAGGTCAAGGATATCCAATATTTACATAGTAGACAAAATTGAATGATGCAGCAGAGGTCTTAAATTTTATATGGTAGACAAAAAAGTGATTGACATTACCAGAGGTCTTGCAGTACTTACTGATGGCAATGCGGCTGAAGCTGCCATGGGCTGATGCCCAGGCTGCACCAGCGGTGTCACAAGAGGTACACTCTGACCGGGAGCTGCACCCCAGGGTTGAACTACAGGAGGAGGAACCGATGTTGGTTGATACTGAAAAGTAACATTTCAGTATTAATAACTTATCAGCAGAAAAAAAACATTCCATATATATTGAGTGTGACTGGAAAACATTATACTTCAGTAGGTCCAGAAGACATTTTAAATGACTGTCCCACTGATCCATCAACGCTGCAACACCACCTTAGTACTTGTAACTTAAAATGACTGAAATGAATGTATCATTGGAATTCTTAGAACAAAAGGCAACCTTGACCTAAACCACATGCAAAATTAAAGTATTTCATCATAACGCAAAGTGGAATAAAACATCAGCAATATATAGTGTAGAATAACTAACATGTTCTGGCTGGTTGACCAATCTTTGACATATCCCAAACCTGGTGAACACCAACGAAGTTTTAATAATTAATACAGAAATACAGAAATCACATAAAAAGAAGATATCACCTAAAGGGACTAACCTTCACTGATGAGTCAGAGAACCCACCAACAACCAACGATCCATCATGAGAAATTGATGAGCAGTTTAATCTGTGTTCCATGGGATAATTATCAAACCAAAGTATGGGCATTAAAATTGTCAATATTAATTTACAGTTAAGATTACCCATTATGTGTATTAAGGAATGTGTAGAAGCTAACAGATGGTAATGATAAGTTATTTAATTGTGCACGGTTTCGCAAGTCCTCAAGAACTGATTGCTCAACTTCAACAGGCCTGAAACAAAGGATTAAGATTTCTCAGATTCTTACAACTCAAGGTTGACACTTGATAGATTAAAAAAGTAGACAGGTGTGTTATGTTTTGTGATAAAGGAAAAGTGCTATTTTGGTCCTCTTAAGTTCAGATAATGTTTCTTTTAACTGATTTACAGCAAATGATCATTAGACTCAAAACATTTTGTTTTTTTCAAAGCTATGGTATGCAACAGCAAATGTAATAAGATTACCTCAGGATCTGAGATAATTCTTATGCATATTAAATTTTCCAGCGTGCTATGTTGCAACATGCCCTGAAAGATGAAAGATTTCTAGCAGTCAAACTACAATTTTCTGATCTTTACAAAAAGGATTCACTATATCTCCATATGCATAAAAGATATAACATGGAGGATGAATGTATTATGGAATCTCAAAACAACAAACACCCGACATGAACCATAGATATACAAAGACAGTGGAGAATGAAAGGTCTATGAGGTACTGCATCAGCACTTACACAAATATCTGCAGTGCAAAGCACATTTTGCATTCTCAAACACCTAAAAATAAGGGGAAATGTTGGAATATTAATAATTAAGAAAATTTATCTACTAAAAAGCTCTCAAGTATGCAAAAGGTAATCAGTTTCCTGTTGTAATTAAACTATTGGAAACATAACAACGCATAACAAGATTATCATCAAAATCACAAAAATCATCAATGATGTGTGCAGGTTTCATTAATTGAATAAAAATCATTGGCACCATGAAGTGCTCCATGAAAAGGTTGAGAGAAATGAGATATAAACAATTGAGCATGAACAATAATTGTCATATGCTGGAACCTCACATAGCATCCAAGTCTGCTGCAATGATATGATAATCTTGAATACTTGTGAGATATGTCCTCAATGTGGTAAACAGAACTCATGATTTAAGCTGCGTAAATCATGAACAAAAGAAGCAGTCAACCAGTCACATCAACAGTAAGCGAGTATTGCATTGTTAAAGATAATTTCAAAACACTCGGTCACTCCTGCTAGTGCTGCTACAACTAAACTACATGCATAACATGAAGCAATTGCTGCCTCCTTCCTTGCACAAGAGAAGCTGTTCTTGTTGGCTTGAAACCAACACAGCTCTTGGCCTCATGTAGGTAAGATAGTTCTTTACTCAACTAACCAGACAATATCAAGCATAACAAATAATGAAGGAGACCTGTTGGAAGGGGTTCTATATATTCACCTGATATACTTAGCTCACCAATACTCCCACAAAAAGAAGGAAGCAAGGCAGCCTCTGCAGCTTCATCCAGGCACCTGTGGAAGGGTTAAAAAAGCAAACATGGCGAAGTCAGTCAAGAATGAATTATTTAATTTAAGGCAATCATAAATTTCAACTGAATTGTTTGATTACACACTCCTGCAAATGCTTTTTCCAATACTGTTGCTACCCATCTACAGTAACCAAGCTATCATGTCCAGTATTATCATCGAGGGGCCATCCAAGTTTGAACAATGCTTGCCAAGCAGAATTGAAACCTTCACACCTAAAAGCATCAACACATATGTTAAGGTACTAAAAAAATCATGCTGACTGTCGACTTTTGTCGAATACAAAACTACTAATAGAATACAAACGACGACATTTTTGTGCGTAAATTGTAACCTTGATCGTTTTACCCCACGTTTGTTGCCGTCAGGCCCTCCAAGTCCTACAGTAGTAGTAGCAGCAGCAGAAGAGCAGCATCTGGCATAAGCAATTAGATAGGTAAGTGTAACGTGATTAGCTCCTTCCTCTTCGAAAAGGTAAAAAGTTTTGAAGAGAAAACAACAGGATATTGCACATATAGAACACAAGAATACATCCATGAATGGTGCTAATGCAGATGGATTGTGGGGGAACAGAACACCAGGACTAACATCCATGGAAGGAGGGAAGGGGAGTTGGTGGGGATGACTGGAGAGGAGTACGATACCGAGCATGGGCGGCCTGATGGAGCTATTCGAGGGCGAAGGGCGGAGACGGGACGCCAGCCGGTGGAGAAGCTCCCAGGGCAGCGCCTCTGCCACCTGCTCCGGCATCAGGGGGCCATCCTCCTCTCCGTCCTCCACGGCAACCCCGTCGAAATGATCACCGCACCCACCAGATCGACCCGCACCTGCAGCGTCAGCGGTGAGATGGGCGGCGACCGACCCCAGGCACAGCGACAGCAAACTGGGAGGAAGAACCGCCTCCGCCGCCGCCTTCTTGCCGGCCACCTCCATCTTCGTCCCGAGTCCCCTCTGCTTGTTTCCTTCTTTGCACCAGATAGGAGCGTAAACTAAAGCTTCCCTCTTCTCCCAGTTCCCAGGTGAACGGCGAGGCACCGCGAAGGGGATGGGGTTCGGTGGGAGAGGGGCGGAGGAGGCGGCGGCGGGTGGGGGAGGTGAGAGCTCGGGCTGCTGGGGGAGCACGCGGAAGGAGGAGATCGCGGCGCGGAGGAGGCGGCGGCGGCTAGGGGCGGGGGGTTGCGGTGACGGCGAAGAAGGCGCGAGGTGGCGGCCGCCGCCACCGCAGCCATGGTGGCGTGGCGAAGCGAGGGGGGAGGTTTGGGTTAGGGTTTTAATGGGGTGGGAGGAGTGGCGGCGGAGGGGACGACGGGGGGAGCGGAGGCGCGGGGGAGAGGTGAAGATGGGGGAGCGGCGGTGCGGTGGAGGACGGGGGAAGCGGAGGGAGTGGCGGAGGAGGAGGCAGCAGCGGCGCGGGATGGGGAGGAGGAGGCGAGGGCGGCGCGGCGGCGGCGGAGGGAGGGGAGGAGGCGACGGCGGCGCGGCGGCGGAGGAGGGAGGGGAGGAGGCGAGGGTGGCGGAGGAGGAAGGGGAGGAGCGATGGCTCCGTGCGAGGGAGGCGGAAGAATGAGGTGGGGGAGGAGCGATGGCTCCGTGCGACGGTGCGAGGGAGGCGGAAGAATGAGGGGGGGCGCACGGATCTGTGCGACGGTGCGAGGGATGAGTGATGAGGTTTGGTCCCAGCAATCTGATCCGTTGGATCTGAGTGAGTAAGAGAAAGACAAGGTTAGATGGGATCTTATCCTTTCATTTCAAACGTTGGTTGGGTTTGGGTGTAAATTTTTGGGTGTACTTAGGATAGCTAATGATTGTGTTGTACAATTTTTTGTGTGGCTTTAGGATTGTTTTTTAGGTGCATTATATGTGGTAGAGATAGAGATTTGATTGATACACCCAAACCGTGCGTGACATGCATAATACATTAAGTCCGCGGGTCCACTCTGATAATTACCTTGCTGGTGGCTCTCAAAAATTATCATCATCTTCCTTATCCCGCGGCCTCTGACTCCACGCGAGCACGATCAGGTCAACCGCGGTGTGAAATCAGTGACAGAAACCTGGCACGTAAACGTGGCGCGCGGTCGTGCTGGGACTCGATGCAAAAACTGAAACGGAAGAATTTTGCCGTAGCACGGCGAACTTCATATAAGTTTTCCTCCGTTCAGGGCAGAAGACAAAAGTAGTTGCTTGTTGACTTTTGTTTTTTGTTACAGTACCTAACTTTCAAACGGAGTATTTTTTCAAGACGGAGTCTATAAGTTAAATGATCTACACGTTAAAAGCTTAACATCTGTACCAGCCAAAATCGCAAGTGAGTATCTGTCTCTCCGTAATCTGTACCGTAAACAGCCAAAATTCAAAAATTTCAGCCAAAAATCATAAGCCGCAGCCGAAAAGAACAGGCCTAAATCTCTTGCTAACCATTCTGCTTTTGCATCTCCTTTCGTGTGTAGTGGTACCTTGTATCTTTTTGCCAGCAAAATTTCAGGTTAGGACTTAGGAGACAACCAGGTTCCTACATTGCACGAGAAAAAAGGCTGAACCCTGTAATTCACCGAGACAAACAGCTTCTTTCTTTCAATACAAGAGTTCTGTAAAATCTTATACGAGGAACGTTCGACCTATTTTGATTTAATATCATCTTATACATAGTTTATTTAGAAACAATTTTGAATTAAGCCCACGAGGCCACGAACCTATTATCGAGCCAAATTGTACCGTCAGGGAAAAAATCCCCTGCAGCGACGGACCAAACCGCATCCGCTGCATACGCACCGCGAGCCTGCGACGCGTGGCCTCCCAATACATTGGACGCTCGAGGCTCCTCCCGCACTCGGACGCTCGCAAGGACGCCGAGATATCGGCTCCTCCCGTACCTGGCTCGAGCCGTGCGAGAAGTTGAACCGCGCGACGCACATGCCGGCGCGCAGCAGCCGCGCGCACATCTCCACGGACCGCGAGGCCGGGCCGAGGGTGCAGACGATCTTGGTCTTTGGCCGCCGCCGCCACGTCTCCTCCGGCCCGGCGCCGCACTCCAAGTCCGCCATTGCCCGGAGAGAGAGGGAGGAAGAGCCGCCGCAGGCGAGGGAACGATAGATCGCGGCGAGGGGCGGCGTGAGGGTGGAGAGATGAGAGGAGGATCGGAGAGGCCGGTGGTCCTCGTAGGCATCTAAACTTTTTGAGTGAAACATTTGAGCAGATGCAAGAGCAGCAGCAACAAAAGCTTCAGCAACAGCAAGCACAGGCTCTTACATTCCCTGGACAGATGGTCATGAGACCAACTACCATCAATGGCATGCAGCAGCCTATGCAGGAAAGACACAAAGTCATATGACAATATTTTTAATTTAACTCAGGAAATTCTCCGAAATCAGCGGCAAAGGAAAGCACTTCTTCAGACAATTATGAACTGATGTCTTGTTCTCCACATTCACTAGAAAAAATTTTATGTGACTAAAGTAGTTTACCAAATGGCCAAACATGTTTAATAACTTAATAAACAAAGAGTACCCCATGTTTATTCATCTTCGGTGCCTTGAGTTGGATGACACTAGTTCTCCCTTTAATATGTACTATGAATCTATGACAGAAAAATTATCTATTTGGAAAGTAAGTGCAGAATTGTATAATCCATCCTCTGATTATAAGTGCTCGAGCAACAACAAACTATTATATAGCAGTTCACCTTAGGTACATAGGACTCTACTTCCTCTTAAAAAATGTTGGAGGCAATCATTTCATGATGACACCATGTATATGCTGATTGTGTGGATCAATATCAACAGAAAGATTATACCGTAAAACTAGAACTGGCAAGCCAGCCATGCCATTTCTTCAGAGTTTTTGTATATGAATCAGTACAAGCTTGACTCATAGCCCAGTCTTCAGAGTAGTACAAGCATTGCTAGATAAAAAAAAAAAGAAACAATTCAGTAGTAACATTCCTGAATATGTTACAGAGCAACACATCAATGTTACTTATTTTCATGATTTGGCACTCCACCAAATTGTAATTTCCTAGCAGTCGATTGAGTTGTGGCAGCTTGATCAACTCCAAGTATGAGACTTGTATATCCTCCTTGAATATAAGGACCGTCAATTGTAGAAGAATTTCCATACATATGAAAGTTTAGCATTGTGCTATTGGCATATCCGCCTTGGATCAAATGAGTATCCATGGCTGCAGGTTGCTCAATGGCAGCAGCATGAAGTCCCTGTGTCATAGAATGTGGAATTGTAAAAAAAAATGCATTGAAGTAGGTTAAGAAAAAAAGGAATGAAATAATGAGTAATGGAATCTTACCATCAATTGATTTGGATCAGCACCATCTCTATTTTCTGCAACATCATTTGAATCTTCCCCTGTGGGCACACGGATATGAAATAAAAAAAATGAAAAAAACACCAACAACCATGATAGAAACAAATCAGCTAAGAATGGATACAATCATTACCTTTTCTCTTAGCACTTTGCTTCTTCTTTCCTGTGTTCTTTTCTAATACGTTTTGGAATCGTTTATTCTTTGCACCTTTTACAACCCGGGGAACTCTAAATGATATTGTACCTTTCAATGTGCCTGTATCACAGTTAGTCGAAACTAAAGGAACCTCATCTAATTTTCCTTGCGCCTTGCTTAGAGAATTATCCGCTTCCGAATCCAATTATCTATAGCTTTCTCCAAATCTTGAAGAAGTTCTTTTGACACTGAACAGTAATCTATATAATTTTTTCTAGTGAATGTGGAGAACAAGACATCAGTTCATAATTGTCTGAAGAAGTGCTTTCCTTTGCCGCTGATTTCGGAGAATTTCCTGAGTTAAATTAAAAAAATTGTCATATGACTTGTGTCTTTCCTGCATAGGCTGCTGCATGCCATTGATGGTAGCTGGTCTCATGACCATCTGTCCAGGGAATGTAAGAGCCTGTGCTTGCTGTTGCTGAAGCTGTTGTTGCTGCTGCTCTTGCATCTACTCAAATGTTTCACTCAAAAAGTTTAGATGCCTACGAGGACCACCGACCTCTCCGATCCTCCTCTCATCTCTCCACCCTCACGCCGCCCCTCGCCGCGATCTATCGTTCCCTCGCCCTCGGCGGCTCTTCCTCCCTCTCTCTCCGGGCAATGGCGGACTTGGAGTGCGACGCCGGGCTGGAGGAGACGTGGCGGCGGCGGCCAAAGACCAAGATCGTCTGCACCCTCGGCCCGGCCTCGCGGTCCGTGGAGATGTGCGCGCGGCTGCTGCGCGCCGGCATGTGCGTCGCGCAGTTCAACTTCTCGTACGGCTCGAGCCAAGTACGGGAGGAGCCGATATCTCGGCGTCCTTGCGAGCGTCCGAGTGCGGGAGGAGCCTCGAGCGTCCGATGTATTGGGAGGCCACGCGTCGCAGGCTCGCGGTGCGTATGCAGCGGATGCGGTTTGGTCCGTCGCTGCAGGGGATTTTTTTCCGTTTATTTTGGCTTTAGTTTGTGGCTTCTGGATGAAAGTGTTGGTTTTTTTATTTAGGCTCTTTTTCTTTTTTGGCTCTTCTTTTTTTTTTTTGCCTTCACTTTACTTCTTTTTCCTATATATTATTTTGTGGAGATATAACAATGTTTTTTATTTTTTTCTCATTCTTCTTTATTTCTTAATTGAATTATTCAAAAAATTAATAGTCATTATACTATAATTTTAGTTACAAAATAATAGTCGAAAGCTAGAGGGCTCTTAAAAAAGCCGGAATGAACGGTTATATCAAGGAATTGTTTTGCCAGCCCGGGCAATCCCCTAATTCCACCGCGACAAGGCAGCAATGCGCTACCAATGCTCTCACGCCATGGCAACGACGACGCCACTTCGCAGCGGGCGGAGGCTCGAGTCCAGGCCGTCCGGACATTTTTCTGAACTAGTAAAACTTAAAGAAGTACTATATCCTCTTGCCTGTTATCCATGTTGTTTTATTGAGTCCTGACTTTATATAAGATACTGTAGTGTTTGTACTAGAGCTAGAATTAAATTACAGGCCTACATATTAGTTTTTATTAAAGCAAATGTCTCATGAGAAGACCCCCACAGCCTCGTGAGCCACTCCCACGGGTGACTCACGGGGCGACCCAACCCGCGCCGCCAAAGTCTCTCCCCACCGATGCCCCCTTGTCGACATCACCGCCAGTGTGGCGATGGTGACGGCCCCCTTAGTTGCAGCTCTACTTCAATTCTACGTCGAGCGTGGTGTCGATATTCTTGAACTGCATCAAGCGTGGCGTCGTGAAGCATAGTGGCCGAAGGCGATCAGATCTGGCCATCTTCGGGGCCGAATCTAGCCACCTCCAAGCCGAATCCGTGTACGTCGTCGACTCCCACCTCCAGCCTCTGTATGTCACCGATTCCCGCGCCGCCACCACTGCACCATGCGAGCGCGCAACTCTCCTTCATGCACGAAGTTGAGAGCTATAGCTTTGATGACTGTAGAGGTTACTCGGCTACGATGGTTACTTGATGATTTTGGTGTTTCTGTTTCTGCATTGACTCCTCTTTTATTTGATTGTATATGTCCTATTAGCATTGCTTAAGATCCGATAAGGCATGAGCTTACAAAGTATATTAGTGTTGATGCTTCCTACATGTGGACACAAGTGCAGAACCAGGTTATCGCTTTGCAGTATGTGCTTTAAAGCTTCAGTTGGCCGATTTCTTCACAAAGATACAGACTAGAGCCCAACACAAGTTTCTATCTCTTCAAACTTCATATTGTTGATCCACCATAAGTTTGAGGGAATGTTAGATATGTATAATAGCTATGTATTTACCATATTGTGTAAGAGATTTTCTGCATATATGCTATACTTGTACATGTATGTATAATAACCCATTGGCGTCATGATGAATATAAGCGCTATTCATAACACAAGTAACCTAGTTTCTTTCACAAGTGAGTTTTCATCAAATATCACATAACAGAAAAGAAATATCCAAACTATCAATATTTACTTACTTAAAATCAACCGTGTTCTCCATACTGTTAGAAATCTTTACTTTTGATCTTCCTGTTGCAGGTTATCTTGAGCATTGTTTCGCTGGTGGTGTACAACTGCTCTGGTCAGTTAATTGCAATTCGAGCTAAAATGTCGTCGAAATCTCGTAAAAAGGCTGCAAAAATTGCACAACAATCAGCAACGGCACGTGAAAGATGGAAATTAGCAAAAGAACTTGTCCTAAAGCATGGGGTACAAATGTCTGATGCTTTCATTACACCTGAACAATTAGCTACATCATCTAATGCGGTACTACATGCTACTGAAGGTAATGGTAAGAGATCAAAATATCGCAAAAAGCTGACACTGAAAGGTTCAGGCGTGCATATAGTCAGATTGGTAAGGAAAGAGCTCTGCAGCTAGATAACGATAAATTAACATCCTCTGGAATAGTGTCTCTAGCTGCTGAAAATAGACCACGAAGGCCAATGTTTAAAGTAGCTTTCAAAGGTCTAACGCTATCCATTGGAAAAAAGAAACTTCTACAATGTGTAACTGGAAAACTTTCACCAGGTAGGATATTAACGGCTATCATGGGTCCTTCTGGAGCAGGGAAGACTACTTTCCTTAATGCCGTGTTAGGTAAAACATCAGGATATAAGAAGGACGGGCTAGTCCTTATAAATGGAAAATCTGGATTGCTCAGTCATATAAGAAGATCACTGGTTCTGTGCCACAAGATGATATTGTCCATGGGATCCTGACGGTCGATGAAAATATGTGGTTTAGTGCATGCTTCAGGTATTATATACACCTCAAAGCACACAGTTTGATTGCTTTCCCAATTGATCTCTTTTTTTTCCTTCCACTAAATGTTATAGTACACATCTTCATCAAAAACAATGACATAACATTGCAAGATTTTTGTCATCACAAACAATGACGTAGCATTGCAAGACTTCATCAACAGAAAAGTACTGATGTGCATGGTTATTGTTCTTCATGGCTACTCTGTGTAATATATTGAAAATAATGTTCATTTGTTTAGATACAATACAATATGATTATTGAATATGGATTATCATCTATATTTAAATTCACTTTTCCACTTTTTCCCTTCAGATGCATAAATTAGCCATAACTCTTAGATGGAATATATTGTGCACCTAGATGACTTCCAGTGATAGCCGTATATGTTCATAACTATTTATGCAAAAAAAATCATATAAATTGATTTCATCAATTCTTTTCATGACATCCTTGTTTGAATTTTCATGAAGTAAATGGTTTCTTTTAATAATAAGTATTGTTTTGTGGAATAGGTAAGCAAAGGCATGTCGAAAGCTGATAAGGTTGTAGTTCTTGAACGAATTATTGGGTCATTAGGGCTACAAGAAATCAGAAATTCCCTTGTTGGGACAGTGGAGAAGCGGGGATTTTCTGGAGGACAAAGGAGGCGTGTAAATGTTGGGATTGAAATGGTTATGGAACCATCTCTTCTGATATTAGATGAGCCAACTACAGGCTTAGACAGTGCTTCCTCCCAGCTACTTCTAAGAGCTCTTCGTCATGAAGCATTCCAAGGCGTAAATGTTTGTGCAGTGATTCACCAACCAAGGTTTCCCCGTAAACATTGAATCATGAATTTGTCTCCTTTCAGAAAGAATAACTATTTTATTCTAATCTTCAATTGAAATAGCTTTGCACATAAGCAAAATTTTGTTACAAAAAATTGTAACAGTCATTGATCAGTGGGCCTAAAAAACTGTATTACCTGTCGAGGGTCACCTATCAGTTGGTGTAACAAAATGTGTGAAAAAAATAATCGACACGCATAGTAATGCTCAACTTTAACATATGATCAGCAATACAAAAATGACAAGTCAGTCATTTATCTTCAATTCTTCATTTTTTTTTTGTTTACTTCATTTTTGTACTTCATTGAAGGATCTGACTTTTATTAATGTGTTGCACAGCTATACTTTGCTCAACATGTTCGATGACTTTGTCCTTTTGGCAAGAGGTGGCCTTATTGCTTATCCTCCAGACCATTACATTGACATCTTAGAGGGAATAGTAAAGACAAAAATGAGGGGACATGTCACTCGTAAACATTTGTCGCTTCTTTGGATTCCTCATAATGGATATGAAGTTCCAGAAGATATGCAGAAGGATCTTGAGGATATCAACACAATTCATGAGTTATATGCTGTTAGATCCATTTCTAGGGAACAATCTCTTACAGAACAGTCAGAAAGTACAGATTCTGTGCACCAAAATGTCAAGCAATCAAATGATTTACTGGATAGGAAAACACCTGGTGTATTTGCACAATACAAATATTATTTGGGGAGGTGAATCGGTTTCTTTAATTTCTTTTACTTGCTTGGGTGAATCAGTTAGTATTAAAGTTTGTAATCTTATTTTTAGTTTAGAGGTCAAAGTCGTAGTCGTACTCGAGTCAGAAATCGTGATTGTAACAAAGTCAGAAGTCGTAATCATGGTCGTGTACGAGTATCGAGTCAGTTGTTGTGGTCGTAGTTGAGTACGACTTTGTGTCCAAATCATAGACGAGTCCGCTTCGCGGTCGAAGAGTCGGGTATAAAAGTAGAACATTGTATCGAGTTGAAGGTAGCACCGAGTTGAGGTGATGTAGTTGCAGAGGAGGTGCTAAGCAGAGGGTGACCGGTGTGGTCGTAGGCGGTTGGCGTGACCGCAGAGGAGAGGGGCGATCGGCGTGATCGCAGGCGGTTGGTGTGATCACAGAACAGGGTCGACCAGTGTGGTAGTGGCGATCGATGTGATCGCAGAAGAGAGAGGTGATCAATGTGGTCGAAGGCGGTCAGTGTGGTTGGAGGCGACCTGTGTGGTCGAAGTGTTGGCGATTTGTGTGACCGTAGTGATGTCGATCGGAGTGATCGAAGGCAATTGATGTAATCGAGTACAAAGAAATAAAGAAAAGAAGGAGCGGTTTGGCTATAGGGGAAAGTATCGAATTCATCATGTGTTCTCAGATGTGGTCATAACCGAGTTACGACCACGATGAGCAGAGGATCGCAGACGTAATCATAAAGGAGTTACGACCACAACGATCGAGCGGAGAAGTCCGCAGGAGCAGCAGACGTGGTTGTAAAGGAGTTACAACCACGGTCACAGAGCCAAGGACGGCGATGAGAGCGAAGGCGCCGCAAGTTGCTGAAGACGTGGTCGTAAAGGAGTTAAGACCACGGTCACGCAGCAGGAAGATGTGGTCGTAAGGGTTACGACAACAGCGGTTGACAGAATCACTGCGTGGTCGTAAGGAGCTACGACTACGGTGATCGACTGTGGTCGAAGAAAGTGGAGCGCAGCGATGGTGAATGTGGTCGTAAATTCAGCACAAGTTTACGACTACGTGGTCGGAACAGGGAGGAGTGATCGGAGGGGTCACAACATGGTCGTAACGACTGTCAGCGTGGTCGATGAACCAGTAGAGTGGTCGTAACGACACAGGAGGTGGTAGTCGCCTCTTCGGCATGGTCGTACGGCTGCAGGAGATGGTCGTAGCGGCTATAACATGATCGTAAGGTCCTAGGAGCGGTTGTAAAGGATCTAACAGTTTGTAACTCTGCTGCCAAAATCATGTTTTTAGGGTAGCTAAGTAACGCCTACGTGAGTCAACCAATCCCTCTCCCTATTACAACAGCTGATGCTCCAAAGCCACCAACCGGTGGGCCACGCTACAAAAGCAGGACTTCCCCTTACCACCATGCAAACCATCGGTTCATAAGCTCTCGGCTCGATGACCGACCGGCCTCGCGAGCAATAGCGGAAAGGATGGAGCTGGAGGGGTTGAGGCACCAAACGGTTGTGGCAGTGGCTGGTGGACGGAGCAGCAAGCTAGGAAGGAGTCGGTAGTAGAGGAGGTAGCTCCCGGGGGCTGGGCGCAGCGGGATCCAGTGATGGCTGCCACGAGAGCGATGGCGGTAGTAGCTGAAAGGGGTGGCTAGAGTAGGGCAGCAATTTCGAGGCGGTGATGAAGATGATGACCAGCAAGTTGGATAGGCAGGGTTGCGTAGCTAGGAGAGAGAAGAGAGAGAAAGAAGTTGAAGAAGAGAGGAAGAAGGGAAAGAGACAAAAGACTCATTTCAGTGACCCATTAGGCCTATATAATTCCAACCACGGCTCGGCCCAAAGCCCGTCCTTATGCCCGGACCCGAGAGGCCGAGACACATGTCCTTCTCCACGGCCGGACGGCCCCACGCCTCTTCAGCTCCCACGAGGCCACGACGTTCCCCTCAAACCACCCCAAACCCCCACTCCTCCGCGACGAGACTCGCAGCGGCAGCGGCAGCAGCCACCGCCGCTGCGCTTCGAGCCGCCTTCCTCTCTCCTCCCGCCGCCGCCTCCCGTCTCCTCCCCACCCGCCTCGTCCTCCTCCTCCTCCCCTTGCGCCCCCTTTCCTCCTCCTCCTCCGCCCCTCCGTACGCCGCCGCATCCGCCTCCGGCTCCCCGCCGCCGCCTCCCGTCATGGACGCGCAGTTCGAGTCCTTCCGCGCGCAGCTCGACGAGTCCTCCACTCTCCGCGACCGCATCCGCGTCGTCGTCTCCGACGTCGAGTCCGCCTCCCGCGTCGCCTCCGCCGCCCTCCTCCTCGTCCACCAGCCCGTCCCCCTCTCAGGTTGGAGCCCCCCCACCCCCCCCCCCCATTTCACCTAGGGTTTTGTCGCTCCCTTGCGCTTAGCCCCCGTTGCTTATTCGGAATGGTCTCCTCTCTTCCCCTCTCCTCTTTTGTAGATGTGCTCGGGAAGGCGAAGGCGCAGGTGGAGGTGATCAAGGGGCTGTACTCGCAGCTCGCGGAGATCCTCAAGGAGTGCCCCGGCCAATACTACAGGCGAGTTGGTTCTGCTCTGTGCCTTTTCCCAGGTTGTTGCGGAAATTGCTCATGATGTGTGGGGGGTTGTTGCTCAGGTACCATGCGGATTGGAGGAGCGAGACGCAGGCGGTGGTGTCGATGCTCGCGTTCATGCATTGGCTCGAGACCGGAGGCCTCCTTATGCATGCCGAGGCCGAGGAGAAGCTAGGATGTACGTGGTGGTTGATGGTTCTGCCGTGTTGTTGCGGTAGTTGTGTTGTGGCATACACGTGTCTGCTCATTGAACTAAATGTGTTTCCTGCCCCTGGTCTTTGCAGTGAGCTCTGGGGAGTTTGGCCTGGATGTTGAAGACTACCTGACTGGTTAGTTTATCTGTATACTGTGTTTTCTTCTCTAAGTTCTCTCTGCTTTGTGAATTCGATGCTATTTAATCGGATCTACAGGTCATACTTGTTAAATGTTTGCTCAGGAACAGTACAGGAGAAATGTTAGTTAGACTCTCCTTTCAAATTGAAACTTACTGATAATCTGGATACAGATAGTCATATCTAGCATGTTCTCAGCACTGACATTCATGTGGTTACTAGTAGCTAAAATCATGATAACTACTGCAGCTGTTTTTTTCAAACAATTAATTTGCTTGTAGGTTTATCATGCTTATGTTTGGTGAAATGTTGTGTGCAAAGTACACTGCGTACTCACATGAAGACTTGTTTGTATCGCAGGATTGTGCTTCATGTCCAATGATTTTGTAAGTTCATCATCAACTATCCAACTTTAATTTGACTATCTTACAAAGTATCATTCTTGCGGTTTTATTTTGCATCGTTAGTTTACCGTTTTCCTCATGTCTTGTCATCATGTATGTGGTTGCATATAACAGAAAGTATAATAAGTCCAACAATTCAGTGTTATAAGAAAGAAATTGACAATCAATTTCTCCTTGTTAGGCGATATTGCTTAAGATTTTGGCAAGACTATCTGAGGACTAAACAACTCATGTCACTAACAATTAATTATTATGTTGTAATTTTGAAGTCTAAGCAACTTTTAGATATACTTGTGAAGATATTTTGTTTCGGAAGATAAATCTGAAACATAAGTAAATTCTCTTTTCAATTCTACATGTGATATTCACATTTATTCATGTTAAATGTAAAATGTCAGTCATACAATAGAACCATAAAGCCATCAACTATAACTACCGACCATTTCCATTATGAAAAAAGTTGGCGCTGTCCATTTCTAAAAGGATTAGTAGACGACTTGCATATAATTTTTGATGCAACACTATCTCGGACTCTCCGTATCATTAACCTCATGCTTTTTGTATAGCGGAGATTATTGATGCTGGACTGTAATATTGTATAAAAAGTTTTGCAGAAAGTTGTCTCTTTGCTCTTCTCATAATAGGTTTATACTGAACTTTTTTCATAATGAAAATAGTTAGTCTTCATAGTTGATGCCAATGTCATAAGGGTCGTTTCATGATTCTGCTGCATGATTGGCATTTTACATAACGTGAATATTTGCCAATACCATTTGTGGTATCGAAATAGATATGCACGGTTGTTATTTTGCTAAGTAAACTCATAATTTGTTTAGAGTCTTGAATAGTGACATATTTTGTTCTAGTTGCTGGAACTTGTTATCAAGCTCATATATATGTGTTGCACTAAGTTCTCTAACCACATATCCAAATTAAATTATATCAGTTCTTTTGTTAGCTGTAGCATTAATATAAAATTGAGTTGCAGTTTAACAAACTCATGGGATGCTTGGTTACATGCCCCTATAGGTTAAAAGGACCAAATCGACAAAAACTGAGGATTTTAGTTAATTAATGGACCCCCTTTGTAGCCGTAAGCTAATATGTTAAATGGAACTGCATTTGTCATACAATGGAATCGCTTAATGAGGGACATTTGACCGAACCGAAGCCCCTCCAATATGTCAGCTTGTTTTTGTCTTTGGCTTATAAACCCATAAGCTCATGCATTTCTGCCCCCTTCACTGGAGTTGAAGCTAGGTCAAAAAGCCCCCCAAGTATATCATCGAGTAGAGGTCGCAAGAGGTTTAAACTGGAGTGAGGGGCCTTAATGAGGGACATTTGACTGAACCGAAGCCCCTCCAATATGACAGCTTGTTTTTGTCTTCGGCTTATAAACCCAAAGCTCTCATGCATTTCTGTCCCCTTCACTGGAGTTGAAGCTAGGTCAAAAAGCCCCCAAGTATATCATCGGGTAGAGGTCGCAAGAGGTTTAAACTGGAGTGAGGGGCCTGATTAAACAAACTTGCATACTGGAAGGGGGTCCAGTTAATTTTGCCTATCAGTTTTCATATCGCTCAAGCTAAATAACTCAACAGTTTTTTAAAGGGAAGTCATGCAATAAAGCGATATGAGCGTATTTTCAGTTTTAATTCCAGCCAAATCAAACATATATTCAACATATTTCTAGCATAACATGAATGACATAAATTGCATATAATCATGTAATTCCATCTTGCCATTCATATACATGTAAATATTCAATGAATATAAACATAAATTTGCTGAAAATAACATGTAAAGCAGTCCTTTAACCAGTAAAGCTTTTAAATCTAGCATATGACAAATTAATTGCTTTAAGATTGCTATCAGAACTGAGTTGCGCAAGATTGTAAATCTTGGCCTTCTCATGCTAATGTCGATACTCTCCATAAATGATCTTATAACTAAAATTAGGGTTTGAGCTCTAAATATTTTCCTACTGATGGAACCGCGCACAGAAGATATCTAACTTGAATTTCAGTTTGAAATGTTCACATGCAAAGGTATACCATACAATATTCTCTCAGATTTCTGGATCATAAGCAGTAAGCAATAACAGTTCATAGAAATAGACTGAATTGAATCAGAACTGAACAAAAGTTGTTACTGCGCAGAAATAATCTGATCTGAACAGAACTGAACAGAATCTACTACATACTCAACAAATTCAGTTGCATGTTAACAAATCTTCTCAATAGATATACAACAGGCTACGGCTCAGTCAGTGGAACCAAACTACTAGAGCTCAAATCTGATTCTTTTATCAAGATCACAACCAGTATTCGACTAGTTCATCACAGAGCATAATCTGAGCCCACAAACAAACGGTGCATTTCCAAGTACTTGAATTGAAAAGGAGAACAGGTACTGCTGCCACAAAATGCAGAAGGATCAATATACTCACGGTGCAGACGGCACTCAAAGCTGTCCAAAAGAATACCAAGTCGGTGAAGAACACAAAGAACAGGGCAAGGCTGTTGTGAACCTTGGCTCTTGGTCTCAGATTGTAGGGATGGATGGGTTGGATAGTGCTAGTTCTTTCCCAATGAGGCACTCCTTGCCTCGCCGTGATTGAAACTCACTGTCGGAACTTAGGGTTTGGGGAGAAGAGGATCTCTTTATTTCTTGTCTACTCCTTCGCCCAAACGCAGGAAGTTATATATAGATTGCAATGTCTGCCTCTCTCCGAGACTGAATCCTAAACAACCTCTTATTTAAAACAGTCTGTAAAAGACTTTCCTAAAAGCAGTCTGTAAGAGAACTGGACTTCTAACCCGATTCAACTGCTAACACGGATTGGGTTTGGCTGCCAGTTTGCCCCTTCTGCCGTAATGCTTTCCCCAATAAGCATCCGTAACATTTCCCCCCTCCTGAGGAAACAGCTCGTCCTCGAGCTGAAAAGTTGGATATTGGCGTTTGAATTCTTCAAGTGGAACTCAAGAAGCTTCAGTTGCTGATTGGCCAACCCATTGCACAAGAACGTCCCACTTGTCCTTACGAAGGCGAGAACGAACAATCAGTGCTGGAGTGGGCAGGACCCGACCATTAAACATATCCGGTAGAGCTGGTGGAGTTGAGGGTGGTGACCCGCTGAATTGCTTCAGAAAAGCCACATGGAAAACATTGTGGATACGCGCAGATGGAGGAAGCTGAAGTTTGTATGCCACTTGCCCCACGGCCGATGATTTGATAAGGCCCATAGTACTTGGGTGATAACT
Source organism: Dendrocalamus latiflorus (assembly GCA_017311315.1). Classification (NCBI taxonomy): domain Eukaryota; kingdom Viridiplantae; phylum Streptophyta; class Magnoliopsida; order Poales; family Poaceae; genus Dendrocalamus; species Dendrocalamus latiflorus. The sequence goes on along the minus strand of CM029678.1, from coordinate 7,561,858 downwards.
TGGAAAGCTTTGCGGTAATGCCTACTGCTTGGCGATGATGCAGCTTGAGTAGAACCCACTGGCCAACTGCAAATTCCACCTCCCGATGATGCTTGTCATAGAAATCCTTCATGCGCTGTTGTGCCTGTAGTAAGCGGTCCCGAATTTCAAGCAGAAATTCATCACAAGAACGAAGAAGTGCATCGACCGCTGAGAGTTGAGTTGACCCCTCTTTGTAAGGAATAAGTGCCGAAGGAGTCTGCCCATAGACAACCTGAAATGGGGTGCATCGGAGGGCAGAATGATACGATGTATTATAACAGAATTCCGCCCACGGAAGCCATCAAACCCACTGTCGAGGACGATCCCCACTGAGACAACGGAGATACATCTCAATTGTCCGATTGACAACTTCACTCTGGCCATCAGCTTGCGGGTGAAAAGCAGATGTCATGTCGAGAGATACTCCTGCTAATTTAAAGAGTTCTTTCCAAAAATTGCTAGTGAAAATGGTATCCTGATCACTGACAATGGATTCGGGAAATCCATGAAGTCGCACAATAGATGCAAAGAAGGCATGAGCCACAGATTGAGCTGTATAAGGATGTGCCAATGGAACAAAATGCACATATTTTGAGAATCTGTCCACTACTGTCAGTATAACTGATTTCCCATGTACGTGAGGAAACCCATCGATGAAATCCATAGAGATGTGAGACCAGATCTGATGAGGAATCGGTAGAGGTTGTAAAAGACCCGCGGGATGAAGATGATCCACCTTATTGCGTTGACAAGTAGCACAACATGTAACATGGTCGCGAACCAGCCTTTTGAGTTGGGGAATATAGAAATCCTTTCGGATGCGGTGCAAAGAATTTTGGATCCCCTCATGACCAATGGCGATATGCTGATATGATCTGTGGTATGTGGACTGAAGACGGTGGAACAAATATCCGGCCATTGTAAAGGAAGAAACCATCAACAAAAGACCAATGTGGAGGGAGATCTTGGGCTGCCAACAGAGAATGTAACTGCTGAATTTCCGGCAGAGAACTGACCTCTTGTAGCTGTGTAAGCAGTTGGAAGTTCGGCATTTGAAATGGCCGACAAAGACATGTTTTCGTCCCGCTGAGACAACGCATCCGCAACTGTATTTGTTTGACCTGACTTGAATTCGATTTGGAAATCGAACCCAAAGAGTTTGCTTACCCAATGGTGTTGAGGGATGGTGTTTAAACGCTGATCTAACAGATATTTCAAGCTGTAATGATCAGTGCGAACAATGAACGATTTGCCCCAAAGATAATGGCGCCAATGACGTACTGCTTTGACCAGACCGATGAGTTCGCGCTCATATGCCGCTAGTTTGGCGTGGTGAGGAGGGATTGCTCGGCTGAAGAAAGCAATAGGCTTCGATCCCTGATGAAGGACAGCACCAATCCCATTTCCAGAGGCATCACATTCAACTATAAAAGGTTTTGTGAAGTCTGGAAGAGCCAAGAAAGATGGCATGCAGAGGGCTTCTTTTAAAGTTGAGAAAGCCGCATCTGCCTCTCGGGACCAACAGAATCCGTCTTTGGTGAGCAATTGAGTTAAAGGAGCAGCCATAGATCCAAAGTGACGTATAAACTTACGGTAGTAACCAGCGAGGCCCAGAAATCCCCTCAGGTGGCACGGAGATGTTGTGAACCTTGGCTCTTGGTCTCAGATTGTAGGGATGGATGGGTTGGATAGTGCTAGTTCTTTCCCAGCGAGGCACTCCTTGCCTCGCCGTGATTGAAACTCACCGTCAGAACTTAGGGTTTGGGGGAGAAGAGGATCTCTTTATTTCTTGTCTACTCCTTCCGCCCAAACGCAGGAAGTTATATATAGATTACAATGTCTGCCTCTCTCCGAGACCGAATCCTAAACCACCTCTTATTTAAAACAGTCTGTAAAAGACTTTCCTAAAAGCAGTCCGTAAGAGAACTGGACTCCTAACCCGATTCAACTGCTAACACGGATTGGGTTTGGCTACCAGTTTGGCCCTTCTGCCGTAATGCTTTCCCCAATAAGCATCCGTAACAAAGGCACACTCGAAAGAGCTGTCTCAGAAAACCTAGCACACCTCTTTGCCAATGTAGAAGGATGTGGTTGACGGAGATACAGTGCCCTCTCCAACCTCGGGAAGCCGACGCCGGAGTCGAGGGTCGGGGTAGTGCTGCACAAGACCTCAAGAATGCACCGGCCAAATGCGCTCAAAAGCAACAGGGAGTTGTCACCGCCTCCGTCCCCCCTCGGTCAGCCTTCAACCTTCGAGTTTCCCCTCACACCACAATAGGGTTCACGGGAAATCGAAAGCAAAAAAGCTTCAATCGGAGATGGCGCCGAAGCCCCAAATACTCCGCACAGACCGAAGAATCGAAAGGAAGAAGACTCAAAAGGAGCAAATCGGGATCGGAAGAGATCTCTCTCACCTGGTGGAAGAGCTCGGCAATATGAACAGGAGACAGGGGTTTGCGGCGAGGTGACACGAGCGGCTGGCTCCGAGGAACCCTGGCCAGCCCGCGCCTCTGTCGCCGCCTCTCCAATCTCCGCCTCCCCCCACGCGCTGCCGAAATCGCCATCCGTTTCACCGGATCTGGGAGAAACCAAAGTGGCCGCAACGCACGCGCTCGGGGAGGTCTCCTCCCCCTTATCTCTTCGCGTGGCTCACCGACAAGTGGGCCCCGCCTGCATTCCCTTTTTTAATTTCTTTTTCAATTGGGAAATTCCCAAAATGCCCTCGCATAACAACATTTACATCTTCAGATAGCACAAGTGCATAAACTATCATGTGGATTCTTTGGGTTGTTATGTAGCACAGGGAGTCATTTTTAAGTAGGTCATGGGATCAAGGCTGACTGGAGAATGTACTTAACTTTTGTTACAAAATTTTGTAAAAGATCATCGTTTCTCTTGACTATGCATTAGTGATTTAAACTACTCTTGTATACAAGTTGCTTTCATTTTGATAAATAATCTCAGTATGTGAGTTTAAATTTGTGATCAAGGAGTAATAGATTGTTGATGTTGATTTCACATATGATTGTTAAGCATATATCATAAAATGAGATAGTGACTGGCAAAAGTGGAAGTTCAGATTGATTAAAAATTGCTGACAAGGATTTAAGAAAGAATAGGTATTGTCATGTGATCTGGTTTGGAGTGTATTCTGGTTTCTAGTTCGATTAAAAATCTTTTTATAAATGTCTCTGACAATTTTTTGATTGGCTGATTATATCTGGATTATGCAAAAAATGTATGTAGAACATTGATGTGTGAAGTTTGACACCTTTCAGCTTTTGATCACGAGTTTCAACTCAAGTTTTGAGGGTAGTAGAGCACATTATGGTTTTGTAGATTTGTAAGTGTAGTAAAATGAATATCTGTTATGAAATTTTCTAACAGTTATGGGCTGCATGCCAAGTGTTAGTGATTTTTTTCAAATTTCATTAAGGCAAACACATTTGGGGCACGAAGAGTGCTCTCCCAGAAAATAAGGAAAATTGTTGTTTCAGTGACAATAATGGAATATTTGTGATGCCACCTCTGAACTTGTAATGCTTATTGTAACACCCCAGCCCAACATTGAGCCTAGAATGCTATTACTATTAAACATCACTCTTAAGTTAAAACCACCAGTAATGAAGTTCAGCAATATCTCCCCTAAATAAAGCACTATGAAGTGGTAACCATTATCAATATTATTAATATGATGAGAACAACTGTTGATAGGGAACAAGTATAAACCATAAACAACTAATAACATCATACGACAATAAACCAAACACAAACATTAACAATAAGTCACCACCAACCATAGATAATTGTAACTAACCACGTTCCACACAAAACTCCAATGGTCCCAACAAAATAGTAATTACTAGCCAAATAGAGTAAATTGTACCATAGGTATCCGAACATGTGAGGTGTGTGCATTTAGGGCACTAAAAAATGAAACAGTGTATTTAGGTCATTGAACTTGTTAAACAATGCAAAAGAAGTCCAAAAGAGGTTTTCTAAGAATGATAAGACATCCACGTGGCACAAATGCTTATGTGGCGTTGATGTGGACACTAACATGAGAAAGTGAAGGCCTCTGTCTCCACCCTGTCGGCTATGCCCCATAGCGTTCAAAAGTAATTTGGTTCAAAAGTAATTTGGTTTTGATTGAGAATGAAGATGCAAGTTTGCTGCAGTGATGAGATTAATTGTGAGGTAAATTCTTATTGCTTTCTAGTCACATGGGATACATATGGAGTTTATGCAGTTGTTACTATATGTAGCTAGAGAAAAAAGACAACGAAGAAGAATGTGACGGGCCTATCTACGTGCTTCGTATTGTGTCGATTGCAATCGACTACTTCATGTAGTCCCTATTCGAGGAACACATTTGAGTCATCAAGTGGTGCCCCTCCTTTATTGATGTCATCTCCTTCTGCAGCCATGCCTCCTCACGGGCCATGCTGCTCCCACTTCTCGACAAGAAGGCGCGGCCCGAGACCTAAAAGCGGTTGTCAATGCACGGAATTAGGTTGCCTACTATCAAACTTGAGAGAATAACAAAGAGAAGCACTAATCACTAATAGACTTTATTAATGTGGCCAAAGAGTATTTATAAGAGTGTGACAATGTTCATGAAGTTTTCGACGCCAATTCTGAGGTTTATAATGCACACAAAACAAATATTTGGAAAGCTAATGAAGTCTACTTTCCAACGAATCAAACGACGCTTGATTTGGAGCTTCCTACAGAAAGTTATGGCAACCTCGTTAGATGCTGCACAAGCTGTTCGGAGAGACGCGCGAGACTTGCCAAACATAAAGAGTCCGAGTATTGCAATGCAAGTAAGGGTAAAATCCAGCCACACTATGGCTTTCCAAAGGTTGAGAATGATTTCTTTTCAGGTTTCAAATGAATTTGGAAGTTCCTTGAACCAGAAAAGAAAACATATACAAATTTGAAGTCAGTTCGGATTCGGTTTGGGTCAGACATGAAGTCCAACATTAAAACGCCCATAACTTTACAAACAGAATCCGATTTGGGTGTTCTTGGACTCGTTTGAAAGCTAATTCGAAGCCCCATACAATGGATCAGGTGCCAGCCCCGGAATTTTCATGGTCACATAGCAAATTAAGAAAGAATTCGACGGCAGTTATATAGCTATTTCCTTTTAGTTCGTATTGGAATTTGTTTCGGCCTTAGACAAGGTTGTATGTGAGTTTTAGTCAAGGCCATGCATTGTGCACCTATATAAGACCAAAGCTTAGCCTTATTGTAACTTAGGCTATGATATGATAAGTATTTATACTTGTGAAATAAAGGAGAAAATCGTCATGATGGTTGTTGGCGGCCATATTGCGTGATTGCAAAGTTTTCTCATTTGGAGTTTGCTGAGTTGGTGCAAGGCAAGAATAGGAGATTCTTGAGATTGCCCATCGAATCTACAAAGTTCATCTCTTCTAATTCGTGTCTTCATGCTGAATTCACGGTTTGGATTGCAAGATTTTCATTGAGTCGGCTGTAGCACATAATGTGTCATGTCTGATACATATTTGGTGAAAATTGTTTCATATAAATATTCATTATATATATTCTACAAACCTTTATGTGCACGTAAAAGCATCGTACATGCAAGTACAAGCATCAAACATTTACACTTGGGCTTGGGCTGTGGAGTATAATATTTCATGAATGATTTAAGTGCACGCATCGAGCATATAAACCTCTGAGCTGGACTGTAGTCTGTAGCAAGAATGAACAAGACTGCATCAGACATATCTGCAAAATTTACGTAACACCATCTGCGTTTCTAATTGAGTACTTTATTCTGCATATGGTTATTTCCTTGGATGGATGTTAAGAAAGAATTGTAATCATGTAATGTGCTCTACAGCCAATGAGTGGTATTAATGGCTGCTTGCTGAATTTTCGACAGCCTAGATATGTAGTGAATCGGGTCACTACTGGAGACTATGACTGTCCAAGAAAGGTGCTGAGTTTTTTGACCGATCTTCATGCTTCATTTAGGATGCTGAATCTGCGCAATGACTTCTTGCGTAAGAAATTTGATGGTGAGTTCCTCTGAGACTGTCACCTGACATTTTTTTGAAGAAAACATCACCTGATAAATTTTTGTACCTTTGGTATTTGCTTGTGGGCAATACTTTGTCATGCTGTTCCTTGTAATTTTTGTTTGAGACGCCGTTCCTTGTTCCTTGTAATCTGTGTTTATTAGTTGTGTTTTATACTCTCCAAACTATGTTTCGCAGGGATGAAGTACGATTTGAGAAGAGTTGAGGAGGTTTATTATGATGTGAAGATCCGAGGACTTGTACCTGGGGAGTCAAAACAAGAGGCTGCTCAGTCGTAGGAAGTGTTGCAGTTCCTTACCGTGTGGTTTGGCCTATGACATCCGTCATGTGTTCTCCTGACTAATGTTATAGTTCATGTTGTAGGGATCTCTAATATTGATTGCAGCATTGCTTTAAGGTGCTGCAATTTTTTTGAACCCTTCTAGAAGTGGACCTACGGCAGAAATTTTCTGAATGAAAATGGTCAATCTTGATTAAGGATTATCTTGTGATCACATTGTGTAACTGATATTTTACATTGGTGTAACAACATAATTTAAATAGCATGAATGCAGTAATCAACAAATTGTGCCAATTAAAATAAAAAAATAGACACACGAATGCAGTAATCAACAAATTGTGACAATTAAAATCACAAAAACAGAATAAACGGGCACCCGAATGCAGTAATCAACAAATTATGATAATTAAAATCACAAAAACAGAATAAATGGACACACGATAAACTTAATTTTGCAAATGATTAGGAATTTTGCATGGTGTGGTTATATGCATGTCAGTAGCTTTGGATCGGATCCACACTTTTTAAGTTTCATTTTGACCATGAAATAGTCAGAAGACTACGGATGTGTATAATTAAAAAAAAAGAGCAGATTTGTCTTATATTGAGAGACCATGTGGAGGTGTCCCCATGTTTGTGATTAGTAATTGACTCGTGTTCAGGAAAGTTTGAGTTTGGTTTGGTTGGTTCGCGCCAAGTTGGTGCATGGTGCAGTCTAGTTCGGTTGAACTTGGTCGGACGTGCTTAGGACGTTTATTCTTATTCTCGATCGGTTGTTTGGTCTATTTTGTGTTTGAGTATGTTTCACTGATGCTAATGTTGTTTATATTGTTTCGTGTGGTGCTATGTGATGGTTTCTTGTCTGTGATGGCTGCAGGACTTCGGAGCTAGGTCGTGGCGAGTCATGGGATGACCGGACTAGGCACGGGCGGTGCTGAGGTTAAAGCGGTCGGAAGATGCCGAAGATGACGAGGACTCGAGGTGGTTGCGAGGCGTCGACAGCAAGAAAGGAGGAAGCTTCCAGGAAGGTGCGGCAGGGGCATTTCGGTAAAATGCGTAAGGCTACAAAATGGAAGCGGTTTCGGTTGAAGATAACGGGTTGGAGACTCGTTAGTGGAAGGCTAAATAGAGAGGATTTAGGGTTTGGAGTATGTGTGGGCTTGAATCCTGGTTTCCCTCCTTCTGATGAGAGAGTTTGACTTTTGCCTCTTTTTGAGGGTGAGTTTGGGAGTGGAAGAGGGCTGACTGTTCTTGATTTTCTCTTTGTGGCGTGTGTGCTCATGTGAGCTCTTCTATTTAGTTGAGGAGAGTTGGCAGTGTAGGGCTAAGAATCAGGGGTTGTGTTGGCAGTGTATGTGCTGCTTAGGTTGTGAGCCCAGGATGAGAACCATGTAGTGAGAAATGGAATGGCTACAGACACTCAACTTTGTAATTGCTCATGTCTCTGATTCAATATGAGAAGGCTTGCATTTGAGATGCTCTGGTGTTTTGTTCCTTCAGTTCTTCTCTTCTGATTTTCTGTTGGATGCCTCTGCTGTTTCTATTTCTTTTGGCTCCCTGAGATGTGCTCTAGACTGAGTTTGTGCTCAAAGTCTCCCAGCTAGTTAACTCTCGAGAGAATGGTTTTCAATTGCTATGTTCCTCCCAAATGTTCTCTTGCTCAAGTTCCTCTGTTTACAACAAATCTAGGGTTTACTGTTTCAGTAAGCAGAGTATGTTCGTTTTCTTGATGTTGTGGCGAAGAGTAAGCTGAGTTCTGTGCTTTCTTGCTCTGAGGACCTCTTTGTGCTGATTCAGTCTCATTTTTCTGTTTTCGGTTCAGTTCCCTGATGATTTCTATCCTTTGTGTTTTCTCAGAGCTTCGGTTCCCTGTATTTTCTGCAGAGATGCTCTTACAAACTGAATTGTCTCCCTGGGGTCGGTCTGCTATTCTGGTTGAAGTCTTGATCCTTTGACCAGAAAAGAGCAGCAATTTGAAGTCAAATTCTCTGCCTTTTGATTCATCTTCAAATTTTACTGTGCTGAGTCTTTTTCGGTTCTACTGTCCGTTTTGGTTCTCTGTTGTCGGCAGCTAGCTCTTCAGTCTACTTTCGGTTGCAGCAAATGGCTGCTTCCTGCTCTTATATTTCTCTGTCCAAATGTTTGCTTCTTGCCTTTGCTGTTTTCAGAGTTTGAGTTCTTTTCAGCCGATTACTCTTTTGCTCTGTTTGTTTTCTGCAGAAGTGTTCCTTCGGTTTGTATTTCCTCTCCTAGGGTCAGTCTCCTATTTTGTTGAAGTCTTGCTTAATTGTTCTGAGGAGCACAGAGATCATGCAGTCATTTCTTAGTTTTTGCTCCACTATCACAGTAGTTACTATGCTGTTCATTGCAGCCGCTGCCTGCTTTGTTTCTGCTCAAGCCAGATGGTTTTTGGGTGGTTAGACCGGAGATAGAACACTGGTCAGACCGGATATATAACGGCGGTCAGACCGCTGGAATGCTGAAGGTTAGACCGGCATTAGCTGTCCCTATGCTGCGTCTGTTTTCAGTTCGGCAATTGCAGTATTTCTGTGCTCTCGGTTGAGTCTGTTGTCAATCTGTTTCTCTATTTTTTGTCTGCCATCAGTCTTCAGTCTGCACTTTTATCTGCTCCTTTTTTCGTTCAGTTGTCCATTGCAGCTTCTGTGTTTGTTATTTCAGCTCTCCGTTCAGTTTTATTTTCTTTGCAGTAGTCTGTATTTTCGGCTGCAGCTGTAATTTTCTTTGTGTTTCTGTAGTGAAGTCTCTATGTGTCAGTTTTTGTTCCTTCTTTGTTTCAGTTTTCAGTGAAGTCAATGTGTCTTCTGTTCTCGGCTGGTTCTTCTGTGAGTCTTTCTGTCAATCGGCAAAAATGTTTTCGGCTTCCAGTGAGCGAATCTCTTCTATCTACATAGCTGCTATAGCTATCGGAGAAGAAGATTTTGTGGATACTTCGGGGCGATTTTGAAGGCATCATTCACCCCCCCCTCTGTTGCTGTTTCTGATCCTACATATACCATCACAAAGGTTTGTAACTTGAAAAATATCATCGCAAAGTACGTCCATTGAAAAATACCACTACAAGGCTAAACAGTCTGCAAAATACCATAAGTCACGTTTTCCATCTCAAGACTGAGAAATGACCTTTATGCCCCATAGTTATCTTCCTCCTCGTGTTGAAATGACCATTATGCCCTCACAGTCTCTTTCCTCCTCATGCTAATTGAGGAGCAATGGGAGATGGCTCGGGCAAGAAACGCCAGCAATAGAAAAGTGGCGGTGAGGCTCTGGTAATAGGCAAAACGGATTGTGTGCCACGGGGCAAGGCTGGTGATGGTGATGATTTGAGGCGAGGGTAGCCGGAGTTGCGTTAGTGGGGTTGAGCGGCGGCAGATTTTGGCGGGCAAGCATGGTGGTGGTGCCATGGTCGATGACAGCTCAAACTAAGCACGTCAAAATGAAGAGGTAAGAAGGGAAGAGGCTCGTGTGTGAAGGAATTGGTCAGAGACTCGCCTTAGGTGATGAATGAAGATGGTAAAAATGACCAAAGATGGAGAAGAAGAAATTCGATTCCAAGTAGTTTAGAGGATGAAACTAAAATTAATTCTGGGTTATGTAGGAATATGAGATGGAATAGGTAGTGATGCGAACGAATTTTGAGTTAGCTCACTGGACTGCAAGTTTGAGAGCGGCACCATGATCGTTCAGCCTAGATAGCATGCACAAGAGCACCATGAGGGTGTGGGGAAGTTTCTAGTGGTGGTGGTTTCTCGGACAGTGGTCTGACTTGGGCAGTGATGTAGAGGGCTTCAGGGGATGAAGGCAATTCTGGTGACACGCTTAATGAGGTGCGGGACAACATGGAACAGGGGCCATGACTTGGTGGTAGATGTCCGATAGTCCGCAGCAACCTTGGCCAGGAGCTTCAACCATTGGACAACGAGCTTCAGCATATACATAATTTTTCATCGATATGAGACCAGACAATAAACTTATAAACACTTCGATCAAATTCGAGGACCACCGAGAATGTGAAGTCACTCAACGAGAATCACGCACGATGGATAAACAAGTGTATTACATATAGGTATCAAGTGTTACAAATGGCATCCTCCTCTACGCGTACAAGGGGTCATATTTATAGAGTAGGAGGAGGAGGCGAGTGAAATTACAAATCTGCCCTTAGGGGCCTAACTTACTCCTAAGGGTAATTTCATCCTTTACGTCAAGTGGGTCCTATCGTGTCTAAGGGACTCCAGGGTTGGTCTGTGGACCTCGCTTGGAGTTGCTTCCGAATCTCGTCTGGGGTTGGCTCCTAGATCTCGTCTGAGGTGATGCGGACCTTATCCAGGGTGGACTCTGGATCTTGTCTAGGTTGGTTCGCGGACCTCGTCCGAGATGACTTCCCCTATATGTGACGCCACGTCGAAGTTGTCGTGGCACAATTTGAGATGTCTTGTCTTGCCATAGTTATCATTGGCTTGAGATAGCATGGGACCTTTCCTCAACACATGTTTTCACGGCCGCTTTGCTTTAGCGCCAACATCACAAGTAGGGATGCAAAATGGATTAGATACGATCGAATAGTCTTAAATATGAATACAAATCTATATTTTTAAAATAAATACAAATTCAAATATTCTCAAATACAAATACGAATTGAATATTGTAACAAATACAAATTTGAATTGAATATATACTTAATTCGGTCGAATACGAATATCCTTCTACAACTTTTGTAAACAAATCTCGGTAGAACAAATTCCTAGCAGTTTTGCCGATTTTTCACCGGTTTTTGACTGATTACCGGTTTTAAACCGCCCAAATTCAAATTTCAAATCACAAAATTCGTTCGGGTTTTTCCAAAGATTTTCGAGTTATCATTAGAAATAGGAAACGGATCGAATAGTCTCGAATACGAATATTCTGGAATACAAATACGAATACAAATATTCTCAAATATAGATACAAATATTCTCGAATACGAAATACAAACATTTTCGAATACGAATTTTGCTTACAATATTCGTGTTTCTCGGATACAAATATCAGATAAAATAGATTATCCGTTACCGTTTTCCACCCCTAATCACAAGCAATGTCTTGCTCCCACATGCACAGTTGCAGACTTTGCATTCTGATTCTGAAAATTCCTGCATGCCAACAAAATCTAAGGCAATTTATAAGACTCGAGCACACTTGCTCACCAAGTTCCAAGAACCAAAGAGATGGAGGCGAGAGTAGGAAGGGAAGGGGACGCCTTACCATAGTCCGTCGCCGTCGTCATTGCCAGATTTTGCCGCCTTCGCTTGCTCCGATCGCCTCCTTCTCACTACTCGAGCTCGATCGTGTCACCCTACTCCGGTCCTGTTTGGTTCAGGACCCCACCGCCTCCGCGAGCCATTCTCCCATCGCTGCGGCTCCCCTACAACTCGGTCGTTGCCGTTGCCCCTGTCACCGCCAGCCTATCGTCGTCGCGTGACCTCATCGCCGCCGCCGCCCATGCGCGAGAGCGGTGGCGCCCTCACGCGGGCCCTCGTAATTTTGCAGTTTTGCCCCTCCGCCTATGAATGCAGTCAACGCGTATTGTTTTCTTTATGCTTTCTAGCTGATTTATGCGCATTTTCTTATTGTCTGCGTTTTGGAGGGAAAGTAAGGGGTTTGTTCGGTTGCGACTTGCGAGGAGAGTACATGAACCAACGGGCATAGATCAGTAGACGGATGGTTTTGGGAACGTGGCTTTCATGTTTCTTTTTTATATTCCCTTTATGTTTTCGTTGACGTAGTAAAGATCTAGAGTATCTTCTCTATCCCTCTCATATTTCTCTAGTGCTTTGGATCTTTGTCACATCGACAAGAACACAAGGGAAACACGGAGAAGGGAACAAAAAAGCCGTGTTCTAGATTTGGTACGTTAGATTCGATTATTTATTTTTAGAAAAAAGCATATACTAAAACATACCGCTGCCAAATTAAGCAAAATTTTAGGGAAGCTTCGAGTGCACCAAAAAGTGGCATACTACTCAGTTTCCAATCAATAGCCATGTGTCTGGTAATACTCGATTCAACTGACCCCAATTGGGATACTTTTCGGGGGCATATTTGTCCATTCACACGAGAGAAAAAAAAAGAGCAAAATAGGAGGATAATGCCCGAAAATGTCAAACATCTAAAGAAAACCTCTCGTAGCAAGATTTGAAGGGGGCAAATTTTCTATGTGGGCAAGAAAATGTCAAACTTCTAAAGAAAATCTCTCTAAGCGGCTGTGGCTTTTGAACAGTTGGCTTTTAGTTAAAATTGTAGTGGTGGTTAGTTTTTTTCTTGAATTATTAATTAGAGAAAATAAAGAAAAATAAGAAAAAAATAAAAATACCATTGTATCTCCACAAACAATGCAAAAAAAATAAAAAAATAAAACTAAAAATATCATACAAATAAAAAAACTGACATTAAAAAAAAATCAAAACATTTATTCTGGCTTAGAGCGGGGACCTAAAACCTCTCAAGAACAGAGATGCTCAGCTTCGAGTCAATCATGCACTGTTCTTGCCCTGGCTTTGCAGAACATCCAGCCCTGTTGTGGGATGAGCGAGCACATCAGAAACTGTGCTTGATTCGATCCAAAGGATTACGGGCAGGATGCGAGCACATCAGAAACTGTGCTTGATTCGATCCAAAGAATTACGGACAGATCCTGCGGTTGCCTGCCCATGCTGTTCCGGACTCACCCGAGTTGTCCTCACTCCTCGGCTCCAGTCCGAAGCTTCTCCTGCAGCGCAGAGTCGAGCACGGCCGCACCAGCCGGTGCCCCACCCGTCAGTGACGAGACCCCGATCCGAGCTGGCCTCCACGTCACGATCGCGGGAGGCGCCACGCGAGCGATGGGCTTTCCCAGGTGCGCAAACCCGCGTGCGGCTAGCGAATAGTGCTGGTCCAGCACGCTTCCGAATCCCATCCGAAGTGTACCACGCCAGCTACACCCACACGTGTTGTGCCCCCGAACGGACGACCATTTCTCTGACAAAGTGGGGCCAGGTAGTCTTGTGACCCACATGTCATAGGCATAAAATGCTTGGTTTGCTCTCTCCTCCCATCTCGCATCCACCTCTTAACGGCCGCTTGACCTCACGCCACCACCGCTATCTTCGCGCGATCGCGTCCACCTCCGCCTCCATGCAGCAGCGCTCGCCGGCGGCGGCCGCGGCCTCTGGCGCCGCCGTAGCGGGCGCCATGGCCCCCGGCGTGGGCGGCGTCGAGCCGGCCGTGACGCTCGACCAGGTGCCGCGCTGGAGCGACCCCGACCAGCGCCTGTACTCGCCGTCCTCCTCCGCCGCCGCCGCGGCGGACGGCGGATCCGAGCCCGCCGTGTCTGCGTTCCTCTCCTTCTCTGACCCCCTCACTGGTGACGACGGCGGGGCCGCCGCTCTCGGCCGGGGCGGCGCCTCGCGCTTCCCCGTCGACCACGAGATCAACTCCAGGATCTACCTCTGGCGGGGCCACCCGTGGAATCTCGAGGTGGACGCCGTCGTCAACTCCACTAACGAGGTTTCGAACTTTCGATTCTCTTCCTATACCTTGTTGGGAATTGGAGAGTGTTACAATTGTGGTGTTGGGCTCGTGATTTTCCGGTTGATGCAGAGCTTGGACGAGGCGCACAGTAGTCCTGGGCTGCACGCCGCAGCAGGTTCAGGGCTCGCGGAGGAATGCGCCACCTTGGTATGGTTTTGGAAATTGGGACTGGGCATTGCAATTTTAGGGGGAATTTTGTTCAATTGGTGGAGATTGTGAACTGGCGTTTGTTTTTTGGCCAATGTTTTCCAGGGTGGGTGCCGAACTGGGATGGCAAAGATGACCAATGCGTATGATCTGCCCGCGAGGTAGCCTCTTCGAGCATGCTGTTTCAGTTTCTGCTGTGTTATGTCGTTTTGTGTCTAACATGTTAGATTGTGTGGAAAATGAATATATGAGTGTGCAAAGAATCAAAGATATCAAAACACCGCTGAAGACTAAAGTTACAACATTGATGTATTTAGTGGTTTCACGACAAGACATTGTAGAGTAAATGAGGCCTGCCACCTAATTTGATGTCATAGTAGATACCTTTTGCTGAATTTTGTTCAAGTAAAAGAAATTGGTTCTGATAGATCACTGTTGTGAGGGTTGATCTTCCAGATTAATAAAAAAAACTACTCAAATTTATTGGTTCTGCTGTATTGGTTTGGATACTTCGATGGTCGTTTTATTGGAAGTTCATATGTTGGTAGTTGGTACAATTATCAGCTTCATATGTCGGTACAATTTATATGATAAGCATTGTTGTTTAACTCACATAGCTCGAATAGTTGTTGAATACTTGCAAAGTTATTCAAATTCATTATACTGTTTGGCAGTTGTATGTATTCTTGGTTATACTAAAATGCATATATCAATTGATTATGCAGGAAAGTCATCCATACGGTGGGCCCCAAATATGCTGTCAAGTATCACACAGCTGCGGAGAATGCACTTAGTCACTGCTACCGGTCATGTTTGGAACTACTCATTGAGAACGGCCTTGAAAGGTACTTGCAGGATCATGTGGGTCAAAAGTTTTAACTACTCATTCTAGTTTAACAAGTGATGTTTGAAGCTCACTTTTCGCACTTTGTTGGTTTGGAATCTACACATCTTGTTAGTAATTTCTATTGGTTTTTTATTTCACAGCATAGCGATGGGTTGCATATACACGGAAGCTAAAAACTACCCTCGTGAACCAGCTGCCCATGTGACAATAAGTGAGCTCTTTTATTCTGTTTCTATTTCCTCTATCTTCCACCTGTGGTATATATTATTTGTTATGTAAGAAGAAATGAAAGTATTCTATTAATAAAGGTTGGGGGTAGCTATGGTACAAACACTTTTTTACACACAAAAAAATAGAAGGAAAACTTTTGACCCTTCTCCGCTTCATACATTTTCCCACTTCTCCTCATTCCCACTTGGTGGATGAAGCGGTGAGTGGTAGAAAATGGAAAAAAGTGTATGTAAAGTGCACAAAAGAAAAATGATTGTACAATAGTCACTCTATAAATACTTTATATGAATAGTTTTTAGATTTTATTCTGCTTGAACTCACTATTACTCTTCAGGAACTGTTAGACGTTTTCTAGAGAAACAAAAGGGCAAAATAGCTGGTGTTGTATTTTGTACTACATCATCATCTGATACAGAGATATACAAGCGGTAATTAAGGTGAAACCCAAAATTTATATTCCTTCTTTTCATACATTTGCTAATGATAGGCATTCTGCAGATTGCTCCCACTATATTTCCCTCGGGACAAGCAGGAGGAAGAGATTGCAGTATTAAAACTTCCAGCTGATGTTGGGGATGAGAATGGTGAAACTGTAATAGATGAAAGGAAAATAAGGATAAGACCTTTGCCTGCTGACGCGGCAGACAGAACAGTAACTACAGCTTCCGTAGATCTTCCTCTTGATTCTGTATTGGCATCAAAGAGGTGAGATTGAAAAGTTCTACATCTCCCTAGCTTTTACAATGTTTTGGTAGAAATTCACATATATTTTGTGCAATAGATAGATTTACATATATGTGCCTGATGCTGATTCATATCCTTGTTGATCTTAGGTCAATCTTAAATTGATTCATAGCCTGATGCCATTATCATTCATTTATTTTTTTGAAAGACTATCTTTAGTGTACTCTTTTATATGGATGAGAGTGTGAGACAGGATTCTTTGCTTTTTTGTGTGTGTTCTTTACAAGATTCATTTATGTATGATCTTTTTTGACTCATTTTAGCTGATTTATTCAACAGGAGTTCTTTCAAATTGGATTCATATCTGGATCCTTCGTTTATGTCATTAATTAAAGATCCGGATCTGCGGCGCATGGAGCAGTGGGAAAAATCTGCTCAAGCTCAAAAGGGATTTAATTATGCTAAGTTGCTTGGATATGGTGATCTAGGTTGCCCTTCATTATCTGCTGCTGAGGAATATTCACTTCATTCACGATACCTTTCTAAAGCAAATTCTCTTAATCTTTCAGAGATTGCTGAAATGAAAATAATGTATGTAAATTTCCCATGTTATTTTAAGGCTTTATTTTGCTTCTGCTTAATGTTGCTATATGCTAGTGTATCTATGCATATAGTTACTTTTTCTGCCAGTGTGTTTTTGTTGCCCGTTGCCTCATGTTCTCTACCATTGCAGTTATCGTGGTGGAGTTGATAGTGAAGGACGCCCAGTTATGGTTGTTGTCGGTGCGCACTTTCTTCTTCGCTGCCTGGATCTTGAACGGTTTGTTCTACATGTAGTGAAGGTAATTATGCAGTTGGGTCAAATATTGCCCAACAGAAGTTTTGCAGCCATAGTAGGTGTGTTACTTATGCCATGTACCAATGGCAAGTTGGCAACATATCTTCTTGCTGATGTCCTGAAGTGTTGAATTGCAGTTGTCTGCTAATACTTGAATGATATGGCGTGTGGGAGTTAGGTTTTAGGAAGTTAGATCAGCTTGACCAAAATATTATGGTTTTCTCTGGGCTCACTATGCTTTCTGCCATCTCTTAAATTGAGAATACTAGCATGTGGTGTATCTTATTCTTGGCATATCTAGTTCTACCATGCACATTGGCAGGAACTGACACACGAAATAGCTAATACCTTTGATGCTATAAAGTGTAAGCTTTGTTTAAACTATAAAACTTATATGAAGGAGCTTAATCCAAGTGTTTCTGCTATTTTAAAGGCTTGGTACAATTGTACGAAATTGAGGATGATCGTAATACAACAAACAAAACTAAAACCAGGGAACTATACATAGAAAAGGCTCCAAGAATACTTTGATCGATTTATAGAGAATGCTTCTATAAATATTATATTGCAAAAGTCCTGATCTATGCCTCCTATGATTTTAATGGCTTTCGCATTTGTACTATTTAATTCATCTTGCATGTCTTGTTCTGGCCTTTTTTTTGGCAAGTTCATTCTGAAAACATCATATGATCTTTATCTTTGCAGGAGTTTGAACCTTTGATTCAGAAGCCATATACAATTGTCTATTTCCACTCTGCAGCATCATTACAACCGTAAGTGTTCGATAAAAATAGGTTGCTGAAGAAATTCCTTATTCTTTGCTTTTAAGTTTTAACACATTTGTGCTGTGTTAAATGTAAGAGGATTTTTTTTATTTCATTTCCAGGCAACCAGATTTAGGATTCATGAAGCGGTTACAACAAATATTAGGTCAGAAACATCAGCGAAACCTTCATGTCAGTATCTCCTTTGTGCTCAGTTTGTATCCTATTTGTCTCGTAATAAGTTCACTCTAACAGCTTTTACTGTGACAGGCAATATACGTCCTCCACCCAACATTGGGGTTGAGAACAGCTATTTTGGCAATGCAACTTTTGGTTGATGGAGAGGTAGCTCCTAGTTCAATACCATACTGATTTTATTTTTTATCTTTTAACGTGTTGCTTGAGATTTTAGCATCCTTTTTTTAACTAGGTCTGGAAGAAGGTTGTATATGTGGATAGGCTTGTGCAGCTGTTCAGATATGTACCACGCGAACAACTAACAATTCCAGATTTTGTCTTTCAGTAAGTAGCCTTAGACAACTCCTTCCAGCTTTTCGCACACTAGTATGCAAGCTAGAAAAGATGCAGTACTTATGAACTTAATCCTACAGGCATGATTTGGAGGTGAATGGTGGGAGGGATCTAATTGTTGACCCAAGAACGAAACATATCTATCAGAGACCATCAGGTTGATCTATGATGTTTCTGTTGTCCAAAGCTCATTGTTCTTGCTTTACAGTACAATTTCGAAGCCCTTGTACAAGTATTCCATGTTGATGCTTCCCTTTGTATCTAGTTTAGGGGTTCTATTCCTTTCATTCGTTGCTCGGCCTTTGTGTCTAGTTTTATATGATCTGTACAACCAAATAAAAGTAGCGTTTCAATGCCTATTCTTCGGGACTCAATTCACCTGCAAAGAGGGACTCGCTAGCCGAGTTGGTTTCCACCCACAAACCTGCAATTCTATGCCGTCAAGAAACTAAGCTAACCTTAGCAACTCGATGGCAGTGATGAGCTATGAAGTAACAAAAAATGTGTCATGGCCTACCCTCTGCTGCTCCGACCACCACCGCCTAATCCTGCCGGCCACCGCTTCGGTTCGAGCAGCCTCTTTCTGCCCCCACTTTCCACCGATTCACCATCCCCTCCAGCCCCCAATCACCGTGCCTCCCACCGGTTTCTTCCAGATCCGAGGTCCCCTTGAAGCTGGCTAAGCTCGCCGCCGAATCCCTGCCACCGACAGCCTTCGGATGATGGAGAGGTGGTGCTGGAAACGCCGGATCTACTCCTCCTGGGGGTCGAGCCTCGCCCCAGACGTGCCTGTTTCAAACTTGGAGAGAAGTACAGAGCCTCACCAACCGCCATTGAAGGCAACCCCCAAGATCCTGCAGCGACCTGGCCCGGTAGATTCGTGACTCAAGCCAAGCTCTCCACGTCGATTGCAATCGATTGTGATTGGGAAATTTAACTTTTTGCCACTCTTAAGGAGGGCACCTATCCAAATGTCATCCTTATCGTTGCACTCAACAATTTGCCACTCTTAAGAGATGCTTGACTAATTTTTTGCCACTTTTAAGCCCACCAGCGCCAAGTCCACTGCCATGTCAGCGCCCGCGCCATGTCAGCACCCGCGCGCGCGCCCGCGCCGCCGCCGGCCTCCCCGCGCCCGCGCCTGCGCCGCCCGGCCTCCCCGCGCCCGCGCCTGCGTCGCCCGGCCTCCCCGCGCCCGCGCCTGCGTCGCCCGGCCTCCCCGCGCCCGCAGGCGCGGGGAGGCGCGGGCGGCGCGGCGCAGGCGCGGGGAGGCCGGGGCGACGCAGGCGCGGGCGGCGCGGCGCAGGCGCGGGGAGGCCGGGCGACGCAGGCGCGGGCACGGGGAGGCCGGGCGACGCAGGCGCGGGCGCGGGGAGGCCGGCGGCGGCGCGGGCGCGCGCGGGTGCTAACATGGCGCGGGCGCTGACATGGCAGTGGACTTAGCGCTGGTGGGCTCAAAAGTGGCAAAAAATTAGTCAAGCATCTCTTAAGAGTGGCAAATTGTTGAGTGCAACGATAAGGATGGCATTTGGATAGGTGCCCTCCTTAAGAGTGGTAAAAAGTTAAATTTCCCGTTGTGATTGTGCCCTGTCCCTGCCGCATCGACTCCAAGCTGCAGAAGGGTGAATGCCCTCAATCTCCCCCCATTCCCCAGGTGCTATGGCTCTAGCCCGGCGCCCCTTACAGCCATCGTCACATCGCGATGTCGTCGAGTGCTCGGCCTGCAGCAAGGCAACCTCCCCGAGCATTCAATCCTCCAAAGGAGATCGCGGAAGATCTTGGGTGGTAAGGAAGTCAAGAGGCCTTACTGATGGGGTTGCTCTAAGAGCATGTACAATATAAGATATTTATATATAAATATTTAAAGAGGGAGAATATAGTCACATCATCAAGGATCTATGCAAAAATTATTTTCTCCAATGTAAACATCTCTTTCGTGAGTGCTTAAATGCTATATTATCTATTAATAGATATAGTTATACACATAAGCACCTACTAAGCACCGATGCTTATTTAAGCATCGATGCTTCAAAATAAGCACCTTATCTATCCTATGTGACAAGAAAAATTAGTTTTTCATTGCTAAGCATCTCTCTAAGCGCCTGCATTGTATATGCTCTAAGCATTCAAGAATCCCCCACTCCCAACGGCCAAAGCACTAAAGGACCCCAATAAGGCCACGCTCCCCCTAGACCTGCTAATAGGTTTACCTAATTCAAAAAATATTTTTCACAACCCTATCTAATCCAAACTACTTTCTACTTAAACCTAACCTAAACTACTTTCCGCTTAAATCCAATCCAACCCGAACCTATAGATTCAACCCACTTCTCAACCTATTTATCAACCCATTTATTTGTAAAACTTTGGTATTTAAAATTTTAACCTCGCATTCACATTATAAATTTTATACGAAATCGATTGAAATTTATTGCAAATGATTTTGCATGTACTAGAGCTACTATGTGCAAATTTGTAGAGCTAGATACACACGTGGCCCCCACATGGTTTTATAGAAAGTTTTCGTAAAACTTCGTTATTTAGAATTTCAATCTCGTACACCATAAAAGTTTGTTGCAATCATTAAAATTTATTAGAGATGATTCTGCGTATAGAAGAACTACTTTATGCAAATTGGTAGGTCTAGGTGCACGTGTGGGCCCCACATGTTTTTATAGGAATCTTTCGTAAAACTTTGGTATTTGAAATTTCAACCTCATGTTCACACTACAAAAGTTTTACAAAATGGATTAAAATTTGTTGCAAATGATTCTACGTGAAGGGAAACTACTCTGTGCAAAGTGGCAGAGCTAGGCGTACACGTGGGTTCTACATGCTTTTTTATAGGAAGTTTTCGTAAAACTTCAGTATTTAGAATTTCAACTTCACTTTCACACCATAAAAGTTTTTCAAAATCAATTAAAATTTATTGGAGATGATTTTGTGTGTAGAAGAGCTACTCTACGTAGATTGGCAGGGCTAAGCGTACATGTGGGCCCCACATGCTCTTATAGGAAATTTTCGTAAAACTTCAGTATTTGGAATTACAATATTATGTTCACACTACAAAAGGTTTTACGAAATCGATTGAAGTTTTTGCAAATGATTCTATGTGTATGGAGTTATTCTGTGCAAATTGGCAAGCACGTGTGCATATATGGCTCTCATATGCTTTTATAGAAAACTATAACTGAGTATGGTAGTCCAAGCCTATGGATAATCCAAGTGCCACCCTATTAGGCCACGTCACGGGTTGAACCCGTTCATAACCTGATCTCAATCCGAAATTTCTAAACCCACCCACCTCAACTCAACCCTTTTTATGAGGTAACTTAACCCAAACCAATCGGTTCACTCTTTCAACCCATTTTCACACATCTAAAGTCAACTTAATTAAGAACCCACCCCATTTGTCACGTTTGAACCCAAACTATTAGCACCCCTAGCTACACCTCTTCCTTAGCAAAACAAAGGGAAGATGTTTTAATTGCCTTGACAAAGACCATAGAGCTTCTGCTTTTACCGTCACCCAATCAAGTGCCTTCATTGCCTCAAGAGCGGTCACTGTGCCCGATCTTGCCGGCTCCGCCCTGCACACTCGCATCATCACCTGCCCCGATGAGAATTACTGTGTAATCCTCAACTCGTTCCAGCTCGAGTAGGAGCGCTCGGATTGGGAGGCCTCGGCTCTGGTTGCCTGGGTCCTAGAGGGAGGACCTGACGCCAACAAAAGGACTGTCATCGAGGGTTTTACGTCAGTTCGGGCTCTACCACTCAGAGGTTGCTGTCAGCCGCCACCACCTAGAGGAGTATCTCATCAAGTTCGAGCACAAGGCCTATCGGGATAGAATCCATGACGCTTGCAAGTTCCATCATGAGAGTATGGAGATTCATGTAGAGCCATGGCATTCTATGAGCCATGCCTTTAGGGCAGCCATGTTCTTCCGTGTGCACCTTTATCTGGACGGCGTTCCAGTACATGCATGGCGGCTGAATGTCGTCGAGCGCATCATCGGCAAGAAATGATCCTTGCACTCCCTTGAGGGTGCTTCGGAAAGCAAGGAAGACACGAGGACCCTCAACCTCTGGGCATGGATGGGATGGCCAACCTAAGCACCATCGCCAAGGTGGTTTGGATCACCTTCACAAACCACTACGCCGATGCTCGTTCGCCCATGGTCGAAGTTAGCAGTTGGCTTCCAGAGCAATGGAAACATGGACTAACCTTCCATGTGATTGTCCATTTGGACTACATCGAAGATGAAAAGCCCTGAAAAAAATTCAAAAATAAAAATTTCCAATTTTTGCTGCATTTTTGAGTGAATTTTGAAAACTTTCCGTTTCGGGAAAGTTTCGTCGGAAATGCGCTTTCCTTTCTCGGCCTTTCCGCTTTCTTCTTCCGGTGGCGCCTCGCCTCCTTTCCGCCTCCCTTTCTCTCGCGCGCCCCGCGCCCGCGTCTCCCGCTGGCGCCGCCTCTTCTTCCGCCTTCCCCGTCGCCCAGCGCCTCCCTCCGCTCCCCTCAGCCGCAAGCGCCCGGCTCCCTCCCCGCCTTCACCTCGCGCACGCGCGTGCGCTGCGCGCTGCGCCGTGGCCGCGCCTGCGCCGCGCCCGTCCCCGCGCCGCCCCGGCCCTCCCTCGCGCCTCCGCCGCCCCGACAGCCTCCGGGTCCGGAGGAGTGGCCGCCCTCGCGCCACGTCGCCCGCCTTCGCGCCGACCCCACCTGGCAGCCGCCGCCTCCTCCCTCTCTCTCGCGCGCGGACGCGCCCTCGCCCCTGCGCCGCTACCTGCTCCCGTCGCGTCGCCACTCCTCGCACAGCGCCTCGCGTCACCCCGCCCCCTCCACTGTGCGGGATTAAACGCCCTTGACAGCCCCGTCACTTCCCTGCCGGCCGGAGCCCCGCCGCTGGCTTCTCCCCGAAGAAACCCCCTCCCCTCCGCGCGGGTATAAAGCTCCCTCCCCCTGCCATTTCTTCCCCTTTTCTTTCCGAGCTCCCCAAACACTACCATTCCCCTCCCCATCCCCCAGAGCCCCTCCCCGAGCGTCCGATTGAGCTCCCGCCGCCCGTAGCTCCGCCACCGCCTCCCCCTGCGCCGACGACCCCCTGGAGTCAATCTCCTACTCCCCTCCCTCATTCTCCAATTCCTTTGCTCCCCGAGCTTCCCCTCAGCTCACTGACCCTCCCCATGCTCTTCCCTGGACAGGAGGACCTTCGAGGAGCTCTGTCACCGTCGACCTCCGCCGGCCGCACCCACCTCTCCGTGGCCAGCTCACTCCGGAGGCCCTGAGCTTCAGCCGCCACCACCAACGTGAGCTCCCAACCCCGTAGATGGTGTAAGCCCGGCCGATTGGCCCCTCTCGCCGCCGGTGACCCCCTCCACCGCGAGATCCCCGAACCACCCCCTTCTCCCTCCCTCTCTCCCCATTGGTCCCCGCAGACGCTAACCACCCGAAATGGGTTCCCCGCAGTCCCCTCTACCCGCCGGTACCCTCGATGGTCGCCGACGAGCCCCCTAGCGCCCGGACCGCCGTCGCCACCGTTACTCTACCGCGGCTGCACTGTCGCGGCCGGAGGAAGACGACGACGACGTGGCCTCTTCTCCGCCGACCGATTCAACCTCCACCTTCTAACGTCGACCGTCGGATCTCCCCGTACCGTTTCACCCGCTCCCTTGAATCTCAGCCGTCCGATCTTCCCGCCACCGCATCCCATCCGCCCGTTTCGCTAGATCTTCCCCGTCCGCCAGCTCCACGCGTCGCGCATCTAGACGGCGTGGGCGCGCGCGAGCGTGGGCCGCCTCCCCGGCCCGTGCCTCCGCCCGAGCGCGCGCTTGCGGGCCGCGCGTCGCTCGCGGGCCGCGCCGGCCGTTCGGCCGCGCGGGCTGCACAGTGCTGGGCTGCGCTGTGGCTTTGGGCCGGCCTAGCACTGTTCACTCGATTTTCCAGCAATTTGTTAATTTCTAAAATTCCAGAAAACTCAAATAAATCCTAGAAAATCACAGAAAATCCCAAAAATTCCCAAATTTCACCACATTGCCCCAAATATTATTCCAAACACTCTGGTGAAATCCATTTCCACAGATTCTTCCTAGAAAAATTCCTAAAATTCCATTTGGGGTGTTTATGCAATTTATTTCTTTTTAATTAGATTATTTTGCCTCGCTTGATTAGTCTCAAGCTGGATTTAATTTATTTTACGTGTTTGCGCTAGTATCGGAGATCCCGGAGATTCAGGAGCAGACTCAGGATCCAGGTGCTTCGACGTTCGAGCTTGCTGAGATCGTCCGGATAGACGGCAAGTCCCAAATCCTTTGATCATAATGTATCCCATAATGTTTAAATATGCTAATATGTTATTTGCATTGAGCTAGTTCTGAAATGTTAGTTCGAAAATAAAAATAAAATGTTTAGAATGACATGTGATATAGTTAGTCCTACCACCGTTAAATGCCATGATTAAATTGTAGCCATGCCATTGAAACCCTAGAAATATTTATCTGTTAATCTTAGTAATTGTAGGCTATGATTATCATGCAAAATGTTACACTAATAAGGTTGTGGTTGCGGACCAATTTTAGAATCTGGAAAACCCGACTCTAAGGTAGGGTGGTATGGGACACCGTATCTTAGAGCGGAGAGTGCCGGCGTGCACAAGGTAGGGTAAGGGTTGGGGGAGAGCCGCGGGACGGTCTTTGCCCACCTCTTGTCCTAGGGTTGGAGTAGGGTAAGGGTGAGTGGGAAACCGCGGGACGGTCTACGCCCACCGCTTACCTTAGTTTGGGTCGCGGACCTGGCGAGGTTGCGGGCCATGTGAAAATATAAGGACTGAAACCCTTACGCTGAGCAAATGTCACAGTGATCGCTCAACCACAGGAGTTGACTTGTCAACACTTGTCGATTAGCTGCTCAACTCGATTGAAACTCTACAGGAGGGTAGCAGTAAGGTTAGGCTGGCCGTGCTGCGGAAGCCTAACAACGGTGGAATTCACTCGAAGCGGACGCTGTCCTCTCTTGTGTGTGTGTGTGTGTAGGTGTGTGAGCCAGACCCGAGTGAATTCTACTGGGTAGAGCCTATATAAAGAGTTGAGCAGAGAAACGGCCTGGTTTTCTTGACTCTTTAGCGGGAGTTGAGGAATCGTGTGGGTAAAGCTGAGCAAACTCTGCAGAGTCAAATAAATGGTATTCGAATACGCCGTGCTCCCGGTTATTGGAGCTGTGTCACTTGGGTGATTCCAGCAGCAAAGCTTAAGTAGGTTTGTAAATACTTTAACTTGGTTAGTTGGTTAATGAACTCTTGATGAAAACCCCCTGAGAGCTTAAGGAGTAAGTTTTGTGTCCGTCTTATGAAAATGTTTGCAAATAAAATTGCATCCACCAAATGTAATAAACCAAGTATACTCCCTTCCTTGGAATCTCCGTGCATATAGTAAATTAAGATCCCTTTTGGGATTTGCTGAGCCGGTTGTTTGGCTCACGGCTTGCTTAATCCAACTTTTAGAGGTTCAAGACGAAGGAGAAGGGCTCCCCGTTGAAGAAGTCCCAGAGGATCTTTTCTTCGACGAGGATCCTTGGCTGTAGGTCTCCGCCGCGCTCGAAGCAGTTTCTGGAGCCTTTTGTAATGTAATATACCTTGGGCTTGCACGCCCCGCTGTAAAAACTGGATGTTAATCCGTATGTCAAATATATGCTGGTCTTTTGTAGTAAGCATGCAATGGTATACTCTTGCGCGACACTCCATAACTGTTCATGTTTGAATAGTTACGGAATGCCGTGTCCGTACGCGCCCCTGGAAACGGGGGCGTTACAAGAAGTGGTATCAGAGCAGGCTCTTTGACCGTAGGTTGAGACCTAAGGCTGTCTAGGAAGCGATTTTATCGCAAAAATTAATTTAAGGCATAAAAAGAGTTTATGAAAAATATAAGTATTATTGCTGTCTTGTTCCTCTCTTGTTGCTACTTTCCCTGTCTTAGTTTATTTCTGCTTAAGTTTTAATTTTCGCAAATGTTTACTGTCTTACTTGTCTAATTTCAAAATTTCGTTTCCGGCAGATGGTGCGCCTCGTTTTCTCCCGCCCCGACCGTAGGGATGGATGGCACCACAAGTTGTGGGAAATGCGACGTTACCTCGGAGCGAGAGGAAACCACGGCCCAGTGATCTACGCTGAGGGACAGTTCCGCCAGGACCAGTTCTACGAGTACAAGGCTTGGATGGTCCTCGATCCCTTGCCTATCCGCCCAGACAGGAAGCGGAGGTTCACCGCCCGACGGGTGGACAGTGAGGATGCTGCTCAGGACGTGGCTCAGAAGGCCGCGCTCTATCTCAGAGACTACTACCACCAGGAGCTAGCAGGGACGCCTTTCGACCTGGTGCCGCGTCCGCACTTTGGGGACTTTATAGTCCCTAGGTTCGGTGAGGATAACGATCCCCGCCTAGCGGGTATCGCCACCCTTATGTCACAGCAGGTCGCCAGCTACGACAGAGCAGTCGAGGAGGCCAGAGTCTGGCAGAGGCAGTTGTGGGACACTCGTGAGGAGGTTCAGCGCCTCCGAGAGTCCCTCGTCCGCTACGAGGCCCAGGAGGCAGCAGAGGGTTCAGACAGTGCGGAGTCGCCCAGCGTTCACTCTTCTTGTGCTTCGGTGCAGTCTAGGCCCAAGCGCCGGATGACTGCGGCGCAGTACCGTGCCCGGTTCCGCCCCGCAGCCCCGCTTGCCCTTCCAGCACCCAGGGACAGGGAGGAGTAGACGCTGTACGCTAGTGGTAGTCTGACCTTTTGTAATAGATGTGCTTTTGGTATGTAAATGCAAGTGCAAACTCGAACCCTAAGTGGTCTGCGTACCACTTGCTTTATTGTAAATTTATGTTAATTAATCTTTTATGTTGTTTGCTTAATTATCAGTATGTTCTTCCTGTGTTCAAAGCTTTCTCCTGTCCCCTTCGCTCTCGTTCTTATCTTTTCGTCCTATACTTGCCTTGAAAAATTCAAAGTCTTACTTACCTGTTCTTGATTGCCAAAGCCGCTGCAAGGCTAACCTCAAGTTCCCAATCAACAGATGGACCCAGCACAGCAGAGAGGTCAGACCAGCGGGCAGGGTGCACCTGCCACAGATCAAGCCACGCTCGCCAGTGTGATAGCAATGTTGGAGCAAAATCGTTACCAGGGAGAGCAGAACATCTTACGAGTGTTAGATCAGCAGGCCCGTCTACTTGAACAGATCGCAACCAGATCTCCAGGAGTACAGGGTGGAGGCAATATTCCACGGGATGGTGCTCCGATTACCACCCGGTGGAACGACTTTCTAAAAACACGTCCACCCACTTTCTCCACCACAGCCGATCCTATGGTTGCTGAAGATTGGCTGGCAGATGTGGAGAGAAAACTTCAAACTGCACAGTGTGACGATAGAGAGAAGGTATTATATGCATCCCACCAGTTACAGGGTGCAGCAGCGACCTGGTGGATCAACTACCAGCGCACACTCCAGAATAGAGAGATTAGTTGGGAAGATTTCTCCAAGGCCTTCCGTAAGGCCCACATTCCCGAGGGTATTATGGAAGCCAAGCGCCGGGAGTTTTTGGCGCTCAAACAAGGTGGTCGCACTGTAATGGAATACTTACACCAGTTTAACCACCTCTCCAGATTTGCCCCTGAGGATGTTGATAGTGAAGACAAAAAAATGAGCAAGTTTCGTGCAGGTTTGCAGCAGTCCTTAAGATTTCACATTTCAGCCTTGAAATTCAAGGATCTGAATGATATGGTTGATGGCTTAATCACCTCCGAAGAAGCCAGAAGTGAGATGGAAGATTATAGAAAACGCAAGGCGGCACATAAATCGCAGTCATCGTCACACCCCACTCAACGAGCCAGGACATCGGGATCTTCTTCATATCGATCCCCATCCTCCCGACAATATGTGATGATGCCGAGGAACCAATCCAACCAGACTCAGCATTATGCCTCCCCCTTACCATTGGCTCTCAAGTGTCCCACTTGTGGTGGGAATCACCTGGCTAGTGGCTGCCCACGAAGGTCAAACGCATGTTTCCACTGCGGTGAGATAGGGCACTACAGAGATCAATGTCCTAGGAAGAATTTGCCATCAGATGCAGCCAAGCTACAAGTTCAAAACCAACAGCAGCAAGAGGGCAAGTCACAAGCAACCCCTGGTACCCCCAAAGGAGGATTCTTGCAGATTAAAGCAGCCAACCCCCAGTCACCTGCAGGCACTGCAAATTTCTCAGCTACAGGCAGAGGCAGAGGCAGAAGCAATGTCAGACCTACTTTCTATGCCAGAGTGAACCATGTATCTGCAGAGGATGCCGCTGGAGCCAGTGACATCATTGCCGGTATGTTCCCAATCAATTCCATACCTGCATTGATTTTATTTGACCCTGGCGCAACGCATTCATTTGTTTCGAAGAGTTTTGCTGCAAGAAATCAATTGCCTTCTGTTGCATTACCCAGACCCTATGTGGTGGAAACCCCTGGGGTTAGAATGGAGTCCCACCATGGGTGTGCGGGACTTAACATAAAAATCCAAGGGGTAGACTTTAGAGCAGACTTGTTGCAGTTAGACATGTCTGGTTTAGATGCCATCTTGGGCATGAACTGGTTGGCCAGAAATAAAGGCAAGGTAGATTGCGAGATTAAAACAGTGTCATTGGTCAACTCTGAAGGTCAGAAAATAGTAGTAGAGACAGATCGACAAGTGCTGAAAGATGCCAAGAAACGTATGATCAACATGATAGCAGCTACACCTGATCAAGTGCCAATAGTACAAGAGTACCCTGATGTATTCCCAGAAGAATTACCAGGTAGACCCCCTGACAGGCAAGTAGAACTTGCAATAGAGTTGGTACCTGGTACCAAGCCAATCGCCAAGCACCAATACAGAATGTCAGCTAGTGAATTGAAAGAGCTGAAGAAGCAGTTAGATGAGTTACAAGAGAAAGAATTCATCCGACCCAGTACTTCACCATGGTCAGCCCCAGTGCTGTTTGTGAAAAAGAAGAACGGCGAATTAAGAATGTGTGTAGATTACAGAGGTTTGAATGCTGTCACCATCAAGAACAAGTATCCCCTCCCAAGAATTGATGATCTGTTTGACCAACTTAAAGGAGCCAAAGTGTTCTCCAAGATCGATTTGCGCTCGGGTTATCATCAGCTCAAGATCCGAGAGCAAGATCGAGAGAAGACGGCCTTCATTACCCGATATGGATTGTTTGAGTTCACGGTCGTACCTTTTGGTTTGACTAATGCGCCAGCGTATTTCATGAATCTTATGAACCTGGTGCATATGGACCAATTGGATCGATTTGTGATTGTTTTCATTGATGACATTCTGATATACTCCAAAAGTGAAGAAGAGCACAGACAACATCTGCATATGGTTTTGACCAGATTGAGAGAGCATAAGTTATATGCAAAATTTGATAAATGCAGTTTTTGGTTGAGAGAAGTCGCTTTCTTGGGTCATGTTATATCTGAAGATGGAGTGAAGGTCGATCCAGAAAAGATTTCAGCAGTGATGGAATGGAAACAGCCTAAGACAGTAACTGAAGTGAGAAGCTTCCTAGGATTGGCGGGTTATTATCGCCGATTCATAGAAGGTTTCTCAAGAATATCTCGCCCACTCACTCAACTGTTGAAGAAAGACAGACCGTTCACATGGACTGATGCATGCGAAGAAAGTTTTCAGATGTTGAAGACCAAGTTGACAACAACACCAGTGCTGACTTTACCCAATCCAGAGAAAGAATTTCAGATTTATTGTGATGCCTCAAAGCAAGGTTTGGGTTGTGTGCTTATGCAAGACGGAAAAGTTGTTGCCTACGCATCAAGACAGTTGAAGCCGCATGAGGAGAATTATCCCACACATGACTTGGAGCTAGCAGCTGTGGTGCATGCCCTCAAAATTTGGCGGCACTACTTGCTAGGAAATCGTTGTGAGATATTCTCAGATCACAAGAGTTTGAAGTATTTGTTCACACAACCGGAGTTGAACATGAGACAACGCAGATGGTTAGAACTGATTAAAGATTATGATATTGATCTCCAGTATCACCCAGGCAAGGCAAACGTAGTTGCTGATGCACTTAGCCGCAAGGCTCGTCCCAACAAAGGCAGTCAATCAGAGTACCCACCAGAGCTGCAGAGAGACATATTACGACTGAACTTGGTAATCACAGAACAAGGTGAAGAAGCAGCTTTAGAGATTCAACCACTGTTGCCAGATCAGATTAAAACAGCCCAGGATGAAGATGAAGAAATTCAAAAACTGAAAAAGGATATTCAAGGAGAAAATTCATCAGAGTATGCGATAGACGAGCATGGGATCCTTACCTTCCGTGATCGCTATTGCATACCCGACAAGAAGGAGTTGAGAGAGTTGATCCTAGCTGAAGCCCATTCCTCTCAATTCTCAATTCATCCAGGAGGCACAAAGATGTATCAAGATCTGAAGAAAAGATATTGGTGGAACCAAATGAAGAGGGAAGTGGCAGAATATGTAGCTAAATGTGATGTCTGCCAACAGATCAAGATAGACCATCAAAAACCATCAGGATTGTTACAACCTTTGCCAATTCCCGAATGGAAATGGGATAGCATTGGCATGGACTTCATCACTGGACTTCCCAAGACGCGTGAGGGATATGATGCTATTTGGGTCATTGTTGATAGATTGACCAAGGTAGCTCATTTCCTCCCGATCAAGCAAACTTATGGGAAGGATAAACTTGCCGAGTTGTACCTGACCAGAATTGTGACATTGCATGGAGTTCCGAAGAAGATCGTGTCAGATAGAGGAGCACAATTTACATCTAAGTTCTGGGAAAAATTGCATGAAGCCATGGGCACCGATCTGAATTTTAGCTCAGCATATCATCCACAGACAGATGGACAGACAGAGAGAACCAATCAAATTTTAGAAGACATGTTGAGAGCTTGTGCGATAGTGTATGGAGCAACATGGAACACCTGTCTACCATTTGCTCAGTTCTCATATAATAACAGCTATCAAGCCAGCATTCAGATGGCACCATTTGAAGCACTTTATGGCAGAAAATGCAGGACTCCACTGAATTGGACAGAAACAGGAGAACGACAACTCATTGGTCCCCAGATTGCTCAAGATGCAGAAGCACATGTCAGAATTGTCAGAGACAGACTGAAGATGGCACAAGACCGACAGAAGAACTATGCAGATAACCGCAGGAAAGACTTGAGTTTCGAAGTTGGAGATTATGTCTATATCAAAGTCACTCCATTCAAAATAGTCAAGAGATTTCAGGTCAAAGGCAAATTAGCACCAAGATATGTGGGACCGTTTCAGATAATTGGAAGAGTTGGGGAAGTAGCTTATCAAGTGCAGCTTCCGCCCAACTTGTCCAGAATTCACAACGTGTTCCACGTATCCCAGCTTCGGAAGTGTCTACGCCAACCAACAGATGAAGTGCCATTGTCAGATATTGAATTGCAAGATGACTGCACATATGCTGAAGAACCACTACAAATACTTGAAACGACAGAAAGGCAGCTCAGAAACAAGAACGTCAGGTTTTGCAGAGTACAGTGGAAGAATCATACACCTGAAGAGTCAAC
The DNA here is from genome assembly GCA_017311315.1 of Dendrocalamus latiflorus. Classification (NCBI taxonomy): domain Eukaryota; kingdom Viridiplantae; phylum Streptophyta; class Magnoliopsida; order Poales; family Poaceae; genus Dendrocalamus; species Dendrocalamus latiflorus. The sequence goes on along the minus strand of CM029678.1, from coordinate 7,530,277 downwards.
TTGGGAACGAGAGTCAGATTTGCAGCGAGATTTCCCCAACTTACTCCCTGGACCAAGTTAATCTCGGGGTCGAGATTCTTTTAAGGGGGGTAGGTTGAAAAGCCCTGAAAAAAATTCAAAAATAAAAATTTCCAATTTTTGCTGCATTTTTGAGTGAATTTTGAAAACTTTCCGTTTCGGGAAAGTTTCGTCGGAAATGCGCTTTCCTTTCTCGGCCTTTCCGCTTTCTTCTTCCGGTGGCGCCTCGCCTCCTTTCCGCCTCCCTTTCTCTCGCGCGCCCCGCGCCCGCGTCTCCCGCTGGCGCCGCCTCTTCTTCCGCCTTCCCCGTCGCCCAGCGCCTCCCTCCGCTCCCCTCAGCCGCAAGCGCCCGGCTCCCTCCCCGCCTTCACCTCGCGCACGCGCGTGCGCTGCGCGCTGCGCCGTGGCCGCGCCTGCGCCGCGCCGCCCCGGCCCTCCCTCGCGCCTCCGCCGCCCCGACAGCCTCCGGGTCCGGAGGAGTGGCCGCCCTCGCGCCACGTCGCCCGCCTTCGCGCCGACCCCACCTGGCAGCCGCCGCCTCCTCCCTCTCTCTCGCGCGCGGACGCGCCCTCGCCCCTGCGCCGCTACCTGCTCCCGTCGCGTCGCCACTCCTCGCACAGCGCCTCGCGTCACCCCGCCCCCTCCACTGTGCGGGATTAAACGCCCTTGACAGCCCCGTCACTTCCCTGCCGGCCGGAGCCCCGCCGCTGGCTTCTCCCCGAAGAAACCCCCTCCCCTCCGCGCGGGTATAAAGCTCCCTCCCCCTGCCATTTCTTCCCCTTTTCTTTCCGAGCTCCCCAAACACTACCATTCCCCTCCCCATCCCCCAGAGCCCCTCCCCGAGCGTCCGATTGAGCTCCCGCCGCCCGTAGCTCCGCCACCGCCTCCCCCTGCGCCGACGACCCCCTGGAGTCAATCTCCTACTCCCCTCCCTCATTCTCCAATTCCTTTGCTCCCCGAGCTTCCCCTCAGCTCACTGACCCTCCCCATGCTCTTCCCTGGACAGGAGGACCTTCGAGGAGCTCTGTCACCGTCGACCTCCGCCGGCCGCACCCACCTCTCCGTGGCCAGCTCACTCCGGAGGCCCTGAGCTTCAGCCGCCACCACCAACGTGAGCTCCCAACCCCGTAGATGGTGTAAGCCCGGCCGATTGGCCCCTCTCGCCGCCGGTGACCCCCTCCACCGCGAGATCCCCGAACCACCCCCTTCTCCCTCCCTCTCTCCCCATTGGTCCCCGCAGACGCTAACCACCCGAAATGGGTTCCCCGCAGTCCCCTCTACCCGCCGGTACCCTCGATGGTCGCCGACGAGCCCCCTAGCGCCCGGACCGCCGTCGCCACCGTTACTCTACCGCGGCTGCACTGTCGCGGCCGGAGGAAGACGACGACGACGTGGCCTCTTCTCCGCCGACCGATTCAACCTCCACCTTCTAACGTCGACCGTCGGATCTCCCCGTACCGTTTCACCCGCTCCCTTGAATCTCAGCCGTCCGATCTTCCCGCCACCGCATCCCATCCGCCCGTTTCGCTAGATCTTCCCCGTCCGCCAGCTCCACGCGTCGCGCATCTAGACGGCGTGGGCGCGCGCGAGCGTGGGCCGCCTCCCCGGCCCGTGCCTCCGCCCGAGCGCGCGCTTGCGGGCCGCGCGTCGCTCGCGGGCCGCGCCGGCCGTTCGGCCGCGCGGGCTGCACAGTGCTGGGCTGCGCTGTGGCTTTGGGCCGGCCTAGCACTGTTCACTCGATTTTCCAGCAATTTGTTAATTTCTAAAATTCCAGAAAACTCAAATAAATCCTAGAAAATCACAGAAAATCCCAAAAATTCCCAAATTTCACCACATTGCCCCAAATATTATTCCAAACACTCTGGTGAAATCCATTTCCACAGATTCTTCCTAGAAAAATTCCTAAAATTCCATTTGGGGTGTTTATGCAATTTATTTCTTTTTAATTAGATTATTTTGCCTCGCTTGATTAGTCTCAAGCTGGATTTAATTTATTTTACGTGTTTGCGCTAGTATCGGAGATCCCGGAGATTCAGGAGCAGACTCAGGATCCAGGTGCTTCGACGTTCGAGCTTGCTGAGATCGTCCGGATAGACGGCAAGTCCCAAATCCTTTGATCATAATGTATCCCATAATGTTTAAATATGCTAATATGTTATTTGCATTGAGCTAGTTCTGAAATGTTAGTTCGAAAATAAAAATAAAATGTTTAGAATGACATGTGATATAGTTAGTCCTACCACCGTTAAATGCCATGATTAAATTGTAGCCATGCCATTGAAACCCTAGAAATATTTATCTGTTAATCTTAGTAATTGTAGGCTATGATTATCATGCAAAATGTTACACTAATAAGGTTGTGGTTGCGGACCAATTTTAGAATCTGGAAAACCCGACTCTAAGGTAGGGTGGTATGGGACACCGTATCTTAGAGCGGAGAGTGCCGGCGTGCACAAGGTAGGGTAAGGGTTGGGGGAGAGCCGCGGGACGGTCTTTGCCCACCTCTTGTCCTAGGGTTGGAGTAGGGTAAGGGTGAGTGGGAAACCGCGGGACGGTCTACGCCCACCGCTTACCTTAGTTTGGGTCGCGGACCTGGCGAGGTTGCGGGCCATGTGAAAATATAAGGACTGAAACCCTTACGCTGAGCAAATGTCACAGTGATCGCTCAACCACAGGAGTTGACTTGTCAACACTTGTCGATTAGCTGCTCAACTCGATTGAAACTCTACAGGAGGGTAGCAGTAAGGTTAGGCTGGCCGTGCTGCGGAAGCCTAACAACGGTGGAATTCACTCGAAGCGGACGCTGTCCTCTCTTGTGTGTGTGTGTGTGTGTGTGTGTAGGTGTGTGAGCCAGACCCGAGTGAATTCTACTGGGTAGAGCCTATATAAAGAGTTGAGCAGAGAAACGGCCTGGTTTTCTTGACTCTTTAGCGGGAGTTGAGGAATCGTGTGGGTAAAGCTGAGCAAACTCTGCAGAGTCAAATAAATGGTATTCGAATACGCCGTGCTCCCGGTTATTGGAGCTGTGTCACTTGGGTGATTCCAGCAGCAAAGCTTAAGTAGGTTTGTAAATACTTTAACTTGGTTAGTTGGTTAATGAACTCTTGATGAAAACCCCCTGAGAGCTTAAGGAGTAAGTTTTGTGTCCGTCTTATGAAAATGTTTGCAAATAAAATTGCATCCACCAAATGTAATAAACCAAGTATACTCCCTTCCTTGGAATCTCCGTGCATATAGTAAATTAAGATCCCTTTTGGGATTTGCTGAGCCGGTTGTTTGGCTCACGGCTTGCTTAATCCAACTTTTAGAGGTTCAAGACGAAGGAGAAGGGCTCCCCGTTGAAGAAGTCCCAGAGGATCTTTTCTTCGACGAGGATCCTTGGCTGTAGGTCTCCGCCGCGCTCGAAGCAGTTTCTGGAGCCTTTTGTAATGTAATATACCTTGGGCTTGCACGCCCCGCTGTAAAAACTGGATGTTAATCCGTATGTCAAATATATGCTGGTCTTTTGTAGTAAGCATGCAATGGTATACTCTTGCGCGACACTCCATAACTGTTCATGTTTGAATAGTTACGGAATGCCGTGTCCGTACGCGCCCCTGGAAACGGGGGCGTTACAGAAGACTTCACCTCGGCTCCCCTTGACGCCATCGCAATGAGCTCAGACATGATCCCTTTTGAGCCAATCTCCTCCAGGCTGCCGTGGAACCTCGAGGCAATCGACGACACCCCAGAGTCCAAAGGAGGGTTGTCTCACATCACTCCTCAACTGTTAGTTAAGTCTTGCTGCATTAGTTCGTTAGGTGTTTTCTATGTTTCTTGCTTGTTGTTGCCGGGTCTATTGTTTTGCTCTGCATTATGTTTAGTCAGCGGAGTGGCGCAGAATATGCGGACGAAGACGTGGGTGACCTTGAGGCACGAGCGCGATCGCTTACCATGGCGGGGGCTAGCAGGGGGCCACTACCAAGAGGGCGGACACCACCGCACTTGCCGCGACCCAACGAGCAACCCACTCAAGGATGACAATGAATGGACTAGGCTGCTTTGCGTTTGCAGAGTTGTCGGCAAAGGTGATTAAGGCAAAGGCGAACGTGACCCTACAGGGATTCTTCTCGTCGCATGATAACTATCTCAGGCAGTGGCGAAGCTAGAGCAAATCAGAGGGGGGTGTGTCTGCTTTATAGATCGGTAGACTTGAGCCGTAGCTATGGTGAAAAATTGATCTACTCAATGGTATTCTATTTTTTCGTGGGTGCATCCGCATCTACAATGTTGTATATAGCTTCGCCACTGATCTCAGGGAAGCATTGCACAAGGTGTTCGACCAAAAGATTAAGGAGGCAACGGAGCCTTTGTGATAGCACACGCGGTCCTTCGGTGAGGCACATAAGGACTGGTTGCTCAAGGCTGAGGCCTACATGCGGGAGACCTAATAGGAGATAGATAAGCTTGGACTTCCCCACACTTGCTCTGGCAGCTCCTCCACAATGGCTGTCAACACCATGGTTCCACCTCCATCGACTCTCTCTTCACCTCCATTTTTCTATGGGGTCTGTCTATACAACACTCGACTGTTTTTAGAGGTAAAATTAGTTATATTTTAGGACCGTTGGATGAAGACCCAACACACCAGATTCACCCCCAAATCCTATAAAATAACCTAACCCTAACCTTTCCCCCACCGCCAGCCAACTCCCCCGTGCCTTGCCCACGGTCTGCAGTCCAATTAACTTGTCTTGTGTCAAGGTTTAAAACTACTATACTGCTTACAACATATTTTTCAATGTCAATCCCTCCTAGCTCCTTTGTATGCTCTGGTTATCGTAATACCTTCGCCTTGCCCAAATCACCCGATCCTCCACCGGTATTGCCCCCACGCTGCCTCTCTCCGCCTCGCCTCTGACGTCAACGAGCGCTGCCGCCTATCACCTCACCTGCCTTGTCCTCCTCTCCCCGGCTCCGTCCTCTCCTCCCCTCGAATCATCCTTCTCGCCGCTATCCTCTTCCCCGTCATTCCCACCGGCCTCCAACGCCCACACCCCGCTGTTCTTCCCCGTCTCTAGCGATTACCACCCCTCGCCTCCTAACAGCCACTCCAGTCCTCACCCCCACTGGCCTCCAGCGCCCTGCCCCACTGTTCTTCCCCGTCTCCGGCAATTAGCACAGCCAGATCTGCCACCACCACCCACCACCTCCTAATAGCCACTCCGGTCCTCGCCCCCGCCACCTCCGCCTCTGTAAGTTCAAGCTCCATTAAGTTGATTTTGGTGATAATGGCAAATATAATTGTAAGACTAAAATGTTTATTGATTATGATATTGCTTAGTCTCATTTGGATGAAAAGGTGAAAAACGTAAGATGTATGCATTCAATATCACATTCTTATCTTATTGCATTCATCGAATCTGAAATATAGAATGAACTTTACCAAATAAGTCAAACTTGAATATGTGCATATGCTTTCACAATGCATTCTTGTATGCACATATTTAGGGGTAGTTCACTCTATGTTTTGTGGTTTCATTAGTATTGATCCGTGTTACATTTCCACATATTAAAAATCTTTACTTTGAAATATATCCCTTAAATATATATAGCTTATGTAGTTTATATATACTTATAATTAGATTGTCATCTAGTTCTTTCATTATGTGTTAATGGTTGGATGATTAATAACAACCGAATAAGTAAGCTTTACTTTAAAAAGCTTATCTTAGAGTATACAAATGTTGTATACTCACAATTCAATTTCTATCTCATTATTTGTTGTGATTGTCATGAATTACCAAAAAGTGAAGATTGCATAATCTAATCCCTCCATTATGAATTAATGGTGAAGTTTTGTAATTAATGCAATTATTTTGTGAACTAATATTTTTCATGAGTTGGATGGATATGGTAGGTTCCACAAATGAGAAAGACTTGGGATTCGTGCTGTTCATCCTCTCCAGTGACGGCGGCTGGCAAATTAGGGACGGGTTCACTCGTTTCGGGTTCGGATTCATCGGTGTCCCTCGGGCTTAGAAGGAAGCCTAGGGCGGTGGCAGACCAACATGGGCAGTGCTGATGGTTGGGCAGCGAGGCAGCGATGGCGCCGCTGATGCCGTGGGACGGAGGAGTATGGTAGGCCGTGGCAATCGGTGGGGGCGACGAGAAGTGGAGAGGTCAGGAGGTGGTGGCGGATCCAATAGCAGCTGTCGAAGATGAGGAAGGAGGCGGCACGGGGACGAATCGCTGGAGAGGATGAAGAATGGTAGCGCAAGAGGTGGTTGGGGTGGAGGGAGAGAGGTGGGAGCAGAGGGAAAGGAGATAACCGGCGAGGCGGTAGGAGGCGGCGTGCACGAAGGGGGCGGTGAGAAAGGCATAGGGTGGAGGAGAATTAGGTTTAGGGGGAAGGGAGTTTATACGAGGAGAGAGAGGAAGAGACCTAGACCGTTGTATCAAAATCCAACGGCGCATAAAGTCGACTGCTTTATAGTCGGCCCTTAGTTTTGCAGTCTAGCACTTCGATTACGCAAGAAACGCCTCAACTCGTGCTCTCCGGTGGCCAACTACGCAAGTGGCAGCTCACTCTCCAAGCTTCCATATATTTGCAGTGCAGGCAGCTGCCGCGGTAGCTCGGCGAGCAAGACGAAGCAAAGAGGCTACGACACGATCGAGGCGCCGCCGGGCGGTGAGAGGCGAGGTGGTGATCGACCATGGCACGCGGGCAGCTCAATGTGCTGACGACGCTGGACCAGGCGAAGCCGCAGTGGTACCACTTCATGGCTATCGTGATCACCGGCATGGGCTTCTTCACCGACGCCTACGTCCTCTTCTGCATATCTCTCATTAAGAAGCTACTCGGTTGCATCTACTACACCGACGTCGGCAGCGCCACCCCTGGCAGCCTACCGCCGAACGTGTCGGCGGCCGTGAACGGTGTCGCGCTGTGCGGCACGCTCGCGGGCCAGCTCTTCTTCGGCTGGCTCGGCGACAAGAGCGTCTACGGCTTCACGCTGATCCTCGTGGTGGTGTGCTCGGTGGCCTCCGGGCTCTCGTTTGGTCACACGGCGAAGGGTGTCATCTCCACGCTCGATCGGCGCCAACAAGAGGACCTGCGACGCGTTCATCGCCGCGGTGTTCGCCATGCAGGGCTTCGGCATCTTGTTCGGCGCCATCGTCGTGCTCATCGTGTCGGACAGCTTCTGGAACGCTTACCCGGCGCCGTCGTACGCCGAGAACCCCACCGCGTCGCTGGTTCTGGATGCCGGCTACGTGTGGCGCATCATCCTCATGTTCGGCACCATCCCGGCGGCGCTCACCTACTACTAGCGCATGAAGATGCCGGAGACGGCGCGCTATACCGCGCTGATCGTGCGCAACGCGAAGCAGGCCGTGGCCGACATGTCCAAGGTGCTCAACACGGAGGTCGACGAGGACACGGCAGACCGCGCTGAGCACGATGCATCGACGCCGACCCCCATGTTGGCACTCACTAACGGGGAACAAGCAGGAAACAGGGGAGGTGAGTATTTGGCAGCAATAGGTAGAATAAAACTACTACACGCGTTCTGATAAAAAAAACTGCAGAAAGACACAGGCTTGTTGGGGCTACATACATACACTACTGGCTCATACTGCTGCTTAACTTATACAGGGACTTCATATTTTTTTCATACATGAAAGGAAGTACATAAGACATATTTGTAACCTATCAACTGACTCTAGCAAAGCCGGCTCACTTTTCTGCTCTACACTTTTATATATATCGACAACACATGCTTCTCAAAATAATGACAAGACATCAATATCTATCAACATCTAGATAGTTCACATTACTACATTAGATAATGTATGCTGTCCTCTCTTACCGATGTGTTTGCTACCGAAGTATCCAGATATGTGTTCTTTTCTGAAGAGCACAGAAACAAAACCAAAATCCGAAAACAATTCAAAAGCTAAAATTGAGTTGAATTTTTTGCTTTTAGTTGATCCTCTTGCTCCATCACCCTAATCCGCACTAATCACCAATCAATGATGCCCCTAATCAACCCTATTTCGGCCGGAATTGAGAAATCAAGCATGGGCACTGTATCTGTCCGAAAAACTCCACCGCTTTCCCAATTCCGTCGCCGCTCATGCAATCTTCGTGATCGCCCGCACTTGCGCCATCTCCCGCCAGCTCCGCTCGGTGGGACGGCCACCCTACCCCGCCTCAGGCCCCATGGCAGGCCACGCCAGCCGCCGCAGCGCCGTGCCCCCAGCTTTTGCCGCCGCCCGTCTCTTCCGCGCACGCCACCGCCACTCCGCGCCAACGGACGTCGCCACCTCCACAGTCGGGATAAGCTTCTCTGCAGCTTTTCCCCCACCGCACTGGCACCCCTGCACCGACCCGAGGTCGTGGCATCGCCGCAGGCCGCCCACGCCACCGCCCCTGCTCTTTCCCGAATTCTCCTCTCACAACCGACCTAAGCCACTCCACCGCCTTAGCTGCTCTATTTAAACGACCAAGCCCTTCTAGCCGAGACCATCGACCTCCACAACCCACCCGCCACCCCAAAGCCTCCCCCTTTCGCCTCCATTATCGGTAATGGCAGAAAACCCTAAATCTCCGTCCTAATTCAATGTCGGTCACCCACCCCGTAGCTTTCCAATTCCATTCGCCTACAACTTCCCCATAACCCTAGAATCATACCCCAACCGCCGCCTTAACCTCCCGAAGCCCCCACTTCCCCAGCACCGTGAACACCCCGCCGCCGCCAACCGTTCACTGTGGCTAGCATGTCCCCGGCCTTCCTAGTCCAAACCGCCGCCTCCACTAGCCTCCCCTACTCCCACTGATGCTCTAACACCGGCCAATTCGCCCGATTAAACCCTAATTACCCCGCAACATCCGAAATGGCCGTGAAAGGAGAGAGCTTACCGCCGGCGAAAGCCGCCTCCGCCGGCCCGGCCACCACCAAAAATGAAAACCCCACATCACCCCGCACCCGCTCATACCCTCCACCGCCGTCGCATTTCAGCCCACCGCCGCCGGTAGCCGCCGCCACCCTCCTCTGCTCCTCTGCGTGCGCACGGGCAGGAGGTTGAAGAAGGCGCAGTGTGCCCGACCGCCGCCTGAGCTGGCTGAGCCAAGCCCGTTCGCCCCGCACCTGATCCGTCCGACCACACCGCCCGCGCCCGAGCCGCTTCGTCTCGGTGGAGCCGAACCGAGCCGACCGCACCGCCCGCGCCCGTCCGCCCGAGCCGCTTGCATCCGACCGAACCAAGCCCACGCGGACGCACTGAGCCGCTTAGCCGCGTCAGGTTCGAACCCGATGAACAGTACCCGACCCGAACCCAAAAATACAAGTTTATACTCCCCGGATTCGTTTCGAGCCCGCCAACCCAAATATCAGGCCCATTTCTCCATATAGCCCTCCTATAAGCCCCAAATCCCTGTTTATTTGAATTTTATCGGATTTTATTTCTTTATCTATTTCTTTGTTCCTAGCTCAATCCTTCGGGCGTGGAACTAATTAATTAATTTTTGCGTTAGCTCACGACATTGAAGATCACCCGGAGCAAGATGGAGAAGGTCAAGCTCAAGTGCAATAAATCAAAGAATCCGAAGTCGCCGAAATCGTAGGCCCGCAAGGCAAGTCACATGTTTTTGATCATATTGAATCCCATGAAATTTACATTATTTATTTAATGTATTTTCATTATTAATAGTTGTGAAATAATAGTTGCTTAAAATAAATGTTTAGAATGACATGTTAATTAGATAAATCCTACCACCGATAAAAGCCATGTTTACTTTGATGGCCACATTCACCTTGAGAGCCTTAGTAAATATTAATGTACGGTATAAATATTCATAAATCATCTCATTCAACATTTTGTACTACTCAATGGCTTTGGCCGTGGGCCGGTAGATGGGAAAACCCGGGCTAGGGTAGGGTGGTATGGGACACCGTGCCCTAGACTGGTGATGCTGGTGTTCAGCTTAGAGTAAAAAGGGTGTGGAGGTCCGTGTAGCGGACTTCATCCACTGCTTTATTCTAGGGTGGAGGCTTGGTTGTGGATTGGTGGTAGTGCCGCAGGCACTGAATATGGGTTTGTGCATGGATGATGCCTCAGTGAAAAATATAAGGACTAGACACTTATGCTGAGTAAAGAACATAGTATCCGCCCAACCACAAGCGTTGATTTTGTCAAACCTGGTTTAGTAACTGCTCAAGTTCAATTGAACCTCTGCAACTGGCGGGGAGAGACCGAGGGTGAGTTCGTATGGGAGGTGGTTAACCATACAACAGTAGGACTGCTATGAGTCGGAGGAGATCCGTGGGGTCATCCGAGCTTATGGAGACCTAGGACCTACTGGGTGGAGGCTATATAAAGAATTGAGCAGTGAACAACCTTGTTTTCTTGAACCCGGACGTGGGGTTAAGAAATCTTGTGGGTAAAGCAGGGCAACTCTGTAGAGTGAAATAAATGGTATTCGAATACGTCGTGCTTCCGGTTAATGAAGCTGTGTTAATTGGGTGATTCCAACAACGAAGCATAAGTAGTGTTTCTGATGTTGTTAATCTGAGTAATGACGAAACTTTGTCTGATAACAGAACCCCCTGATCTTAAGGAGCAAGTGTTTTAAATTATATTTGTTTGCAAATAAAATTGCATCCACCTCTTAATAAAACACTATACTCCCTTCCCTTGAGAATCTTGGCATATAGTTATATATTATTTTCCACATGTGATTTGCTGAGTACGGGGTTAGAGTACTCAGACTTGCAAAATTTCCCCCCACAGATATCAGAAGAAAAGAAGATGTTGCAAGTGTTCGTGTTAGGGTTACGACTGCACTCAAGCGTTCCTGTGGAGTTTTCTTCGGCTCTTCTGTTTGTAAGTTCAGATTTGGGCTTGGACGCCCGTATTGTTGTTAAAATTTGGCCAATAGGTCTTATTTCAATTAAATTACCCTTTTAAATTGTTCGTGAGCAGGCATGATACTCATTCTGTCCGTAACTGAACTCCTATGCTGTTACGGAAGGTAACGACATTCCCGTCCCCCAAAAACGAGGGTGTTACAAGCACTGTTTGGCATATACGGCCACAATGCTAATCCTGTTCATACTATACAGTAAAGCCATAGCTAGAAACCTCTCCATGAGACTTGACAACAAGATTATATACAACACCCCAGTGGGGACTCTTCTCGGCGCAGTTCGTGCGCCGTCACGGGCTCCACCTGCTGGCCACGACCAGCACGTGGTCCGCTCGACATCGCCTTCTACAGCCAGAACCTGTTCTAGAAGGACATCTTCTCCAAGGTCGGATGGATCCCGCCGGCCAAGACCATGAACGCCGTCGAGGAGGTCTGCCGAATCGCGCGCGTGCAGGGGCTCATCGCGCTGTGCGGCACCATACCGGGCTACTGGTTCACTGTCGCCTTCATCGACATCACCGGCCGCTTCGCCATCCAGCTGATGGGCTTCTTCCTGATGACCGTGTTCGTCGACGCCCGGCCCGGCAACCACACCGGCTTCGTCGTCATGTACGGCTCCACATTTTTCTTCGCCAACTTCGGGCCCAACAGCATCACCTTCATCGTGCCGGCAGAGATCTTCCCGGCACGGCTGCGGTCGACGTGCCACGGCATCTCGGCAACCGCCGGCAAGGCCGGCGCCATCATCGGGGCTTTCGGGTTCCTGTACGCGGCGCAGACTCGGCGGCACAGAGGGACGCTCATGACGCTGCTCGTGCCGGAGTCCAAGGGCATGTCGCTGGAGGAGATATCCAAGGAGAACGTCGACGACGAGGCGGTGGCGGCGTAAGATTTCATTAAAGATGGTGCAAACTGAAGCTTGAGGTTAGTGTTTGTGATTGGTTTGATACTTGTCTTTGAGTGACAGGGGTAATGGTAGTGCCAATGTACATTTGGTGTGGTGATTTTGTCATTAATTTGTTCAAATTTCATGTATAATGTAATTTCTGAACGATCGTTTTCCTTTTGTTGCGATTTTTGCGTGCGTATATTTTTGTCGATGACTCGATGTAAATTGTATAACCAAGTTGTTTGTGTAAGGAATTTGCTGAAGTTATTGGTTTGTCCGGCTTCATGGCTTGCGTTCTGCAGTTCTTGGCTCCTTTGTCATTGAAACTGCAATTTGTTGTCTTCTTTGACTCTGCTGGTGTTGTAACAGCAAAATGGCCTGCCGGCAAAGATGGTGCTGCCGCCGGCCAGCAGGTAGGTATCCTATACTCCTGTCATGTATGCGAATTGTTAAAATTGGTGATTAGTATGTCATAAAAGGGGCGAATTACGATTTGTAAAAACTTAGTATGATGAATGACATTAGCCTTTTAAGCTCTTTAAAATTCTGGAAATCTGATTATAGGTGTGATTACTTATCTGAGCTGACAAGGAGAGACCATGGAACTTTGCTAGCCTTGGAAGTCACCACCAAGAATGATCTCCTCTGTTGGTACCTCGGTTTTTGGTACAGAGGATTGTAACTCTCCTTAGTCTTAGCCCCACTCATTTTGGTTTTAACTTCTCGTTTTCTAGTTTTTTATTTTCGCTTTTTTGGCTTTTTTAGATTTTTTTGTCATTTCTTTTTTTCTATATTTTCTTTGTATTATTTGTGATGGATTAATCTGTTTTTGCTATTTTTAAATTTAATTACTAAAAAAGCCACCAGCAGTTACAGTACAAAATAACCTAATTACAGTATAAAATAAGTCATAAGCTACAAAAAAAGCTCAAATGAGCAGGCCAAAAAAAATATAGTCACTCAAAAATGTCTAGAACAAGATCACTGGCTTTACCTTTGATGATAAAATGAAGAGGGGAATTCAACTTACTATTAAGAAAAATTCCAAGTCGCGCGATATAATCAGTAAAACCATTAACCACCTAAACGAATGCACTCATGCCAGTGTGCCATCCTGCAAGAATTATTATCCCCCAAATTAAAGGGCCAAATTATCACGGACTTGTCTATGTTGGGCATCAGACTGGGCCGCAGCAAGGGCCGTGGGCTTTCTGGCTTGGTCGTGGCCCATGGTGGTCAAGTGGCTGCAGAACGAAGAGATTAGACCAAGCCATTGCCTTCTTCCTCCGAACTCTTCTTCCTCCGAACTCTGTTTCATTATATCCCCTTCATTCTTGTTGCCTACCCCCGATTCCCTTCTACTCCCAGTCTAAACTCTGTCCAATTCCCTCTAATTCCTCCTCAATTACCAGTGTAATTTGTGTCTAGCAAGACTGGACCGTAACACAAATCCTTAAATAAAGTTTGCATGATTGAACACACATTTTTCCTTCCTGTTAACATGACATGGATATGTATCATATACGTATTACAAAACAAAACACGACCGTGGCTGACATTGAGAAAACTACACTACATCCATATGCACCATACACGTGTTCTCACGGTCTACGCCATCTGAGACTCCGACGGCTGCACCAGACGTAGTCGCCCTGTGGGACCAGCGACGCGGAGGCGTTGTCCTGGTATGCCGGGGCCGGGAACTCGGCGCGGAAGGCGGCGGAGACGATGAGGGTGACAATGCCGCCGGCGAGGATGCCGAAGCCCTGCATGGCAAACACAGCGGCGATGAACGCGCCGCGGGTCTTCTTGTTGGCGTACTCAGACATGATGGTCGCCGACAGCGGGTAGTCGCCGCCGATGCCGAAGCCCAGCCAGAACCGGAAGAAGCAGAGCGTGGCCATGACGCTGGTCGGGGTGTGGGCGAAGGAGAGACCCGACGCCAGGGAGCAGATGACCATGAGCAGCACCGTCATCCCGTGGACGCTCTTGCGGCCGAGCTTGTCGCCGAGCCAGCCGAAGAAGAGCTGGCCGGCAAGCGTGCCGCAGAACGCCACGCCGTTGACGGCTGCGGACACGTTGGGCGGCAGTGTGCCAGGGTCGGGCTTGGAGAGGTCGGTGTAGTAGATGCGGCCGAGCAGCTTGGTGACAAGGGAGATGCAGAACAGGTCGTAGGCGTCGGTGAAGAAGCCCATGCCGGCGACGACGATGGCTGTGAAGTGGTACCACTGTGTCTTGGCCGCGTCCAGCGCGCTCAGCACCTGCAGCTGCTGCTCGTGCCGCGCCATGACGCCGACGCCGACGCCGCCTCGTGCACACAGAAGAGAAGACCCTGACAATGTACACGCACTAGACGGTGCCGGCCGGAGTCCGGTTGGGTTGTGGTGTTGTGCAGAAACGGCGCCAGCTGCGGGTACAAGTAGGCGCCGGAAACCGAGTAGAGCTCAGAAAATCTGCATGGTTGCTAACAAGGACAGGTGGGACCGACAAGTGGACTCCGCAGGTCATTGGCCAGTGAAAGAGAAGCTGCGGGGGTTTGGCTCCGGCTACCCCCCACCTGTCCTTGTTAGCAACCATGCAGATTTTTGCTAAAACTTATCTGTCATAGCACGAAAATAATTATTTCTCATGAAGTCCTTGTTAGCAACCATGCAGATTTTCGTGCCTCTAACTCAACAGGCCCGGAATGTCGTGACACTTCCCAACTAAATGGACAGAACTGGAGATGTCCCTGAGCAATCTGAATGTGAATGGACAGAAACAGTACGAGAAGAACAGGGACAAAAGGCCTTCAGTTCATCACAATTAACAAGTCTGAAATCTGAATGGACAGAAACAATACGAGAAGAACTGTCAGTGAAAGAGAAGCTGCGGGCAGTTGGGGACCTGGGAGTGGGTAGGTGTAGTTCGCCTCGCCTCGAGCACCCCTCCGACTCCCCGCAACCATCCCATCCCACCCCACCGGTAGTCGGAGCCAAACCCCCGCAGCTTCTCTTTCACTGGCCAATGACTTGCGGAGTCCATTGTGGGTCCCACCTGTCCTTGTTAGCAACCATGCAGATTTTTGCTAAAACTTGTCGGTCGTAGCACGAAAATAATTATTTCTCATGAAGCCGGGGATCGGAGTGCGCAACGCGCTGTTCGTGCTCGCCGGGTGCAACCTGCTCGGGTTCATCTGCACATTCCTCGTGCCGGAGTCCAAGGGGAAGTCGCTCGAGGAGATGTCCGGCGAGGCCGAGGACGGCGCGGTGCAGCCGTCGGAGTCTCAGATGGCGTAGACCGTGAGAACTCGTGTATGGTGCATATGGATGTAGTGTAGTTTTCTCAATGTCAGCCACGGTCGTGTTTTGTATTGTAATACGTACATGATACATATCCATGTCATGTTAACAGGAAGGAAAAATGTGTGTTCAATCATGCAATCTTTATTAAGGATTTGTGTTACGTTCCAGTCTTGCTAGACACAAATTACACTGGTAATTGAGGAGGAATTAGAGGGAATTGGATAGAGTTTAGACTGGGAGTAGAAGGGAATCGGGGGTAGGCAACAAGAATGAAGAGGATATAATGAGACAGAGTTCGGAGGAAGAAGGCAATGGCTTGGTCTAATCTCTTCGTTCTGCAGCAGGGCGTGTACTTTTAATGGGCCGTCCACTTGACCACCATGGGCCACGACCAAGCCAGAAAGCCCACGGCCCTTGCGCGGCCCAGTCTGATGCCCAACATAGACGAGTCCGTGAAAATTGGGCCCTTTAATTTGGGGGATAATAATTCTTGCAGGATGGCACACTGGCATGAGTGCATTCGTTTAGGTGGTTAATGGTTTTACTGATTATATCGCGCGACTTGGAATTTTTCTTAATAGTAAGTTGAATTTCCCTCTTCATTTTATCATCAAAGGTAAAGCCAGTGATCTTGTTCTAGACATTTTTGAGTGACTATATTTTTTTTGGAGGGGAGCAGTTTACCAGTGTAGCCCTGCTCATTTGGGCTTTTTTTTGTAGCTTATGACTTATTTTATACTGTAATTAGGTTATTTTGTACTGTAACTGCTGGTGGCTTTTTTAGTAATTAAATTTAAAAATAGCAAAAACAGATTTACCCATCACAAATAATACAAAGGAAATATAGGAAAAAAGGAAAGACAAAAAAGCCAGAAAAAGCGAAAATAAAAAACGAGAAACGAGAAGTTAAAACCAAAATGAGTGGGGACTAAGGAGAGTTACAATCCTCTGTACCAAAAACCGAGGTACCAACAGAAGAGATCATTCTTGGTGGTGACTTCCAAGGCTAGCAAAGTTCCATGGTCTCTCCTTGTCAGCTCAGATAAGTAATTACACCTATAATCAGATTTCCAGAATTTTAAAGAGCTTAAAAGGCTAATGTCATTCATCATTCTAAGTTTTTACAAATCGTAATTCGCCCCTTTTATGACATACTAATCACCAATTTTAACAATTCGCATACATGACAGGAGTATAGGATACCTACCTGCCGGCCGGCGACAACACTACGTTTGTCGGTATGTCTTGATTATATATTCAGGATTTATTATGTTTATTTTACATACGATGGAGTTTTTATCCCAGTGTTTCATAGGGATTTCTCTAATGACAATCATTTCTATATCTTTTTTAAATTTTATATCTCTATACCAATTTGGTGCGAATGATTGTAGGCCTATACATTCTACACAAGAATTTGATATATAATATTCTTCTATGCTTTCACTAAGCTCATCTATTTTTGTTTTAGGGTGTGTATTGTCTTCTTGTGCATCAAGGTTTGAAATTTCAAGAGGTGTTCCACCACGCTTTTGTACTTCTGAGATATAAGGGACAATATCTTGATATGGAATAAATGTAATACCTTGTTCATGTATGATTGTAGTCGTTGCTGATTGTTGTAAAAATCTTAAATCAATTATCATTTCATCATATTATATATTTAGTGCCATTTATGTATATTTCAACATTATATGCTAGTTGATTATGGATCTTTTTTATTCCTGACATATCTGTGGATATTTCTGCCTTATTATCTTCTATTGTGTGAACTATTTCAGGACATCTTATGAAATATTTATCAGGGATAATATTCTTGGTACATCCTGTATCTACTAATGCTAATATTTTATAGGAGATATTTGGTTTTAATTTTATCTTTACTGGGATTCTTATCTCTTGTATTTCTTTGAAAGGTAACTTAACTATGTATTTACTTCCAAAGTTTGTTATAGCATCCTTTAATTGAATTATTTTATTTCCCTTGGCTTCTTTCGCTATTACATTTACTGTTTGTTCTTTAAATTCAATAATTTCTGTGATTTTATTTTCTTGTGTGCTTTGAGTGCTCAATTGATGTCTTAATTCTTCTATTTCTACTTCTAACTTATTTAATCTATTTTATAATAATCTTACTCTTCTAGATAATATCCTCTCTTCTGGCTCTAATTCTATTTCCTTTCACCACCTTTGCCCTTTAGATTTTAAACATTCAGAACAAACTTGTTTTAGGCATAGACTACAAGTAGCTCTATTTTCTTGACTAGGATAATATATGCAGAATGCACATCTTATATTATAATCCCCTTTTCCTCTGATCCAGTCATGTTCACAGTTAACTTGATCCATCATTTCGATTTTTAATCTAGCCAATTCATCTATTAGGTGTAACTCATCATTACTAGATTCATCTTCATTGTTTTCAATTTCTTCTGTTTCTATTATTGAGTATATTGACTCATCATCTTTAATTTCATCATCACCTACCAATATATTTTCATTTACACTATATACTATTAAAACTCTTTCTTGTTCTTCATATTTACTAGAATATATTTTCTGATCTTTATTAGGGCAAGTTTTACTTAAGTGATCTGGTGAATTACATATAAAACATCTGCATGTTTTATCATAATTCTTTCTAGGATTATAACGTCTTACGTTTCTTTTGTGTAAATATGGAACTTTGTTGTCTGATTTTTTCAGGAGGTATCTTCTTTTTGTTTTTATACATATTATATCCTTTATTTTGAGGCTTATGATATCTTCTACTTTTGGGCTTATCTTCTCCATATTGCAAAAGTTATAGTTTGCATATTTCATATATGTTTGAGCTTGTATGTTTGTGCATATTTTTCTTAATTGCTTACACACAAATGTTATTGCTTGAGATATTTAATAATTGCACCTTCAGTCTCCTTTTTGTATTCATCAAATATCATGCTTCCTAAAGGATCAGGTAATTTATTAAAATATATTTCTACTATACCTTTGTTATAACCTTGTTTAGCTGTGGTGGCATTATATAAATAATGCTATGAAAATTCCTTTATTCCCTTCCAACTAGTTAGAGTTAATTTCTCGATTTCTCTTAACCTTTCATTTTGTAATGAAGTGTATCCTAATTCTAGACCTTCTGCAATAATAATATTTGATATTATATTTGTAAAGTTATTTGGATTGCTTCCTGCTCTTTTTAATTCTTCATAATGATTATGATTCTTTTCTACCCATTGTTCCCATAAAACTTTAGCAGATTCTCCTAGGAATGTTTCTAAGTAAGTTATTATATCTTCAACTTTATTTCCTATATTATGTTTATCCTGTATATATTTTTGCACTATTAGACCTTTCCATATATTTATTATATTTGGCCAGTCTATATGGTCATGCGTAGCTAAATTTAATATAGCACCATCACTTCTATTATTTTGAAATTTGACAATTCTTTCAAATTCTCTTCTCTTAGATCTCATATACCTATATTGTCCAGAAATATAATTATATGGATATTCCTCTCTTTTTGGAGGCCATGTTCTTGCTATTCTAGATGGTCTTTCCATTTCTCCTTCATTTTTTACTGAACTTTCACCATACCTTCTTTTCTTTCCTCCTCCTATGTCTACCTCCATTACTTCTATTGCATTGTCTAAGTTGTATAGACCTATCTCATCTAGAGAGTCTATAAAACCATTATATTGGTCCGCATTGTCTATAGCTTCTTCTTCATTGCATAATAACTCTTGTTCTTCTTCATAACTTTCTAATAATAATCTTTCATTTTTCTTCCCACTGTGCTTCTTCAGTTGTTATTTGTTTTTCTTTGGTATCTTTGGTTTCTATTCTTTCTTTATTCTCATGTTGTTTTATTTTATCTTCTTGTACTTTTGGATTATTTATAGCTAGATCTTTATCCTTTTTAACTTTTTTTAGTCTAAATAATTCTCTGTGAAAGTAAGTTTCTTTGTCACTTAATATAGGCCATTCACTTTTCATTGTATTATTATATTCTTCAGATATGCTCTTTAGCTTGGCTTCACAATATTTTATTTTACTATCTAAATCTAATTTTTCCATAAATTCAGAGACGCTATGTCTTCTATTATCTTCAATATCCTGTTCTGATATATCTGAATTTAAATCATATAAAGCCCTTGACTTATAATTTATAAATCTAATGCTAGTCTTACCTTTATTATTTTCATAACTTTTGTAGTCTTCAGGTTGCTTTACAACTTTGTCTTCTATTAAATTGCTTATATTCCATTTTTCTCCTGCCCTTCCTTCAGCACCGATCTTTAAAGGACTCATAAATTTTATTCCTTTTGATTGCACACTTTCTATTACATCATTTACATTTACTTTGTATTTAGTTCTACTTTTGTTAGTTAACCTTCCTATAAATTCTGTGCTTACTAATAAATTTGTTCCTTTAAATTCTTCATAACCTTTAGTTTGAAAACCAAAACTCATTTTTTCTATAAACACTTTTATAGGCATAATTAGGTCTGGAGCAATGTATGTTATCATGTTATTTTCGTTCATATCTCCTTCTAGGAAACCTAATGCTGCTTTATTTACCGTATCCCATCTTTTATCTAATAAGGTTATTAAGACCTTTGTTCCTAATTTCTTTCTAGTCATACCTTTGACTCCTATAATATACATTCCTTGATGAATATATTTGTAACCTGAATATTTTAACCCATTTTCAAATTGTTTGCTTACAATTTTTAATTCTACAGGTTGCGTTAATACACTTAATTCTATTTCTCTAGATATTCTATATAATCCGGTCCTACTTTCAAACATGCCCATATGATATATCTGTTGAGGTTTTAATTTTCTTAATGTATCTTTTTTATACCTTTCTAAGTCTCTTTCCAAATCTATGACTTCTTCTAAATTATGGATATCTTCACTCTTGCCTTTTAGTTTATCCATTAGAGTTAAGGGTCTATTGTCTGTATTGACTAGCTGGAGTCCCTTATCTCTTCTAGTGAAGCTTTTAGATATGTCCTTTTTCTGAATTGATAGATATAGTGGATGATGAAACTATGCCTGATGAAGCTAGTACTATTTCTTTGCTTCTTTCTTCTGTGTCAATTTTATTCAGAATATGAACTAACAATTGAAGGATGGTATTATTTTGTCTTATTATGACTTTAGAATCTTCCTTAGATGATTCATAGTTTGAAAAACCAACAGGATGCTCAAGATATTTTTCTGTTTCTTTTAAGGCTTTATTGTATTCTGTCATATATCTACGAAAGAACCAGAAGTTTGACTTCTTCTACCAATTTCTTAATATTAACAACTTCTTGATCTAAATATTACCAATGGTGGTAACCTTGCTCTGATACCAATACAAAATCAAGACAAGATTCTATTTTTACTATTCAAATATTCTGGTCACTATTCAAATTCTGGTCACTATTCAAATTACTAAGAATTTTAATAGTAATTTTCCACTTCGTGAACATTGCTTTTCCACTATTTTCCAAGCCATTGCCTTCTTCCTCCGAGCTCTGTCTCCTCATTGTATCCCCTTCATTCTTGTTGCCTACCCCCGATTCCCTTCTACTCCCAGTCTAAACTCTGTCCAATTCCCTCTAATTCCTCATCAATTACCAGTGTAATTTGTGTCTAGCAAGACTGGAC
Organism: Dendrocalamus latiflorus; assembly: GCA_017311315.1. Classification (NCBI taxonomy): domain Eukaryota; kingdom Viridiplantae; phylum Streptophyta; class Magnoliopsida; order Poales; family Poaceae; genus Dendrocalamus; species Dendrocalamus latiflorus. The sequence goes on along the minus strand of CM029678.1, from coordinate 7,509,516 downwards.
CGTAACACAAATCCTTAAATAAAGTTTGCATGATTGAACACACATTTTTCCTTCCTGTTAACATAACAGGGATATGTATCATGTACGTATTACAAAACAAAACACGATCGTGGCTGACATTGAGAAAACTACACTACATCCATATGCACCATACACGTTTTCTCACGGTCTACACCATCTGATACTCCGATGGCTGCACGGCGCCGTCCTCGGCCTCGCCGGACATCTCCTCGAGCGACTTCCCCTTGGACTCCGGCACGAGGAATGTGCAGATGAACCCGAGCAGGTTGCACCCGGCGAGCACGAACAGCGCGTTGCGCACTCCGAAACCTGGCTTGTACCCGGCGTCCGGCTTGTGCGGGTCCTGCGCCGCGTACAGGAACCCTAACGAGCCGACGATGGCTCCGGCCTTCCCCGCGGCGGCCGAGATGCCGTGGCACGTTGACCGCAGCCGTGCCGGGAAAATCTCGGCCGGCACGATGAAGGTGGTGCTGTTGGGCCCGAAGTTGGCGAAGAAGAAGGTGAAGGCATACATGACCACGAAGCCGATGTGGTTGCCGGGCGTCGTCCAGTGGTGGTAGGGAACGGCGAGGCCAAGCATGAAGACGGTCATCATGAAGAATCCCAGCAGCTGGATGGCGAAGCGGCCGACGATGTCGATGAGGAAGACGGTGAACCAGTAGCCTGGCACGGTGCCGCAGAGCGCGATGAGCGTCTGAGCGCGCGAGAGGCGGAAGACCTCCTCGAGCGCGCTCATGGTGCGCGCCTTGGGGATCCAGTTGATGCTGGTGAAGATGTCCTTCTGGAAAAGGTTCTGGCTGTAGAAGGCGATGTCGAGGAGGAACCACGTGGTGGCCGTGCCGACGAGGTGGAGGCCGTGGCGGCGCGCGAACTGCCGGGAGAAGAGGCCAAAGCTGTTGCCCCGGGTGACCATCTCCTCCAGCTTCTCCGGCTCCTCCTCGATCTCCACCTGCAGCACCTTGGACATGTCGGACGCCGCCTGCTTGGCGTTCTTGGCGACGAGGGCGGTGTAGCGCGCCGTCTCCGGCATCTTCATCCGCCAGTAGTAGGTCAGCAGAGCCGGCGCCGCGCCGAGCATGAGGATGATGCGCCAGACGTAGTCGGCCTGTGGGACCAGCGACGTGGAGGCGTTGTCCTGGTACGCCGGGGCCGGGAACCGGGCGCGGAAGGCGGCGGAGACGACGAGGGTGACAATGCCGCCGGCGAGGATGCCGAAGCCCTGCATGGCGAACACAGCGGCGATGAACGCGCCGCGGGTCTTCTTGTTGGCGTACTCAGACATGATGGTCGCCGACAGTGGGTAGTCGCCGCCGATGCCGAAGCCCAGCCAGAACCGGAAGAAACAGAGCGTGGCCATGACGCTGTTCGGGGTGTGGGCGAAGGAGAGCCCCGACGCCAGGGAGCAGATGACCATGAGCAGCAGCGTCATCCCGTAGACGCTCTTGCGGCCGAGCTTGTCGCCGAGCCAGCCGAAGAAGAGCTGGCCGGCGAGCGTGCCGCAGAACGCCACGCCGTTGACGGCCGCGGACACGTTGGGCGGCAGTGTGCCTGGGTCGGGCTTGGAGAGGTCGGTGTAGTAGATGCGGCCGAGCAGCTTGGTGACGAGGGAGATGCAGAACAGGTCGTAGGCGTCGGTGAAGAAGCCCATGCCGGCGACGACGATGGCCGTGAAGTGGTACCACTGCGTCTTGGCGGCGTCCAGCGCGCTCAGCACCTGCAGCTGCTGCTCGTGCCGCGCCATGACGCCGACGCCGACGCCGCCTCGCGCGCACAGAAGAGAAGACCCTGGCAATGTACACGCACTAGACGGTGCCGGCCGGAGTCCGGTTGGGTTGTGGTGTTGTGCAGAAATGGCGCGACAGCTGCGGGTACAAGTAGGCGCCGGAAACCGAGTAGAGCTCAGGAATCGTTGGCGAATATTACTATGCTCTCTTGCGTCTCGCGACTTGGAGTCACCTGTCACGACATTCACGGTCTTTATATAACGCGTCGATCCATTGAAAACCATACACTCCCTAGGCTAATGGCAGGATTTTCGTCGAAACCACATAAAAAAAACCATACATATAGTGAGAATCAACGTTTTCTTTCCTCCAAAATTTTACAAGTTCTGTTTCTCAGATTTCCCATATCTTTGGCTCCGTTCCAAACGGTTTTTGATTTCTGACTTTAGAAGACAGAAACTATTTAGAACACTTAATCTTTTTAATACAGCCTTTTTTTCTTTTCCCTCTTTTTTCCTCTCTTTTTCTTTTTTTTTTCCTCTTTTCCTTTGTATTACCTATGGAACGTTGTTTTTATTTTTTATTTTTTATTTATTGTTTTTTATAATTCGATGGTAGCCTGGAATCTTTGATCTCGCCTAAAGTTGTCTCGAAACAGCATATCCTGTAGGAGGTAAAGCAACGTTGAGCATTACATGGGACAAAATTCGGGCACAAATCCAATCAACCCCTTATTCGCCCGTGTTGCGCGGGAATCTCGCGCTTGTAGTGCAACATCTATGAACATGCAGAGTAGCTTCCTCTCGATTCTACACATGGCGGCAGGCCAGAGTCTAGACAACAAGCACAGAACATTCTATAAGAAAACAACAACTATAAATTAGTGTCAATCCAATGAGAATGGAACGGATGCTTGGAATGTTCTCAGGTATATCCCGTTAAACCGTTTACGAAGACCGACTCCATTCAGACAAACTATGTGTCAATTGTGGCTAGCTGCTTGATGAATTGACGGAGACGACCGGAATGCGATCGTATGATATGAGTCTAGCTATCGTTAGATGTGGTTTTATTATTGATGGGAATTAATTGGTTAGTTAATTGACGGTCTAATTGCTAATTGGTACCCAAGTAATTACATATAGTGGGTGTTGTGACAGCATTTGTCGGCTGTTATGCTGTAATATCCTCCCTTATGTACACTAGCTCCAGATCGGATCAGAGTTTATAAGATATAAATCTTAAAGAGCGAACTAAAATAACGACGACGAAATAATCATAACGAGATAGAAAGATTTTTTGAAGGTAACTACAAATTCCTTAAGTACAACCTCAAAGAATACTCAGATCTTTACTCTGTACAAAAATCGAGTGCAAAAGAATAATATAGCCTCTAATCCTCTCGTGTACCTCTTAGAACACTCTCTCGCAACCCTCTCGAACCTTTTAGAACACTCGGATCTTTACTCCATATAAGAATCGAGTGCTAAAGAATAATATAGCCTCTAATCCTCTCGTGCACCTCTTGCTTTGGATCAGTTGATTTGTGGCCTAGGATCTATATTATCACACCTTATGGTTTTATATTTTCCCCCCTAATCCTACTCCAAAGTGAAGTACGAATACTAATTAGATTAGGATTCATCTAGGAGTCCTTGTAGCACACCTCTCGAAGCCCTAATAAGTTAGGATATGAGTCATCTTACTCAACTATCTCCACCTTGATTCTTATCTGCTAAAGTCATCGTGCTCTTCCAAAAACTTGCTCAAATCAGCTCCACTTTTTTATTTTTTGCTCCCATCTTTGGGAGTGCCCCCACCACAGAGGGCTCATGCACATCACCACAATATGCATGTCGGTATCCAGGCTAGCCTGCTTGAACACCTGAGGGCTTCTTTGTTGTGTAGTTTGATTAATCATGCCTCATGTTCCTACAGCCTTTCATTCTAAAGGTTTGTACCGCCTCCGAACTCCAACTGCTTGTTGGTACCTCATGGTTGGTCCCACCATGTTTTTCTTCTTCCAACGGCTCACATTTTCGCCTTTGTGATTACTAGAGTTTACAATCATATTTACAGTTTCGCATATAACTACAGACGATATATTGGTATATACTGTTTGACGAGGATATAATAATCCTCAATTTATTACGTCGTTATATTATTTGAATATACCCTTATCGATAAGAGAAAGGTTTCACAGGGTGGTCGTAAGCTTTTCTACGACCACATAGTCATGAGTTATTCTATGACTACTACTCAGTCATAAGCTTTTCTACGACCTTACAATCGTAAGTTCTTCTACGACTACCTCATTGTCGTAAGTTTTTCTACGACCACATGGTCGTAAGTTGTCCTACTACCAGCTCGTGGTCGTGGACCTTCTTGCGACTGATCTATCTTCGACTGGCTTGTCTACGATAACCTGCTTCATCATGGATCGATTTGACAAGGCAGTTGAAATGTGCGCTTATTCTTAATAACCACACATGATCTCTCTCTAACAACAACCGTCGCACGACAAACATGCTATCACGTCTCTCTGACAATAACTCCCGTTGGACGGTTATCACCCGAAGCGTTGAAGCGTCTTTTGGCACGAGCCAACGACCACCGTTTCACCAACTATATAAAGGTTGACATTGGAGAGGGAGAGGAGACGGGACAACAGACGTAGCACAAGACTTTTCACATTACTTTCTTCCCTGATTATAATCAATTCTCTGAGCAATAGCCACACAGGACGTAGGGTTGCTATTCTTCCAAGAGAAGGCCCTAACCTATATAAAAATTCTCGTGTCTCTACTCTGCATGATCATAGTCTGAGTCTTCAAGAGCTTCCCCAAATCCAAATAAATCGTACGTAAGATCGGTATTAAAACACCGATAGTTGGCACCATCCAAAGGGAAATTTCTTCCAAGACTTCGTAATTTCCTTATTGGCAGGTTATTTTCCTTCTGATGTCCTCATAGTAGGAGAGTGGAACGAGGAGAACTGGTTCGACCTGGCCGACTACGCGGATCTTGACATAGATGCCTACTATGACTATGACCAGACGATGCTTGCTTCTGACAGTGAGGTTGTCTCTGGAGATCCATCACAAGACCTCGGAGACCACACCGAGGAAAAGGCTGAGAAGAGATCCATGTCCCCCATAGCAGTACGCCCAATGTAGGAATCAGTTCCCCAAAGGGCAAGGGTCAATTCAACCACGAACAGAACTCATAACACGATAATGGGTCTGCCCCCCAAGTCCTTGGTCGTATCCTTAGACCCTGAGTACATCCGCATAGGGTGTGCTCGTTTCTTCAGGGGGCTAATACGACGCGTGATGAAATCCTTCACCACATGCCACCTGGTAAGCCCCTTATCCTTTAAATCATTTATTGCTTAAATGTAGGAGGCTATCTGAGTGAGGTCCTTGGGAACCAAATCCCAGGAAGAATTCTTCTCTGTAGCCTTCCCCACAAAAGAAAGGTTGTCTTCACTAATTATTTCCCAATAAAACCACTTCTTCAAACAGCTATGATGATCGAGTGAACATCTAGATGTATTCCTTTGTCTTACCATCATGGAGCTTTAGACCACAACTCACGGCAATCCCATCCTATCTATTCATTTCATAGTACTATAGAAAGAGTTTCATATTTAAAGGAATCCCTAGATAAACTTCACATAAGTACACGAACACACTTAACATTGTGATGGTATTTGGAATATGGTTCACTAATTCCACCCTAAAGTATTCGAGTACCAGTGTGAGGAAGGGATGAGCAGGTAGTTAGAGGCCACACTCACAGTAAGCTTGAAATACTGGAATCTGTTGATTTCCCCCAGACGGCCAATGCTGTCCAACAGTTTCAATCCACTTCACAAATTTTCTTGAAGGGATCTTCTTAGTAGTGACCAAGGCCTTCATCTTCCCAACATCCATCTCCGACACCAACCAATTAGAAGAGGTTCTGACCATTTTCTCTAAGTAATTGGTTTGGATTTGGAAGAAATTAGAGGAAGGAGATGGCGTGGTTGGCGGCGGAAAACTCGAAGAGCGATAGAAAGGAAGGGGAAAGTAAGAACCCCAAATGTTACTCTGTGGTGAGTTTTTATACCGCCCATTTGGGTTAAAGATCTTGGAAACTTAACGGTTACCATTTTCATTGAGAACTATTCCAACGGACAAATCAGTTAGAATTGATTTGAATTCTTAAATTTGTTTGTTCGAGTCCAACGTGTCTTTACAACTCAAGCGAAATTATCTTCTTGACCAAGTGTACTTCTGGTCTAATGAATTCGAAAAGGCTTCGCTTTCCATCTTCACTAATCTGCAACATCTTTTTCTCAAATAAATTATTTTTACTTGAAGTTGGAGGGCTAGATGACGAGGATATAATAGTCTTTATTTTATTATTTATCTATAAATAGCATTATTACATCATAATACTTCTTAAGTATAACCCTTATATCCGTAAGGGAGAAATCTGATCATGTGATCGTAAGCTTTTCTACGACTACTCCATGGTCGTGAACCCTTCCACAACCACTCCATAGTCGTAAGTTTTTCTATGAACATAACATAGTTGTAAGTTGTTCTTGGTCGTGAACTCTTCTACAATTAGCCTAACTTCAACAGTTGTCGAATTCGACAACCTGCTACACTCCGGGTCTGTCTGACAAGTTAGTTAGTATATGCAGTAGCTCTCTACAATAACCGCTAGTAACTTCTCTCCGCCTTTAGGAATAATCGTCTGGCGACGAAGAGGTACCACGTCTCTAATAATAACTTCCGTCAGATGGTTTATTGTCCGATACATTGGGACGCCTTTTGGTATGAGCAACCGCCACCTCTTCGTACGCTATATAAAGATTGATGTCATGGCAAGGAGGGAAAGGGGGGACAAATGCGATAGATCATTAAGCAATAGTCTTTCTCTCAATTGTAATCAATAAACTCAATACAGTCACACAGGAGTAGGGTTATTATTCTTTCTAGAGAAATCCTGAACCTGTATAAAATCTCTGTGTTTTTCTCTATGTAGTTAGGTATTTGAGAGATCCCTGAATCCAAATAATCATATATAAGATCGGTATTAGAACACCGACACCAACAATCAAGTACAAACACATGAACAAGAAGAAAACCGCAAGTTATTGTCCTCGAAGCATTCTCTCAACTTTATTCATTAATGGGATGTGATGTACAAAATCAGCCCACCTACCTCTTTTATATAGGGAAAGAAAAAGGGTCATAAACAAATAAGAAATCATATGTGACTAAACTATTTCTGTTATAACTCAGGCCTTATAAGCCTCACAGCTTAGTTTAGGTGAAGTGTCCACGTAATCGAACTTTCGGGAACACACTAATATACAACAGTGCTAAATGTTGCAGCATTTTTTTTCTCTCGGATTCAATCACGGATGTAAGGAGTTGAGGGCTGTTTAGAACCAGGAATTTCACACGATACTAAATAGATCCTACAAATTTCCTTTATAAATCTTCCATTCCAATAAATAATGTTAGGCTCAGTACTGAGAAAGTTTAGACAACTAAAAAATAAGAAATTTTCATATGACTGGAAATTAGAAACACCGATAAACAAATTGCTCGCTCAAATGGTATATAACTCTGGATTGTCCTGGCAAGAGGTTTTAGTTCTCGTAGAAACTATGCAGCCAGTGGTGGAGGGAGGGGAGCCATGCATGGGCCCTACGCTACACGCACTCCATATTTCTACACCAGATCTTACCATAAAATTAGTACACGCACATGCGTGGTATAGAAAAATCTTGGCTCCACCGCTAAATGCAATTGTATTGTGCCGACCATAGGTATGACCTATAAAGAGTACGTGGTTCCAGACCTAGGTGACATGTGGGATGAGCCAGTTGTAGTAGTGTGCCGTACTACGTGCTTACATCATGCTCCGTGGAAGGTAGAAACCTCTCTACTCGTGAAATTGTTTTGATCGATATATTTACAAGTATTGTGGTACTCATATCAACCGTAGCATAGTCTTGCAGTGTGGCACCCTGTTAATTTTCACCGACCATTGGATTATTTGTTTAGGTTTTTCACTTTATTTGTCTGAAATTTTAAATCATGATACGTGGGTTGTGAATCTTAAGATAACTATGCTAGCGAATTATTTCCACCTTAAAAAAAGCACAGTAGTACTCATGGCATTGACCATCCACCATTCAATGGTAGGTTGACCAACCAGTATGTGTTATTAAAAACTGGACTGAATTGATGGTCTTACGGAAAAAAAACCAAAACTGAGGCCAATTCGATCTGGTTTTGTTATTGAACCGCTAAGCAGTTGAATCGCCGGTTTATCAAGAAACCGTTTAAAAACCAACAGTTCAACCGGTTTGCTGAGGTGGAAAGAATAAATGCTAGCTTGTGGGATAAAAGATGGAGATGATAGAGTTCCAATGTAGGACCTAAGGTACAGGAAGCATGGGATATGTGTTTAACATAGAAATTATATTATTTAAGTGCTATATTTGAACCGATGGTTCACTAGTGAACCAGCGGTTGAACAAAAAACCGTGAACGAAGACCTTAACTGGTTCATTGACAAATCTGGTTCCAATAACTTTGGTTCGTGTGTACATAATATGGCACGTGCTAAAAGCATCAGCACTTCTCATTTCGTTTTCTGAGGAGGCCCATCTAGCTAGCTAGCTGATAAGGCCCAACAAGGCCCAGGCAGCGCCAGCGTCAGCAGCGGTTGCTTATGTGGCCACTGACTGTCCCCGCGGTTGAAGCACGAAAAGTCAAACGCCCATAAGGATGTGGTTCTGTTGACCTGGTTCCTTGACCGGTATGGACAAGCGCGGATTTCAAAGCGTCCGACCTGCAGCCAAACTGCATGTTGGAGAAAGTGCTGAGACCACACAAAATAGGGTTCCATTTCAAAAGGTTTTTGAGTTCTGACTTTTAATTTATAGAAATTAAAATTTGTTTGAAATATTTTGTATTATCTATAAGATATAACTGTGTTTTTTATTTTTTAATTTTTAATTAAATGTCTTAGAAAAAACTGACAGGTGATACATTTCTACCAAAAGTCATCAGAAAGATCCGGCTTTGTTTTGATTTGAGTTTCATATGCACGGTAAGAGCGCGGGAGTGCATGCCCAACGTGTAACTCAAGGTTTGATTCGTCCCTATAATAACACAGGGGTGGAAGATTATCAGGATGAGCTCCTGCTAGTTGGCGTGCCGGATTGCGCGCACATCTAACCAAGGTCCGATCACTAGGATAGGCCGATACACTCTTTTTAGAAATTGTGTGCTTTTTTTTCGTGCATGTATTCCTTGTTAGGAGTAGTGTGTATATGTGTGTGTATATAGAGAGAGAGAGATCCACAACATAACACATATTGTTTCCTGATAAAAAAATAAATGCTTGAGGAGAACCAAGCCTTACTTAGGTGGCTAGTGGAAGTGGTTGTACTCCTAGCCCACCAGAGTTTAAACTCTATGTTTGGCTCTGCGTGTCTTATTTAGGAGAATTTTTTTTTTAGCCGGAGGATATGTGCCTGTCGCAAGCGAGACACCGGTGGTGACTTCGTCATTTCTTTGTCAAGCTCCATTTGTCCAATCTTCTGTAGGCGTTGTGCGTGTGTATGAGCGTCTATATATTGGGTGTGTTCACCAAAAAAAATACTTGAATATGGTTTAATCTTTTATCACTACTATATTTACAAGTGTCCTGATCGGTCGGTGGGATTCCTATATATCAAAACTAGTTTCATATATTACTCTCAAAATGTCACTGTATTATAATAAAATTAGTGGTGAAAGTTGTATGTTGGAAACTATAAAAGTCAACCGTGACAAATTTTCTTATCTAAAAAAGTGGCATTTTAGATTGGAGCTGAGGTGCTGTTGTAATATCATATATATGCTTTCGACATTGTGTCCATACATGGGTCAACTGTAAAGATGGCACATGTTCTACCTAGGTACATGTATAGGTCTAGTTAGCTAACTAGATCGAGAAAGCTCGCATGTTTGGCAGTAGAGATGGTTTTATGAGAAGAGCTAGAATTAATAGTTTGGTGCATGATGATCAATAATATTGTTCGCACTTTGTTGGTTAAAAATGATGTGATATGGGTCAGTCAAGATGGCATTACTTGTATGGAATATGGATAGATGATAGAAATAGATGTTGGATGTATGAAGTGAGATGAAAAGATTAATACTTCGTTTTAAAAAGATTAATATTTAATGGAAGCTTTAGATATGTTGAATTTTCCTTAACACAAAGAACACAAAGATTCAATATATGAGGTGATCGATCAGTTGGAGAAGAATATCTTTTTGAAGCTTCTGAGATCTAACTTAATCTAATCCACCGTGATACTTTTGTATCGTCACTTGCTTAACTAATCATGTGATTAGATTCGATTAGCTTAATTTCCTTTACACCCAATTGTCACTATTTTTACTCTTGTTAGTCTCACTTTCTCTTTGCATCAACTAGCATATGCTTCCCATTCATGCATGTCAACAACCAAGCAACACACGTCAGAATACTAGGGTGGAGCGGATACATGCAACCAAACACCGCCAAAATGTATAAATTAAGAAACACTAAAGCTCTACTAGCTTTAACGTGCGATGAGTGAACAATAGGAATTTGAAGAAGCAAAAGAATATTACGATTTATGCATGCTGGATGGTACTAAAATTCCAAGATAACATTACCCGAAATGTTGGTTCTACCATTGCCACATTGATAACATTACATGTGATCCGCAGATCCATTCGACGTAGACACAATGGCCATCTGTATAACCCTACTCGGATATTTGTTCCCTTGTGGTGTACCTGCAGATGCTGCAACCCAACACATCTGTATCTATATATATATACTGCTGTGACCTTGCGATCTTGTACTGTACGTTCATCACGCACGTGTATGTACTGTGCGCCTCCAACTTGGCTTTTGTTTCTAGATAGGGCACCAAACAAAAGCACCTTATTGTTGTATGGTATGATCATCAGGTGGTGCACCTGTATATGTATACATTTATATATGCAAATTCATGAACAGTGTTATGTGGTGTACTGTTCTTATAATGGTTGTGTATATGTTTGTTTTAAGATATCTTAGATATGCATGTGCATGGTTCATGTACGTATACGTATGTAATTGTGTAGGTCATTTCTTCTCTGCATGCATACGTGCATGCAAGAACAATCGAGGCATGCGCGCATGCCTCTCATTTACCACCGTTCTTGTCGTCGGCGAGGAGCTCCTCGAGGAGCTTGTCGTCGAGGTACTCGAGCTCGATCTTCTCGGTGTCCCCGCGGCCCCTGCCCCGGCCGGCCGAGCCTCCCGGGGCTGACGACGACGAGCCGGAGCCCCTGCCGGCCTCGACAGGGAAGTTGAGCACGGCGGTGGCGCCCCGCTGGGCGAATGCCGCGCGGTCGTACGCCCGTGCTGCCTCCTCGGCCGTGTCGAACGTGCCGAGCCAGACGCGCGCGCCGCCGCGCTCCGGGTCGCGGATCTCGGCGGCGAACTTGCCCCACGGCCGCTTCCTCACGCCGCGGTACTTGGTGCCCGCCTCCTCCTTGCCGTGCTCCATCCCCCGACGAGAGAGAGGTCGCAAGTAGCAGAACTAGAGAGAGACAGAGAGGTTATACGTGTAGCAGCGAGTAGATATAGCTCTTTGCTTTGCATGTGGCTAGCCTACACAACGCGCGGCTATTTATAGAGAGGCCAGTGCCGCAGTAGCATACTGTCATATACGTACGTACGGTCAGTATACAGCATGTACTTTGACTGGTTAGTATACCTCACAAATCTATACGTACGTATCGATCGATCGAGGCGCTGTGTTCAGACGGTAAAAAGGAAGTAGGGTAGAAATTAAAAGTCGGCTGCGCGTTACGCTACAAATGCATGCTGCTGTTGCTGTGAAACCTAGGCGATAGACCGTTGAAACCACATCACCAGATTGCGTCAAACCTATTATGTATAAATGGTGTTTCCTCCGAATTGGTATTTTTTGAACCGCCAAGCACATACTACACACACACTGACACACAGCTTGGCCCAAGAAAGATCTAATAGCATGCATGTTTTTCAGAAGAAAAAAGGTGCACTATACATAGAAGCTCTCTAGTATAGACTACGTACAATCTTTTTCTTCTGACAAATTATCCATGGTTACTAGCTTGGGGGGGGGGGGGGGGGGGGCACTCAACCGCAGTTACAAAAATATCCCATATTACTCCCTCTAGTCCAAAAAAATGTTACTTTGTATGTGCCAAGTAAATTTATTTTGAACTTTGATCCTTGATATTTTTGTAAGTACCGAAATTGGACACGAGAAAATAACACAGGCTTTTTCATCATCAATTTCATAATTTTGGTATTAGTATGTAATAACAAAAACTATCTGTGAAAGCTGCACATTAGAGATGACACCAATTAAGAAAATGGCATTCTTGTAGGACGAGAAAAGTATTCATGATTAAGTACATATACTTAACCATCTATGTTTGAAGTATGTAACTGTATATCTGAGTTCGCGGTCATCCAACTTATTTTCGACGTCAGCAAATGTTGGTGATCCTTTTTCATTTGCGAAGGGTGTAGTTGGCTATTTATATCATCCTTAAGGCTCAACAGATCTGAAAAATCCACAACAAAAACATTTATATATAGTTAGTGGCACTTGACTGTAGCCATTAGCCACAAGATAGGGGTAGCAGTTGGACTAGCCACCGGTTGGTACCGGTGATGTTTGTGGAAATTGCTTATTCTTTTAGAAATGCAATGTCCACATATGGAGAATGTATGCACATACATATATAGCTTACTTTCTACTTCAATAACATATTATTTTAATCATAAATTATAAACCAGCTTATTTAAGTTCAGCCGAACGGTATCTAAGTGCACTTAACATACTACCTCGTCCTCGCAAGGATGCCACTCCTTTTGGCTTTTATTCTTTGCGGGAGCCTTCCAGATCCAGTGTAGCCATGGATCGATGGATGGGTGCTCGTTTTTTTGACGATAGTTTTTTTTCTTAGGACCACGTTAGATTCTTCACTCACTCGATAAAGCTTAGCTAGCCGCCGCGGCGGCCAGTTGACGGTGCGGCGTGTGCGTCTCTACTCCTAAAAGCGAAGGTTGCGAGCGAGCGTGGAAGTCCACGTCGGGCTCGTGGGGTTGCAAGACTAAACGGAGAAAGTTGAAGCTTTGATTGCCACAACGACGTTGAAAACTTAGCTACGACCGTAGATTTTGACCCTGTGCGGGCGCAATGTCAAAATGTCCCGTTCGCCGCAGTGCGTCCATAGCAAGTGGCGGAGCTAAAAAAAAACTTATAATGGGTGTGCATATTTTACACACACAATAGTTGCGTAACATCATAACCACAATATATAAATTTGAAATTTGCCAAAAATACAATACAAATAGTTCAAATAAGACCTCGTATGAATGGAACATTACAAAAATATGTAATAAAAAATTAGAATACTACTTTACGTGTTTTCATCCCTTGAAATCGTGTGATTATTTCTTATTCACTAACCTTCAAGGAAATATCACGCTCAATAAAATTTGACAAGGCTAAGTACTTTCTCCTTATCAAAGGCTTCAAATGAGTCGAGAGGATTCAAGGCAAACATGCAAACAAGTACCTCTATATTAACTTTGTCAAACCAACTACTAAGTTCTGAAAGAACACAATCACTGATGCCCAGATATACTTCTCTTGTAAATTCAGAATGAAATACTTACATTGTTGCAATGCTGCTCCCCTTGGCCGCTGGCCACTGCTCGTCGGCAGGCTATAGGACTGCTCCAATGTTCCTTGCCTCCCTAGCCAATTTGGTTGTTTGAATAATTGAATTATTCAACTTGTTGATTCTCCGTTGCTCTACATTCACATTTAACAAATTACAAAATTGTTTTCAACTTTCCTAATCTACAATCATAACATTCCATTTTCACAAAACCCAAATCATAAATCAAAGATTCAAAATCAAATGCTTACTCTGCAATGCTGCTCGGCTGCTCCCCTTGGCCCATTGGTCGCTGCTCGCTGCTCGTCTGCAAGCCTGCTTGACTACTCAGGTGCTCCCTAGGCCCCTAGCCCTCGGCAGCTCAGCCGCTGCAGCTTGCTCCGATTCTCCCCTTGGATGGTCGTTGCTCCTGCTCTCCAGCCCCACACACCGAGCCACTGGCCCACTGGCTACAAAGCTGCCGCCCGCAGAGCAAAGCAACTGCTTCGTGCCTTTGTGGAGGACAGGACACAGGAGGAGAGAAGAGAGATTAGGAATTTAGTGTTGTCTCATGTCTGGATGAGTAGATGACTGGATAGTGTGTGTCTGGTTCATCATTTGGGCACTTGGGCCACCTAGGCTGGCCGGTTTTGTGAATTGTGAGGCTGAGATTCTGAATGGCTAGTGGGCACAGGCACGCGGCACCACAACTTGAGGCTTGAGTAGTTGAGCGGTTGAGTGAGCTGGCTTGGGCTATGCTTGAGTGGGCTGGTCTAGTTGTAATATGCATAGCTGCAGTGCTGATCTTGTATATTTGAAATTTTTGGGTGTGCCTAGGTATGCCAGGGACCCGGTCAACCCTGCCCCTTCCCATAGCCACATGCTACATAATAGGTGAGTTATTTTTTCCTACAGCTGATGATTTTTAGCCTTAACATGAACGTTTGTATAAATATATTGAATATTAATAAGTCAATAAGCCGTTTTGAAAAATATATCTCGATAAGCAGTTTCAAAAAAGAGTCAGAGAAGCCATCTCATTTATTTATTCTTCATAAGCTGAAAAAAAGACACCAATATTGCACACAAAGGACACAACTGATTCGCTTCCAACAATTTTGCTGAAATTTTAGTGGCGTGTGAGATCGCTTTCGGGTGTGAAACAAGGTCGGCGAGCTCGTCCCTTGTGGCAAACGAGACAAGCGAATCCTTTTGTTTGGTCACTGCAAGACAAGCACGTCCTGCCAAGCTTTGTTACCGGGTTCAGACTGACTCGCGGTGGTGAATTATTGGCTCACCGGACGAAGGAGATGGGCGGTAATTTTCTGGGGCGGGCCAAAAAAAGCGGGTCCGGCCGACAAAGCTTCTTTAGTGTTCAGATTGACTTCGCCGGGCGGCGGGTGAAACATGCCTAAGCTGGTAAGTCGTTAGTTCCTTCTTCCTAACTTGTCCACTCGTTGATGTCACACCCATCTTATAAATAATATAAAAAATAGATGTCTAAATTCCTTAGATTAGGCTAGTAAGAGAAATATGATGATCTTTATTACTATAAACTGATTACAAAAGGAACTTAACTAGCCCAAATATATATTCTTTCTATTGCTCGAAAGATTCTAATCTCCTTGACTTGTTTTCTAGACTCAGCATTGTGGATTGTGTATTGATTGTTCTGTCTCTTCCTTGTCTTCTCTCGTCAACCCTTAAATACCGTTGAATGTTCTCTCGTCAACCCTTAAATACCGTTGAATGGACGCTAGTTATCCATCTGAAGAAATGTCTCATTGAATCAACACATCCGATCGGAGAGGTGGTTGTTATTATAGAGAGGGATCTGGTAATAATTGATCATCGGTTATTATCAGTGGGAGATATGGCAGTTGTTGTCAAAAAGTCGTGATGTTTGGGACATATAAAGCACGTGTATAATCTAGATTTTTCTGATTGAATGTCGATTCGGAAACAACTCTTTCAAGAGTAAAGATGCAATTTTTATTTACTTAATATTGAGAAAACTAACTTGAAAAAATGAAAGCTTTTGTGTCCATTAGACTTCAAATTGAATAACTACTATTTTGCAGTTAAAAATCCTTATAAAAACCCTAGCGTGGTACTTGTTGGCTTCATGGTTTCTTAAAAAACCTTTAATCTTTAAGTTCTTCTGCCCCTTCGCATTTGTGCATATTCAACTATAGCCTCGAATCCTTCCAACCACCTCTTCGATTTTCAACCACTATAGACAAAATGTCGGACCTGATTACCTATTGGGCAGTGTTTAAGCCTGGATCAAAGAAGTTGAAGGCCATAAAAGAGGAGGAGTTACTCCCCGACAAGGTTTTGGTTCCGTGGAAGTTAGCAATCAGAGAGAATTTCTCGAGTGGAAGCAACGGCGAAATCCCAATCTTTTAGGCATGAGTAGAGTGCAGATTCAGGCTGTTGACGCATTCGTTCTTGTCGGATGTCCTAGAATTTTACAGGATAGAATTGGTTAATTTGGCCCCGAATTCAATTGTCTGCTTGAGCATCTTCATCTATTTTTGTGAAGCATATTTGGGGATTCCAATGATTTGGAGCTCCTCAGATACTTCTACAAGTCATGAAGATTGTTGTCAAAATTCCGACTTTTATTCAAAACAAGGAAAGTTACACCAAATTGGGTAAAAGATGGAAACCTTGATCTGCTCTTACTTGTGAATCCTTAGTGATCTAGATGATCTTAAATGGGTTCTTACATGTTGTAGTAAGCTAGATCATAGCACAAACTCAAGCCAAATAACTCTTCAGACCAACACCCCAAAATAACCTCTCTTGAGGAAAACCGGGCAAACACAAGAACTTTCCCTGGAATATGCCTATATGGATGGGATCTAATCTTCAAAAGATATCTCCACCTCTTACACGTCCTTGGAACTAAGAAAGATCAAGAAGGGATGAAATATAAGCAAGAAAGCCAGACAAATCAAAAGCACAAGGAGGGATCCAAAACACAACTCACTTGAATAAAATTTGGATGTTCATTTCACTTGGAGAAAAACGTTTTACAGCCAATCCCTTATAGCAGACAGAGTTTTAACCCTAAAGGACAAACAAGGCTCCAACATAAGAAAACTCTAATATCTCCTCTCAACCCTTATATCTCTCAACACATACAAGGGAATATATAATGGAAGCTCTTCACCTCACATCAAACCCTAACCTACACACACTTAGTAGATACAATCGCTTACAAATAGGGAACCCGGTAACCCACACATAAACATATTTTACACTTATATATACTTGAACGTTTTTCAAAGTACGACTTCTACATAGCTCTAATAGCTAAGACGTGACCTAAACCATTTAGGACATCACCACGGTTTTATAAACTGCCACTCCAACCGGTATTGGATAATTTTCTTAATTGCCACCCATCAGACTTCACTGTACTTCTCCTCGAAGCAACCACGTGATGCTCAATGACTTGTCGCCAAGATCATACACATCCTTTAGAGGACCATCACCACTTGAAACGTCTCAAGTCCTATGATACACCACACCATAACACAATCCATGATGCCCAATTATTTACCGCCAATATCGTACGTCTACTCTGAGGATCGTCAACATTTGAAACACACAAGTCAAATTGGCACACCACATGTAGAAATTTGCCTACTCATGATTCTTGTCTTTCTCCCGTACTTCTTTGCTTGAAATGATGCTCCACCCAGACTTACGCAGTATGCCATAGCCTCAGGACACCTTCTCTAGTCTCAGTTTTGCCGTTAACGGCGACAAACACCAAGCGCCCTACACATAAAAATAAGCAACCGATACAAGCACAAATGACATGCGCTTGACTCTCATTATCAAACTAATACATGCATAGACTCACTATATGACTCCCAAAACCAACTCAAATCAACCATCTCAGCACATGCTGGTATGACCACCAACCAATAGTGGGTTATACCGCTAGCAACCGACTTCAACCTCTCTCGGTAACAAGGGACCAGTCTGACCATAGCGCATATGCCGGTCAAACCGCCCAACTCACTTCGATCATACCGTCGCTACACGGTCGATCGTATCACTCCTGGCAACTCAACACTCGCCTCTCTGGAAAATAGTTACCGCCAACTAAGGGCAGGTACTACCACACCTCTTATCGGACTGCTGCCTCAACTGGTTGGACCATCTTCTCAATCAGTCTGACTGCCTACCAGGCTAATCAGACCGTAATCACCCTAACAGCAAAAACCAGATAATAAAAGGCACAAAATCAAACTCAATCTTCGATATTAAAGCACAAACAAAATTAAATATCCATCATGAACATAAGGTAACCTCTACGAGGCCTCACACTAACCTGCCTCCTACTCCGGTACTCCCATGTACAACCTTCATTGACCATGGCAAGCGACTAACATACATCAAAAGTCAAAGGTGACACATGCATTCGAGGTAAAGACAACAAAATGACCGAAGATGCCATTGACACACAAATGTGCAAATATACGAAGCAATCTAGAACCTCAAAGCATAGCCGCACATGTACCATCAGCATCTTAGCAGGGAAAGAAAATTCAGGGACAGCAAAAACCAGATAATAAAAGGCACAAAATCAAACTCAATCTTCGATATTAAAGCACAAACAAAATTAAATATCCATCATGAACATAAGGTAACCTCTACGAGGCCTCACACTAACCTGCCTCCTACTCCGGTACTCCCATGTACAACCTTCATTGACCATGGCAAGCGACTAACATACATCAAAAGTCAAAGGTGACACATGCATTCGAGGTAAAGACAACAAAATGACCGAAGATGCCATTGACACACAAATGTGCAAATATACGAAGCAATCTAGAACCTCAAAGCATAGCCGCACATGTACCATCAGCATCTTAGCAGGGAAAGAAAATTCAGGGACCAAAGTAAAAGGTCCCGGCAGGGCTGGAACCCGCGACCTTCGGCTCATAAGAGCAACGCTCTAACCTAGCTGCTGGACCGTGTGTTGTATTATTTAGGACTTATTTCAATTTGAGTTTTTAACTTTTAATTTATTTTTCACTACTCCTAATTTTCATCTTTTCCTAGTTTTTTTAGCTTTTTTGCCAATTCCGTATTCGTTTACACTGTCTGTGATAGGCTAACATGTTTTTTATTTTTAATTTTTTTTAATTTAGTTACGCTAAATAGACCACCATTACCTAAAATATAATTTCAACCAACTACAGTGCAATTTTAACCATAAGTCAACTTATTTCAGTCTAAACGAACGGCACCTTATTCTACCCTTTATGTTTTATAGCCAAGTGTCACTATCCAACGATCAGCCTTCCAGGGATTTCCATCAACTTGCAAAGATCTCTGATATCGGCAGCCTCAGACCGAACTATCAAGCACGAAACAGGCGATGAATTTGAATTACACCCACCGGTATGAACAAAGAGCAGTTTACTTGATACGGTACTCGTAAATGTCAAGGTCAACGACATGGAGGACTACAAGTGGCAGCTTATTTATGTACATAAACAGACGCCTAATGTTCTCCCTAGTCAAGGTATCCATATCCACAACATCACGATCATCAGTGTACACCCACAAGCTGCTCAGCTTCACCTTCTGGAGGCAGGCGCGGCAGAAGGGGCACGACTTTGATTTAGCATTCCTGCGATGAGAGCGAACTTTGTTATGGCCCACCATTAGACTGACGTGCTTATAGACAGATTCATCAAACGAGGTAAGCGCACGGCAAGTTGGAAAGAAACGAAGGATATGATTAGGCAGGAATAGTACGGACAGGGTTGCTAGATATGCTTGACGACAAGCACAATAATGATCCCCTCAAAATTAAAGATCGACATAACGAAAGTGAAGGCAATTCGGAGATAATCAAGACACTGGGCTTTAAAGCATAATTTATCGACAGAGGACAACAAAATATGCGGCAACCTTGTGAGTGTGACTATGTCTCAAGGGAATCAATTCTTAGACCACTGTGTTGGCACAATCTATATATATACAGGTTTGCTTTTCTGATGAGCTTCATGCAGCCAAATAACTGAGTGTCGAACTATAAAAGTTCATTGTGGCACGGAGTTACCAACTCGGGAACAGGCTGTTAGTTCAATACAGTGGCGGAGGGAGGGGGTGCTGGTAGGGGCATCCCTCATGATTCCAAAATTTGCATTTTAGCTCTCTAGATTTTTTTTAAAAAATGACTGATTGTTGAACTATAAAAATTCATTGTGGCACCGAGTTACTAACTCGGGAACAGGCTAATACGGTGGCGGCGGGGGGGGGGGGATTTTGCATTTTAGCTATCTAGATTTTTTTTTTAAAAAAATGATAGTGTTTGATCCCTCTTATCAATTACTGTTGCTTTGTATGTCTTATTTGGTCCCGTTATATTTAACTCTTGGCTCCACCACTGGTTCAATAGAAAGCTAGCTGCCTGCACTTATGATAACTAGGTCGTTGTGGCTGCAGGTTTGCTTGGGTGGACGGCTTGCATTGGGATGTTCTAATTGTGTGAAGAGATCTAGCGCGACCCAAAGATAGCTTTGTAGCGCTCAGATGCGCAGGAAGCTTCCTATCGAATTTGGGTCCTTCCTATCGGTGCTACTTTAGCACGGCCGTTTGAGACTGCTAGGTGTTTTTCCTTTGGTTTTTTCAGAGAACTTTCTCTCTGTTCTTGTACCCTGAACTTGTTCTCCCCTTCTTAATACATTTGGCCCGGGATTCTTCCTGCCGGCCCGTCGAAAAAAAAAAGAATTTGGGTCCTTCAGAAATCAGAACAGCCTTGCGTTCACAACAACCGAATAACCAGGTCTACCAATCCAAACAACATTCAGCTGGCTGTAATTTTGTTTCCATAGCACATGAACTTCTTGACTAAATATGTAAACTAACATGACAAATGATGTGCAAATGCTCTAAATGATGACTCTTTTGTAGTGTTGGATATAGACGATAAAATACGGGAAGGGAAAAGAGGAAAGAGAAGATACCAATCCTCGAAGCACCTCAAGCACAGCGAGTGCGCGCAGTCGGGCAGCACAATCTTGGAGTTCACCTCGAGGCAAATCCCGCACTCGAGCTCCCTCTCCAAATCCACCTGGGAGAACTTCTCATCCCTCCTCCTGAATTTCTCCACGCACAGCCTCCTCTGCTTCTTGTCGTCCAATTCAGTAATCCCGCTCGGCAGCTGAAGCAACGACGGGAATATAACACCTGCCGCAACGCCGACAGCATCAAAACCAAACCCCAACGGCGTCAACAAACAGTTGCAGTAGTCCATGGTTCACTTGGATTGAGAGATTATTACTACCGTAGAACTCCTTGATGCTGGCCTCCCTCTCCCAATCCGGCAGGGCCGTCGTCCCATCCGCGTACACCTGCATTACCAGAAATCGACGATCGATCGGTATAGAACCAGCCAGCCAGTGCAATCGAACAACGCGTGCGAATTCACGGCAGGGCCGCGACAAGGATAGAGAATTGCTAGCAAAAGACCTTGTAAATCATGATCTTGAGGAGGCCGAGCGCGCCGGCGAGCTTGCAGTCCGTCCACTGGACAAGGAAATGCGCGACGGCGCTGTACGCCATCCGCATCTGGATCACCGACCCGTCGTAGTCCCGCACGAACTCCGACGCCCTGCGCACGAGGGGGCAGCAAGAACCCCGAACTCAGCAACCAATTGGGAAAGTCTCGCTTCGCAACACAAAAAAAAAGCACCATTGGCGCGAAACGAATCGTCGGCGTTCCTCGGGACTCACAGCGCATTGGCGTGCTGGATGTCGGCCTCGAGGGCCTTGACGGAGTCCTGGAACCTCCGCATCGGCGGCGCGTCCCGGCGACGACCCCTCCACGGGCGCGAGCACCGAATCGCACGCGAGAACCCTACCTAAACCTCCTCCCCCTCCCCCCCTCCGCTCTCCTCGGGTCGCCGGCTTGGACTGGAACTGGATTCGACTGGATTGGATTGGATTGGATTGCCTTCTCTTGCGCTCCGGATTTGGATTCCTCCGGATTTTTCCTGCGCAGGACCGGACGCATAAAAATATCGGTGGAGCGACGTCCGCCCGCCGTCGGGTCGGGCCCCGCGCCCCGGCCCGCGTCACGCCCCAACTGCTAGCCCCACCTACTGACGGCTAGGGCCCGCGGCGGTCCAGGCCGGCGTGGTCGTCTCAGGGCTCGGGTATTTCTCGGCGGGTCGCGGATTTGCGGGGCCCACTTGACGGGGCGGTGCGCTCGCGTGGGGCGGACGCGTGCGCGGGGGGGAAAAGGAAATCAGGGGGCTTCCTCGCCGTGGTTTGGTGGGGATGGACGGGTGGGGCCCCCGAAGCCTTATCGGCAGAGCCAAACGCGACTGACAGCTGGTTCGGTCAGGTACTGGACAGGTGTCATCTTTGGATGCTTGGCAAATGGAGACTGGGGGAGCAGTGACATGGCTCTTGCTTGCACCAGGGGCCAGAATAAGTCGCTGGTTAATTTGTGCGGTACGGTTTTTCAAACAACCGGTCTGAATTTGGGTGGAGAACCGGACAGGTGGTGGGAGGCTGAATCGGAATTTTGGACGCTTTTGGCACTGTAGTACCCGGAAATTCCAAAAATAGCACCGGTGAAAACGAAATTCCAATTCTAGCCCCCCGCCGACCGCACCACTGAACCAGAAAGCGACACGCGTGTGTGGTGCGGCCGGGGAGCGCACCACACCTGAGTGGTGCGGTCCCCGACCGCACCACACCCCTGCCACGCGTGTGGTGCGGCGCCAGAGCGCACCACTCATGTGGTGCGGAAAATTAGGATTTTAATTGAAGTGTATATGCAATTGTAAAGTTATTTTTTTAAATAAAAATTTATGTGTATATAAAAAATGATGTGTGAAAAAAATATGAATTTGAAGTGGAGTCCACTTTAGTGCTTGTGTAATTAGTTGTGCAATTTTGAAAATTAAAAATATTGGTTGGTAGAGTACGAACGAAATTTATGTGAAGTAACGATTAGTGTTTTTGTGATTTTCATATATTGCTAACCGTGAAAAATGTGTTCAACTGACAATAACAAATTTCAACCGTTCTACGATCAATCACATCACTTACCACTTTATATATCGACCGTTCTACGATCAATCGTTCCTACAAAAAATTTACCTAAACATAAACTTCTATTATGCAAAAAAAATTTATGCATCTACAACTTACATTGAACATAAACTTCTATTACAACTTCTATTACATTGCACATAAACATACAAAAATCACGCGGATTGCAAACCCTAAAAACATACCAAAACCAAAAAGTCACTTACCACTTTATATATCGATAATTCTACGCACAATCGTTCTTAAAAAAAATTACCAATAGTTTTTATGCATCTACAACATATAATCAACATAAACTTATTTTACAATTTTATCAGATTTTTTTCTGATTCACAACTACAAAATTAACAAAACTTATAATCATTACAGTTCCTGCACTCATTCCCACGTGTTCAATATCACTTTCCTTCATTTCCTCCAATTGTTCATATCACATTTGTGCTCAAAAATTTTTTCTTTAAATTGCTTCCAATAAAACAACATACCATGATCGAAATTTGTTATTGTCAGTTGAACACATTTTTCACGGTTAGCAATATATGAAAATCACAAAAACACTAATCGTTACTTCACATAAATTTCGTTCGTACTCTACCAACCAATATTTTTAATTTTCAAAATTGCACAACTAATTACACAAGCACTAAAGTGGACTCCACTTCAAATTCATATTTTTTTCACACATCATTTTTTATATACACATAAATTTTTATTTAAAAAAATAACTTTACAATTGCATATACACTTCAATTAAAATCCTAATTTTCCGCACCACACATGAGTGGTGCACTCTGGCGCCGCACCACACGCGTGGCAGGGGTGTGGTGCGGTCGGGGACCGCACCACTCAGGTGTGGTGCGCTCCCCGGCCGCACCACACACGCGTGTCGCTTTCTGGTTCAGTGGTGCGGTCGGCGGGGGGCTAGAATTGGAATTTCGTTTCTACCGGTGCTATTTTTGGAATTTTTCGGGTACTACAGTACCAAAAGCGTCCAAAATTCGCTGAATCGTAGTGACACATGGGCTAAAACCGCCGGTCCAAAGTGCGTATAGTGGTGGTTATTGGACCTGATTTTTTATTTGCGGTTTTTGAATTTTGGCTTGCTTCAGCAATTATTATTTATAAGCCTAATGAGTTGTAACTAAAAAGCATAAATAAACATGTCAATTAATTACTTGTACTTCCATATCTCGATCAATTTTTAAACGTGAACTACTAAACGGAGCTTTCTTCTTGGATATATCCATTAACAGCTGCAATACTCCCTTCAACCATTGTATTCCGCTTACTATGGTTTTTGTGCTCTTTGTCGTGGCTTGCCATACTAGTTGGTGCTAGTGCATCCGTAATGGTAAGGGTGGAAAATAGATATGAATTATATGTTTATCTGTTTATCGTATTGATATGATATAAATATAGTATAAATTTTTCCATGTAATTAACAATTTATCTCCTATTTGTATTAGTATTCGAATTCATATAAAAAATATAGATACGAATGTGGTATGGACTTTTACCATCTGAAATATTATTTTATCCAGACTATTCGTATTCGGCGAAGTAATATACATATTTTATTACAATACGACTAATTAGTTGGATAATTATTTAAATTCAATGTGAATTCGTGTTTCTTTAGGTAGAGTAAATGAATTATAATTATTAAGTGCGACTGTATGAGAATAAAATGCTATTAATATCTCATACTATATAAGTTATGATGATATTCGGATCCGATCGAATTAAGTAGATATTTGATTCAAATTCATATTTCTTACAATATTAGATTTATATTTGTATTTTAAAATATTCAAATTTATATTCGTATTTATTTACAAAATACGAATGCAATCCTTGTGTGTGTATATGATAAGGACTGTAATTCGTATGCAATCCGGTTTCACGCATTCGTCGTGGTCTGTGTGAGCCATCATGTCAGTGTTGCTGTGGTGAGTACTTTAGCGTGGATGGCTGTACTTCAAGTCCTCATATGAGTCAGTTCTTCAGGTTTGTGCAGTGCCTTGTAGGATTCCCCGTGGCCTTTGGTCGTTACTTGTTAGTAGGGCAAGGCGTTAGGCCCCCCTTGGTTTCCTGGCGGGATGAAGTCAGGCCGCACTTCTTGTTGCCCCAGAACCAGAAGCCGTCTGCCTTGCTGGTGCTTGTCTCCCGATGTTCGTCTCTTCCCTGGTCTTAGGACTGTTGTTGATATCTGTGGTATTTCCCTTTGGGGCTGTTGTTTATATTCTCTTTGGGGCTGTTGTTTATATTCTTCTTTTCTTGAAATAAATGGCGAAACGAATGACCGAATTTCTGTTAAAAATGTGGGCAATATTTTAATTCCAAATTTTACTAGGAGGCAAATACAATAAACCAGTGATGCAAAACTTACTACTAACAGCAGGTTACTCATCATACTTCAGAATATACGCAAAAAATATAGTAACAAAGTCGAACGAACACGCGAACGACTTACTTTTTCGCCTGATGAAGAACAGGAAGCAACGCAAGCTTGACGCAGTGCAGAACGTAGATGACGCAGTGCAGTGAGCGATCGCGTAGATATGCACTGCCCAGAAACCTTATTGCCGCCCTGTGCAGGTACCCTCTACGGCAATGGTTCAGAGATAGCCGCTCTCCCTCCTTCCAGGTGCACACTGGGAAGAAAGGTCGACAAGGTTCAGAGGAAGAATGGAGGCGCAAAATTCTCTCTTTTTTCCTAGATGTATTTAGGCCCTTTTAAAGGCGCTGCAATTATTCACTAGTAACTGCTACGTTTTATACAGAATTATGCACTGGTAACTGCCTCATCAAATCACAAATTAAGCAGTGTAAATTCACTTGTAACTGCCTCATTCAAATGATTGAATCTCATTCAAACAGAGAGAGTGGTGCAGGGTTCAGCAAAAATAAAGATAGACTTGGTCTGCCAAGTGGTGAGCCAAGTCACAAGATTTTCACGTAAAAATACGCGAATACGCGCGCGCGTGTATGACTAGTCAGAACCCTACTCATACCATCTCTATCCATATTCAAGGAGTGGTAATGACTCCATCTTATAAATCGGTCTTCCTCACATTGCCTTAGCAATATGATACTAAACTATCATGCTTTGGAATTAAAGAAATGGACCATACTCAAATGGGCCAATTTCTAACAACTTCTTCCTTTGGTTAGAAAATATCATTTTTTTTAATATGGTTGCATGCAGAACTACTCCCTTGAATCAAGCCAACGTGCATGTTGTTTGTTGCATGGTGCATTTTTGTATGAGAGTATTAGGCTATTAGCATTTCGATATCCATTCGTTCAGAGTATATGCCTAAACTTTATTAAAAAAAAAAGAGGTATAATACTATCAGAGGAAGTAGTATATGCTT
Source organism: Dendrocalamus latiflorus (assembly GCA_017311315.1). NCBI lineage: Eukaryota > Viridiplantae > Streptophyta > Magnoliopsida > Poales > Poaceae > Dendrocalamus > Dendrocalamus latiflorus. The sequence goes on along the minus strand of CM029678.1, from coordinate 7,483,533 downwards.
AAACTCCATTCCAAAAAAGGAAGTATGACACTAAATGAGGAAGTAGTATATGTATGCCTTGGGGACATAGTATATCCGTGAAAGTAGACAAGTAGTATGATACTACGTGATACTTTACTACTAGGGAAACTAGTAGTATAGATATAGGGTGTGCGTATAGGGATACGGATAGGCTATACTAGCGTAGTGTAAAATTTTCTACTGTGTAAACCAGGAAGTCATACGAGTAAGAGACCATAAATCGTTACCACTAGACGCGCAGTGCAGCGAAACTAGAGTTGAAGCAGTGAATTCAACGAAGAGTGCGTCAATGATGTAGTAGAAATAGTCGATCGTCCTCTGGCAAACCATCTCCTCCTCGCGACCGTCCCGATTAGCGCCGCAGTGGCAACAGCACCTCTACCGAGGTCCACACATCTAGGGATGGAACATCGTTTATCGGTGTGCTAGCACCAACGCTCATGGCATGGGTTATAAGAGATGGCGGCTCAGGTTTCGATGAGTGTGTTTCGGGGTCCCTCCCTTAGCCCCGTACCTCTCTTTATATAGGCTCTAATCAGATCCTTATCCGATATGATTAGAGATCGTATCCCACTTAGAGACTATCAGCTGGACCCTTATCATTTTAGCCTATTAAATATGTGACCATGAAGATTTATGTATATTTAGTCATGGGCCGAAAACTTCTTTCTAGTCCATAAGTCAGTAGCGGTTCCAAGCAGAACATAACGACTCACAAACATACATAAAGATCATATCAGACGAACCTATGTAGTGCTTATGTACCAATCCCTTTGCCTCATGATACCAGATTGAACTCAAGACAAGAAACGTGTCATCCTTTGATAGATTGATTCTCCACTCAAACCTATAATGGATTATTTAATTTTGATTGACACTGCAACCATATTCGGCATAGTCATACACTTTTTAATCCAACCACATTAAAGGGCCCAGAGATACCTCTCCTATTATACAAAAGGGGCAAATTCCACCATAATCGCTAATATTCCTCCGCGTGTTTCATAGTAAACCTGAAAAGTACCTTTATAACCATCCAGGCACGGAGTAGTATTTGGTAATCCCTAAGTAAACTATTACATATGTAGAAAATAATAATGATCTCAGGTCTAAGTATCCTACATACACTATGTATGAGACCGACTGATTACACTTAAAAATATAATAATTCCTCAGTGTCTTATGGTGCTTCAATCCAACACAATGTTCTCTAATATATGTCAACATTATTGATTTGATATCATATATGCATAATCCGTGAAACATGATAATCAATCAATACATGTATTGATTTGTAAATTATAATTGTCCTACAAAATAATATAAGATCAGGGATAATTTAGAATAACATCAAAATATAATAAAGAGTTCCACAAACAAGTCACATACTTGTTGACGAATACGAAACATATAACATATTATTCAAAAGATCATAAACACAGAAGCGGTATAATTATCTATTTATCTCTATGATTGCCTTTAGAACATATCACTAATAATGTGGAGATGCCAAGCATTAGGGGAAAACACTCGAAAAATATATAAAACCCGTAAGGCCATAAACAATGAGAGGAGCTTATTGTTAGTAAAATGACATACACCATTTTTTATTGAAACTATATATACTCTCAGGAATTCGAGATGCATACAAGGGTGCTTTTCTATAAACTCCAGTTAACCTAACCAGAAACTAAAAAAAGTGCGCTTGTGAAATCGTGAGGGGTTTTACTTGAAGTATACTTTTATAAGAAAAGAGTATAATCATTTCATCACACTACTTACTAACAAGGAAAGATACACAGTAATTTATTCTTCCTACATATCTTCCATCCGGTAGTTTGTCGTCATAAGAGCAACTCCAAGAGATTAGCCAAAAAAAATATCTAAATTTAGTGATTTAGCTATTCTCTAAAATGAATCTCACCAAAAAAAAAAACAAGACTACTCCAACAGGCTATCTAAACTAGAGGGCGCGCGGTGGGTCGCGTACGCGCGGGAATGGGGCGCAGCATGCGGGAAGGAAACGCCGACCGCGCCAAGAGGCTGGATGGTGAGCGAGGTAGGCTATCCAAAAATAGAGAGCGAAGGAGGAGGGATGGAGAGCTACTAAATTTGGAGAGTCATTTACAGAGTCTATTGGAGACGTTTTTTCTCCAATAATAGCCAAATTTACCTTTAGAAAATGATTTAGCTCTTCTCTTGGAATTGCTCTAAGGTTCGGCTGTTGAGCTGCTGTTTCCATTTGACCTCAATTTTGGTAGCATATCCACGTGATCAACCATGCGATCTTCCAAAAGTCGAAAAATCACACTGACTTTTGCTTGGTCTGCAATAGAAGAATATATGCATCAATGATTAAGGGGGTGTTTGGGACTGCTCCACAAACTCCACCGTGGAGCAGCTTCACAAAAAACTGGAGTTTGTGAAGTACCTCTTTAGGTGCTCTCACAACTCCACCTTTTTTCCTCGAACAGGGTGCATGGAGCTGAAACCGTTTGGCTAAAAAACGTGGAGCGGAGCTGAAAAATGTGGAGCGGAGCAGTCCCAAACACCCCCTAAGTATGCTACAGTCCAGACAAACATAAACATTTTCCAATCATACTACTTCTGGATCCTTTCGAAAGCTAGAGAACTGGAATCAATTTCGTGAAAAATGTTGGGTGTTTCGTCGGTATACCTTTTTCTCTTACAGTCTTACATTACGCTTATTCCAAATGACAAATACCTCTGTTTGGATCCCTGAAATGAAATGCGCTTTTGGAAATGGAGTCCCAATTCAAATCCAAGTAGAATTGGATTTGGGCTACAATTCAAAATTTTCTTGTTTGGTTGTCAAGGAATTTGTAACATGCGAATGTAAGCCTCAGCCAATTCTAATTCATGTTTGGTCGGCAAAGAAATTTCACACGTGGAATCGCATCAAGTTATGGGGAAATTTAACTTTTTGCCACCCTTAACATTGCCACATATCCAAATGCCATCCTCTTCAATGCAATTAATATTTTGCCACTCTCGAGCCTACGTGGCGCCCACGCGAGCGCGAAAGCCGCCACGCTGGCCCGAGCTGGCGCTGCGCCCGCGCCTCCGGCGGCGCGCCGCCGCCCGCGCCTCCCCGCTCGCCGGCGCCCGCGCCTCCGCCTCCGCCTCCGGCCCCGCGCCGCCGCCCGTGGGGCATCTCCAGGGCACCCCGAGCACATCCCCCACCTCGCCGGACCCCGCCGCCCTCCCCAGCGAGCCGCCGCCGTCTTCATCCTCGCCGCCAAGCTCCCTCTCGCCGCCGGCCCGCCCTGCTCCATCTCGGCCTCGACCGACGCCCCAGGTGAGCTCCGGGATGCCCGTAGATGCTTCACCGTCGAGGAATCGGGCTCCCACCGCCCGAGCCGCCGGTGTTCTCACTCCCCGCGGGGACGGAGGCGGAGGCGGAGGCGTCGGCGAGCGGGGAGTCGCGGGCGGCGGCGCGGGGCCGGAGGCGGAGGCGTGGGCGCGGGCGAGCAGGGAGGCGCGGGCGGCGGCGCGGGGCCGGAGGCGCGGGCGCCGGCGAGCGGGGAGGCGCGGGCGGCGGCGCGCCGCCGGAGGCGCGGGCGCAGCGCCAGCTCGGGCCAGCGTGGCGGCTTTCGCGCTCGCGTGGGCGCCACGTAGGCTCAAGAGTGGCAAAATATTAATTGCATTGAAGAGGATGGCATTTGGATATGTGGCAATGTTAAGGATGGCAAAAAGTTAAATTTCCCCAAGTTATGGCTGCACATAATGGCCTCTTCGTCTGTTCGATCTCCCTTCACATCCATAGCACTAATGTCGCCAGCTCCCTAGGATTCGACCTCGCCGGACTCCAACGAGCTCGTGTCCCTCCCTGTTGCTTCTTTGATTCCTCCCCAGCCGCTCGGTAGCCCAGTCGTGCAGGCGAGAGCGGCTCCCAGTGGCACATCTCCAGCAGCTATGCGGTCCAGAGTAGTAGCTTCTCAACAGCACCTTCCTCCGCTCCAGCACACTTGCCGGTGATATGGAAGAAGACATCATGGTGTTAACTACAACGGCGGAAGGTGGATGGCACGGAGGATGAAAGTGGACCTCGGCGGGTGGAACGAAGGTCGCTGGAGTTGACCTCAGCGCTGGCGGCCAGAACGGATCTCACCAGAGTGGACCTCGACGCCGGCGGCCGAAACGAATCTCGCCGGAGTGGTCGTCGACGTCACGGCCGCAATAGAACTCGTCGGAGTGGATCACGAGCAGCGGCTCGAAGTAGATCTTAACGCCGGTGGCCGTAAGGGAACTCACTGGAGTGAACCTCCACACCGACGACCGTAAGGGAACTCTCTCGAGTGGCGCCAGCAACCGAAAGGAAACTCGCCGGAGTGGACCGCGGCGCCGACGGTCGAAAGGGAACTTGCTGGAGTGCTTCGCCGGAGTATGAGAAGTGGAACAGCCGGCGTGGAGGTCACTCAGGTCGAACGACTCGAAGGTCCTGCGAGTCATGAGATGGGAATTGGGATCCTGAGATACAACTAAATCCAAGGGCAGAGCTCTTATATCTGTCCACTGGGCCGTTGCCGGATCGGCACAGTACAGGCCCAGTTCAAACACGGTAAATAAATGGGTTCTGTTATACTGGCCCATGAGTCACGGTGTGAGTCCAGGCACGGTTCACGACCGTGACATGTTGGCACAGGCACGGTTAGCCCGTTAAACCGAGAAAAAAGGGGGAAAATCATAAAATTATAAAAAATTGTAGACATTGTTAATCATCAAGATAATTATTTTTAATGATATAATGAGCTTTATTAACTTGTTAAATTACATGGGATGACAGTCTTACTAAAAACTTTACCAAGTAAAAACTCAACTTAAGAAAACCTTGGTAAAAAACTAATACAGCCTATAAAGCTCACTAGTGACTACATCTGGAAAAAAATTGAAAATCCTATTCATTGCTATCTAGATATAAATTTTCAAAAGATTCTTATAAGTCTCTATTCTCTGCAATATGTTGGAGTTTTGATTCAGCTTGTTCCCGGTTTTTGACGATCAGAAGAATTTCAACCATTTCGTTCGAGAGACTTGTTTGCCGCTCCTTGATTATTCTTCCAGATAGACTGAAAGCTAACTCCGAGGAGACCGTAGAAATAGGAACAGTCAACATATCCTGTACTAATATGGATAGCACTGGATATGTTACTTTCTGGGCTCGCCACCACGAGAGGATGTTCAGCTCTTGCTCAAAGATGACGCTATCACTGTTGAAATAGCTTAATAGGTTTTCGGTGCTTTGCCGTCTTCCTCCTCCTGACTGATATGTATCTGCACGAGAATTTCTAGAGGAAGAACCAAAAATCTTGCCCCATTGCATAGACTCCATAGAAATACTAAGGGCTATCAGGGGTCTTTCCAAACGCACAGACCCAAACGTATTTTCGTATTTCTCGTATACCTCATATAATTTACCCTTAACTACTCTATAGTATGTACAATAATCTAAATTGGTAGTATCACTTAAAAGTAGTAATATATTTATAAATCCTTGGAGTTTGGCCCTAGGATCCAAAATAAAGGCGATGCATATAAAATAGCAATTTCCCTCCAATATTTTAAAAACTCAGTTTTTATGGCAGCTACAGCATCCTATAGTACAGGATCATTTTCAAAAGTCTTTAGGTAAGTGGCAATTTCAAGAATGTTATGAACAATTAGAGGAGATGTTGGGTAGTATACTCTAGAAAGACAAAGCGTAGCTTTATGAAAAAGTTCTAAAAAAGAAAATATTTTTTCACCAACAACCCACTCGTTCTCAGTAAGTTCAGGGTCCCTAACTTGGGTTCTACTAGAGGACCTACGAGATTGATGACCTTGAGTGTGAAGGAAAATAGATAAGGTGCTCTTATATGGCAATATATGTTTAAGCATAAGATAAGTAGAGTTCCATCAAACAGGCAAGTCTAAGCCAAATTTTCTAGGACGGATGTTCATTGCTACGCAAAAGCTCTTATATATGGCTTTTCATTTATTAGAACAATTAATATATGAAATTACATCCTTAAAAGAATCAATATAAGCATTTAATCTTTTTAAACCAGATTTAACAATAAGATTAATAATATATGGCATGCACAACGTTGATGCAGTAAGAAAGATTGTGCATAAGTATTAAACAAAGGAGTAAGAACTTCTATAGCCTTTGTGTTTGCAGCTGCATTATCCAAAGTTATAGAAAAAATCTTATCCGTAAGGCCAAAATCTTTTACAACTTTAATAATGCATTCTGCAATATTTTCAACAGTATGCAAAACATTAATTAATTTAAATCATATAGTTCTTTTTTCCATTACCCAGTCATCATTAAAATAATGAGCAACAACACTAATATAATTCTCCCTGGCTCTACCACTCCATATGATGTCAAAGCAATAGAGAATGTATATGTATAAAATATTTCTTTCAATTTTTCATGACAGTTGTTATAATATTTATTTAAATCTCTAGTTGTAGTTTGCCTAGATACAACACTAAATCGAGGGTTATAAGCAGTCCTAATATATTTTTGAAAAGCATCAGACTCACCAAAATTTAAAGCTAAATCTTGAGAAACAATTAATCTACAAAGGGATTCCCGGGCTACATCTGAGTTGTACTCCCAAGTACGTACCAAGCCGTTGGGGTTATATTGCAGCTGTTTTTGGTGTATTTGTATTCCTTACCTTCTTTTGCAACTTGCAGCATGCCGTTGCAGGTGACCCGTCCAACCTGAAGATTTTGCAGACAATTCATTACCACAAATTTTACAAACAGCATACCTCATGAATTACCATTATCATCGGTCTTGAACTTCTTGTCAAAATCATTCCAGACTTGAGGCCGAATTCGGAGAGTTGAAAATCGTAGTTCACCATTGAATCAACTATAGTTGAAATAGTAAAGTACAATTAACTTACCATTGAATCAACAAATAATAGAAAAAATTAAAATAAGGTAGCACTATTACCTCTTATGCAACTCTCAGAAAATTCTTTGAAGATTTTGAATTTTCTGAATTTCACACAAATTTCACACTAATTTGCCAATTTTGCGCAAACACTACCGGATTTTTCATAATTAAATAGAGAGATGAGAGTCAAGTTTGAGGTGTGGAGAATGGAGGCTGGATGTCCCCCTATTTATAGAAAAAATTCTATATTTTGAATTTTTTTTGCTATTTTTCAAAAAAAAATTACACCCCAACGTTCAAAAAACGGCCAGAAGACGGCTATTTTTGACTGGTCGGGCCGTGCCGAGCTGGCACGGGCCGTTTACGCCCGTTACCTTTGTGCCGGGTCATGCCGGCATGGTCCACGACTGTTATCGGGCCGTGCTGTGCCACCCTCTCGCCCCAGGCATGGCACGGTCTACCGGGCCATGCCAACAAGGCCTACGATCTAAACGGGTTGTGTCGTGCTTGGGCCAGGCCAACAGTAGCGGGTCGTGGGCTGGCATAGTAAGGCCCGGGCAATTGTCCACCTCTAAGAGCTCTGAATTGGGAGCCATGCTATTTTAGCTAAATAAATATTATAACATGGTATACTATACAGTATACCGATCCACCGTTGGATTCGGTCGCCTCCTGCCACCAGATGGCCACCTCTGGCGCTACCCCTCGCCTTCTTCACCTCCGACTATGAATATGCCGACGACAACCTCACCACGTCCCCCAGATGTAGAGCAAGGCCGGGGAGGCGATGGTCCGATGTTGGGCAGTGGCGAAGGGCGGTGGGCTACGGCGGATGGAGACACGGTGATGGCGGTGCATTGAATATTAGATTGGACAGGATGATGGCTGCGGAGGAGGGTGACAGCGGCGTGGCGAGATGGTGACGTTGCCATCAGCCGCCGCTGGTGGAGGGGCAGGGGAGGCAGAGGAGGGGTGAGGAGTTGCTCCGGTGTCGAAGAAGAGATAGGGAGGGGAGGGGAGTGGCGGTAAAGGGGGAGCTATCCCATTGAGATGGTATGCTGTCAGGATGGCATCCCAATGGTATAGCGTGTGGTAATAGTATTCTTTAAGTTATTACCAATAAGACTACAATTGGGTCACCATTCCAATTCCTGGATACATCCAACAGCTGATATTTATATAAACCAATCCCAACTATGCAATTCCTAGTCCAATTCCATGACCCAAACAGGGGCTAATAGAGCATTTGAGCAATATATGCTAACCAGTGCATACTACAAGTAGAGTAAGTGGTTAATAAAATAGTAAATAACTATTGTACTTGTAAGTGATTATTGTATATACTAGAAACCTCACTCAGTGTACTACAATTAGATACAAGAGTATATAAGTTAACGTGACCAAAGCAAGTATATGCGAAATCTGATTAGCATTACTTAGTGGACCTTAAATTAACAAAAGCACGGCATGCATCTCAACGAGGAATAGAACAAATTTAGTATCATATATACCCAAATGAGTGTTGACTAATTGGATCATGAACACTCGGTAGACCACAATGAAAACAAAAATACTGCATGTGTTGGACTGATATCGGCAATTAGAGGGGTGAATATTCTTAAAACTATTTTTCAACAGTATTCAAAATCTCACTCAAGTGATTATGAGAGTTACCAAGTTCAAATTACACCAACTTAGCTTAGCAAAACAAAGCTAAAGACATAAACCAACAAAATCACCAACCTTCAGCACAAGGCCGGTCAAACTATCATGAATGGGCTGGTATGACCAGTCTCCTGTTCTCATACCTAAAAAACACTCTGGTCAAAACTTAAATCTCAATAACTTCCTCAAATCTTATCCAAACACATCTAAATTTTGCATGAAACTTGTTCAAATCATTAGGAATATAAACCAATCAAGAATCATAAAGTTCATGAGCTCGGGTTCACTAAATTGAAGGAAATCAAATCTAAGTCACAAGAACACCTAAAAATCTAAAATTCAAATTATTTTTTGCTCGTGTGGATCTAAGATATGGGGTCTTCACATCTACTCCCATATGTCCTAGCAAGAAAAGGCAAAGATTTGGATAAAGACTATCTAGATCATGATTTCGAATTTCTTGCTCAAGAACATGAAAAATCCAAATAAAAACCATGTGAAACACCAAGAATAGATCAAAGAACTGATCTATTACTAGTAGAGTGGGTGATTCACAAGTACATGGATAATTATAAGGTGCTCCCAAAGCACCACTCTTACCCACATAAGATTTTTCACATAGGAAGGGAGATAAGAAACTACTCAAGACTTAAACAACCTCCTATGTCTCTCTCACAATCTCAAACCCTAGCTCTCCCTTCTCCTCCCTCATATAACCAACATCACTTAGTGAGTCTCAACCCACTAAGTAATTGGAGAAACCTATCAACTCCACTATCATGGGTTTTACACACTCACGCATGCTTTTTAAAGTGTTTGAATGACTCAACCCGCTAAACCACTAGCGATTGATCCACTTAGCAATTTTGGTCCTCCTTGACCTAAACCACTTCTTCTTTGTGCCTTCCCGCACAACAGTTTTGATCAAAGTACCAACCCGGTATTTGACCAACTACCAAAATACCCTTGACAAAGCTTCCAGGCACCTCCCCATAACTCTGTCTTCACCTTCACCTCAAAGCATCTCTGCATACTTTAACACGTAGCCCGTAGTGCATAAACACGTAGCCTGTAGTGCATAATGACTCATCTTCGCGTATTTGGACTCCCCTGGACCATCTCTACATGCATCAGTCTCATCACTTGGTGCACCATATGCACCAATTCGTCTCTTCACGATCATTGTCTTCTCTCTGCTTTCCACTTAAGCTGTGTAGCTTTACCCAGACTTACTTGACCGCATAGACCTCAGCTCTCCTGCCTAGTCCTGGTCCCTTTGTCGTCGACCGCTAACATTCTCCAAGCCACATATATACCCAAAGGCCAAGCAACCATCTCAAGCATAATTTTCATGCATTTGACTCATGTTAGTCAAAACATGCATTATGCAACTCAACACAACTAAACACTAACACACATGCCATGCTTACACTCAAACCAACTCAAAATCCAATTTCATCAACACCCTAGACATGTTTGGCCCTTACAGAAACTCTCTGTACACCCCACATCTACCCTCGAGAAGCCGATCTGACTACCGTGCAATAGCCAGTCAGACTGCCCATCACGGGTCCGACCACTCTCCCTACGGCGGTTAGACCGCTGACCATCGGCCGATCAGACCGCCTTCCTCATGGTGATCAAACCGCTAGGCATAGAAACTAACGAACTGGTCAAGACTGGTCTGACCTCCATCCTAGGTCTGATCAAACCATCTAAACCCTAACAGCACAATCTAAATTTCTGAAACTTTTATAAAATTCAATTTCAACTCAACCAAAGTACCAATTGTTTATCGTAAACACATATTAGACCTTCACATAGCCTCTCAGCATGCATCTAAACTATAAGATGGAATCCATGAATTTATGTTGCCTAATCCAATCAATCACTACGTAGACCAAAAGAGCCAAGAATACTGCAGGCAACCATGATATGTGAAGCAATACAACAAGAGAAATACTAACACATAGTATACTGTGCAGTAGTAAACCAACAAGCATCCACCCTTTGACTTTGACACTACTACATGCATCAGGCTATCCAATTATCTAACACCCTAAAGTATCCAGGCTACCCACTGCTCAATGCTCACTTTGCTCTTCCTCTTTTTATCCCCTCAATTCCCAATGCATTTCCTCAAAATTCACCAGCGCTAGCAGCTGACCTCATCATCGATTTGCTAGAAGCAAAGCTAATCTCACTGCCAAGCACTCCCATCGACCTCCTTTCTTCCTCTTCCTCTTCCTCTCCCTTAATTCGCTGCAGTGGTAGCTCGCACTTGCTTCTCCTTGTTGCTCACATGCACTTGCTGATCTTGTGAGATGCCATGCAGTAGGGAGCGAGCAGTGAGGGGTGCAACCTACGATGTGTGGGCGTAGGCGAGCTCAACGCTGGTACGGGTAGCAAGCATGTCGGCTTGTTTCGGATGATTAGAGTGGAATCAAGAATAGATTGGAGTACCTCAAACCCAACATCATTGTCAGTTGAAGGTACTCGTATGCGGTCCTCGCTCCTCTCCTTCATCTTCCTCTACACCCTTGGCTCCTGTCCTCCGAGCTCTCTCCCTAATTCACTCCTCTCAATGGCTGGTTGTGGGTGTGGTGGTTGTATTTGGCTTGCGCTTTGGTTTGACTGAGCTATGCAATTTTGGAATGGTGCATTGCCTTCTCTAGCTTGGCTCTCAGTTTGGGAAAGAAGTGAAGTGAAGTGAGAAGAGGGACTTGTGTTGCCTTTACTTATGAAGGGCTGGAGGATGGCTGGCGCTCTCTTTGGTCTTATCTCTATCTCGCTCTTGCATTACTGTGAATGGCTCGGCTGTGCATGGTCTTATGTTTTGGCCTCTCATGGGCAATTGTGACTAGGTAAAACCTAAGGACCTTTGGTCCATGGGTTTGCTATGGTACTATACTTCGGTTTTCTGCGGTGTGAGGTAAATGGGTAAAAATAAAAGTGGGTGTTGGGCTATGTTTTCTACCGAATGATGGGACCCACTTAAGTGAGAGGTGTCGGTCGGTCTCGGATGGTCCAGGTATCTCGATGAGCATTAACGGATTTAGCATTCTAAAGCTGAACAGGTTCTGACGGCAAAACAATTTATTTCTTTTATTCTCCCTTTGATTGTTTTTATTCCTCGCTTGTTAAATCACAAAAGAAAAGGCTGGGTTTTGGGTTGGTCTTCTAAAGGCTACTACTCATCGCGCATGCAAAGGAATAATGCAAGGCCCTGGAATAATGCAAATGCAATTTTATTATTTTCTATTTTAATACAATACTTGTAATTTATTTATTTCCGGATGCATAATGAATTCTTGTAATTATTCAAGCGATGTAATAATTTTATTTGTTGCAAGAGCTATGTTTAAGTTTTTTTTGTAATTCACTGTGTTGTACTTACTTTATTTGCTCTTTAATTACTGTTAATTAAATTTAATTGCACTGTTAGAATTAATTAAGAGTTGGTGTTATTTCAAGCAAACTGGAGACTGCTTTGATAACAGTACTACCTAAATAACTTGGTACCATTTAGGCCATTGGTCTTACTAAACTGTTGTTCCAGCTTCCTTGGGCGCTTATTTGGGTAATCCGTGATCTGTTGTAACATTCATTGTTAACCTTGACCAATATGGTATGTTTCCTCTTTCCTGATTACTACCTGATGAAGTCATTTTCTCCCTGCGGCTGCTTTACCTCGCTTTTATGAAAGCAGCTAGATGTGCATGATATTCTGCTGCCACTGACCTAAGCAGCTGTTTTTTACGTGCTATGGCTCATTAAATGACTAGCTTGTACCAGTATGTACTTCCGTTTGGCTATTGAGTTAGGTTCATAGCAAGTAAATCTCATTATTTTTACGCACTTTTTTCATTCTACCCCGTTGTTAATGCAAAAAATTGCCGGTGAACTTTATCTGCTTGCCACGACCTTTGTGCGTGTGTAACGTTGCTGGACTGGAAGCAAACATATCTGGGATGCACCTGTGAGTGAAACCCCCCACGACATTTGACATTTCTGTGCTTCTCTGCAACTGACAGATCTTATTTCATCAGTAATATAATATGCCTGTATCTGTTCATCTTATTTCTGCAAGTATTGTTTCGTTCTTTTAATCTACTGTCTTTAGCTACCATTTAGTCTAATAAATAGCGATGACTAAGAGAACAAAAGCCCCTGAGAAGATAAAAAGGAGGAGGCCAGCAATGACAAATTGACAACAGCCAGCAATGCACGACTGCACCTCCCAAGCTGTTCTTTCAGCAAACGAGACGAAATTCCCCTTATTCATGAACTATGAAGGGGAAAAAATTGCCAATCGAAAACGAGAATCTGCGAAGCCCTCTCTAAAACGTCTTAGTCCCACTCGTCGTCGCTGATCATGTCGTCCACTTCCTTGGGTGGCCGGACGACGATCAGCACCTCCGCGGCGGCCTCGCCGACGCCGTCCGCCGCCAGCTTCCGGCCCCTCTCCACCACTAGCCTCCCTCCCTTCTCCAGCACGTAGATCCCCTCCTCCATCACCTCCTTCCGCCCGCGGTGGGCCACGACCAGCACCCTCTCCTCCTCCGCCGAACGCCACGGCAGCGTCCGCCCGTCCGCCAGCTCGATCACCACCGCCTCGTCCGCCGCCTCCGCGACGGGCCCCCAGCCTGGCACCACCGCCCACCGCGTCCACCCCTTGTCGACCTCCACGATGCCGAGGTCCGCGTCCGTCTTGCTCCTCCTCGGCGCGAGGTCCATGGCCTTGATGCCGTCAGTCTCTTTTATGACCGGCAGCAGCAGCACCGTCGACGCCTCGGCGACCTCGCCGTACATGAGCCGCACCACCGGCACAACGGGGCGCGCGGTGGTGTCGGCCTCGGCGTCCTCCACTTGCTCCCCAGCGGCCTTCTTCTTGGCCCTCTCCATCTCGAGCTCCAACCGCGCCCTGGCCGCCTCGGTCTCGACTACCTCGAGCGCGCGCTCGAGTTCGGCGACGCGGACCTCGTCGGCGAGGGCCTCCCGCGACTGCCGGAAGCGCGCGAAGGCGAGGCAGTCGCCGGGGGACGCCCCCGTGAAGGCCTCCCAGCCGTCGTCGAAGCGGCGTCGCGGGAAGTCCTTCATGGCGCGCGCGAGGTCGCGCACGCCCTTGGGTTCGAGGCGCCTGTCGATGGCGTGGCGTGCGCCGTCGGCGCGCTGGCGAGCGTTGAGGAAGCGGAGCTCGTAGAGGAGCTCCGGCCCGCCGAAGGAGTCGAAGTAGGGGACGAGCTCGGCGGGGAAGGCGTCGGAGAGGAGGGAGTCGCGGACTTGGAAGGCGACGATGAGGCGGTTCTGCTCGACGCCGGATATGCCGGTGGCCTCCTCGATGGAGGACGGGGTGAATCCCTCGCGGGAGAGGGAGGAGATGAGGGGCGCGTACTCGTGCCACTGGCCGAGGCGGTCGCGGAGGACGGCGAGGCGCTGGGTGAGGTCGAGGTTCCGGAAGTTGTCCGGGAGGGGCGATGGCGGCGGCTGGAAGGGCTGGTAGAGCTCGCCCGGCCGGGCCGTCGGGGGAGGGATGAAGGGGAGCTTGCGGTTGTCGGGGCCGCCCCCGCCCCCGCCGCCGCCGGGCAGGATGATGGCAGTGGCGGTGGTGCGGGTGAAGCGGCGGCGGTGCGGGGAGCGTGGTACGGTCGGGAGGGGCTTGCGGTGGCGCGGGGCGGCGGAGGCGGGGTGGGGGTGGGAGAGGGAGAGCATGGTGGTGATAAGGGAGGAGCAGCAGCACAGGGGAAGCAAGCAAGAGCTTATCGGGCTTATCTGTATTGTGATGGAACGGTTTTAGGAGCCAGGTTTCGGTTAGCTTGCTTCAAAGGGTTTATAAGCTAAAATTGGTATCACCCGTATATTTTCTTTCTAACTATCATTCAGATTTGAGGCCGTTAGATTAGAGATCCAACGGATTCTTTTTTTGAAGGGGGGAGATTTTTTTGGAGAGAGAGATTTTTTTGGAAGGGGTGGGGGAGAATTCATAGCCATTGGATCTCTAATCCAATGGTCACAAATTTAGATAATAATTAGGAAGAAAACATCCGGGTGATATTTATCAATACCCATTATGTTATACTATAATTGTAGCACTAGAAAAACAAATCTATCTCTAATCTCTCTTTTCTATCTCTAATATATTCCTCTCTCCTCTCCTGTGTATCTCTCTCTCTCCTGTTTATGGGTGGATTCTTTTGGATTGATGGCTTATGACTTAAATATTTGAATTATGGTTGTTCACGAGAGGTATTACGCATAGAAAAATAGTCTCATGCGAATTTGGCCGATACAACTGAACTCAGTACACTTTTTACTACAATCTTCCTATTGACCCCGTCTTAAAAAAAAACACACCGCTTAAAAGCTAGTTACTGTAGACAGCACGAGCACAAACCAAAATTAAGCTTGGCCGAACCTAACCTATATCTCTCTCACTCCCATCTATCCAATCTCTCCCTCTCTCCTTGGGCGCAACGCGTGACGGCAGAGGTGGCCACGCCGGCTAGTAGCAACGGCGCGGCACGCACAGCAGGGTGGTGGCTGCGGCAGCGACGGCACACGGCGGCAGAGGCTCCCGTGGCGGTGGCGACTTTATGCAGTGGCGGAGGCGCGGTGTCGGCGCTAGCGTGGGCGCGAGCGGCGCACGTTAGGCGGTGGCGGCTCCGCGATGGCCAACGACAGCAGCAGTGGCGGCAGGGTAGCAAACCAGCGTCGGTGGTGACGGTTGGCGGTACAGGCATGCGGTGGAGACGGCCACCAGAGGTGGTGCGGCCACACGGCCATGATGCTGCGAGCGGTTGAAGTTTGGGTGGCGGCTGGCAGCGGCCGGTGGGTGGCGGTGGCCAGCTATGACGGCAGCGGCGGTGGCCAAGTGTCTGTTCACAGTCACGTGGTGCGAACATGGATTCACACGGGGTTTTGCTGATTCACGCAGTGGGGCGCCGTTCACTCTGCCGAACGTCGTTCGCCCGGCCACACAGCGGAATCCTGGTGAATGTGGTTTCCTCTCGGCCGAACGACGTCTTTCTATCCTTTCATAGTTTTATCATAACCCTCGTCTGATTCACCTTCGTTCCATCATGTAGGTTCGCAAGCAGCTGTTGAAGGAGCGGCTGGGCGGTTGCGCATTACAGATCCTTTTGTGTAGTGTCTCCGTCGAGCGTACTCAAAGCAAGTACATCGCGGCCGTGACCTTTCGGCTTCGCATACCACATGTTTCCAGATTACTTGTCACCTTGTCATTGGGTACAATTATCATATCCCTAAAGTTACCTAATTATTATCATATCACTAAAATTACCTGGCTAATCTCATATCACTAAAGTTACCTGATTATTATCATTTCACTAAAATTACCTAGCTAATCTCATATTAGTATAGTTACCTGATTATTATCATATCACTAAAATTATCTGGCTAATTTCATATCACTAAAGTTACCTAACTATTCACATATCACTAAAGTTATGTGGTTATCATCATATCCCTAATGTTTGCCTAGTTATTATCATATTACTAATACTTGCCAGGTTATTAACATATAATTAGTGCTTGCCAATTTTATACTTTTAATATTGTATTCATACCATGACGTTCTAGGTGATCTTGTTTCGCATGCTTTTATGTTTATTAGATTACTCAGTTATTAATGTTTAGAGTTCATGCTTAAATCATTAATGGGGGTAGCGGATGACATGTTGTAGACTTAGGTTAAAACCAGTAGCAATCTTTTAAATATTAATTTCTATTTTAATCTTTATAATATCATGATGTATTGCTGGTATAGTTTCTTATGTGAGTCATGACCGATATATATTAACAAATGTTAATTTGATTAATAATTACCTGTCATGTAATAAAACTTAGTTGGTTGTCAACTCTTATGTGAGCTATGTTACAATAACTCTTTTAGAATAATTCCTAGACTATTACCACAGTGTTATCATTTCATATTAACATCTATCAGGATCTAATGCTTGTCCATTTCAAAACTTTAGCGAATCCTTCCACTTATCATAACCTCATCTTAGCCTTCACTCAATTCCATTAAATTCACACCATTTTACTTATTAACAATATGACGGTTACCTGGCTTGGGGTTACCCACATATAGGGAAGATTTTCACCCACCTAGTAACGTACGGGGGCAGTACACTTTTGTTACTCAGGATATTACATCTCGGCTGCGGTTATACGTCGAGAACAAAGTTGTGCCTGGCTACTATCATATAATCGGTATGTAGGAAGTAATAGTCGGTATCATTATCATAACTTGCTAAATAACAATTATCCATATTGACAATATAATGGTTACCTGGCCAAGGGTCATCCACATATAGAAGAGATTACCACCCACCTAGCAACATACGGGGGGCATATACTTTCGTTACTTAGGATATTACACCTCGTTAGTGGTTATACAATTGAGGACAATGACGTGGCTGACTATTCTCGTATAATCGGGTATGTGGCAAGTGATCATCGGTGCCATTGTCATAATTTGCTAAATAACAATTATCTTTAATTTCACTATTCCTGTCACCTCTATCTCTGACATTTATCAGTATTTCCGGTAACCTGGTTTTATTGCATTTAGCCTATGTCAATTGCTTACTTGTATTACTTATCCTTTACTCACCGTGTTACGACTATTGTTGGGTATTTACTGAGATTTCTAAATCTCACGCTTGCTCTTTTCATTCTCAGGTAAAAGGTCAATGGAGTGATAGGATCATGCATGGGTAGAAGCACTCGAGTTTTTAGCACAGTGATTTGCCACTATTTTGTTGTTTCCTTTGTTCTTTATTTGGTTAAAAGTGGATCGGTCCTATGTTTCAAGCATTTATGTCAGCTTTGCTCGTTCTCTAATGAAGTACTCTTAGAGTTTTAATTTCCTTCCAATTTCTATTGCTGATTTTATTATTTATTCTTTACTTTGGCGATGACATTCTATAGTAGTATCTCATATTGGTATGTGGGATGTTACAGTAATTGCTGTTGACTTATTCTGCGTAATTAAATATATAAAAAATAAAAATGTTATATCAGCACAGGTAATATAAAAAATAAAAGAAAAAAACCCTAAAACCTAAAAAAAATAGAAAATAGAAAATCTTACGCCAAAAGCTAGAAGTACCGTTGAGCGAGCGGACGAACCTGAGCTACAGCCGCTTCAGCTTCCACCGCGTCACCATTCACGGACGTTGCTGCGTGCCTCGGCACACACGTGCGATCGCACCACCTGACGCCCCGAATCACCGGCGCGTCCGTGGCCGGCCCACGGGCACAGTACGTGCGGCTGCTGCACCGCATCAGGCTTTTCAGGCCATAAGCGTCGCGGAACACAATGGCAGTGATTACCGCGACACCGGCCGCGCGCGTCACAGGGTTTCAGAGTTGCAGTACGACACAGCCAGTCAGCGCCGTAATTTCCATGTTTAATGCCTGCACCAAGATCTTTGGTTTTTTGTGTAGCTTTTTATTATAATAACGGCAGTTAGTTTTTTAGAATAAAAATTTAAAAAAAATAAAAAAAACACCGTTAATTTTTTTGAGATAATACAAAAAATAAGATAAAAATTTAAAAATATCAAATTTTAAAAATTAAAAAGCTAAAACCATTTCAAACAAGGCTAATCGAGTCTCCTGCATTCATATGCATACGTTGCGGGGTTTATTTACGTACGATAGGGTGAAGAATTCTCACAGCATATGGCTTTAATCAGTAGATGCTCTGAGACTCAGGCCCCATTTGGCACAGCTCTAACTCCGAGATCTATGCTGGATCTATAGTTTGTTGACTAAATTAAAGTGATTTAAATATTTTTATTTAATATATAATATAAATGAAATGAGTCATGTAAATGCACTTAACATGCCTGCAACTCTAGATCCAGGACTTCCTAGAGCTACAGATGACCAGCTCTAGGAATCTACAGATTTCCTAGAGCTAGAGCTCTGCCAAACGGGGCCTCACTTGTGCGTCGAAACGTCGCCAAAAACATCCCTGCATCGAAACGTCGCCAAAAACATCCCCGCTGGTACCCAATAGCGTTGGTATCAGTTGATTTCTACGAGCTACGTGTAGCAAGTAGACAGTCGCGCATCTAGTCTATTTTATGAAGCAGTGCCCTGTCAAGTTTAGGGTGTATTTTTGTAATGTGATTGATGGTTTATAGCTGTGTCTAATAATATTTAGTCATAACGTAATCATTTATACCAATAAATCGAATGCTGATAAGTTGCTTCGAAAATACCGCCCTAATAAACCGCTTCAAAATGACGACGAATAAATTATCCTATTTATTTTTTCAAAACAAGTTATAAGTTAAAAAGAACATCACGATGTGCCATATTCTATAAAACGACACCACTTCCGCCAAACAAACGAACACATAGCGAAAGTACATGGGGCGCCAAGGTCGTGTCAGCGACCATCGGAGGTTCTTCCATTCCAGAGAAGGCAATCGGGTGCTCAAGCTGTTAGCTGTGCGTGTCTCCACCGGGTTTTGTCAGCTGCCGATGAGCACCGATCCTCACCGAGAGAAGGCAACCGACACAGGGCTTCACTGGGCACAAGGTAGCCTATCGTTTGTAGGCTGTATATTCCCAGCTACAGAGGCCCATCGATCGGCCCATAGTCCCAGAAAGTGGGCGTCGCACGTGCCAAACACGGCATCACATATCCTACCGTACTGTGCTGAAAGGAGTGGGTACAGTGGCCCTAGTTTTTCTATTCACTGTACCATCCATTTCCTGTGCACAAAGGAGCTCACGGCATCGCCCAAAAAGGAGCAAAATAAGATTCACGACAAAATCTTTAGCTCCTATAAATCTACTACGTGCAAACCATTCACCATCTTACCACCATGCGAGGCCCACCAACAATACTTGCCATCGAAACAGGAAAAAGAAGGCGCGTCGTGTGCTCTCGTCTTTTCAACTTATAGTCCTAATTTTTAGTTAGGACATATAAATTTTTTTCGTTTTTCAAGACTTCAGCAGCTAAAAACTATCAATTGCAACCATAAACCATCTAACTCTCCGATAAAACAACCCTTTTACTACCGACTACGCTCACAAATCACAATAAAGTAAGTGCAGCAATCGACGCCACACAGAAAAGTATACACTCAACACCATCGATGGACCGCCAAGTCGCCAACGACCACCTCTACGCTTCACGACTCCCCCACCCCTCCCAGATCCTCTCTACCGCCACATCAAAGCAGATGCGCAAACGTGGGCCAAGCCAAATGAACATTCCTCGTCCCTTCCACGCGCAGATGCAGGCAAGAGCACAGCGGCACGACCAGAGGGATACGATGGCATGGGAGGGGGTAAATATGGTATCTTCTTTTCAACTTTTTAAAGTTGTTTTTCGGCTTTTCTATATTAATTAACTTTTAAACAAGGTATCTTTACAAGATAGGGTCTACAATTTAATTGCAGTACACACTGTAGCGACTTCATTTATATTGGCCAAAACCGCACATAAATTTTTGTTATTTTTTTACTCTCTCACGAACAATCTAAAAATCATAAACCACAGCTATAAGACATAAGTCAAAACCAAAAAGAACATGCAAACTGCCGTAGGGATAAAACGGGAAGGAGGCAAGGGAAGTTACAGGGTATGAAAGCAAACACCTACTGGCAAGAGACTTCAGGCTTGTTCTTTGTGATTGTGTCTTATGGTTTTTGTTCGAAATTTTTAAATTTTAGCTGTTTATGATAGAGATTATAGAAAGATAGTAGTTTGCGATTTTGGATGGTAAAAATATTAGATTTTTACCGTATACTATAATTAACTTATAGATCTTATTTTAAAAAATTATTTTATTTAAAAATTAGATATAATAATATAAGTCAAGAGCAAGAAAGATCAGACCCTCTCGCCTAAGGAATGTAGTACGGACCATGAGACCAAGAGCAGATACGCGCAGAGTGAGGGAGGGGAGGACAGGAGCCCATTTCGCACGATCCGGAGCCGGGCGGCGCGGGCCCATGAGGACCCGGAAGCGCAGAACGCCCCGCGCCGCCTCTCCGCCGCGGTCTCCACTTCCTCCGCAGCCGAAGCTGCAGCCGAAGGTGAGTTACCGTACGCGCCGCGTCGCGGCGACACGTTTTGCGCTTCAGCGTGTTCTTGGGTCTGGGTTCTCTTCGTCTCGGATTGGGCGATCGTTCGCAGGGATGGAGTTGATCCTCCTGCGCTCACATGTCGATTGCCGTTTTGGATGCAGCAGGAGGCACCCCAGGAGGAGGAGAAGAAAGTGAGCCTCGTTGTCGTCGGAGTCGGGGACCAAGAAGAAGACCTGGTCCCAGCTGCCTCCAAGAACATCTGAACATGTGCATGCGAAAACCACTCTCCCCTGCTGCTAGGCCGCTCAGGCATCTAAGAGGAATTTCAGGTTGTCTCGCTAAGATATGAGTGGTGATCAGCCCACTCATGGCCTTTGCAGAACAAAGGACGTGCCGAAACCGGATCAGGAGCCGGAGCCGCTGGGCACCGGCGCGAAGGCGCGCCCCGTCAGGTACAGTCGGAACGACGGGAAGCAGTGTCGCTGCAAGAGCGCGGCCGTGCCAGGGTACGTGTTCTGCGACTGGCACATCGCGTGGTCGACTCGCAAGCGCAAGCGCAGGGCCAAGAAGAAGAATCACGACAACCTCTCGGAGCCCACCAAGGAGAACGAAGACGACGCGGAAGAGTCAGCGCAGGAGGAGGGCCAAGAACCGGGAAGAGACTGCGACAACGGCTAACCTGGGATGAACGGCGGCGGCGGCGACGGGTTCTACTCCTACGGCGGGTTCCAGCCGGGCTCCCGGAAGCGGGCGAGGAGCAGTACTGGAGCTGGGCAGGCGTGAAGCAGGACGCGGTGCTCTGTTTTCCTGATGCTTGAATCGATTTTGCGTAGCGTTAATCCACCTGATAACTGCAGAAAATTCACGGGCAAAATCCGTGGCGCCTTTTTAGAGGAAATATAGGACCCGACTCGAAAGTAGGCAAGGAAATCGAGGACGATGCGATTACTATCTGGCAATGTCTTCTCGGGTTGCCTTTGGCCATGTTCTTTGTGACCAATCACTCCGTGGGTTCCTGACGCTCGTGGTGAATGGTGATCGATGCCGATCATTGCCGGTTGATGGCATTCGATCTCGCCAAACGAGATGGTAGGCAAAGAGGTCACAGGTATATCTCCGCAAGCAGCGTGGACGCCGCGGACCGCCGAGCGCTGTGAAGAAGGCTGGGAACGTTCAGCAGAACAGAGCTGACGGGTGGAGACTCAACGATTGTTCGGTCCCGTCCCTGCGCTCCGTGGCGAAGAGGTGCGCATTTACCACGCGACAAGAAGCACGTGTACTCGGTCCGTTCGTGCTACAGTGGCACCTGCTTCGCCACACCTTCCAGCAAAATAACTTTTGAGATCCTTACAGCCCAGAAGAGTGGCGTACTCCTAGTCTCCTAGTGTGTGGGCGATCGAGCACATTCATGTGGAGAACGGTGGCTTTCAGAGTCTGGGTGCTAGCTCGAGCCTTTTTTTTTCTAAAATATTCTTTTCGGTTTTTTTACAATAATTAATTTGTAAACAAAATATCTTTTTAATGCAAAATCTTTTAGTGGCTTATGGCTGAAAAGCACTTTAGCTAACTAACATTACACTGTAGCTGGTGGTGGCTTATTTGACGTAATTAAATTTAAAAAATTTAAAAATAGAAAAAACATGTTAGCTCATCACGGACAGTACAAACGAATACAAAAAAGAACCGACAAAAAAAGCTCAAAAGACCAAAAAACTAGAAAAGACGAAATTGTTGAATAGTGAAAAATAAGCGAGAAACTTAAGCTGTTTTGGGCGGGGCCTTTAGTACACATTGTACCCACTTCATTTATATCGGCTAAAATCGTATGAGAGTTTTTATTACTTCGTATTCTCTCTTATAAATAGTCGAAAAATTATAAATTGAAAAAAAAAACCTTTTTTAGAGGAATCTGCAGTGGTAGTCAACTCGGTTGTTTTGTGTCGGCCAGCGCGCCCAGCCCACGCGGCTCGGTTCGCCGGGCGCGGTCGCAACAGCGCGCGGCCCAGCAAACCTTGCGGGCCCACTGAACCTCGTGGGCCGCGGCTTCGCAGCACCAGCCGGGGAAGCGGCGCCACCGACGTGGCCGCGGCCGGCAGCTCGACAGCAGGTCGTGCTGCCGAGTTGACCTTTTTCCCTTCTTCCTCCGGCTGAGCCCGACCACGCGGCGGGCGACGAAGACGTAGGCAAGCACAGCGCGGCGCCGAGTGCCCGCGACCGCGCGTGGGCCGCTCGCTCGCACGACGTGCGCGAGTATCCGCGCATTCCCCGCTGCTTGATCGAAGGTATACGCGTCAAAAATCGATCGGTGCGCCGACCGCGCTGCCTGCATTGATCCCTTGTTTCGGCTACGCGGTGATCCGTCTTGTTATTTAGGCATGCAGGGATCGATCGTGCGCGCTACGCACTCCGGCCTTCCCAAACTGATTCGTTTGCCTAATCTGAGTCCCTCTTTAAGCCAAACTGATCAACAAGAAGCTCCATGAAGAAGCATGTAGTATTAACTTGCTCTCCAACCCAAAAAGTAAGACCTCGACACGAAGCACTGGTACTCTCATAGATAGGCTACTAAACACGCGGTAAAGACTAGCTAGCCTAGGCTGCCTAGCTAACTAACAAAACTAAAGATGACCATGGAACAACAAAACAACAAAAATACAAAGTCAAACAGTTTGTACAACACGCCAACAAGAGAACCCGAACGAACTAAGCTAAGCTAAGCCGAGCCTAGCTAAGTAGCTACCTTCTTCTGATCTACCACGAAGACCAAAGCACGTACGTGCGTGCTTACATCAACGACTTGAGCGACCGGGCCTTCACCGGCTTCCTCCACCTCTTCTTCCACTGGGCCTTCCTCTTGCTGTCACCGTTGACGCCGGCTCGGGGCTCACCGCCGTTGCCGTTGCAGCCGTGCGTGTAGTGGCCGTTGTCGTCGCTGCTCTCCTCGTCGCCGCCCGCGATCCCGGCTATGTCGTCGCAGCTAGACTCGTCATCGCGACCTGCCGCCTGATGGTAAGCATCATCAGCTTGAGATTTACCTGCGGTAGGAGCAGCATGATTTTCCGGCGGTGCCTCCTCTTCCTCTTGTATCACAGGTGTAGATTCCTGCATGCTGCTGCTTCTGCAGTGCCTCTTGGTGCGGAACGGCCCGAACCCGGTGTAGTAGTAGAACCCCTCGCCTGCGTCGCCCGACTTCTTCCTACGTGGCTTGGTGCTGGAGGAGGGCTTGGAGGCCGCCGACGCTGACGAAGCCGCCACCGGCGCTGCTGCCGAGAGGCTCTCCGAGACGGGGTTGTAGTACGAGCGCTTCTGCTCGAAGTGGTAGTCGCAGAGGGCGTTGGGCCGGCTCACCTGCCGCTGGCAGTGCCACCTCTTGCCGTCGTTCTTCTTGCACGTCCAGACTTGTGCTGCTCCTCCGGCGGCCTCGCCGTCGCCCTCCTCTTTCTTAACCTTTGCCTTCTTCTTGGGCTCGCTCTCCTTCTTCTCCTCCTCCTTTACCACTGTCTTCTTCGCCGGTGGCTTCTTCGCAACCTCGTGCCGCGGCTGGGCGCTGTCCTCGTGGACCGCTACCACGGCTAGCTCCTCCTCCTTGGCGGCGGCCGTCATGCTGGTCGGGAAGAGCCAGCTAGCCCGGCAGGCGACATGGACGAAGTACTTCCCCACGAGGTCCTCCTCCTAATCGAACGAAAATATAGATTAAACAAACAGCAGCACGTACAGACGCTTCCCCCTACCCAGCTACTGTGCCGAAATGGGGGCGTGGATCTAGGGTTCGACCCGGCCGCCATTTCCGCGATTCCAACCCTAGCCGCGCCGCCGCCCTCAAATTACCACGAGGGAAGGGTAGCTAACGCGCCGTAGACCTCGATCAGGCGGGCTCCTCCTGCCGAAACCACCCCCTGTCCGCGCATTCGAAGCCGCGGACGAACCCTAGCGACATGCACGAACCAGACCGCGCGAACCGCGAGAACCCGACGGAACCTCCCCAAAACCGGCGAGCTAGAGAAGCACATGCCTTGCAGAGCGGAGCGAAGCGGAACAGCATCAGCGAAGCGGGGAGAGGGGAGGGGAAGGGATAGACGCTGACCTGGGGATCGGAGAGGTCGAGCTCGCCGATGAGGTCCCACGGCGAGCGGCTGAGCTCGCAGGGCTCCCCGGAGGCAGTCGAGGCCGCGAATCCGGCGCCCCCGGAGTGGGATTCGGGGCCGGCGCCGGGGTAGGGCGGCGGGGGCGGCGGCGGGAGCGGGAGCGGGAGCTCGAATCGGGGCGCCGGGTCGGGAGGCGCGGAGGAGTAGGCGGAGCCGAGGAGGCGGGAGGCACACTTGCGGATCCGCATGGCGGGGCGATTGGGCGGCGCGCGACCGCGGGGGGAGGGATCTGGGGGGCTAGGGTTTGGGATTTGGGGTGGGAGGCAGGAGGAGGAGGACGAGGCGAGGCAGGAATGAAGCGTGGGTTTTGGTTATATTTTTCGACCTCTTCGGCTTTGCTTTGTTTTTATCTTTCTTTCGCGTGCGATGTTGGCGTGAGATTTTCTCTCGCTGCCTCGGCGGGCTGGGCTTGGCTGGATTCGGTAACGTTGTTTCCCGGGTGGGGCTTTATAGTGGTTGCACGTGGGCTCCTGCGGTCAGTGACGGGAGAAAATTCCACGTGAAACGGCAGAGAGCTGAGCTGCCCCGTTCTACTGTGCTCTCCTATGCGGTATGCGGAAAAAGCCGATGGAGGTCTGCGAAATATCTATATCGATTGCTAAAATCTATTTTTCTATGATGGATTTTTTTATAGAATCTAATTTTAAATGGAGTGTATTTTCAATACGATATCTACTAATTAATTGTTATATATATACTATAGTAACTTCATTTATATCAGATAAAATCGTACACAATTATTTCTCTCTACAAACTTCTCTATAAGCTGTTATTATTCATAAACTAAAACCAAAAGTCTATCTAAACGGGTCCTAAAAAATTCAAAAGTTGATACAAACATATGACTTTTCGAAACAGCTTCTTCACTTCTCTCGCTACCGTCTCGCTCCAGGGATCCCCATTTCTCTCATTCCCATCACGTGTACGTATCTCTTTATCACCTTTTGCACATCCTTCTTCTAAAACTATTTCTTTTAGTTACTACTATTTATTTTCAGTCAAACATGTTTTTATGTTTTAGCACCCTCTTTCTAAAAATTTTTATATTTTAAATTATTTTTTATTATCTTATCTGTATTTATGGGATTTTTGATTTTTGGATGACTTTTCCAATAGTTAATGAGTTTTTAGAATTTGTTGTTTTTCTTGACGTTCCCAACTTTTTCTTGAATATTTTTTATTTCCTTTTTTGGATCTTTTTAAATATTTTTGGATATTAAGGATTTTTATTCCTATGGCTTTTAAACGGTGGGAGAAATTTTTTTTTATGTCGGGATTATTGCCTCAAGGGGTTGAGAGAGATTCTATGTACCTTCAAAAGCCCCCTCCTAGGGAAATATTCTCCTAGTTTCTTTCACTGGCATCCAAACAAGGTCTAACTAGGTGATCAACTAACCGCATTGATCAACAAGTTTATCACTCGGGCATACAGCAGTTGTTAATGCTCCACAGAGCCTGCAGAGTGTTGGATCCCGGAGCAACGACTCCGAAACATTCTGTGTAAATCGCACTAGTCCAGGAACAGCTAGTGCACACAATAGAACAAAGATACATATCGAACACAAATGACCAAATATATTAAGCAAATGAGTACGGTCTTATGGCCAAGTCTTACATTGATAAATCAAATAAAGGGAAATTAACAGTGGAAAATAAATTGATAAACAGCGAAGCCCAACTGCCTTCCCACAGGCAGACAACTGCAAGACACGTCCTGGTCCTCACCGTAGTCGTAGACATCCTCGTCTGTGATGAGATAGCAAGGTGAGTACAAACTTGTTCTCCGCAAAGTCACACAGAAAATGCAACATAATGATAAGAGCCACAAAGGAAGGCATATAGGGTTATTTATGCGAAAACAGCATTTAAAGAAATACAATAAATAGATTAAAAATTTTGAATTTAGTACAATACGTAAAAACAATACTATAGTCAAAATTAATATCGTTAGTGCAGGTTCCGACCATACACTAACCTAACCACGGGAATCCTTCCCGGACCATCTTTCCCAAAACATCCCGTATGGATTCCATCCATCCACACGTTTTCCTTACACTATGGATTCCATCCATCCACAAGGTTTTCGTAAAAAATTTTGTAAAACAAAGTCTAATCCATGAAAAACTCTTGCCTAGCATGCCCGTGACCGTGGGCACGGCTATCCAGGATAGATTATACGCTCTGCAAAGGTTGTACAACTTTACCCAAAGATATGATTTTCTCATTATGTCAGCCAATACACGCTTCCTTAGGCGTGTGACTGAGTCATCATAACAAGACATTTACAATGCGAAGTCTTCAACCTGGCCAAGCCAGCTCTAAGGTTTCACCCCAGTAAGGAATCCACCAACCGGGACCCTCTCTTGAGCTAAGTGAGACTTCTCATGGCACCGACCACGCTCACCTCCGCCTACAACTTAACTCAGGTTGAGACTCCGCAAATTATTCAGCCAGGGCTGTCCCATACCAGCCTTGTGGTAGTACGCTAGGGCTTTGCAACAGTAGCTCATAGACTGGTCCTTAATTGACTTAGGCCCAACCACATACCCCTGTGCACGACAATCAACCCTGTGTCTACAAACTACAGGGCATGCCTGCACCGACCATCTAACCATTAACCTAAGTCTAAACCAGGTTTTATATTTTGTTTTTAAAATAGTTTGTAATCCTTCTTGACTCACCGAAGTCAAGAATACTTTCCCAAAAACTTGTCATTTCATGTGAAAAAAAGTGTCCTAAGCCTAAGTTATATCTATGCAAGACCAAGCATTTGCTACAAAATTCCTCTAGCCATTCTAGTGAACTAACTAGAGTTTTGTTCTAGGGTTACAAGGTGTCAAGGGATTCAAAATCTACGTAATAAATCTAAAGTAGGCAATAACTAGAATTAAAACTGAATTTAAAGTACATGGAATAAAATTAAGCATGCATTGTAATTTAAAATAAAATAATTTTATTTTCAAACTGGGTACAACATGGTCAAGGAGTGTGACTTGTCTTGCTCCACGAATTGGGGTGATCCGTCGTCGGGGAAATCTTCGGAATCGTCGTAGTCTACACGTGAAAATAACCCACCAAACTCAAAATAAATTCAAATAAACTTCAAAATTCAAATTAATGCCAGAAATAGATAGAGGAGAATTTTTGATGAATTTAGAAATTTGAATGGGCTCAATCGGAGTTAGGATGAAAGAGAACGGGCTCTTGAAAGTTTAAATTCAGAGAAAATGAAAAATCTGGTTTTTTGGAATTATTTTTCTAAAGAAAAATGGGAATTATGACGTCAGCAGTGATTTTATTTTCGGTCGAATTAATTTTATACGGGAAATTCGGATTAATGACGCCATGCTGGCGTCAGCCTTGAGATGGGCCGACTGACGAGTGGGCCTTGGTCCATGGACCAAGTCCACGAGAGGGGGTGCTGGCCGAGGTGGCAGGGGGAGGTGGGGTGGCGCTGACGAGGCCGAGGGGAGCCAAGGTGGTGCTGACGCGGCGCCACATCACCTACCACGTCAGCGCGGCTGCTGATGTGGCCAGGTCGGCCAGGGTGGCGCTCGGGCACGGCTGCGACGGTAGCGCTCCGGTGGCCGACGGTGAGGGGCGATCGGCGGAATCGAGAGAGGAGGAGGAGAGGAGTCTGGCTTTACCTCGCGCGGGGTTCGGCGGGCACAGGAGGTGGCCGGTGACGAGAGGTGAGCGGCGACGCAGATCGGGCTCCGGCGGACGGGGCTCACCGACGGCGCTCGGGCATGGGGAAGGGGCGAAGGAGACTCGGCGTGGCACGGTGAAGCTCGGGGTGGCGTCAGCCGGGCGCGAGGGGCCTCGTGTCAGCGGCAATCGCTCGCCGGGGCGCGCACGGGAAGCTCTCGGTGTGGGGGCACTCGGGGGCTCGGGGAAGAAGGGGAGGAGCGGAGGGAGGATGGGCGGAAGAAGGCGGTGCTCAGGGGGGTTCTTATAGGGGTGAGGGGGAGCGGGGCGCGGGGATTCCTCACCGAAGTGGGGAGGTGGGCGGCGGCCGTTGCGCACGATTTGGGGGAGTGGGAGGTGGGCGACACGTGCGAGAAAAGGGGGGAAGTGGACGCGGGCTTGCAGCGCATGAAGGGAGAGTGGCGGCGTGCGCGGGAGAGGAGAGGTGGCGGCGGTTTCGGCGGGGAAGACGGAGGCGGTTGCGGCGCGGGAAGGTGGCGCGAGGAAGAAGACGGCCGGGGAGGAAGAAGCGGCCTGACGGGTGGGGCCGGGGTGCAGAGAGAGAGAGGGAGGCGAGGGACGGCTGGCAGGTGGGCCGGGGTGAGAAGGAGAGAGAGGAGCGAGGGCTTGGCGGCTGGGATTGTGCCACGTGGGGAAAGGGAGATCGGGTGGCTGTGAGGGTAAGGAGGCGCGGGCGGCTGGGATTTTGGGCCGGCGTGTGACGTGGCTCAATCTGGGCTGTCCACGCGTCGGCCGAGGAAGGAAGAGGTTTTATTTTTTTTGATTTTTAGAAAACCCGAGAAAAGAGATTTAAACTTAGAAAATAGCAGAAAACTCTAAATAAATCCCAAAAAATTCCTATAAATCTAAAAAATGCAAGGAACTCAAATAAAACTATTTAAACTTATTTTGATCACAATTTCTCCCAATCTTAATATCTTTTTAAACGGGGCAAAATCAAAAGAAGGATTTTAAAATTCCAGAAAAATGAAATTAAATAAATTAAAAATTTGGGATGTCACACAGAGGAACTAAGGATGCTCTACGTCTAAATACTTTTAGACTGTGGTTTATGATTTTTGAATTCTGTCTATCGTGAGAGATAGTACGCAGAGAGAAGCAGTCGCATGTGATATTGGCCATAATAGTTGATCTCGATATAATATTTACTATAATCTAGCTAGTGGTAGATCTAGGATTTCGCCGTGCCCTGGGCTGAACGTTACAAGGCTAACAGCCTAGAAGTAACGCCAAATTTTACCCACACAAATAGCGTAACAAAAGTATGCCGTAAATGTATCATTGACATGAAACTTTTGCTCAATACTTCAACATACAATGTAATAAGAAAAA
Organism: Dendrocalamus latiflorus; assembly: GCA_017311315.1. Taxonomy (NCBI): domain Eukaryota; kingdom Viridiplantae; phylum Streptophyta; class Magnoliopsida; order Poales; family Poaceae; genus Dendrocalamus; species Dendrocalamus latiflorus. The sequence goes on along the minus strand of CM029678.1, from coordinate 7,453,665 downwards.
CATAGCAAAAACAAGAATATGACATACCGTGATTCGATATTTTGCAAAAAAAAAACAAGAATATAACGATACAGTGAGTATATATGTATTTAAAAATTTTAAAAATATAGATAGACTCTGAGAGAGCAAGAAACTGATGTTACCTTGATGAATGCTATATATTCCAATATTCTTTGCCACTTCAATCTTGCCGGTCTCTAGCTTGTTAAAACTAGAAGTAACTTTTGATTTACTCTCCTCAAGATCTACAAATTGCAGAGACAAACAAGGTTCTCACTTCTCATTGTGACATGGGGGAGCAAGGAAGTATAACTAACTGATGTGTAACTTTAAGTCTAGGTACCATGAATTTTTTGTGGACCTCTAAATTTCATAGATTTACTTGTTGCACCCGATCCTATTTTGTTACTTGTATTCTCCCCACCCTTTGGTCCTGTTTCCACCATAGGTTCCTCTTAAATTAGGCTCTACACCTGCATATTGATCACGCATAAATACATCCTTTCAATGATAGCAAAGAAAAAGGTTCTCTAGGTAGTATTACATAACTGGCAAAAATGAGTCGGGAGGTCTCATAAGGCACAGGCCCACAGATTCGATACATAAGTCATGACTATACTAAGGCATGCATAAAACCAACCTTTGCTTTGATTTTTAGCCTCGCTGATCTCAATCGGATAGTTAGGAAAATGACATTTCTTCCCACTTTCCACAGACTCCCCCAACTTGAGGTACCCGCTACCTAGTACTTCACCCTCTTCATCCAGCAAAACAATCTGAAACATTTTAATTCACAAAAAACATCACAACATTTTTATCCAATCTACCACTATAGCACCCTAAGATAAACTGATCGCATGCCAATTAACCTATCCTTATACGTTAGAAACATCACAATATTTAATCTTCATAATACGCATGGAAACAATTATCAAATGCACATTGCTATTTACCTGCTTTGCACGCGAAGTACATTGTCAAAACAAGATTGATTGTTCAAATTAGGGGAGCGCCGCCGTTGGGACCGGGAGAGAGCCGAGTGGAGAATCGCCACTCGGGTGGCCGGGACGGGAGGGGATATCTGTCGTAGGGTGCCGGGCGAGATGGGAGACCCGCCGCTCGGGCCGCCGGGCGTCGGGGGAGAGCCGCCACTGGGGGAGAGGGAAGAGGTGCCGCCGGGGGTAGGGGAGAGCTGAGAGCCGCCGTCGGGAAGAGGGGAGAGCCGAGAGCAGCCACCGAGTGTCGGGGAAGAGCTGCCGCTGGGGAAGAGGGGAGAGGCGCCGCAGGGGAGAGGGGAGAGCCGCCGCTGGGCGCCAGGGAAGATGGGAGACCTGCTGCTTGGGCCACCGGGCGCCGAGGGAGAGCCGCCACCGGGGGAGAGGGCCACTGGGGAAAGGGGACAGCTGTGAGCCACCGCGGCGCTGGATGTGGGAGCACGAGTGACGATTGGGAGCGCAAGGTGGCGGCCGCCTTCCCACATGAGCGCAAGGCTGGGGGACGACAGATGTGTGGCATGTGTAGGCGAGGGAGGCGATAATGACGTAGTGGCGCGGAGGCGAGGGCAGTGGGGGGCGCGGAGGCGAGGGCGGTGGGGCGTGGAATCGGGGGCTGCCGGCTAGGGGTTGCGGACTGTGGTTGTGCCTTTGAGGATTTAACCATATAGGGTTTCTTTCTTGTGGCTTCTTGCCTTCACTTGTGGGCCTGACGAGGGGGCGTGCGGGGGGGGGGGGGGGGCTGCCGCCAGCCGGGTTGCTTGACGAAGGCCTCAGACTGGACCGATATCAATCAAAAATACTGGGCTATTTGCTAAAAAGGTACTATTAATAGCATTTTTAAATCTCAGGCTGTAGTCTATCTAACTCGAGGCCTAGTTCCACCTTTGATCTAGCTGTAAACCCATAAAAAGACATACCCATTGATAAGCCAAAGTCAAAGGAAAAAAACCAGCGGCGAACGGATCTTCCGGACACCCAGCACGGCCACACTCGGCCATTTTCCTTCGGTTTGGATGGGTGTGTGTGTTCCCTTTAACCTTGAAAGCGTGCCTTGTTGGTGGCCTGATGGGCCTGCACTTCTCTGCATGGGCTACTGGGCTTTCATTCTGTCGGGCCATCATCGGCTCAATCTTCTTATGCCGTGCCTGATCAAGGTACTCTGAACACCATATTAAAAAGAAAAGTGGTGATTGAACATCGGTTGGTTTCATTGGCCCGTCCTGTTTGCAACAAATGAGTTCTACATGAATTTGGTAGGAATTGTCCTAGTTTCCAAATTAGCCTAGAAACTAGCCAATTTGCATTTTTAATTGTGTGGCTGTCTCCTTTAATGCATCTCTTCTGCATTTTAAAAGTAGAGCTACCAGTACAGGTGAAATATAGTTGTATCCATTATACAACTCTTAACATCTTTTATTTTATTTTTTAATTTGATAAATTATGTCACTACAATCTAAACCAACCAAATAAGTAGCGTAGATCTTTCTTTCTTTTTTTTTCTCTCCCCAATCAAGTGTGGAACTTCTGGACTCTCAGATCTAACCTAAAAAGCTCCTTTTAACACTTTTTTTTTAAATGTCCAGTAAATTTTGGCACATACAGATAAGTCTTGCGCAGCCAGGTATACTATTTTTCTTTTTAGACCAATATAGGAACAAAACTGAGCATGAAAATCACGTTTTTTTTTTCGTAAAAGAGGTTCATACCCAGTATAGACTATAATTGAAGTACAGATATCTGCAATGATGCATTGATGCACATGTCTCTAACTACCATTAAGAAAATAGATAATATTATCTGCATTTGCAACGAAAACTCTCCTTTAACCACTAAAGAAAAGCTACGAGTCACTTTTTAATCTTTTCGTTATGGATAATTATCATCATTGAATTAATTAATTAAAGGGCGGCGAGGTGGACTTGCTTTTGCAGAGAAAACAGGTGTATGTGTTCATTGCGTTGTATGTTAGGTATGGACTACGGACCAAAGTGGGGAGGTATGCTAGGGTTCAGAAAAAACCGCAGAGGTCTTGTATTTCTTTAGCAGACTATTGCGACTTTAGGAAATGTGGACTTTTCAACAAAAAAAAACATGTCACGAATGTGAGCGTTTTGCCAAAAACATGTTAGGAAACGTGGAGTGATGCACTGGATTTTGTGAGGCTAAAAAAATGTTTTGGCAAACAAATATGTTGGAACTGATAGTTCAACCAGAATGAATTCTTAAAACATGATCATTTAGTGAAGGATTTGTTGATTGACTTAGAAGACAAATAGCCAGCCTCTAAAAAAGCCAAAAGTATAAATAAATTAAAAAAAATCAAAGGAACACGTGTATTAAACTTGGGTAAACATTTAAAGCAAAAATGTAGAAACAAAGAAAGAGGGAGACAGAAAGAACCAAATTGTTTAATTAGCATGAATAGAAACATAGTTATTGCTTGTCCAAACCAGCTACTGGGCTGCAATAATATGCGTTCTTTTTGAATGTGGTTGGTTTATGACTGTGATTGATGGTTTTTCATCTCAGCACAAGTGCATATACGAACGAACCAAATAATACCGATAAACCGCTTTGAAAAGATTATCTTGATAAATCGTTCCAAAACAATGATAAAAAACCATCTTATTTGTTTGTTTGCAAAAAAATTATAAACTATAAGTAATAAATTATATGCTAAAACTAATCGGGCCAAAGTACAATGCAGGTTCAATCCCTGCGTTTGAGTTTTGGGCCTGTTCGGCTGCCCACAAACCGGTCGACTTTTCGCAGCCATTACAGTACCTAACTTTTAAACGGAGTATTTTCTCAAGACGGGGTCTACAAGTTAAACGTAGTACACGTTAAAAGCCCAACATCTGTACCAGCTAAAATCGCAAGTGAGTATCGATTTCTTCGTAATCTGTACCGTAAACAGCCAAAATTCAAAAATTTCAGCTAAAAGCCATAAACCGCAGCAAAAAAGAACAGACCCTTTGACTATTGTCCTTCTATTCGTGGGAAGCATAGAAAACTGTTGGAAAAAATAGCTTTTATGAGATTTTCTTTTGTCATCTAGGCATTTTCAGGTTCGGTCCAAAATCATTTTCTAATCAAACACGTATGACTATGTTCTGACAGCTACCTATGTCGCCATGTCCCGCTGCAAGGTAGACCCTGCTCTTTTTTGCCCCCACATGTCATCACCTCGTACAACTATCGTCCACCTTTAATCCTCTCCTTAACACCATCCTAATCTCCCGCTTATTAAATTAGGGAGAATGTATTGCAGACTTTGAAGCATCAAAACATTCGCGTAGGAAGCGCAAATAAAAAACCCAAAGCCACCGAGACCGTATGATGGCCCGGTTCTTTTGTTTTGGCTTTTCGCTTTGATTCTTCTATAAGCTAAAATAAATAGGATACTTTTTTAAATAATTTTTAAAGCTATTTTTTAATAGCTTTTTAAGTCTGAAATCATATATACTGTTTATATTAATGTTTTTATCGTCTATTGTAATATTAAAAAATATAGATAAAACTGTAGATATAACTATCAGTTACCGGTAGTTACAGTAAAAAAAGACCGTGCTTGACCAGACCAGTGGTATACCGGTTTCTTCGCCTTTTTCTCCCGCGTCACTTTCGCGTCCTTTTCCCCAGCACTAAAAGAAGAAAAAGATCGGAAAACCCAAAAAAAGACTTAGAGCCGTGGCAGAAAAGCCCCCCTCGCCTCCAATTTCCTTCGTCCTCCGATCTCCATAGTTGCCGCAGTCATGCGAGGGTTTAGAGCTCGTAGGGTTCACGGTTTGCGGTGTGGTGGGTCGCGGTTGCGTGCGCCCATGGCTGCGCCGGCGGCGGCGGGGTGGACGTGGTGGGCGGCGGCGCTGATGGCGCTGGGCGTCGTGGGGTTGGCGACGGCGCCCCGCGGCTGCGAAGCGCAGCCGGTGGTGCTGGCCAGCTACGGGCAGGGCAGGCTCTGGCTTAAGCCCTACGACTGGAGCTACCTGCGCGGTTAGAGACTTTTTTTTTACTAGAGCTGTTGCTGCTCCGGTTTGAGTTGCTGTTCTGTGTTCGCGCGGCGCTCTGGTGTGATCGATCGGTGTCCCGGAATTCCACCCTTTGATTTTTTTTTGGGTTCTGACTGATGGTGTTTTGGGGGAGAGGATAGGCTTCGAGGTGAAATCGAAAGAATATTAGAATGTTGTCCGCCACTAGCTGCTGTGAATTTTGCCTAAAAAAATGCGATGTTTGGGTTACTAGAATTCAATTCGATGATAGGCTCGTATGTTAGCAACTAATGCTTCTACTCTGTTCGCTCCACCGAGTTTTGCTTGCTGAATGTTTCTTCCCCTACTGAAGAAAAATGATGCATTTGCATTTGTTTTCACTCGTGTACCTAGTAAAAATACCTAATTTTATCACATCTGCTTTGTTTTTTTATTTACCTTTACACTTTGTTTTCCTTACTAGCAGTTGAGCTGCCGGCGTCATTTTCTTCTATCACTATGGATTTCGCAACTGACAGAGAGATTGTAAGTCGAAGACTCTGGTCTCTGGCCTTATGTGAATTATTATATTTTTGTTCATAAAAAACGCCTTTTTTTGGCGGCTAGTAGATTTGTTGATACGTGGATATGTTGGCCGGTCTTCTCACAGTCAAGTGGCAACGTGGGATGACTAGAAAAAATGATTCATGGTTAGTAGCCAGCAATGATTACTAGTAGCTAAATAATTTAGATATTATGTTATTTTCATGTTCTTCCTATACCGCATTGTAAGTATGTGTGTCAAGATGTAGATATTGATTCTGTGTAAGTGTCTGTACACAGAGGAAAGATACTCTGCTGTTCCCTTTCTTTGGGAGTAGCATATCATGCTATAAACACAATTGAAGATGCAAGGGTGATCAATATGGTTTTCTTTTTGGCCTTTTATTTCTATATTTGATGGGCAGTAAAGTTTAGGTGGTACAACATTGTAGCTTGGTGCGTTGTATGTGTGGTGGGGATCAAAAGAATACGAAAGACTGCTATACCTCAAATTAATAAAGCTAACTAGTGACGCATGACAATGTGAGCTGAAACTTTCTGTTTTCGGATCTTTTTAGCTTGTTTGTACAATAATAACATGATTGATATGGCCAATCACTAAAGATTTTCTGCACCCTCCATTTGGTTTATCTCTGACTATATTATAGCATAGATTGCAAAATTGACTCATGCAGACTTTGTGCAATATTTCTTTAAATAATGCAGCCCAGGGAGCACTTAAAAGATCTTCCGAGAGGCGAACTTGCTATCATCTGTTTGATGAATGCCAACCCTCCTATTCCTGATATATCCGATTCTTTTCTGGACAATTTATGTGAGTACCATATACATTTTCTTATGTGATGGTGAACTTTGATGTCTTCATTTTCTATTTAAACAATCTCGTATACCTGCTTAATCATGGTGAACTTGTTAAAGGTGTGCTAAATATGGTTTACGACCATTGTGTTTCAAATTGAAACAGAGAGTTTGTACCAAATTATTCTCAAACCAATTATAACTGGTGTTATAATATCCCTTCAAAGCTCCAGCACAAATTTCTTGCAAGAAATGAGAAAAGTAAACAAATGCCATGACAGATAGACACAAATTTGTTTAATTTTAAAGTATTGCCATCTTTGAACTTGTTCATCTTGAACGCTGAAGTAGTTAAGATGTTAATATGATCTTTTGACAATCAGCACTCCGTGGCTTTTCTCTTCCATTCTGATGGCTATGAACTGTTCTGCCATTTATCCTATTGTTTTTGAGAAATATATTTATTTCATCAAGTGACAGTGCTATTCATAGGTCACTTGTTTAGTCTAGATGAGGAGTATATTTTATTGAAAGAAAAAGAAGATAGTGATTTGAGGATATTCTTCTGGTAGTTTGTGTTTTTTTTCGTCTTAAAAAGTACTTTGATTGTAACCTAATTTTCTGTGTTACATAATTTTCTGATTAAACAAATTTTGACAGGAAGGTTCTTTATTGCAGTATCAAACTTTCTTGCTGCTGGATCTTTTGGCAGTACAAATAATCAGTCAAATCTGGCGCAGTGCATACCATTTCAGAAAAACACAACAATAGTGTTATCAAATGAACAGGTTAACTATACTGATTCTGTGACTTGTAAAGCAATATGTGGTAGCTACCTCAACTACAGTAATTGTCCTTGTTTGTAGCAGCATGACACTACGACTGTGATGCAAAAGATGTTGGATTGGTACACATCACATGTAAACTAATGGTGACATTTGAATGATTGCCTCTCTAATGATTCAAAAACAGGATAAAATCATGAGGAATGTTAATACTCAGGGAGATTTTATGACACTTAATCCAATTCAAGTTTCAGAACCAAACAAAGCCCGCTTCTACCATCTCTTTTTAATCCAGCCATGCTACTTCTGTATTAGTAGTTCTGTGCTTTTTGCAAGTCAAATTTCAAAATATTTGCCTACTGACACTGTATTCACTTGCATTATCCATTAGCATTGTATACATATTTCCCCAAGTTAAAACTAGGACTGCTTCATTTTCCAGAACATACTGGTAGCCAATTAGGAAACTGAAACTGAGTGTAGGCTGATTACTCTACGTAGAATCTAATCATAAATAAATACACATGACATGAAGAGCCACAATGAGAGTAAAACCAGTGGCAAACAAGTCAAGATAACCCGATCTAGTTCAGGCTTACTTGACCAGTAATTTGTAATCCTGTGTAACACCGCAGGGTCCAAAAGCATGTTAACTTCGGGTTTTCATTCTTGCTTCACCCAATAGGTTTAACCCAAGTTAGTATGACTTGCTCCCGTGGCATTGTACGCAACTATTTTCCTTAATGCAGTACCAGGCGTCCCTTGGCCAAACTACACTGGGGCATCACCATGCTGATCTGCTGGTCATTAAGTGCAAGAATTTTTTTTGTCTTCTGATGTACTGGCTATAAACAATTTTCGAGTTATAATGCCCCATCGTAGAAATTTTCTGCGGACTTCTGATATGCCAGCCTTTGGTATGTGCAGATATCGCCAGGGGTATGGTACATTGGTTACTTCAATGGCCTTGGACCTGCTCGCACACAATCAAAGATGGTATGCTTACTTCAGATTAGGACATGTCTATAAGACACTTGCTGTACTGCATAACTATCTAATTTTGTCTTTCAGCATAAATGTGTCAAACAAAATTTGAATCTTGATGCCTGTTAGAGATATATGTATAGTTTGTTATTCCCCATTGTTATGAGGGGTTCTTTGCATATTTGCCACCTGTACTTTGTGTATATATACCGGCCCATTGGCCTCATATTGAATACAAGCGCTATTCATAACATGGTATCAGAGCGTACCTAGGGTTTCCCGTCGCTCCGCTTGCCGCCTCGTCGCTGCCGCCGTCGACTCCCCCGTTGGCCCCGCCGACTCACCCGTCGTCGTCGCCGCCGTCGACTCTCCTGCCGCTGTCGGTCCTGCCGACTCCCCTGGCGCCGCGCCTCCAGATTGGATCTATCGCCGCCGTCGTCGCGCCTCCAGCCGACGCCCGCCGGCCGCTCCTTCCGCGCCGGCCGACGCCGCCGCCGGCCGCTCCCCGACGTCGCCGGCCGCTCCCGCGCCGTCGGCCTCGGATCGACGCCTCCGCCGTCCGCCCGGCCTCCGCTGCCCCCTGCCGCCGTCGGCCCCGCCCGGCGCCTGCCCGGCCTCTGCCGCCGTCGCCTTCCGCCTGGAGCCCGCCCGTCCGGCCGTCTCCCGCCCGAGGCCGCCGGCCGCCACTCCGCTCGAGGCCGCCGCCGGGCCACCTCCGCCCGCGCCGGGCCGCTGCCGCCTGCGCCGCCTCCCGCCCCTGATTAGGGTTTTGCATTCGGGCTCGGTGAAGCCGGTCGGTTTGTAAACCGACCGAAAGAAAGAAAAAAAAAGAAAAAAAAAACGTCGTTCTAACCGCCGCGCCGTCCAGCGCCGCCTGTTAGACTTCGTTGTCTTGGTCGCCGCGCCGTCCAGCGCCGCCTACCAATGGGCACCGTTTCCCTTCCTCGCTGCCCGGTGATCTTTGATGGTGTTAATTACACCGACTTCGTGTCTCACATGCGCATCCACATGCGTGGTCTTCGTCTCTGGGGCGTTCTCTCTGGCGATGTCACCTGCCCGCCTTGCCCTATTCCTCCGACGGAGCCTACGCCTGTTGCATTGCCTTCGACAGCCGATAAGGCTGCTACTGAGGCCGCTCGCCTTGCTGCTGATGACGCTGCCTCTACCTACCAGGAGGATCTGGATTCCTACAAGGATCGTCTGACCGTCTACACTCAGTGGTACGATGACGACGCTCGGGCTGCTGCTGTCTTCATCGCCAGTGTCCAGCCTCAGTTTTCTTCTGAGGTTGTGGGACTCCCTTCGGCTTTCCAGATGTGGACTCATCTTCGTCAGCGCTACGAGCCCTCTGGTGATGCCCTGTACCTGTCCGTGGTCCGCCAGGAGCACTCTCTTCAGCAGGGTGATGCTACTGTTGACGCCTTTTACGCTCAGAGTTCTGCTGTCTGGCGTCAGTTGGACTCACTTCGCACTGCTGGCTGTCGTACCTGTCCGTGCTGCCTGGAGGTACGTGCTGATCTGCAGTTTCAGCGGGTTTACGAGTTCCTTACTCGCCTTCGACCTGAGTTCGAGCAAAGGCGTGCCCAGCTTCTTGCACGCCACCCTCGTGTCACTCTCCTGGAGGCTCTTACCGAGATACGCGCAGAGGAGACTCGTTTGAGTGGTGCTGGTCTGATGCCACTCCCCTCTGTGCTCGCCGCTCGTCCACCTGCTACACTGCCTCCTCCAGCGGCTACCACAGGTGGTGGTGGCCGTCCTCAGTCTGGAGGTGGCCGTCCTCACTGTTCCTACTGCGACAAGGATGGCCACACTGAGTCCCAGTGCTACAAGAAGAAGCGGCATCTTTCACGCCGTTCTTCTACTGGCACTAGTGCTTCTACGACGACGTCTGCCTCGACTTCTTCAGCAGCTTCTCTCACCGAGCAGGAGATAGCCAGACTTCGACGCCTACTTGCCGCTTCAGGTTCTCCCTCGACAGGTTCTGCAGGTTCTGCCACTGACTCTTCAGGCACTGAGAGACCACCTCCTACACAGTCAGGTACCTCCCCGTGGATTCTTGATTCTGGAGCATCTTTTCACATGACTCCTGATTCTTCCACTCTGTCTTCTATTACACCTCTTGATTCTCCTGTCAGTGTTCTTACTGCTGATGGTACATCCCTTTCTGTCTCTGGTCGAGGATCTCTTAGCAACTCATCTTTTCATGTTCCTTCTGTTGCTCATGTTCCTCGCCTTACCTTGCAGCTTCTTTCTGCTGGGCAGATTACTGACCTTGGTTATCGAGTTATTCTCGACTCTGACTCTTGTTGTGTTCAGGACTGCCACACGGGAGCTCTGGTTGGTTCTGGCCCTCGGCGCCGTGACTCACAGCGTCTCTGGGAGCTTGACTGGCTTCATCTTCCTTCCGCTGCCACCACCGCCGCCAGTCTCTCCGCTTCTGCCGCTTCGTCTACCGGCTCTTTCCAGCAGTGGCATCACCGTCTTGGCCATCTGTGTGGATCTCGCCTGTCGTCCTTAGTTCGTCGTGGTCTTCTGGGGTCTGTCTCAGGAGACGTGTCTTTAGATTGTCAGGGCTGTAAGTTAGGTAAACAGATTCAGCTTACTTATCCTCATAGTGAGACTGTGTCTCAGCGTCCTTTTGATCTTGTTCATTCAGATGTTTGGGGTCCGGCTCCCTTCGTTTCGAAAGGGGGTCATCGTTATTATATTATTTTTATAGATGATTTCTCTCGCCACACTTGGATATATTTCATGTCTTCTCGTAGTGAGGCCTTGCCTATCTATAAACAATTTGCCACTATGATACACACACAGTTCTCCACTCCTATTCGTGTCTTTCGTGCTGATTCTGCTGGCGAGTACCTCTCTCGTCACCTGCGCAGCTTCCTTGCTGAGCAGGGCACTCTCGCTCAGTTTTCTTGTCCTGGTGCTCATGCTCAGAATGGTGTCGCTGAGCGCAAGCATCGTCACCTCCTTGAGACGGCTCGTGCTCTGATGATCGCCGCCTCTATTCCACCTCACTTTTGGGCCGAGGCTGTTTCCACTGCCACCTATCTTGTCAACATTCAGCCCTCTTCTGCTCTTAAGGGTGCGATCCCTGTTGAGCGTCTCTGTGGTCTTCTTCCTGACTACTCTGCCCTTCATCTGTTTGGCTGCGTTTGCTATGTTCTCCTCGCCCCTCGAGAACGTACCAAACTGACCGCTCAGTCTGTTGAGTGTGTCTTTCTGGGGTACAGTGCCGAGCACAAGGGCTATCGGTGCTGGGATCCTGTTGGTCGTCGGATACGGGTTTCTCGGGATGTGACTTTCGACGAGTCTCGTCCATTTTACCCACGTCCTGCCTCTCCTTCGGCCTCCTCTGTGGAGTCTCTGTCTTTCTTGACCTTTCCAGATACTCCTATATCTGTTTTGCCCTCGTCCACCTGTCCTACTGAGTCTCCACATATTCCCCCTGTGGCCTCTCCGCCGTTGTCGCCGCCTGTGTCGTCTCCTACGACTCCCCAGGCTCCTCCCACTATCGTCTACACTCGTCGACCTCGTATTGAGGATCTTCCAGATGAGTCATCTCCTTCTGATGATCCATCTTCTTCTGATGCTCCATCTTCCCCTGATGGGTCATCTTCTCCTCGCTACGCTCTCCGCGATCGCCAGTCGATTCGGCCTCCTGTCCGTTTTGCCTTTGCTGGCGCAGCTACTCGTGAGCCTGTCTCCTACCGGGATGCTGTTACTCACCCTGAGTGGCAGCTTGCCATGGCCGAGGAGATTGCTGCCCTCGAGCGTACTGGTACTTGGGATCTTGTTCCTTTTCCATCCCATTCTCATCCCATCACATGTAAGTGGGTCTATAAGATTAAGACTCGCTCTGATGGCTCTCTTGAGCGCTATAAGGCGCGTCTTGTTGCTCGTGGTTTCCAGCAGGAGCATGGTGTTGACTACGACGAGACTTTTGCTCCTGTGGCTCACATGACCACTGTTCGCACTCTTCTTTCGGTGGCGTCTGTTCGCCACTGGTCTGTTTCTCAGCTTGATGTCAAGAATGCCTTTCTTAATGGCGAGTTGCGCGAGGAGGTCTACATGCATCCGCCACCTGGGTACTCTGTTCCTGAGGGCATGGTCTGTCGCCTTCGTCGCTCTCTCTATGGCCTTAAGCAAGCCCCTCGTGCTTGGTTTGAGCGCTTCTCCTCTGTGGTCACTGCTGCTGGCTTTTCAGCTAGTGATCATGATACTGCGCTCTTTGTCCACACTTCGTCTCGTGGTCGGACTCTTCTTCTCCTGTATGTTGATGATATGATCATTACGGGGGATGATTCTGAGTACATTGCCTTTGTCAAGGCTCGTCTTAGTGAGCAGTTCCTTATGTCGGATCTTGGTCCTCTTAGTTACTTCCTTGGGATTGAGGTTACTTCCACTCCAGATGGTTTCTTTATGTCCCAAGAGAAATATATTCAGGATCTTCTTGATCGCGCCTCTCTCACTGATCAGCGTACTGTTGAGACTCCCATGGAGCTCAATGTTCACCTCCGACTCTCTGATGGCGAGCCTCTTTCTGATCCGACTCGCTATCGTCATCTTGTTGGGAGTCTTGTCTACCTTGCTGTTACTCGTCCGGATATCACTTATCCAGTTCATATTCTGAGTCAGTTTGTTTCAGCTCCCACTCAGGTCCACTACAGCCACCTTCTTCGAGTTCTGCGATACCTTCGTGGGACTATCTCTGCCGTCTCTTCTTTCCACGTTCCAGTTCGTTACAGCTTCAGGCCTATTCGGATGCTACTTGGGCTAGCGATCCCTCTGATCGCCGGTCTATCTCTGCTTACTGTGTTTTTCTTGGTGGTTCTCTTATTGCCTGGAAGACGAAGAAACAGACTGTAGTGTCCCGTTCGAGTGCAGAGGCTGAGTTGCGAGCTATGGCCCTCTTGACAGCAGAGATTACTTGGCTACGGTGGTTACTTGAGGATTTTGGTGTTTCTGTAACTACACCGACCCCTCTCTTGTCAGACAGTACATGTGCTATCAGTATTGCTCGTGATCCTGTGAAGCATGAGCTAACCAAGCATATTGGTGTTGATGCTTCTTTCATGAGGTCTTGCGTGCATGATCAGGTGATTACTCTTCAGTATGTGCCTTCAGAGCTTCAGATAGCGGATTTCTTCACGAAGGCTCAGACTCGAGCACAGCATAGCTTCTACCTCTCCAAACTCAGTGTTGTTGATCCACCATGAGTTTGAGGGGGGGTGTTAGAGATATATGTATAGTTTGTTATTCCCCATTGTTATGAGGGGTTCTTTGCATATTTGCCACCTGTACTTTGTGTATATATACCGGCCCATTGGCCTCATATTGAATACAAGCGCTATTCATAACAATGCCTATACTTTTGCAGATTAGCCGAGGGAGAGCATGTTCAGTGAGCACTAGCATTACCATAGAGGGATGTCCCACTTCAGCATTATGGGGACCCTACTGCAACCAAACAATTGAAATGATTGGTTGTTCTCAATTTTCAAGATATAACAACTCAAGAAATCTTTTAGATCAGAATATTCACACGAGAAAAAGTTTGAATACTAGAGAGAACAATAGACGTACCAATTTCTTATCACAGTTGAACCATTTAGTAGAACAGCAACTAGATTCCAACAGTACTATCTCAGTGAGAATGGAGAACTTGATCACTTGTGCCATTTCAAATGGCTCATTATGCATCAGGCAAGGCGATATGAAGTTCTACTTCTTGGATGTAGGCAACCTAGCCTTGCAATTTGAAATTACAGCTGCGAATTTCGGATTAGTTCAAAGGTCATCCTTGATTTGTTACCTGCGCTATAATGCCTTTCCTCAGAGAGATTTGCATGACTATTCAGGTGATATTAGCATTGCTCCTTTGGTTGTAAAGTTGCCAAATATTGGACGATGGTATGTTGCTATTGAGGCAGTCAATATAACACAGATGAACAATACAGTATCATCACCTTTGCTGGATATAATGTGTTTCTCATTGGAGTGGCAAGTAACTGGATGTCTGAATGGAAAAGCTGGAACGAATTGCTCATGGGAGGCATATGTGCTCCAGGTGGGTTGAGTAGTTGATAAGAGATGTATTCTCTATTACTACTGAGTACAGACATTTTCCTGTTTTTACCTTTTAAGCAAGAAGGTTAAATATAGCTGCGTCAAAGCTCCAGTGGTTTGCTCATCCTGGGTTGATCTTTACCTTTGCTAGTTAACATAATGTGGCTGTCAGTTCTTGGCAGGTGGTAACTGGCGAAACTCCATGACCAGAAGTTAAAACATTCTACTTTCTTGCCAATTTCTGTGGGTCTTACCTTTTTCTTTTATACCTCTTTTGAAAGAATTTGTTGAATGTTTAGTTTGCCTAGAATATGTTTAATCCAGTGCAATCCAGCCTGACATGGCAGCTAAATGATTGCTCCTGTCTTTTGGTGCATTGCCCATACTGCAATGTTAATCTTATAATAGTCATGTGATCATGAAACTATTAAAGTTCCATTGGGAATAAAGGAAACAAGATTAATGTGAGAAGCTACACAAGAGCAAGAGAAAATACTTAATAGTCACATAAAAAAACATTTCTGGGATTAACAGATATATTGATGCGCAGCTCTCCTGCGTTTTCGAGAACAGACTTTAGGAATGTCTTTGTTGGTGTCTGACTTAATTTTTTTTTGTCTAATGATGTGAAATCTTGCAAATATTTTAAATATTACATCAATTTCGAAGACATATCTGAGAAAAAATGCCAAGAATATTTGTGAAGCTGTTCTTATGTTTTCCCCCTTATTTGGGACCCATTGTACATAATATGACTTGGCCCATGAAAATGATGTTCTATATCAATTATTTAAATTGCTAGAGTCACTACCTATCTCCTGATGACCCCTTTATTTTCTATGGCAGTTCTCTTTACTAGATAGGCTTGGGAATGTTATCAATCAAGTAGCATGTTTGTTGAAGTTAATCGGTTATCAGATTGCAGTAATCTGATGTACCTGTTTCCCCATTGAAGAGCCATTAATTTATGTGTATTTTGTGCAAAGTAGATTTTGGTCTTTATGATATGATAATTCTCGACATCTCCGAGTTGAAATAAAGCCAACACTTTGCCACCCAGGAAGTGGCAGTAGATTGAGTCCTTAGTTTGTCGAGCATGGGTGTTGGAGCACATAAGTTCTTTTGAGAGTGATATTGTGCATGCTTTGTTACTGTAAACTTTGTTTGTGAGTAGGCATCTTTATTAATCAAATATTGTTCTTTACATGCAGAGGGTTCCTAAAAGAAATCCTTCTGTTCCTTTTGAGTCATATTATGTTCCTACTGATGGAAGGGCATCACTGGAATATAGCCACTTCTCGCTGGAACAATTTTTAAGCAACTCATCCTATGAGCAATTTGCATGGACTTATTTCTTTTTGGATGTTCCCCAAGGTTCAGCTGGTGCACTTTTCCATATCCAGCTAAAGTCAGATAAAGAATTGAATTACGAGCTGTACTCGAAATATGGTGGTTTACCATCAAATGATAGTTGGGATTACTACGCAAGCAGGACAAGCAGCAGTAATGGTTCAGTATTTTTTTCATTACATAATTCCACGAATTCAGACATGGATCTATCTATTTTTTATGCCAAGGAGGGCACTTGGTGCTTTGGAGTGAAGCATCCAAGTGATACATCAAATTCTCAGACGTACATGTCTGTAGCTCTTCAGGGATGTCATAGAAACTGTAATCAGAAAGGTGTGTGTCATTCTTCAATTGATGAAAGTGGGCTAACGTTCTACAGGTAATTCCTAAAGATATTACCTATTATGCGAATGTATTTGTATTTTTTGTGTGCTCTGTACTTTGTAATACTTGATGTTTAATGCAATATTAGACAAAATTAGCAAATATTGTATTTATCATGGTAATTCTTAAAGATATAATTTTCATTTTCCAGCTTCTGCACCTGCGATCGTGATCATGGTGGGTTTGATTGCAGTGATGAATTAGTTTCACCTAATGGTAAAGTTTCTCATATTTAATTCTGAAAATTCCATGGGCCAATGTGTACAGTTGTTATGGGTTGATTTCGATGGGGGTTTCCGGTGGTTTGTGAGGGGAGGTAGAAGATGGAGTTGGGAAGCTGGATTCGATCGTAGAAGATAACGAGGAGCAGGCTTCCGCCTAGGGTTTTCACCGGCCAGGTCGCCCCTTAGAACTCAGGTGGAAAGAGATTGTTTTCTTATTGCCTGGCTAACTTTGTTACAACCAAAGCCTTATATATCCGGCTTCTTGACTTTTCGAAATACCTTAACTAATCCCGATCTGATAGCAAGCCGGAACCTATTCTATAAGCTAACCAATCTCTAGCACAATAACTTATCTATAAAGAATAAGACTTTCCAATTGAGCAACTGCTCCTACCAATCTGGACTGGTTACCGTATTTCCGCCGGAGACTGTAGCTGATCATGATGCTGGCTATAGCAATTTGGCCCTTGCCACCTAGTCCCCTGCTGGTTCTTCTGAACCCGCTCCTGCCGATGGATTCGCACGCCGTCTTCTTGTATAATGTTGCCCCAATAAGAGCCCACAACATTTTCCCCTGCTACTGAAACAACTCGTCCTCGAGCTGGAAATCCGGATATTGCTCACGAAAGTCTGGAAGAGAAGCCCATGAAGTCTCCGATGGAGGCCAATCCTTCCATTGAACCAACACCTCCCAATGATCACGACGCAAGCGAGCATGCTGAACCTTCAAGGGAGATGGAATAGCCCTGCCATGGTGAATGTGCGTAGAGACGTCTACAGCACCAATTCCATGCCATGTGACACAATGATCCGTGCGCCAAAAGGACATTATGAGGAGTTCAAAATCCTAGACAATTGGCCCAAGAGTTTGGAGCCATTGAACCCCAAGAACGACATCAAATCCTTCCAATGGAACAGCGAAGCGATCCACACATAATTCTTTCTTGTCAATTGTTAATGGAACCTGTGTACACAACCCGTCGCAAGACACACGGTCACCATTTGCCATAGGTACTGTCATCCTTGGCCATGGTGAGAGCTGGAGGCCCAACTGACGTGCGGTTTCTGCATCCACAAACATGTGAGTGGATCCAGTACCAATGAGAGCGCGAAGACACTTGCCGCCAATTTGCACATGCAGCTGCATTGTTCGTCAATCATGAACACCTGTGAGTGCATGTAATGAAATTTCCACCTCTGGAGCCATGTCTAAACCGTCTTCCCCTCATCTAACTTGATGAGGTAAATCCCCTTATTGGAACAACGGTGATTTGGCCCAAACTTCTCGGGACAGTTATAACAAAGTCCTTTGGATCGACGTTCCTCCATCTTCACAGCCGAGAGCTGTTTCCAACAAGTCTGTGGAGGCGTAGCTATCAGTGGTGGATCCTTGGTCACTGGCGCCGCCGCGCCGGTGGTGCGGCTGATGGGGTGGGATTGGGAGTCGACGTGAGGATCACTGGTCCGTTGGGCAGCCGAGCTGGAGGCAAACTTTTGGCGTCCTCACTTTGGATGAGTTCTCCACAAGACGTTGCTCGTAGGCTCGTGCTAAGCTCATGGCCATCTGCAAGTTACTCGGGTTCTATAACTCGACATCCGTACTCAAGGGCTTCAAGAGGTCGGCTGTGAAAATTGGACCTGCTGGAACGAAGATAGCTGATCAACGCGACACAACAAAGCCAAAAATTGTCTCTAGTATTCTTCGACAGTGCCTGTCCTTCTCAATTGTGCAAGTTCTCCTAAAGGATTGCTCCGAATTGGAGGGCCGAAGCGCATATTAACGAAGTCCGCGAAACGAGTCCATGACAATATGCCCCCATCACGCTCCAACTGAAAATACCACTGTTGTGCGACGCCAGTTAGATGATATGTAGCCAACCAAACTTTCTCCTCTAATGTCCGCTGCCCTAGGAAAAATTACTCACAGCGGTTAAGCCAGAGCAGAGGGTTCCCATCTTCGTTGTACGTCGGGAAATCCAGCTTGTAATAGCGTGGAACCCCCCTTCAGTCATCTTCCTTCCTATCCCATCTGCTAGAAGATCCATCTACCCCGTGATGTCTTGTCTGGGGTTTAAACATGCCGGACGAAGCTTCCTATCCTCCTTGCTGCAGTCGGGCCGTGCTGGTCCTGCTTCTGTTTGATGGCTGTAATGCCCTTCATCATCACAACGATCATCTTGCCGATGTCCTCGATGGTTTTTGGCTCATCCATGGGAATAGTGGCGGCTAATATGGGTTGATTTTGGTGGGGGTTTTCGGTGGTTTGTGAGGGGAGGTAGAAGATGGAGTTGGGAAGCTGGATTCGATCGTAGAAGATAACGAGGAGCAGGCTTCCGCCTGGGGTTTTCACCGGCCAAGTCGCCTTTCAGAACTCAGGTGGAAAGAGATTGTTTTCTTATTGCCTGGCTAACTCTATTACTACCGAAGCCTTATATATCCGGCTTCTTGACTTATCGAAATACCTTAACTAATCCCGATCTGATAGCAATCCGGGACCTATTCTATAAGCTAACCAATCTCTAGCACAATAACTTATCTATAAAGAATAAGACTTTCCAATTGAGCAACTGCTTCTACCAATCCGGACTGGTTACCGTATTGCCACCGGAGACTGTAGCCGATCATGATGCTGGCTGTAGCAATTCGGCCCTTGCCGCCTGGTCCCCTGCTGGCGCTTCTGAACCCGCTCCTGCCTTTGGATTCGCATGCTGTCTTCTTGTATAATGTTGCCCCCAATAAGAGTCCACAACAACAGTAGTACCTTTCCCATTGAAATGATAAACAAAGTACTTCAACCAGCTACTGCTGTTGCTAGTCAATTGTGGATGTAGTCCTTTCATCTGAAATGCAAAGCCCTCTTTCTGAGGGAGAACCCTTGCAAAGGTGTTAAAATCATTAAGATTTGCTACATTAGGGCATTTTAAGGTAACTGATTCTTAGGAAGTTTGCCTTAGTTAAACTAACATAGTCAAACTAACATGTAAAAGTAGCTTTGTAACAGTGTAATGCTACTGAAATGCTTTAATGTAACAAGTGGATTTTAAGTTTGTGCCTCACTTAAGTGTATCATTATTTGACTGGTTCTAATGGACCAGGGTAAATTAAGATGACATAAATTGTGCTAAGTACAATTCTGTAGAGGATGAAAAATGCAAGAAATAATGAACCAATCTATACTGAGTTCTTGACATATCAACGTAATTGGAAATCCTTGACATATGACACATATCAATGCAGGCTGCAGCTTATTTCCAATGAGAATGTATTACCTACTTTATGCAATAAATATTGTTTCTCGACCAGTTGTGACAATCATTTTATATCCATGTAGTAAAATTAGTAAATTACTGTATAATATGGTTAAATTTATATGTAGGGCACATCTGGCAGTCTGTCTTTCTAATTGCATCAAATGCTGCAGCAATTTTACCTGCCTTTTGGGCCATCCGGCAAAAGGTATGTTTTTTCTTCTAGTGTCATGATGACCTGAAATGACTTGTTTTCATCTTTTTTAGCTACTAGCCAGCATTTTTTTAGTAAAGTGCACCGTAGGTACCTACACTTGCACAGGTGGTTTAAGTAGATCAATAAACTTGAGAATTGGATATTTGGGTCCTCAAATTTATTGAAGTGGGTCAAGTGACGTCCAAAAGCGAAGCTTCTTGGTTGACATTGTAAGAAACCTTAAAGCTCAAATCTATTTCAATAGCCCATGGGGCTTATATAGTATAAAGGACACAAACCCTAGAAAACTGGACAAGACACATATACTCTTAACACCCTCTCCCAAATGTAAGGCATATGCAATAGCATTGCATTTGAAAAGGTTGACACTAAAATAGGGAAGATCCAAAGTTCGAGTCTTGAAGTTGTCGTCATAGCGTGCGACTCTTGGAAAATTGTGTCGAGTACCAACTATCCGGAATCGTGCAACAATCCAGAAAAGCACAAAGTGTAAGGGCTGGGAAAGTAGAGGTAAGCGGAGCAAAGTCGACCGTGATAACACGATGAAGAGGATGTGGAAGGTAACACAAATAGAGAGAGCTGTCAAATCAAGCCGAAGAGGGCAATAGAAGCATAGCAGCGTAGATTGAAGCCCAAGACGGCGGCGGCGCAGTGCACAAGAAGCGCAGCGGAGGCGCGGTGCAGAAGAAGCGTGGCGGCCTTAGAAGCTCGGGGTGGTGACTCAAAGAGAAGCGGCGGCATCATAAAGACTTCTACAATCTGCAGCGGCTTAAAGAGAAGAGCAGCGGCTGAGGCTATACAAAAGGAAGATGACCATACTCATCCAAGAGGATGAACTGTAGCTAGCAAAGCAATTGGTTGATTGACAACGATTTTCTGGACTCGCACGTCTTTGACAAACTTAAAGATAAATGCTACAGATTTGGATTGACACAATAGAAGACACAAAATGAAAAAGACTCAAGAACAAATACTAGCAGCAGCAAAAGTATTATCCCTTCAAATTCCCTTCTCTCTCTTCACCCCTTCACTCCCGCCTCTCTCTCTGCCCATCTCCCTTTCTTCACCACCGACCGAGGAGGAGGCCAGAGAGGAGGGAGAAGCTGGTGGCAGCCTGGGGCGGCGGTGACAGCGGCCAGGAGTCGGCGGAGAGGGCCAGATCCAAGGTGCGGTGGCCATATTCGGAGCGACGTCGAGGCGATGAAGAGGAGCCAGGAGCAGAGGCCGGTGCGGGCGCGGGCACAGGCTTAGGCGGGTGGGTGCGCAAGGGAGATGCGACAACGGTCGGATTTGGCTGGAGGAGGTGGCCAGAGGGCCGGATCCGTGGCGGTGGTCGCCGGATCTAAGGTGGCGGCGGCCGAATCTGTGGGTGCGGTTGCCAGATCCAAGGTGGCGGTCGCCGGATCCGAGGCGGCGGCGGCCGGATCCAAGGCAGTGGTTGTCGGATCCGAGGCGGCGCGGTGACGGTGGGATCCAGCGAAAGATGACGGCGGTGGGGTGGTTGGCAAACAGCCGAGGCGGCGTCGGGCAGACCGGGGTTGCAACGCCCGCGGTCAGATCCGTTCACCCCCGCCCACGCCGATGCCAGATTCGTTCACCCCCGCCCATGTCGATGCCGGATCCAGGCTTGCCGCCCCGGATTTGAGGACGAGAGCGTCGGATCTGGCGGGGGAGAGCCGTAGGTGCCCGGATCTAGCGCGAGGAGCCTGGATTTGCACCGGGATGGAGCAGCATTGAGGCGGAGGCGGGACGGCCCGGTGTCGACGCGTGTGCGAGCGCGTCTGGCTGGCGGCGTGGTGGAGTCGAGCGGCGGCTGGAAGAGGTGGCCGCCCCCGGGAGTGGAGCACTCTCCTCCCAGGGGTGGTGACAGTGGTGGCTGGCGGTGACTGATGGCGGCCAGAGTGAAGGTTAAGTTCAAAACCTAGGCTCTGATACCATGTAAGAAATCTTGAAGTTCAAATCTATTGCAATAGCCCATAGTACTTATTGCTGAATAAGTCTCTGTACTGTGGTCTTTGTGGGGCTGTGGTAGTTTTTTGTCTTTTGACTGCTTTTAGGACAGCATCTGCTTTTAGGACAGCATCTGCTTTAGGACAACATATTGACCGCTTTAGGACAGCATCTAGGATAGCATCTTAGCATATGCTTGGCTGGTTCTCAGCCTATAAGTATGTATCTCCAACCCCTCAGGTTGGCATGGCATTGTGTGAGCAATAAACAAGAAAACTTGCCCCATCTCCTAGTGTCATCCTCTCCATGAGAGTAAGGATCTTGCTATCACCAACAGCAAGACTCCAGCGAGTAACAAGTGGTATCAGAGCCAGGTTATCCTGTAGCCTGAGCATCTCCTGCTCATCTCCTTCTCCGGCCTCGCAGCAGCCCCAGCCGGTAGCAGCAGCAGCTCCGGCTGTCCCCGCTCACTCCTCTCCGGAGACGGGCAGCAGCTCGTCAGAAGCAGCCCTCTCTCCACGCAACAGCCCCCCAGTAGCGCGCCATGTCCGCAGGGCAGTCTCAGCGCTCGGTCGCCTCGAGCATGCGGCGTCAGCAGACGGCCGAGCTCGTCGCGGCAGAGCAGCGCGAGCGAGCGGCGGCAGAGACCGCTGCGGCGGCGGAAAGGGCGTCAAGGCTGGCAGCGGCGGAGCTGGCAGCAGCCAGGGCGGAGGTGGAAGCAGCGGCGGCGGCAGATGCAGCGCGTGCGGCAGCAGCAGAGGTCAAGGCTCTGCGCGGCAGCAACAGCAGCTCCGGCTCTGTTGATGACAGCGCCGACGCGGACCCTCAGCTGCTGGAGAGGGAGGCAGCGCAAGGGCGAACGGCGCAATGGGCAGCCACGCACGCCCACGAGCGCGGCGGCAGCCCAGACAGGCGCGGACGCGCCGGCGGCGCTCCTGAAGGAGGCGCACACGGCGGTGGCGCTCCTGGAGGAGGCACGCACGGCGGCGGCGTACGGGTCGACGGAGAGCGCGGCCCTCACAGGCAACGCGGCTCTCTCTCCCCGGTTCGGTACCGTGGTCACCACGAGTACCAGGCTGTCGTCAGGGACGTCGGCCCCGGCGGCGGGTGGCCTACCCTCACCAAGACCAACTACGTCGAGTGGGCTGCGGTGATGAGGGTAAAGCTCCAGGTGCGGCATATGTGGGATGCAGTCCGGTACGGCGACGTCGACTACGACCAGGATCGACGGGCGCTGGATGCTCTCATCGCTGCAGTCCCGCCCGAGATGCAGTTCTCGCTTACCAACAAGCGGACTGCCAAAGAGGCTTGGGACGCCATCGCTGCAGCACGCATCGGCAGCGACCGCGCCCGCAAGTCTACATTGCAGGCACTACGCACGGAGTGGGAGAGCCTGGCCTTCAAACCAGGTGAAGACATTGATGACTTTGCTCTCCGTCTCAACACTCTGCTGCAGAAGTTGGTGCAGTTCGGTGACGACACCTACAACGAGGAGAGAGCTGTGGAGAAGCTCTTCCGTTGTGTCCCCGAGAAGTACAAGCAGATGGCTCGCTCGATCGGGTCTCTGCTGGACCTCTCCACGATGACCATCGAGGAGGCGTTGGGTCGCCTCAAGGTCGTCGACATCGATGAGCCACAGAGCCTCTCGGGACCCGTCACCATTGGCGGGAAGCTCCTCCTCACTCGGGAGCAGTGGGCTGCCGGCCAAGGTGACAGGAAGAAGGGGGAGCCTTCTTCCACGACAGGCGGCCGCAAGCATGGCAAGCGCGGCAAGCCACGCAAAGACGCCCAGGCAGGGGCGCGAGGAGGCGCCCAGGGTGGCGATGCTGGCAAGCAAAAGCCGGCACGAGACGACTCTTGCCACAACTGTGGCAAGCTTGGTCATTGGGCCAGGGAGTGTCGACAACCACGACGCGGCCAGGCCCACGTCGCACAAGCGGAGGAGGAGGAGCAGCCGGTCCTGTTCATTGCTCATGCGAGCATCGAACTACCTCCAGCGGCACCGGCCGCAGTGGCTCTCCTCCATCTTGACGAGCCAAAAGCACACGCCCTCCTCGGTGACAGTCCCGGCAATGACAAGACCGACGGGTGGTGCCTCGACACCGGCGCCACCCACCACATGACCGGGCGGCGGGAGTTCTTCTCCGAGCTCGACTCAGGCGTTCGAGGCACCGTCAAGTTCGGCGATGCCTCCGCCGTGGAGATCAAGGGCGTCGGCTCTGTCGTCTTCGTCGCCAAGACTGGCGAGCACCGGTTGCTCACCGGCGTCTACTACATCCCCGATCTGTGGAACTCCATCATCAGCTTGGGACAGCTGGATGAGAACGGCTCGCGTGTCGAGATCGAGCACGGGGTGCTGCAGATTTGGGATCTTCGACGCCTTCTTGCCAAGGTAACCAGAGGCGCAAATCGACTCTACACTCTTCACGTGCAGGTGGCACAACCCATCTGTCTCGCTGCTCGTCGGGACGACGAGGCGTGGCAGTGGCACGAGCGTTTTGGGCACCTCCACTTCGAGGCCCTGAAGCGGCTCAGTGCCACGGAAATGGTGCGAGGCCTGCCGTGCCTTGACCATGTGGAGCAGCTCTGCGACGTCTGCGTGTTGACGAAGCAGAGGCGACTCCCCTTTCCCCAGCAGGCGAGCTTCCGAGCCAAGGAGAGGCTCGAGCTCGTGCACGGGGACTTGTGTGGCCCGGTGACACCAGCCACACCGGGAGGACGACGCTACTTCCTGCTGCTCGTCGACGACCTCTCCCGCTACATGTGGGTGATGGTCCTCGGCAGCAAGGGAGAGGCTGCGGACGCCATCAGGCGCACGCAGGCTGCTGCGGAGGCGGAGTGCGGCCGCAAGCTACGCGTGCTGCGCACAGACAACGGCGGCGAATTCACGGCAGCTGAATTCGCGTCGTACTGCGCTGATGAGGGCATTCAGCGCCACTACTCCGCGCCGTACAGCCCGCAGCAGAACGGCGTCGTCGAGCGGCGCAACCAGACGGTTGTGGGGATGGCTCGGGCCCTCCTCAAGCAGAGGGGGATGCCGGCTGTCTTCTGGGGAGAAGCGGTGGTGACGGCCGTCTACATCCTCAACCGCTCGCCTACCAAGGCGCTCGACGGCAGGACGCCGTACGAGGCTTGGCATGGGCGCAAGCCGGCGGTCTCCCACTTGCGGGTCTTCGGCTCCCTCGCGTTCGCCAAGGAGCTTGGCCACATCGGCAAGCTTGACGACAGGAGCACTCCGGGAGTGTTCATCGGCTACGCGGAGGGCTCGAAGGCCTACCGCATCCTCGACCCTGACACACAGCGCATCCGCATCTCGCGTGACGCTGTGTTCGACGAAGGGCGAGGCTGGACGTGGGACAAGGCGGTGGACGACGGTTCGGCCTCGACTCTCAGGGACTTTGTTGTGGACTACGTCCACTTCGAGAGAGCCGGGGGAGCTAGCAGCTCGTCTTCACCAAGCTCGTCCACCTCGACACCTTGCTCGCCATCAGCTCCGGCGAGTGCTCCACCACTTTCGGCACCGGCTACGCCCCACTCTTCACCACCGGCTCACCACTCTCCTGCACCGGCGGCCACACCACCGGAATCGGCCCCAACAGCTTCGGTCCACGACGAGCAGCGCACGGTGGAGTTCGCTACTCCACTGTCTCACGACGAGGATCGCGTCGACGCCTACCACGACGGCGAGACTCTGCGCTACCGTACCGTGGACGACCTCCTCGGCGAGCAGCCGGTCCCTGGACTGGCGCAGCGCGACTTCGAGGCGGAGCTGCACCTCGCACAGGACGACGGCGAGCCCCGTTCCTTCGCCGAGGCGGAGAGAGACGAGGCATGGCGTGCCGCGATGCAGCAGGAGATGGACGCCGTCGAGCGGAACCGGACGTGGGAGCTGGTGGATCTTCCTGCCGGTCACCGCGTGATCACCCTTAAGTGGGTGTTCAAGCTGAAGCGGGATGAAGCCGGCACCATCGTCAAGCACAAGGCTCGCTTGGTGGCACGAGGCTTCGTGCAGCAGGAGGGGGTCGACTTCGATGACGCCTTCGCACCCGTCGCGCGCATGGAGTCCGTTCGTCTTCTCCTCGCACTTGCAGCCCAGGAGGATTGGCGCGTCCATCACATGGACGTCAAGTCCGCCTTCCTCAACGGCGATTTGAAGGAGGAGGTCTACGTCCGCCAACCGCCGGGATTCGTCATCCCCGGCAAGGAGGGCAAGGTTCTCCGCCTGCGCAAGGCCCTCTACGGCTTGCGGCAGGCACCACGAGCCTGGAATGCTAAGCTGGACTCCACCCTCAAGCAAATGGGGTTCCAGCAGAGCGCACACGAGGCTGCGGTCTACCGGCGGGGCAAAGGCGGCAACGCCCTGCTGGTGGGCGTCTACGTCGACGACCTGGTGATCACCGGCTCCAAGGAGGCCGAGGTCGAGGCGTTCAAGGCGGAGATGAAGACCGTCTTCCAGATGAGCGACCTGGGGCTCCTCTCCTTCTACCTGGGGATCGAGGTCCACCAGGACAGCTCCGGTATCTCCCTTCGTCAGACCGCCTACGCCAAGCGCACCGTCGAGCTGGGCGGGCTCACCGACTGCAACCCAGCCCACACTCCAATGGAGGAAAGGCTGAAGCTGAGCCGCGACAGCACGACGGAGGAGGCGGACGCGACGCAGTACCGGCGCATCGTGGGCAGCCTTCGCTACCTCGTCCACACGCGTCCAGATTTGGCGTTCGCCGTCGGCTACGTCAGTCGGTTCATGCAGCGACCGACGACGGAGCATCAGCAGGCTGTGAAGAGGATCCTCCGCTACGTTGCGGGCACCTCCGACTACGGCTTGCACTACCCGAGGTGTCCCGGCGCGGCGCACTTCATCGGGTACAGCGACAGCGACCACGCAGGCGACATCGACACCAGCAAGAGCACAAGCGGGATTCTCTTCTTCCTCGGCAAGTGCCTCGTTAGCTGGCAGTCAGTCAAGCAGCAGGTGGTGGCCCTGTCCAGCTGTGAGGCCGAGTACATAGCGGCTTCCACCGCTTCGACTCAGGCCCTCTGGCTCGCTCGACTGCTTGGTGATCTCCTCGGCGGGGGCACTGAAGCAGTGGAGCTCAGGGTGGACAGCAAGTCCGCCCTAGCCCTGGCAAAGAACCCCGTTTTTCATGAACGGAGCAAGCACATCCGGGTGAAGTACCATTTCATCCGAGGCTGCTTGGATGAAGGAAGCATCAAGGCAAACTACATCAACACCACGGATCAGCTTGCGGATTTGCTCACCAAGCCTCTTGGAAGGATCAAGTTCCTTGAGCTCTGCTCCAAGATCAGGATGGTTCAACCCTCCCACAAGACGACGCACAAGACTTAGGGGGAGAATGCTGAATAAGTCTCTGTACTGTGATCTTTGTGGGGCTGTGGTAGTTTTTTGTCTTTTGACTGCTTTTAGGACAGCATCTGCTTTTAGGACAGCATCTGCTTTTGCTTTAGGACAGCATCTGCTTTTAGGACAGCATCTGCTTTTAGGACAGCATCTGCTTTAGGACAGCATATTGACCGCTTTAGGACAGCATCTAGGATAGCATCTTAGCATATGCTTGGCTGGTTCTCAGCCTATAAGTATGTATCTCCAACCCCTCAGGTTGGCATGGCATTGTGTGAGCAATAAACAAGAAAACTTGCCCCATCTCCTAGTGTCATCCTCTCCATGAGAGTAAGGATCTTGCTATCACCAACAGTAAGACTCCAGCGAGTAACACTTATATAGTACAAAGGACACAACACTAAAAAACAGGAAAAGACATATACCCTTAACAGACATGGCTTCGATGTGGGCATTGGACGCTGGTGTGGCACCTCTCCCCCTCTAGAGCCACGCAGAAGCCATGTTAGCCAAGTAAAAGTGCTTTTGGACCTCACCTGACCCATGCAAGTTTACGGACCCACGCTGCAGTTTACTCTTTTCTTCTTTCTATAAGCTGATGTAACGAAACCGTTTTAGCATTGGGGTCTTTATCTCTAGTTGATTACACAGAAGTAGCATCTCTAGTTGGAAATAAAATTGTTATGAACCAATGACAGAATATATACACAGTAAAGGTTTATGTTGAACTATCGGGCAAAGCATTCCGTGATTTATGGAGTTTGCAAGAATACAATAAACGTTAAACAAATGTTGTCACTATGACATAGGTGATTGAGTTTGGAGGAAGGAAAGATTAATAGGTCCTGAATGGCTGATAGCCTGCTAGATTGTCATACTGTAAGGTGGTAATGTGGTATCCCTTTCACAAGAAAATACCATTCTTACATCTGTTCCATATATATCTTGATAATCAAATATGCTCTCCATTGAAGAAGCTAAATTTAAGGGGAATTATTAAGAAGATATTTATTAAGAAGCTAAATTTAAGTCATGCTAACCTTTTTTTTTTCGTGCCACCTAGGCATTTGCAGAATGGATTCTTTACACGTCTAGTGGAATTTCCAGTGCATTATATCATTCATGTGATGTGGGCACCTGGTGCATACTATCTTTCCGTGTATTACAGGTAAGTCACAGGCTACTCAGCACATACTCGCTTACTACTAGTTTAACGCTTAACATATTACTGGGCTAAATCTGTTATGGATGTATCCAATACAAGGTAGACCACCCTTCTGGTTGATAGTCGACTTAAGTTGGAGAAAGCTGAAGAGGAACACAAGCGTAGTTTGCATGTAGTTGCATCCAATGGACATTTTTGAGCATGTGGGCCCTCGGTGCATGAACTGATGTAGTCATGTATGACTACCTAATTAGTTTACACAATCTTTAGGATGCCAAGAGATCGATGTATTTTAACAGATACGTTTCTCACTATTGCATAGTTGTTTAATAGGAGCAGCTTAAAAATTGAAAGCTGATGCCACCAAGCTGGCAGTTTTGGTTTTGGAAGGAACAAGCTGGCTGTTTTGTGACAAATAGAAGTAAATTGAAGCATCTTTTTTCCTGCTTGATGCTAGTGATCACCCTTTTAGGATGAGTAATTGGATTAACATAAAATAGATATAGTGATGTCCAATGCAAACCTACTTTAGGAGAGGTTTTGGAAAATTCCCATCAGAGAAAAATTACGTGCGATCTAATGTGCTCCGTTTCTTTAAGAGGTAACCTTTCTGATGCCTTTGGGATTCCTGATGACATGATTAGTAAAACATCACGTGCCTCAGTTCTCTAACAGGTTGCATATTCTAGTGTGGCTGGGTTGGTTACATGATGATAGAGTAGAGGGCAAGCAATGTCTTGGTTGGATTATATTTGTTTCAATCGAGGACATCGACTTGTGAATTCACGGTCTTTGGCTGTGCAATCACGTTGGTCCACATGAATGGTCGTTGACTCTTCTCTGTTGTCCCCCGCACACTGTAAAACCACAGTCTACATCTCTATTTTTTCATTCGAATCTCAATCCCCGCCCCCTTCATGCAAGAGGGTTCTAGCACTTTGTAGCAGTAAAAGGAACACAGTTTGGTGAAAAGTCCGAAATCGAAATATCATTGCCTGCCTTGATATCTGGAGTGAGTTATTACTTTGTAAATTTCTGGAACCCAATACATTTATTTTTACATGCCCTTTTGATTGTGCCAAAATCCCATTGACATGCCCTTTTAATTATATTCAAAAGGCTTCTTCTGATACATTATTGCGCATGACCATCGGGCTCTATCTGGCAGTTTTTGGACTTCTGGCTTTCCTTTATGGCTGTTGTTGGTACATTCATATATATGGCTACAATCGATGAAACTTCAAAGCGAGCAATGCATACTGCTGTGTTTATTCTCACAGCTCTGTTAGCTGCAACTGGTGCCACCAGGTACGTAAACCACTGATTACTTTTCTTTTATCAAGTACCAAGTGAATACTGGGTGACTATGAATATTGGGTTACCATCTCAGATCTGCGAATATTGGTATAGTCATTGCTATTGGTTCTCTTGGCCTACTTATTGGATGGCTATTGGAGTTCTCTACAGCACGAAGATTTATATGCTGGACGTGGCAAATTAATCTCAACATGCCTCAAAGGTGAAGTGTTTGTACTTATGGTTTATGAATTATATCAGTAGCTCATATCTCTATGTTCTGTATCCTAATTTAAAGTGAGCTTGCTCAAATGCACACATTATGTTTTTTGACAGTTATGCTAGTACCTTTGTGCCTAAGTTTATGGCAATTGCAACTCACAATGTCCTGCTTTTCCTTTGGTCAGCTGACACATTTCTCATCTTTCTGTTCTTTCTTCCAGATGGCCAAACTTTGGGGCTTTGTTCTGGAATGCTCTGGAGATGTTTAACAAACGATTCCGTTGGTTATATTTACTTTTGGGTTTCCTCACATTATCTTTTGCGGCTACAAGCTGGAAGTTAGAATCAAATAGTAGCTACTGGATTTGGCACAGGTGTGGAATCATCATCTTTCCTCACTTCAATTTGGAAAGTCTAGCTTGTGTGGATTTGCCACGATAACTAGGGCATGTTTGGTTCCCTCGTTAGCCTAAGCAATTGCCAACCTAGCCTTGACTAGTAAGGTTATGTGTTTGGTTGAGCTCAAATACCTTGATGTGCCAAGCAAACTTGCCCACATCGGCAAGGAGGGGAGCCAATTTGGCTCTCCCATGTGGGCAATGTATTATCGCTCATCATTTTGTCATGTTGTGGTCCACCAAATAGTTCCAAATAAATACTATACAATATTTTAAGCAATTATCATACTTTTATAGTACACATACGCTCATTTTACGCTTTCAAGGCTAAAGAGCGATACACCTAGTTTTGCTAGCCTTGCTTCCTATTTCTCATGTGTGCTACTTTTTCCTTGCCTAGCAAAGCAAGGTGGCAAAGGATCTTATATTTTTCATGCCGTCACCTTTAATATTCCGCTGCTATGTCTTCTAGCTTATCTCTACCATTTAAAGTTTCAAACTAATTACAGAGAAATTCTCTTTCCCTACAGTCTGTGGCACATAACTATTTATACGTCTTCATTCTTCTTCCTGTGTTCAATTCGTGTCAATACAAGCAATCATACTCCGGAGCCAAGCTATGAGTTAGCGAGGCAAGGCTCCTTGCCAAGATCATAGTTAAAGAGAGACCTAAGGAATCGAGACACAGCAACTCTGTGCTCCATATCTGTCTTCAGTCTTCTGGTAGGTATTTATGGACGAAGGTCGTACCACAATGGAAGACTTTAACGCCAGATTCTTTTTGACAGTATGCATGTGCAAGCCTCCGCGTACGTATGGCTTCCGTGCAATTTGTGTTGTAAGTTGTAACTCATAAATAAATAATTCATGAATAGGGGTTTTGGAACCACATGTAACGTAATATTAGCGGGCAGCTAGAATTGTAGATCAGAGTGGTGCAGAGAAAACATTTGTTGCTGGAGTGTTCCTTTTTTCGGGACGATGTTAGTGCAATGTCCGTTGAGAGTATTTTGTAATTATGTAATTGTATTAGGCAACTTTGTATCTGCATGGTAAATGCAAAAACAGAATGCGATCACTTGTCCTTGCTGTATCGTGGTATGATGATCCGACGAGCACTTCAAATGGGCGGGAACCAGGCCCTATATCATCATAAAGCAATGGTAGGAGTGTGCAATGTTGCGCCGCACTTGTTTCAACTGCTGCATCAAAACTAGAGGGATCTGGTCGGGGGGTGCTACTACTACAGAGCTTTGGTACAGTACCTAATAGGCTAATATTCCATTTGTTCTTTTAGAAATAATGTTTTATGGTAGAATATGCCCAATTAAACCTTTGAAAATTTGACCATCAATATATTAAAAAATTACTTAAATTAGTCATGTTTGTAATATTACATTTTTTTAATTTATACTAATATAAATATAAGGTTATACAAAGAGATGGACACATTCACACTGAGGACACCTCTGGGACGTCTGGATTTACCAAAAATCTTTGCATTCACACAACTACCTAGGATTTAAGTTACGTGCAGGTTGATACATATCCTGCTTATGATTATAGTACCATAACAAGAGTTTTATATAAAATATGACATAATTATCGATTACAAAATTTTAAGGTTTTCAAGCTAAATTTACTCATATTACAAATAAAAGACGGTCATACCACATGCTACACATGAGTGTAGACTCCATCTACAATGTGCGATCTTTACCATCGTAGTATTTGTTATCTGCTAGCATGTTCTCTTCATATTGTTTATTGTTTGAACCAAAATATGTAAGAATGAGTATATTCGTACTCAGCAAGTCACTGTGGTAAAGTTTTATAATACAATTGAGGATTTCAAGGGGAATATCAATCAATGAGGGTTTGTCTTGGATCTATCATCACTAGTATCCATACAATTTTATTTGTAAATATTTGACTTAAATCAAAACAAGTTTATAAACAAGGCTTTGTTAAGGATGTTGTCTATTAACAAGTTATCTCATTTCCAAGATACCACAATTTTAACCAACAACGTTCTTTATGCCTTGATTTGGGAATCACCTTTTTGACATAGCTCCATTAATAGAAAACATGGTACATTCGAATGATTTGATTTAATCTCTGCAGAGAGTGCCTAGCTTTACCCACATAATATCAACGACTTGATCAAAGACAGGATAATAGAATTTAGCACTGATTCACAACATTAGTATTACCAAGTATAGAGCGAGTCCCTCTCAACAGCGGATCCCTTACCAGGTCTAGGTATGGGTAACAGCTCCGCTACTCTTAGGGGTCATATTGTGGTATAGGACGGTCTGTGGTGCATGCCAACACTGAACCTACCTATGGTAGCACTAATGAAATCAATACAGTATCTGAATCAAGTTCAAGTAATCGATCTTGTGGATGGGCGATAATTATATCTTTTCTCATAGCACAAGTTAATTTCTTATATACCATCGAGCGGGGGTAATTATATCTTTTCTCATAGCACAAGTTAATTTCTTATATACCATCGAGCGGGGTGGAAATCATCGACAATCACAATGTGAATCACCACAATTTTATGATTGGCACGATAAACCATACCACACCCTTGGTAGTAATATTTTGAAATCGCCATTCTTAGTGAATGACCCAACAAAAACATCGTGATTCATTTTATGTATAACTTCCAACATATCAACTCGTGATGGCAGATGGCAAGTGATAAGTGCTTGTTGTTCTTATTCCTGCACTACTATGTTAATCTATAGTACAATGTACTAGCTCTAAATTTATCACGGAAAACCATATCAGATTATTATCGATGATAGCATGTAAACAATGTAATTAAAGGTATTAACTACTTAAGCAGGATTATTCAAAAGTAACTGATAAAAATAGCACCGACAAATAAATAAATGCAAAAATTAACTCATACGCAATAAAACCCAACTAATAGGAATTCAATATGATTAAGGATCATGGCTTGCCTTGCGACTCGTAGTCGGTGCTTATTCCTTCGTAGGCTTCGAGATCGTCACTTTTAGTTCCAGTTGTGTGATGGCCCATGTCATTACCCTGAGGGTAATCACACTTAAGCAACGGATTGTTATTCATCTGCCCAGTGGAACACTGCTGTAACAAATAATAAGTCTTTATTAGAGTTGCGCAACAGAACAATATTATAGAAACTGTTTCTTTATTACAACATTCGCCACGTGGGGCTATGGTCTTTAATACAATTATATAAACATAAAAGGTATGGGACATGTACCCTATAGCTCGCCTGCTCGGCTCAGTGAGATGCCTACTCGTCCCAACCATCGTATAGGGTGTCCACCTAACCCTGGTCCTCATAACCATCGCCCTCATCCCCTACAGCCTCATTGATGCCTGTGATTCCTTCATCCCCACTTGGAGTAATCCTCGGTCGGACTAGGGTCTAACAAAGAAAAATAATAGTAAGGGTGTGTACTAATGTACTCAGAAAGCATTTTGATAGCAAAATTCACTGTATGACTCTTTTTTGTTTGTTATCACATTTTCTATTTATTTCATTCTGGAAAATACTCTATCAAATTAAGTGGAAAATTTTACTTTATAAAAACACTACTTTTCACTCGGGAGAAGAAAGGTCAATAGTGACCCCGTAGCCTCAAATTTAGGAGACAGACATGAATTTATGATTTTATTATGCATTATGTAAGCTTGTACCACTATACCATAGCTACTCTAAGCCCTCATGAAATTAGGTATCCCGCACTTCCTTGGGTGCGATGCCAAGTTTAGAGTACAAAATGTTTTTCATGTTACGTTATTTAAATCTCCACCCATCTATTTTCCATCGGTGTTCTGGGCCGCTCACCCAGACTCCATCGACTTCCAATAGCGTTGGTTGGGGTTGGCTGTCCCGTCACCCAACACTCCACCTGCACTAATATATGAGCCTGGGAATCACTCACATCTGGACTTGTGCTACCGGTCCTGGGCTCCTCCATCACCACTCACTTGTATATTACGTACCCATTGTGGAGAGGATAATAACATTACAAGTAGCATTTTATGCCTATTGAAAATGGGAAAATGGCTGACACTTAGTTACGACCCTTTTCCGAGTGAGAGTTTTATTGGTATTTATGTTCTATCCATATGTAAAAGGGTTCCGCCTTCTCTCTCTTTTTCCTGTCCAAGGTCCCTTTTACCATCCTACTACATACTCTTGCAGCCCAGCCGCTCCTCTCAACTGGACTGCTCTTTATTTCTCATATCTTATCTCTTTTCATCTTCTTTATCCGATTTAGCTTTGAAATAAAGTTTTAATGCATGTATATAGTAGATGATACAGAACATATTTTGTACATTTAATATAACTATATTTGTGATTAAAGAATAAGCTTGCCTGAATAGTAGTAGTAAGCGTTGGCGTAAACCGTGACTTGGTTAGCTGTCTCGGCCTGAGCAAACTCGCCTTCTGCATTTAAAGGCAGACACGCTATTTGAGAAAAATAGTTATTTGGGATCTTTATAGATTTTTAGAAAGTTATTTACCCCATTTTGGTGGATTCCTAATCGATTTCCATCTACTACTTGTTTTTAGGGTCTACCGAGAGGTCAGCGCCCCTGACATTTTTCTCTTCTCTTTTCCCTAGCTTTACTGTTCCCGAGGCCTATTTGGCCACTATACTTAGCTTGGTCCACGCACGGCCCAGCCGCACGCATGGCCCAGCTCAGTCACACACGGCCTTAAGCACCACATGCACTCCTCACGCTCTCAGCACTTGCCTCGCATACACACTTCATACACGGCTCGCCTCGCTGATGCCACCCTTCGTTTCTCCTCTGCCTTCCTTGTCTATCTGTCTTGGCCACCGTTGCTCGCCTCCTTGGTGGTTTGGCACCTTCTCGGTGCCTCCCTTGCCAGATCTATAGCCATCTCCTCTCCTCCTCGCTAGATCTAGGGGCTCCACTGGATTTGTGGGCTCAGTCGGTCCTCTTCTCACTAGATTTGGAGGGTTCCTCGCCGGATCAGGTCGGTTCGAGTTCTCAATGATGTGAATGTATGTACTAGCTACTGATGATGTGAATGCCTAGCTCGAGTGGTCTATACTAGTCTCATGATCAATAGCTAGTACGCACATTTACATCATTGAGTTCACATCCATACACATCGCACATAAATAATTTACAACAAAAGGGTGATATATAAGCAATACATAGTAGAGTTTATACACATAGGGATGATCGGCCAAATAAACATCAGAGTCTAGAACAAAATATAGCGGAAGGCAAATAAATAGCAGAAGCATCCAATGGTATGCCACCACAGTCCACATGCAATCGACTAGAGTTAAGCCCTAGAAAGACCCATCGTCGAATTCCCCGGTGCCGGGGGCAAAATACGCATTGTCGAGCACATAAAACCTTTTCATTTTCTGATCAACAATAATTTAAGTGAGGTTGAATACCTTGTGAACTTAGTAAGACTTATAGTGTATCGCAAAATTATACATATATGCAAGGCTATCAAAGGATGAGGCTCTGAACTAAGTTATTTTCAGTATGAAGCAAATTTTATTTGCATTATCAATAAGTAATAATTTTGCAAGCTGAACTATAAAGAGCATTTGATATGTAATGAAATAACATTTATATAACTTTCATAACAGTAGATCAAATCCGTTCGCAGCCTTCCTTGGCTGTGAATATCATCCAATTCCTACCCATGGGCATGGCACATGGAAGATGCTTGCATGCCATCCTATTGTGTTCAGTGAAACTGTTTTAAAAATGAAAACTATACCCATTATAGCTGCATCCAAGCATGCTCATGATTGCGAGTACGGCTATTTAAGTAGTTTTAATACTCTACAGAGGTTATATAACTTTTCCCATATGAGATAATTAAATACACTATCAAACAACTTCACGCTTCCTTTGGCGTGTGACGAAAGTAATTATCATATAGCATTTAGATCACCTAGTCCTAACCTTGCACCAGCCCAATGAACATCGAACCTCTCTTAGGTCCATCCCCTAAGAGAGCATCCGAATCCTCACTTAGGTCCATCTTCTAAGCGAAGAGTCTCACTTAGCTCCATCCCCCAAGTGGGCATTCACCATTGTATTAGCAAATTTTGGCCCCAAGACCTTGGTGCCCTCATTGCATATGCGCCTACCACAATGCAAGACTAGACCTAGATAACTTAATCAGCTAAAGCCAGAGCCCATATAGCACATATGGTTGTACGGTGTGTCTTAGATACGCGGCAATAACGTTCGGTCTTTAATTGACCCTGACAAGAATCTCCCCCTATCTACATGCGAGATACCCTCTCACATTTTACAGTTTATCATATAACTCGCCCAAGTCAAAAACTAGGTTTTTCATTTTGTTTTATACCAAACTAATAGAGATTCCTCCTCTGGTCCAATATTTTGAAACCACCATGTCCACACGCAAATTTGTTCGAAAGTTCAAACTTAGCAAAAACTAGTGCGTGGCTAAACATCCAGAACATGTACTCAATGTAATATACCCAAATTTTGACGCTATTGTCTAACAATGTCCTAAGGGTTACAATAGTGAGGATATGAATTTTCAAGGTGATTCAATGCATTCAAGTGGACATAACTACCAATACCTACAATATACCAATTTTGACGAAACATGCATATATGCATAATAGATTTTGCAAAAAATATACAATAATAAAAATATTGAGATCAGCATGGTCAAAGGGGGTGCTTTGCCTTGCTCATGCTATTCAGAGAATGTTTTGGGTGCGCTATCGAAGTTGTCCAGCACGACGTCGTCTAATCGATAAAATCCAAATAAATGCAAATAAGAGCAAAATAAATTTAAACAAAGACAAAACTTAAATATTTTTGTATATTCATAAATACCATAATTTTAGAAAAAATTATAAACAAAAATCACTAAATTTGGAGTTCATATGCAAAAGTTATAATCATTTGAGTCTCGGCTCAGTTTGAATTATCTCTTCTTGGCTAGTAAAGTACTCTTTTGTATGACTTCTAACATTCTTTGGTTACTGCAGTACATTTATGACTTTTAATACTCTTTGGTTGCTACAGTGCATTTTAAGACTTCTAATACTCTTCGGTGGCTTTTGTGTTGTCATTACTGTTTGTTGAGTAGCATTCATGGATTAAGACAACTGTAGCAGTCGAAGATTACGACTATTGTTAGCAGTTGAAAGTTACGACTACGGTTAGTAATCGAAGATCACGACCATGGTAGTCGAAGGTTATGACTACCACAGTCGAAGATCACAACTACCGCAGTCCAAGATCACAACTACCGCAGTCGAAGATCACAACTATCGCAGTCGAAGATTACAACCATGCCAGCGGTCGAAGTTTAGACCATGCCAGCGGTTGAAGTTTACGACCACGGCAGCGGTCGAAGCTCCTGACCACGGCTGCAGTTGAAGATCTCGACACCAGCCGCAGTCGAAGATTTTGACACTAGCAACGGTCAAAGATGTCGACACTGTCAACAGTCGAAGATCTCGACATTGGCATTGGTTGAAGATTTTGACACCAGCATCGATCGAAGATCTCGACAATGGCAGTGGTCGAAGATCTCAACTCCGACTGCTGTTGAACCTCTCAACACCAGCTGCGGTTGGAGATGTCGACACAGGCAACGGTCGAAGATCTCAACACTGGTTGTGGTTGAAGATCATGACCCCAGCTGCGGTCAAAGATCTCGACTCTGGCAACGGTCGAAGATTTTCACACTAGTAGCGGTCAAAGATTTTGACCCCAGCCATAGTCAAATATCTCGACACTGGCTATGGTCAATGATCTCAACTCCGACTGCAGTCGAAGATCTGGACTCCAGCTACTGTCGAATATCTCAACACCGGCAGCGGTCGAAGATCTCGACACTGGCAGTGGTTAAAGATCTCGACACTGGTAGCGATCAAAGATTTTGACATCAGCTTTAGTCGAAGATTTCGACAACACTGCCAGATTTTGACTATGACCGCTATGGTTCTCTTCTCAACTTTGACTAACTCAGTTTTCTTTTCGAGTTCGACTACTTTAGTTCTCTTTTTGACTTCGACTACTTTAGTTCTCTTTTTTTTTGACTTCGGTTACTTTAGTTCTCCTTTTGACTTAACATACTCTACAAGGGAGGGGGAACTTACAAGAGGCGAGGGCGGCGATTGACGAGGAGCAGAGGAGGTTGGAGTCAGAGACTCTGTCGATGGCGAGGAGGAGGTCTCGGCGATAGTGAAATTCGACAAAAGAGAACCTATAAAAGGGGGTGCATGAGCTTGCTTGCATGCATGCGGAGGTATGGGTGAATAGAATCGAGTTACGGCTCACCGGAGAGAGGAAGTCGTACGACAGCGTTCTGGTCGGAGATGAAGAAAGCCTAGCTCGAGTGGTCCACTGCATGAAAGGTCAATCAAATGAGTAGAGTGTTTAACGGAGAGGTAAGGCACGTTGAGACGGAGTTGGGGAGGAGAGAAGCTCACTAGAGACGCTAGAATAGATGGCGTGCGCACCGGTGTCATGAACGACTTCTATTTCTCTGTGTTCCAGTTAGCAAGGTGATCAAAAAACACGCACAAAAGACCGAGGGGGCGAGCTAAAGAGAAAAGGCGTGGTCAGGGGGGAGGGCTTTGTAGGTATGGACGGCTGAGGGCTGAGCGCGAGCTCTCACGAGTGCAACAGAGCGACATGCTCGGTTTCTTTCTACGGAACGTGAGGTACGGAAGAAGACAAGGGGGAAGAGATGCATCACGTTGAGGCAACGGGTAGACGGGGGTTGGCAACGACAGAGAAGAACTATGGGTGCGGAATTAGAAATTAGGAGCATCGGCTATGGCGGAGCTGGCGCGAGCGTGCGGAGGTGGAAGACGATCACTACAAGTGGGCCTGGTGCATCAGTGAGCAAAGAGAGATGGCCTGATGGGATTCGTGTGGCTGACACAGTATGGGTGTAGGGCATGGGTGCGTGCAGGAGGGCGGAGGAAAGCATGCGCGCAGAGCAAAGGAGCAGCGCGGGGCTGAGCCACGTCGGCGCGGTACAGGTGGAGTGGGAAATCGGTGGGCATGGCATCCAAACGATGGGTAGGACGTCGAAAACAAAGGGCTTGTGCAGCCATGGTTTCTCTGCATGCATGCTGGAGGTGGAAGAAACATACTACAGGTGGGCCCCACATAGAAGTGGAAGAAGGCTGAGAGAGAAAAAACATAAAGGCTTTGGCAAAATTAGAAATTGGTTTTAGATTTTTGGATTTGTAATTTCAAAATTTACATTTGAATTTAAATTCTAATTCGAGTTCTTGGCTCAAACATTGAATATGAATTTTAATTATTGTTTTGCTCTTTAAATTTTATCTTAGTTAATTAGATTTTCAAATATGGGTTTTCAGTTAGAATTTCAAGTATAAAATATTATCAACTTAAATCAGATTTATTTGGCTCTTGCCTCATAACTTTTATTTCTATTTAATAATTATTTGGCAAAGCATAAGTAAAGATCTAGGAAATTTTAAATAACACCAAAAGAAGATTAAAAAGATTTAGCAACTCTCTCCAATTTTTACATTCCTATTTGTTTTGATCCATGATTTTTATTCTTGCATTAAATTTGTTTGGAAGGAAACCAAGTAGACAAACCAGGAAAATTGAGTTACACCAAAAATCAATAAAAGGCTTTAAATTTTTTATATTTTTGTCAATGCCCAAATCAAGAATTCTCATATAATTGTCAAAATTTTCAATAACACTAAA
Organism: Dendrocalamus latiflorus; assembly: GCA_017311315.1. NCBI lineage: Eukaryota > Viridiplantae > Streptophyta > Magnoliopsida > Poales > Poaceae > Dendrocalamus > Dendrocalamus latiflorus. Next base: position 7,413,927 of record CM029678.1, on the reverse strand, counting down.
ATGAAATAGAAAGATTTTTTCCACGATTCCAAAATTTGGGATGTTACAGTCCCGATGGTTCCACTTTTGTAATCTAGCGTGTATGAGAGATCATGTGGATGTGACCCCATGGTTGTGATGAGTAATTGACACGTGTTCTGGAAAGATTGAGTTTGGTTTGTTTTGGTTCGTGCCAAGTCAGCACATGGTGCGGGCGGGTTTAGTTAGATAGATTTAACGCTTGTTCTTCTTCCCGATCGGTCGTTTTGGCAATTTCATACTTGAGTACGATTTGCTGATGCTAATGGTGATTACATGTTTTGAGCGGTGCTATGTAATGTGTTTCTTGTCTGTGATGGGTGCAAGACATCGAGGCGGAGTCGTGGCGAGGCACGGGATGACCGGACTAGACGCAGGTGGTGCTGAGGTCGGAGCGGTCGGGTTGTGCCAAAGACGGCGAGGACTCGAAGTGGTCGCGAGGCGTGGACATCAAGAAATGAGGAAGCTTCCGGGAAGGAGCGTGAGGGGCAATTCGGAAAATTTGACTCAGGCTCGATTCGAGACAATGGGTAAAGCGGAGAGTAGCTGCAGCTAACGGGTAGCAGTGTTGTTGTAAACCCATTAGTAGAAGCTATAAAAGGAGAGGGGTAGGCATGAGAGAGTAGGGTTTTTGGTTTTCCCTCCTGCATGAGCTTTTCTCTTTCTGTTGGGGAGTAGTTGAGGTAGCAGGGGTTTGTTTGGCTTTTGACTGGGAGAGCAGAGTCTGTGGTTGTTCCCTTGTGTTCGTGAGCTCTTGATTCACTCTCAATCGCATATGGGGACTCAGTGAGCTGTGTGTATCTCCTTTGTAATCGTTTCTCTTGGTATCAAGATTAATATGAAAATGATTGTGTTTGAGATGATGTGCCGTCTTGTTCTTCATTTCTGAGTTTGAGTCTTAGTTCTCTCATTTCTGTTTTGGTTCTTCACTGCTCTTTCTTCTCCTGGATTTGGTCTTTGGTTCAAGAAAGTGAAACTTGATTTTCTCTGAACTGGGACAAGGCTTTCAGGCCTATCTTTGTCAGTTGTCTCGAGAGAAAAAGATTTGGTTTGTATTTTTTCATCTCAAATGGTCTATGCTCAAGTTCCTCTGTTTTCTTGTACTTCTAGGGTTTATTGTTGCTTGAGCAGAGGATTCTTGTGCGTGGTGATTCGATGAAAAGTTTGTTTTGTGTTTTATTGCTCTGAAGACTTCTCCCTGTTGTGTTAAAAATCTCATGATCCAAAGATTGAAAATCACATGAATTTTGGAGTTTGATCTCCCTCTCAGTTCGGCATTTCATCTTTGGGATTTGCCCTCTCTATGTTATTTCTAAAGGCTATTTCCAGTTATTTTCAAAAGGTTCTTGATGAAAAGAGTTGAAGATCCCAAGCTAATTCAGTTCTTGCTCATTTCCTGTTCAGTTTTCACTTTTCGGTTCAATATTCAGATTTCTGCCCAGTTCGTGGTTCATTGCCTTTTGGTCTTTACTTTCTTGTCTCTTGAGACCGAGTTGTTGTTTAATTCGAAGTCCTGAACAGTGGACCTGAGGAGAACATCATTAGCTAGTCAAATTCAATGATTTTCGTTGTCTGTAGTAATTTCAGAGTATTTTCGGTTTGCAGTTCATTTCTCCCTGCCGAACTGCTCTCACTCTGCAGTACTTTTATGCCGACTGCTAGCAGTCTTTTGGAGTATCCGGACTTTTCAGTTTTTGCTATTTGCTTTTGATTTCCGCTGTTTGGATTGCTGACAAAAATTTCTTTGGTACAGGAGTCAGTTCGGTCTGAAATCTGTTCTCTCGGTCTGCAGTTTTTGGTCTGAAATTCAGCTCTTGGCTGCTATTGAAATTCTCCAAACCGTCAGCCTTATCTGCTTTCAGATTGCACTATTTCTTGGCTGTTTTCCTGTTGTTTACTGTAGTATTTACTGTAGTATGTCCTGCTGTTTTCAGTCTGCCTTAATTCCTGTGTGCAGCAAATTTTCAGTCAGCCTTCAACTTGTGTGTTCAGCAGTTTTTGTTCTTTTTCAGCCTTCCGTAAAGCCATTTTTGCTGCAGCATGTATTTTAGGTGTTTGGCAAGGTGACTATTTTTCAGTCAAGTGATTATGCTCTGTACTGTTAGTTGATTTACTTGATCCAGTTTCGATCAGTCTTGTCTGGTTCATCTTGAACTTGTTTGTTTTTCAGTTTCTCCAGTAAGCTCACTTGTTATTTGAAACAAGTCTATTTCATGATTTTCAATCCTTGCAGTTTTCGGCAAAATAGCTTTAGACTTCCAGTGAGCGAATTAATTCCTTCTTCATAGCTTCTATAGCTATCGGAGAAGAGAATTTGAGTGAATACTTTGGGGGTGATCAAAAAGGTACCATTCACCCCACCTCTGTTGCCATTTCTGATCTTACAGTATACACACAGGAACAAAACAAAATAAGCCTACTACAAAGCTACAACACTTGGAAATAAAACATTACAGAAAGAAGAGGGAAAAACAAAGCCAAAAAACTATCGGTGGGAAAACTGATGAAGAATCGGCTTCAAAAATCTTGGCTTTGGAGATGGAGGGCAAATAGTGGCAATTGATTGGTCTACAGGGGTCTAGGCTCAGTGTACTAAGTGGAACCGGGGCTAACTCGGTGAGAAACAACATGGAATTATGTGAATAGGCCATAAATCGGTGATGAACTGGCTTAACTCGGGCTAAACCAATGGAAATCGAGATTAATTTGGGCTAAATGGGTTTGACTTATGTTTGACTTGGTTGGGCCGGGTCTGGCTTGGTTTTTGGCTCAATGGTTCTAGTCTGGCTCGATCGCATGCGCACAATGTCACACACGGGTTCAATCGGGTGTGACCGACTTAGGTTTTATATATATATAATATGTATATATGTATATATATATGTATAATATATATATATATATATATATATATATATATATATATATATATATATATATATATATATATATATATATATATATATATATATATATATATATATATATATATATATATATATATATATAGGAAAAATACTTTTTACTCCCGGGTGTAATTACTCCCACCTCTAATATACCACCTAAATAAACTTGAAATACTCCTTTATCACTTTAGGTATACTCGTATACTAATTATAAGATACTCCAATGTGAACTACACGAAAAAATTGCCAAGGAATCCATAGTTTTTAGCATACTTTGTAAATACCTTCATATACATATATAAAAAGGAGTACGTCTAAAAAATATACATACCACCTCTGAAAAATTGTACATACCACTTAGATGGTCTGAAATACTCGTATACTATATATACATACTCTCCGTTACGCGAGATACTCCTTATGTTATGAGGTACAACATAGGGAGTAATTACACCCGGGAGTAGAAAAGAGGTTTCCTATATATGTATATGTATATGTATATGTATATGTATATATATATATATAAAGAGATGGCAGCAGTGACGCGGTGGCAAAACGACGACGATGATGCAATGCATGCACGGCGTATTTCGGGGCTCCACTAATCTATTTTGGGCAGTTTGGGATGATGGGGAGGACCATGGCGATTGGAAAAGATAGGGCATGGGCAGTAGTTGTGAAAATGGGAAAACTCACTAGCTTCAGCATGAACAGAAGGTACGTGAGCACGACGTGGGCATGGGGAGTCTTGTGGTGGTGACATCTCATCCTAGAATGTAACGAGGAAGGCTGTCGGTGGTAGCGGCCATGGTGGTGAGGTGAAGCTGGGCGGTGGCTATGCACGGTGGACGCGATGGTTGATAGGGGGTGGGATTTGGCAATGGCATATTAAGGCACACCTCGTGACACGGATAGCGAGGGAAGGGAATGATGGAGGCGGTGGATCGGCGGTGACAGTGAAATGGCCGGTGGCGCGATGAACGACAACGATGGCTTTGGTGATGTCTTGGGGTAGGAAAGGTGTCGTTAAAAGCACAAGGAAGTGAGGGAGATGATGGCACAACAAATTTAGAGAGAGAAACAAAGGTAAGAGTGGATTTGGGCAGATTACCCGAGTGGCTGAAGAAAGGGGCAGAGCTCCCACTGGATTTGGAGATGACACTGGCGCTGCCAGCGGCGATGATGGGGTCTAGGGTGGTTGCAGAAGGAGAGGAAGAAGTTAGTTGATGTTGCTTTGGTTTTAATGCCACTCAAAGGCAGTGGTGCACAGAGCGCAATGAAGGCAGAGGTGGCGTGTGGATGTCATGGAGGAGCATGCGTGTCTCGCAGGCGAGATGCCGTGCACTGGCATGGAAGTCAGCGTGCAGAGTAATGGCACACTGGCATAAAAATGAAGGTGCAGTGGTGGCGGTGTGTGGCTGGTGAGGTGGCAAGGGCGGTGTCGGGGCGACCAAGCTAGTGGGGTGGTAAGGGGTTTGGCCGGAAGCATATGGGTGGGTTGGGAGGGCACGCTGGCTGGATGAAAGAAAGGGAAAAAAGAAAAGGAGAAAAGAAAGGTGGGCTATGGCCCAAAAAAGAAAAGAAGGAAGAGAGAGAGAGAGAAAGAAAGAAAGAAGGGAAAGATGGTCGCGGGATAGGTTAAATGACCCAAAAGTGAGAAAAGATTTTGAGAAATTTTAGGAAAATAAGATAGGATTTTCGGCGCACGAAAACACAGGAAACTTAAAAAAATGCAACAAACAACTCGAGAGATTTTGCAAAAAAAAATTCATGCATTTTTCGAACTTTTTGGGCTGTCACAACATCGCTCTATATATGCATAGAGTGAACGAGGAGCTTAAACATGTAATTCAAACATGGCTAGATGGCATATGATGTTTAGAATTTGTTTTTGTTTTACCCACTGTAAATATTCCCTTTATATTAATATATACTAGTGGAATTTCCCGCATAGTTGTGTGGCTAGATATTGCAAGATATTTTATTTGTTATATAACTCTATTGTGTTTCAAAAATATAGTTTGATTTGTTACACAATTGTAATAGCTGCAATACATATACATGATTAATCTGCACCGTTATAATTTGGCCCCACCAAAATAATTGGTATAGATATTTTTTGCTTGATTAATGAGAGAATTTTTGGGATTTTTGCCTTTTTATTTAAGAATTATTGTGGCATTTTATAGACATCTAAAATTAATGAGGTTCCTTAAATATCACCAGTTGTTTATAGATGTATTAGGGGACCACCATGAACCAACTTAAAAACTCCCAGTATCAGGGGACTGGTCTAAGTGTGGCAACCAGGCCAGTCAGACCGCCCAACAACCACCGATCAGACCACCACTACATGGTTGATCACACCACTCTCAAAAACTCCCCGCAATGCAATGGGCACTTCTCTAGAATAAACATACCACCAACTAAAAACCGGCCACACCACATTCCCGGTTGGACCGCTACCCACGTCTGGTCACACCAGACCCCGGTCAGACCACTTGTGCAAACAAGTCAGACCACATCTGTAGGCTGGTCAAACCACTGCCTACTTGATAGTAAAAACCAGAGAGCAAATGACGTAAAATAAACTCAAACTTTGACAATGAAGCAAAGCAAAGTCAAATAATCATCACAAATATAGGGTGACCTCCACATGGTCTCACAATCTCTCTCTTGATGAGTAATTTGACAAACACCCATGTAAGTTCAAGCTATATTAAATTGGTTTTGGTGATAATGACAAATACAATTGTGAGACTAATATGTTTATTGATTATAATATTGCTTAGTCTCATTTGGATAAAAAGGTGAAAAACATAAGAGATATGCATTCAATATTACATTCTTATCTTATTGCATTCTTCGGATCCGAAATATAAAATAAAGTTCACCAAATAAGTCAAACTTGAATATGTGCACATGCTTTCATAATATATTCTTGTATGCACATATTTAGGAGGAGTCCACTCTATGCTTTGTGGTTTCATTAGCATTTATACATGTTCCATTTCCATATATTAAGGATCTTTACTTTGAAACATGTCCCTTGAGTATATATAGCTCGTGTAGTTCATATATATTCATAATCGGGTTGTCATCTAGTTCCTCCATTATGTGTTGGTGGTTGGATGATTAATGACAACTGGATGAGTAAGCTTTGCCTTAAAAGTTTATTCTAGAGTATATAATTATTGTGTATATATTATATATCCGCAATTCAATTTTTATCTTATTATTTATTGAGATTGTCATGAATTACCAAAAAGGGAGATTATAGAATCTAGTCCCTCCATTATGAGTTACTGGTGAAGTTTAGTAATTGATGGCAATTATTTTGTGACCTAACATTTTTCATGAGTTGGATAAATATGTTAGGTTCCACAAATGAGGAAGATTTGGAATGGTTTCTTGTGTTGAAGATCATCAAGTCAAGAAGAAGATACATCATGAGTTGATGCATATCCAAGAGAAGATGATCATGTGTTGATCATCAAGTCAAGTGAAGACCCATCATGTGTTGATGGAGGTGAAGTGAAGGGTGCATTATGTGTTGATGCATGTAAATACTATGACCTGGACTTGAAGTGTAGATGTGAGTCATCAAGCTTCAAGGGGATGCATAAGGCAAAGATATGACTAGCTAGGGCTAAGGATTTGTTCCTAGTTTTTTTACCGGTCTTGGTGTTTGGTTGAAAGATCGGGTTGCTAGTATAGGTTGTCGTACTGTTAAGAGGGATCATGTCTAGTAGCTTGAGTCTCATCATGTGTTGATAGCTTAACCTCACTTGCTCTAGCTCTCTTTGGCATGAGGCATGTATTTGCGAATGTGTTTTGTAAATAGTTGAAGCTCATATATTGAATTCTTGTAACATGGGATTATACACTGCGAATGTGTTTTGCAAATGTTTTAAGTTCATGTTTCCATTCTTTGTAATATAAGGCTTATATTTGCAAATGCGTTTTGCAAATAGTTAAAGCTCATATATATGATCCTTGTGTCATGATTCTAAAAGTGCACAAATATGTTTTGCAACTTGTTGGGAATAATGAATAATCCCTGTGTACATGATACTGTAGTTTACAAATGTGTTTTGCAAAATCTGTTGAAGTATATGCACTTCTCAGGGAAATTAGAACTACCGTAGTATATTCTGTGGTACTACCGCTAGTCGGAATTACCAGCGTTGTAATCACAGAACTACCATGTCTGTTGGTGGTCGGAAGACCTGTGTGGTCGGGAACCAGAGTGGTCAAAACCGACGTGGTCGAGATCTGTGTGATCGAAGACCAGTGTGGTCGAACTAAGACAGTCAGAACCATTGTGGTCGAGATCTGTGTGATTGAAGACCCACGTGGTCGAACCGATGTGGTCAAAACTAACATAGTCGAGACCTGTGTGGTCAAAATCGACGTGGTCGAACTGACATGATTAAAACAACGTGGTCAAAGATCGAAGGAGTAATCAGAGATTTGTGTGATCGAAGACTGACATGGTCAAAAATTGACATGGTCAAGACCTGAGTAGTCGAAACTAATGTGGTCGGAGACCAGCGTAGTCGGAGACTTGTGTGGTTGATCCGGACAACGTGGTTGGAGACCAGTGTGGTCAGAGACCAGCGTAGTCGGAGACCTATGTGGTCAAACCGGACAGCGTGGTTGAAGATCAGCATCGTCGGAGATCTGTGTGGTCGAATTGGACAACATGGTCGGAAACCTGAGTGGTCGAACCATCCAACGTGGTTAGGACCAATGTAGTCAACGATTGGTACTTTCGATCAGCTCTGTGTGAGTGGTCCGATCGGCTCTGTGTGAGCGGTCTGATCAGCGAGCGGTATTACTGGCTTTGTGTGGGCGGTACGTTCGGCTTGTGTAGCGGTACATTTTTTTTCTAGAGAGACACTTGTGTAGATTCTTCTCGTCCTTGAGAAAATTGATAGTTCCGCATGAGTGCTGTGGTACTTTCGATGATCAGTAGTACCGGGCTTTGCATGATGGAACTACCACATTTGCTTGCGATGGCTAGTTTTCTGACTATTGCTAAGGGGAGCGGAAGTACTGGTTGTTTGCCTGCGGTACTTCTGAAAATCCTGTTTTTCTGTCCCAACGGCTAGTTTCGAGGTGTGGGGTATATATATCCCCTTGTGGCCGGTTGGATAATAAATTTTGGCACTCCATTTCACTCTCTTGAGCTAGTGTGAGGCTCTCATCTCAATTGTGCTTGTGTTGCACCTTATGAGCAAGGAAGAAGGCTCTGGATTATATGTGTTGCATCTAGAGGTGGAATGCGTATCCACTCGAGCTTGTGCATTCGTTGCACATGGTGAGAGTCAAGCGAGGGGCTTGACTTATTACTCTTGGAGTTTGCTACTCCTAGATTGCGTTGGAGGCGTCGTGCATGGTGATCTTCTCAAAGAAGGTTGTGAGAAGACCCGACAACGTTGTGAAGGTTGAAACTCACCTACCTAGGGTGGGAAAGAGCTACCATGAGTGAATTGAGGTGTTTCGGCTTAATTCGTGGAGCTGATCCAATTTGTATGGGCTAACTTCAACGTGGACTAGGGGAGACCAGCAAGTCTCTGAATACCACGGTAAAAAGCAACCCTGTCAATTGTGGTTTATTTTCTTGTGCTTAATTTATATTCATAGAATTAAATTGATTGCTTATCTTTCTAAAATTGTAAACCTTGACATAGGCTTATCTTGTTTTAGGCGTTGTTTGTGCTAAACCTTTTTGTGTTAAGCTTCCTCATTATTTGCTTGGTTTAGCCAAATATAATTTGATAATTATTTCGAAGAAGAGTTTTTAGACCGTCTATTCACTCCCTCTAGTCGGCCTCCTCAATCTAACAACCCCAAATGGCAAGAATTTGAGTTTGAATTTGGACAAAAAAAAAACAAACATATTGCAAAAGGCACAATAGTCCATTTTCAAGAGAAAGAAATGAACATACCAATATGGCAAGCCGTGGAATGGTGCTAATACCAAGAAAGAGTAACTTTTGAACACACGCTCCAGTCCACACCAAAACCTTCTCAAACAGCATAATCTTGCTCATGGTCCAAGAAAAAGAACAATTATTCAAGCGAACCATTTTCACACTAAAACAAAACACTAAAAGAGCAAAAGAGAACAAATGCAATGTAAACGAGCTTCCTTTCGACTCAAGTTCTCATTAATAGTTCAAGGTGCATTTTCTTCACTCAATAGCTAACTTTGCTCTTTTTTAACCTCACAAAGCTCATTTCTTCATTTTTATGAGCATTCCCCCCTTTTGAGATCATTCTCAATATTTACCCTTTTTTTATTAAAATCAAAATTTGCCTTAATCATTCTTCCCCTTTTGGCAAAATAGTCATCAAGGGTCAAGGGGCTATGCAAGCTCACTAAAACTCACTCTTCGTAACTCTCCCTCTTAAATGATGCATGTTAGACCATGTGGAGATCATGAATATAATGATGATAAATAATTGACTTTTGGGTTGCATTGAAATTTACGTTTATGAAAGTTTTGGTCGACCATGGTTGGTGATCAACAGGCTTCGACTACGGACGAAAGTCGGATGGACTTTGTGATGGCAGGTCCGAATGGTAGGCGTCGACCACAGCATACTGACCACGGTAAATCAACCATGGCATATTGAGCACAGCGGAATGACCGCAGTTGAACGACTACGACAGAATGACCATGCTTGTTAGATGTTGGTAAGCTACATCAAGCCGGTCGAAGGCCGTAAGCTCGTCTGCTACAGTAGCTGGTCAATGGTCGTATCTATAGTACTTTTCGATGGTCATAACTACAGTGCTATGTTGAAGTCGATGCTACAATATCTAGTCGGTACTCGGTAGTCAGTGCTACAGTACCAGGTCGCTACTTGGTAGCTGTAGACTTTGTGATTGGTAGTCGTAAACTTCTTGATCTGTTGTCATAGTTGTAGGCTTCGTGATCGGTTGTTGAAGACTTTATGCTCGATAGTCATGGGCTTTGTGGTCGGTTGCCGTAGGCTTCACGGTCGGTACTCGTAGGTTTCGAGTGCTTTAATTTTTAGAATCTTTGAGTACCTTAAGTACTCATGCTTGTTGGGCCAGCGTTCTGACTGGCATGGGCATGACAGTCTGATTGGTCCTTCTGAGTGGTCTAAAGTTGATGTTTGAAAATCTTGGAAATTGAGGTCATGGATGATTTGATGGTTAAGAGTGTGGTTTGCGTGAGTGGATTGATGTTAGTCAAATTGGTGAGAACTTGTGCCAGGAATGCATTCTTTGGCCTTTGCATGTGCAGGTTGGGCGTGGAGATGGTCATGGTCGATGATGATGAGGATCAAGACTAGGAGGGGGAAATCTGAGGTCTAGGCGGTCGAGGATGTCAAAGATTTCAAGTACGTGCAAACCGGTCGAAGATCAAAGGTTGAAGCGGTTGTAGTTTATGGCTGGTAAGAAGTTCTCGACAGCTGAGCGATCTAACGCTGAGCGGTTGAAACCATCATCAAGACTTTTGACTACGTGCAAAGGTGACAGAGAGGTGCTGCTCCCGGTGTTGAAGATCTCTGATGTGCGATCGAGTAGTTGAGTACTGAGCGGTCAAAACCTTCAACGAGCACTAAGAGATTCCAAAACGTCGAGGCAATCATTCACACCTACCTCTGATTGCTGTATTTGATCCTACAATGCATGTTAACAAGAAGAGCACAAAGAAGTAAATCAAAGAGCATGTATGTATGCATGAATGAAAATGTATAACATAAAAGAGCTTTGAAAACTGTTCAAATTGAGGTTCAAATTAAAATGATATCACTTGACGCCATAGAACACATACAAATCTAGCCAGAACAAAATGAGACATATATAACTAATCTAGGCAAGATAGCATAATTTAAAATATTCAAATTAATTTCAAGATAAGGAAGGTTTTAAAATTAATAAGTTTGTCTAAATGTATCCAAATATGAGCTAAGCCATGTCAAAAAAGTTAAATAAAACCAAGAAGGTCAAATTGAATCAATCAAAGTGCTAGAAGTTCAATTTTAACCAATTATGCTGAAGCACTTGATAAAAGCCAAACTTGAGATTTTAAAGATTAATTTAAGACCTTATATTTGCAAAACAAGTTCTGGACTAGGAGTCATCTACAACTATCTTCTAAACTTCAACCATTGATCACAGTTGTATGGTCTGTCTCAGTAAAGGAAGTCCTAGACTATAAGGCATCTACAACTGGCTCATGAGCTACAACCAATATAAATTAATTATATTTTGATTCATCTCATGCTATTGTCGACCATCTGTAAGATCAAGGAGGCCGACTAGATAGAGTGAATAGGCGGTTTTAAAAATTTTCTCCTCTATTAATTATTTGGCTAAACCAAGTATATAATATGGAAGCATAAATTAATTTGGTTTAGCACAAATAAAGTCTAAATCAACTAGGTTCACCTAAGTGCACAAACAACCTAAGTCTATGTCAAAGATTTGCAATACTAGAATGACAAGAAATCAATTTAATTCTATGAAAGTAAATTGCTTGAATGCAAATTGAGCACAAGAAAACAAACCACAATTGACATGGTTCCTTTTTACTATGGTGTTCGGAGGCTTGCCGGTCTCCCCTAGTCCATGTTGAGGTAAGCCCAAACAAATTGCACCGTCTCCACGAATTAAGTCATACCTCAATCCACTAGTGGTAGCTCTTTCCTGCTCCGGGTAGGTGAGCTCCAACGTTCATAACTTGACGGGTCTTCTCATAACCTTCTTTAAGAAGATCATCGCATACGACGCCTCCAACGCCGTTTAAGAGTCGGTAACCTCCAAGAGTAATAAGTCAAGCCCTTGCTTGACTCTCACCATGTTGAACGAATGCACAAGCTCAAGTGTATACTAAATTCATCTCTAGATGCAACACACGCAATCTAGAGCTCTTCTCCTTGCTCACAAGATTGTCTCCCAATCGGCCATCGGGGTATATATAGCCCACACCACAAAAACTAGCCGTTGGAACCAAAATCCCTAAAAAAATCTGGAATTCCGGTAGTCTTGCCGTTATACAGCCGGTACTACCGCTCCCCTCGCAACGATCAGAAAACTAGCCATTATTCAGTAAAAGTGGTAGTTCCACCACACATGCAGAACTACCATTCTCACCGAGGAGGAGAAGACTCACACGAAGGTGTCTCTCTGACAAAAATGTATCACTACACAAGCAGTCGTTCCACAACTTGGTAGTACTACTCACACAGAGTCGATAGTACCGCTCTCAGGTCAGACCGCTCACATAGAGTCGGAACTACCGATTGTCGACCACACTGGTCCTCGACCACGTTGTCTGGTTTGACCACACAAGTCATCGACTACACTGATCTTCGACCACGTTGGTTTCGATCACACAAGTCTCGACCACGTCGACCATATCGATCTTCGATCACGTTGTTTCGATCATGTCATTTCGATCACGTTGGTTTTGACCACACAGGTTTCGACCACGGCGGTTCGATCACGTTGATCTTCGACCACACAGGTCATTGACCACGCTGGTTCGACCATGTCGATCTTCGACCACACAAGTCATCGACCATATTGACCTTCGACCTCATTGGTTCGACCATGTTGGTTCACAACCACATTGATCTTCGACCACGTTGGTTCGACCACTCTAGTCTTCAACCATACAGGTCTTCGACTACCTTGGTTCGACCACATTGGTCTCTAACCATATTGGTTCGACCACTCTGGTTTTCGACCACCTATTGTGTCCATTTGTGTGTGTAGAGCTTGTGTAGTGTGCTAGCCGTGCGGTGTTGTGTCGGTGTATGCGTGACCAACCAATGTTCAGTGAATAATTAGTGAGTCGATGATTAGTACTTGGCTAATTAGTGGTTGATTAGGGTAAGCAATTAATTAGTGTATGTGATTAATGAGATGAGTGAATGATTTGTATAGATTAATTAGTATAGGTTAATTAGTATAGACTAATTGACTAAGGTAATTGCTAAAGCTCTATAGAAGGCTGGAACACCACTTATAGCATTTCAAATTGCAAGTTGATGTCAAAGTCGGATACTGCCTGGTATGGGATAGCTCAGCCCTCAGGTTGAAATCGGAGTTTTGGATGGAAAAATATTTAAATCATGGTAATCAGGAATATGTGAGTAGAGTGATGTAGATTATCGAACCCATAATATTTGCTATGTTAGGTTTCGGGTTTGAAAGACACGGTTGATCGAGCACTTAGAAAAATAGGACGGTATCTAGTGAAAGAGTGTGGTATGTGTTGGGTTTGCGCATAGGAACGATGCTATTCGTATGCATGCATGTATGGCTATGATGTATTGAGATGGGTTAAATGCTTGTTCAGGTGGAGGTTCGGGTGTGATGCCATCCACGCATCATCCACAAGGTTGAACAACAAAGTGCATGGTAAAATATTAAATTTAGGTAATGATTGCTATGAATTGGATTTTTAATGCACTACCTACCATGCTGTTGCGAGTTGCTTATTTTTTGTTTGCATATTGACATAATGATGAATGATGAGTAATGGCACATGTGATGGATACCCTATGCTATTACGTGGACGAATGGTTATTGGAACATGACATGTTGATATGCTTAAATGGAGAAGTTGCATTGCATGCATTCATGTCATGGAAATAGATGGCCTGTGTGGCATCTATGGTCCACTTTGTGTGGACACTCCACAGGAGTGGAGACTGAGATCCCCGTATAAAAAAAAGGAAGGGCTATTGAGGTCCTCGTATAAAAAAGAATGGGCTATTAAGATCCCCGCATGAAAAATGACGGGCTTGGGTGAGCATCGATGGGTGCTCACTCCGCTATATCGGTATAGGTTAAAGAGATAAGAGAGATGTGTATGTGCATACACAATTGCATTGTGATAGAGAAAAGGTGCAAATGCATAATGAATGGTTAATGAGAAATTGAGAGAGATTAAATAGAAATGAGTGGTTAACGAGACTACTTTGTACTTGCTGAGACTTTGGACTCACCCTTATTTTGTTAATTTTTTAGGTGAACCTGATTGACGACATGCATGGTATGGGAATAGACCCTTTTGCACCTCACTCATTAAATAACAGCTTAGCTAGTCACCTCTCATTCAGGTTTAAATCTCTTGTTAAGTTGCTTTAGTTAATTCTTAATAGCATATGCTTTGGAAATGCTAAAGGTTTGCATAGGACGCAGCCAGTTCCCTTTTTGCTGGAAGAAGAGAATGAAGTTCTCTTGTTAATGCGAAATCCGTATGTATGTCCTATGTGGTTCACCGTTATGTTTAGTATAGTATTAAGCTTGTGGCTTTGAGCCTTTTGGGCACAGAATTCTAAGCTTTGTTTATGTTATGCTTATCTATGATATGAAATTAATTGTCTTATTGCAATTATATATATATATATATATATATATATATATATATATATATATATATATATATATATATATATATATATATATATATATATATATATATATATATATATATATTGCTCCCTGTTTGTAGCCATATAAACAGGGGAGTTGCTGCCGAAATTTTTAGTAACATCACCAAGTTTACCATCTCATTTACGAATAACCACAATATTTAGGAGTACCTGATAAAAATGTATTTTGGAGTACCCGATAAAAATGTATTACTTCTCTCTTGCTATTATGTTGCATACTATGTACTAGGTCTTCCTAAATAAAGTTTGGCATTACAGATACCAATTTTTATTGATGCTAATGCACTCATTTACACATGAACAAAATATTTAGAGTACTAGATAAAAATGTATCAGTTGTCTCTTGACACTATGTTGCATAGTAGGTACTAGATCTTCCTAATAAACTTTGGCATTATGGATAAATTTTTATTGATGCTATAAATGTAAACAACTAAATTTACTCATCTACAAATTAACACAATATTTAGGAGCATCAAATAAAAGTGTATTACCTGTCTCTTGATATTTATGTTGCATACTTGGTACTAGATCTTCCTAAATAAATTTTGGCATTACATATATCAATTTCTATTAATGATATAAATGTAACCAACTAACTCATAGGCAAATGTGAATGTGCACAATATTTAGGAGCACCAGGCAACAATGTATTAGTTGTATCTTGGTATTACGTAGCAAAGTACTGGCTAAATAAATATTGGCATTATGGATACCAATTTTTAAAGTGCATATTTGGTCCCTCAACTCTTTTTGTTGTCTAATTTCCATCTGTAATGTCCAATACCATTTAGAACCTACCCCATAACTAGGTAGGTATCATATGCGATTTTTGCCACATTTGCTACCACATCATCACTATCCACATTGGCTGTCACGTTGACTACTCGGGAGAAGAGAAGAGGGAAGAATAGAACATAATTGGGAAGAAGGAAGGGAAAAAGAGGAGAGAGACGAGAAAGAGGAGGTAGTCTGACATATGGGGTCGAGGCGATGTGGCAGTCGACATGGCAAAAACCATCGAAGTTACCTGTCTAGGGATGTGATTGGTATGGTTTTGACATTTGAGGGACAAATTCTAAATGATATTGGAGATGAGGGATGAAAAATAGACTCCGAGGAGAGTTCAAAATTAGACTCCAAGAAGAGTTGATGGACCATAGATGTGCTTTTTCCACTCATCTAAAAATAAGGAAAACATCCTCTCAAAAAATAAACAAAATATTTAGGAGTACCAAATAATCATATTTCAGTTGTCCCTTTTTATTATGTTCTATGGTGGTGATCGGTTCGGCTGAAAAGCTCATGGCTTATGGCTGAAAACACTGTAGCTGGCTGAAAAAAGCACTGTAGCTGACAGAGGCTTATTTAGCATAATTAAATTTAAAAATATAAAAAATATGTTAGCCCATTACGTATAATACAAACAGATATGGGGAAAAAAGAACCGGCAAAAAAGCTCAACAAAAAGCCAAAAGTTCAGAAAAAGACGAAACTTATGAATAGTGAAAAATAAGCCAGAAGCTGAATTGATCAGGGCTATATATATTAGGTATTAAATCTTTCTAATTAACATTTTGTATTAATTAATATGAATATCAATTCTGATTGATGATATAAATGGAAAAATTGGAATGACTTACCATACACGTGAACACAATTCTCCTTCAACTTGTATTGTGTGTTACCTTACACATATAAGCCATGAATAAACCTATTTATACCTATAACAATGCTTTTCAGCTTACATCATTTTTATTACTAGTTGGATGCCCGCGCGTTGCTACGGATTAAAACATAATCATAACATTTAAAAAGTCTAATTGCAAAATGATAGTGAGCAAAGGAAATACTCTAAAATTAGTCTATCAAACAAGAACATTATAGATCCACATATAGAAAGACTTTGACTTACAAGGATTGCCAAAAAAAGGAGAGACGTAATTAATTGCAATTCACAAATAAAAACTTTCCACAGGGGTTACATGGTACAAGCTGAAAAGAGAACACCCAGTTACATATGGGAAATCTCGCATCCAGAAAACAGCAAGCTAAACACCTGTATGAGCATATCCCATGGACAAGATAAAAGATATTGACAAGACGTCGTCGAACAATTCACAAATGGATGCACTCATTGTTCCTAGTGATATTCAATTAGGATATAACTCCATTCCACAGATATATAAGAAAGTTTCTTGATACTACAAATACTACCACTAAAATTAGATAGAATGGCATGAACGCATGTCCAATTTGCTATGCGTCAAATTACACATTGAAGCACAATCATCTAGCAAGCATGATAGCTAGAAGTATCTTAGCCACAACATTTGCATCTACTTCTAGCAAGCATCCTAGCTATGAATATCCTAACCAAAAGAACCATATCAACTTCCTTCATGACGAATCACATCTACTTCCACCAAAATGAGTCTTGCACTTCTAGCAATTATATAGCTAGAGGTCCCTTAGCCAAAAGATTTGCATTTACTTCCCCTAGTAATGTCATGGAGAAGCATTTCCAATAAGCTCGTTGTTGACCCTACAAAAGATTCCATAAATGATAAACCATATAGCTAAAACTAATTACTAAAAAATTTATAATCAAAATTATGTTTACCTCCGTCTCAGATCGCGTGCAACTGCAACATTAGGTTCAAAGTGCACCCTACTGAAGCATGTAGTGTGCAGGCTATGATCTAAAAAGTAAACAAGTAAGTATAAAACATAGAGTAGATCAACACAAAATGAACAAGGAACACACATCAACTCACCTTGTTCACGCCTTGCTCGAAGCATAGTTGCCACGATGATAGTTCGATCATCAGAGCATCTCGTCCATTTAGTCAAATGGCTGGTAAGTACTTTGTCCTTAACAACTAACTTCACAGGTTTGAAGCTACAGGAATATAAACATGGGCTGAGTTTCCATTTTGTGTTATAAAAGCTCTATAAACATGGCACTTTATCCAACATATGAACTTAGCAGGTTATTCTACTTTATAAAAAATTTGGGAGACTCAAGAAAAAATATTTTCTGATTCATATATTATCACTATCACTATTATATAAAAACTGAGAAGGTATTCCATCTGTTTGAAAATGTAATCACCAAACATGATTATATATTCTAACCAGACAAGTCATGAAGGGAAGGGAACTTTTGTAAGGCAATTAGCATGTATAGATTAATTATACAGGGAAGGCCATTAGCATTTATAGATTAATTATACAAGAGGGGTTCCATTCTATGCAAAAACAACCAAATATAGCAGCAAACCGTAATGTTCTAAGTGCCAAAGGAGCAAACTTTGGGAGCCATGGACAATAATGATTTCCAGAAACCAGTATAGTAACATAAATAATTTAGACGTGCAACCATAAAATCAAGAAGATACTACAACAAAGTACATACCTGCCATCAATTATAAGAACATTTCTAAAAGGTATATTTCTATTGTAGTAGCCTTGCATATAGCCTACAGTGCTTACAAACATGACCATTCCAATAACATCTGACATGTGAAAAAATGTTAGTAAAACTTTGATTCATTACAAAGCAGTATTACTTGGGTGGTCAACTGAAATACATACCAACATAGATGTCATTATGATAGGTGAATTCAAAAACTTCACTAAGTGGCATGAGCGGCGGAAAAAGCGGCAATGTCTTCTCACTCATGTTTGGTATCTCACTCACAGTAGTGACATGTGTGAAAACACACCCATAAGCATGCTCTGCAAGCCACTTATGCTCTATTCTCCTCGTAGGCTCTACGGACAACCTTGACACATAATATGCGCAGCCCTCTCGAAGTAGGGGATCTAAACGATGCACCTGGTCATCGTAAACAGTGGCTACCATTTTTTTGCCCTATTAACAGCAGGCAAAGTCAGACACCATTAAAATTCAACAGAATATAACTAAGCATATCTAAAAAAACATGTGTGAACATTACCTGCTCATCCAACAAAACCAAGGTTAGCCTCTTTCTACCAGGAGCGAATGTCTCAACATGATACTTGTGATAAACTCGAACACCTATGCTCCATTTTGTTGAAGGATGAAAATCACCAAAGGTTGGAACACGTGGAGCTTCAACTCTAAGACGCTTCAAGGGCCTCATCCTAAATCCCCCGAAAAAATATAAACATGAAGTTCAAATCGGTGCATAAAGAAAAATTGCAATTGACTCGTACCTGATAGAGCACACTGGTCTAATAACAACAATGGAGCAAGGCACACTGAATGTTTATTTATAGCTACAATCACAAAATATTGGGCGCCAAAAGTTTGAACCCCTGCACCTCTCTCCCATATTTTGGCGCTAAATGGAGCACCAGATTGTGTGCATCTCGATTGAGAGAGGGAGGGATATCTGCAGCATGATTTAGCAGATCGATTTGCTACACACAGGGAGAGAGAAAGAGAGAGAGAGCTGCATGATCTACTGTAAAATCGATCTCAACAAGACACAGCTCTGCCGATTTTACAGATGGAGACAGATGCATGAGAGAGATCGAGGGGGACTGCTGCAGCACATTGGGGAAGATGGGGAAATTTCCTGCGGAAGGAGAGAGTGGTGGTATGTGAAGAGACATGACTCAGTGAGATGCCTGCCTTTAGGTATATAGCCTTTCTATTGTTTTGTCCTGTAGGCTGAAGAGTAGTGGAGTGGCATTGTGACTCTAGTGCACATTGTAGAGTATAAAAAATCACAGAGGGCCTAACCTGAAATTATCATTGTAGCAGATCTACCCTGGGCTCCACTACTGTCCAAGGCTCTGCCCTCACCCATGTTGCAGGCCAACGGCGGGCGGGCGGACGGCATGAGGGGAGCAACGAGCACTCAGGAAAGCGGATTCAACATTAACACATGGTGCCAGCAGTGCATCAATGGCTCACTGAGGTCACAGTTAGTGGTTCACACAATGATCTAACCTAGTACCAAATAGCGTGTGATAGGAAAACTGACAAACTGATAAAAAAGTAAGATAATACATTCCAACAGAAGCATATTGCATTGGGCACAAGTGCAAAACTAATCTAGTGAAAATCAGAAGAACCTGAAAAACAAAAAATAATGCAGTTTTCAAGAAGGTTAAATCAAACCACATTTTTGTACCGTAAATAGAAAGGCTTTCTATGATAAAAATCTAGACCGGTTGAGTAATTGCATTACATTCCGTAAAATAGTATAGCTGACCACATATGTTCTCTTATATTTCACCTCACTAAACGGATGACCTCTAGCTTGTTTTGAATGCAACAAAAAGCCAAAAGTATGTCTACGCATCATTATTGCTCAAAATATATCCATAACTTTTGAGCTTTTAAAATGACATGATATTCCAAACCATATATTACCAAGCCCACAAAACATCCTATTTGGCATGTCCAGAAAGAGAGTTGCCATAACCCTAGTCACCAATACCAAATGTGCACGCCATACTACACCCAGACACATTGCAAAGCAATCAGGTGATATCATTATGGCACAAATCAGAAATATTTATATACCTTATCCTCTGGTTCTTTTTCTTCATCTTCATTCTCTGCACCCTCCTTGTCCTTCTCAACCTCAGACTGCAGTGCATCTTTGGGTTTCTTCTCATCCTCTGCCGCAGCAGCAGTTTCCTCAGTGTTAACAGCATCAACAGTTGCAACACTGCGGGATCATGACGGGGGAGAGCGAGCTCGGGGAGAGGTCCGACGCCGGCGGCGACCCGGCGGGAACAGATCAGAATGGATCAGATCGGAGCACGAGCGGCAGACCGCCGGGGGGATTTTGGCGTCGGGCGGGGGGCCAGCGGATCCCGATACTCACGACGTTGCCCAGGGTGACAGCGTTGAGGAAGGTGGAGGGGCGGCGCGATGCGGCGTCGACGGAGGGGTCGTCGTCGGCGAGGAGCGAGGCCGCCTGGCGCATGGACTCGGAGAGCTCCGACCACTGTGGTCGGAAGTCGGCAGTCGAAGCCACGACCACTGCGGTCGGAAGTCGGCGGTGTGGTTTACGACCACGTTGTGGAGTCGGCGCCTTACGACCACGTTGTCGAGATCGGACGGCATTCGAGTGGCGCGGGGAGATCGGACGGCGTCCGAGCGGCTCGGGGAACTCCGGGAGATCGGACGGCGTTCGAGCGGCGCGGGGAGATCGGATGGCGTCCGAGCGGCATGGGGAACTCGGGGAGATCGGACGGCGTTCGAGTGGCGCGGGGAGATCGGACGGCGTCCGAGCGGCTCGGGGAGATCGGACGGCGTTCGAGCGGCGCGGGGAGATCGGACGCCGTCCGAGCGGCGCGGAGAGATCGGACGGCGTCCGAACGGCTCGGGGAGATCAGACGGCGTTTGAGCGGCGCGGGGAGATCGGACGGCGTCCGAGCGGCTCGGGGAGATCGGACGGCGTTCGAGCGGCGCGGGGAGATTGGATGGCGTCCGAGCGGCACGGGGAACTCGGGGAGATCGGACGGCGTTCGAGTGGCTCGGGGAGATCGGACGGCGTCCGAGTGGCTCGGGGAGATCGGACGGCGTCCGAGCGGCGCGGGGAGATCGGACGGCGTCCGAGCGGCGCGGGGAGATCGGACGGCGTCCGAGCGGCTCGGGGAGATCGGACGGCGTTCGAGTGGCGCGGGGAGATCGGACGGCGTCCGAGCGGCTCGGGGAGATCGAACGGTGTTCGAGCGGCGCGGGGAGATCGGATGGCGTCCGAGCGGCACGGGGAACTCGGGGAGATCGGATGGCGTTCGAGTGGCGCGGGAAGATCGGACGGCGTCCGAGCGGCTCGGGGAGATCGGATGGTGTTCGAGCGACGCGGGGAGATCGGATGGCGTCCGAGCGGCACGGGGAACTCGAGGAGATCGGACGGCGTCCGAGCGGCTCGGGGAGATCGGACGGCGTTCGAGCGGCGCGGGGAGATCGGATGGTGCAAGGCAAAGTAGGAGGTGATCGAGAGGTTTACGACCACGTTGTAGGAGCGCAGAACGTGGTTGTAAAGCGTTATTGATCATGGCCAAGGAACAGTGTTTTTACGACCACGACAAGCTATAGTAGACGTGGTCGAAAGGTGTTCAACCACGACAAAACCAGAAGAGGTGAGATCGGTAGGTGATACGACCACATCAGAGAAAGATTATAGGTGATCCGAAGGCGTACGACCGCAACGAAGAAGTTTGAACGTGGTCATAAGGAGGCAACGACCACGTCGTAAAGTCACTGAGCGTGGTCCAAGAAGGCTACAATCATGGTGTAAGTGGTCGTAAGAAGACTTACGACCATGGTAAACGTGGTCATAACGACTTACGATCACGGCAAATCTTCAATAGACGACCGCAACGAAGAAGTTTGAACGTGGCCGTAAGCAGGCAACGACCATGTTGTAAAGTCGCTGAGCGTGGTCAAAGAAGGATACGATCTTGGTGTAAGTGGTCGTAAGAAGACTTACGACCACGGCAAATCGTCAATAGACGTGGTCGCAAGGCGTTCGACCATGGCAAAACTAAAGGAGGCATGATCGGGAGGACCTACGACCACGACAAGGCAAAGTAGGAGGTGATCGAGCGGTTTACACCAAAATTTAGTTTAATCTGAGAATAGCTCTTTCTATTGGGATTTAAGCCTTTGTGACATGCTCGGCAGTTAGGCTTACAACAATGTGGTCGAAAGGGTCATTTACGACTTGGTAGACGTAGTCGGACTTACAACTTGGTGTTCAACAGAGTCTCTATGACTTGGTAGTCGTAGGCGATCGACTTGGTAGTCATAGGAGGCACTTAATTAGTGGTCGGAAGCTTTTACGACCATATTGTGCTGATTCTGCAATGTCTCAAGCCTTTTCAAGTGGTCGGTCTCTACATTGGTCATGGTCGGAAGTCAACAAAAGACTCTACGACCACGTTGATACCGGCTGGAAGTTTTACGACCACATTGTCAGCGATTGGAAGCCAGAAATCAAGTTTACGACCTTTGTGTCACCGTTCGGAAGCCATTTACCATCACGTCGTCCTTGGTCGGAACCTGGTAGATGCGTTTTCGAGTGGTCAGAAGGCCTTACGACCACTTTGGCTGAGGTCGAAGGCCACCAGGACTGTTTATGACCACGTTGTGGCATTTACGATCACGTTGGCCGTGGTCGAACGCAGCTACGACCACGTTGGCCGTGGTCGAACGTAGCTACAACCACGTTGGTCGTGGTCGGAAGTTGTAAGTCTAAGCCACAACCTCTGCGGTCGGAAGTCGGCGCTGTGGCTTAGGACCACGTTGAGTAGTCGGCAGGTTACGACCACGTTATCGAGTGCTGCGGTCAGAAGTCGGCGCTATGGTTTACGACCACGTTGAAGAGTCGGCGCCTTACGACCACGTTGTCGAGAGCTAAAGCGATCGAATGTCGGCGGTTTACGACTATGACCACATTGGGTAGTCGGCGGCTTACGACCACGTTAACGCGAGAAGAAGTCGGAGGTCGAGGCTTCGATCGCTACGGTCGATAGTCGGCAGACTTTGACCACGACCACGTGGGAAGTCGACAGACTTCGACCACATTGTAAAGTGGTCGAACGTGGTCGTAGCTCAGTCAGCTACAGTCGGACCTGGTCGAATGCAGTCGGACGTGGTCGTAGCGCTATCAGACGCGGTCGGAAGTGGTTGATACCAGTCGGTTATAGTCGTAGCGCTGTCAGACGCGGTCGGAAGCCCTCGGTAGCGGTCATAACGCAGTCGGACGTGGTCGGTTGCGGTTGTCAGAGTGGCTTGGGACTCGGTCGGTTGTGATTGGAAGGGCCTGTAAGACGTCGGACGTGCTCGGGATGAGGTCGATAGCGATCGGAAGTGCCCCGAAGTGGTCGTAACACTTGGAAACCAGTTGTATGGCTTCTTGGAGCAGTCGTAACCACTGGGAATCGGTCGTATGGACATCTGGGGAGGTCGTAACGACTTGGGTTGAAGTCGTAGGCTTTGAGTGTTGCTTGTTGTGTGATCTCGACCAGTCGTAAGTTGGTACGACCTGGTTGGGTGAGTTGGAGCTAAAGCTAGCGATGGTCGTAGCGGTGTTGTAGGCTGCAGGAAGGCTCTTGTGAGCTCGAGGGTTTCTACAACAGAGTGGTCGTATGAGGTCAAGACTTTGTGCGATAAAGTTGTAGCGGCTAGCGTTGGTCGTGGCTTGTGTCTGCATGGTCGTAACGAGCTTTGGAGAGGTCGTGACGACCTACTTTGTGGTCGAAGGCTACTGGGATGTCTTCTAGGGCTTCGACCACTTCATGTGTTGAGCATTTGGGTGGTCGTAGGGGGTTTACGACCAGGGGTTGTGCTATGTTTGTGCACTGGAAAATTTGTTGGTCTAATTGTTTTGTGCGGTTAGAAACCTGCCGGGAGAGTTACGCACACTGCAGTTCATTCTGAGCCTGGTCGAAAGGGTTTACGACCACGTTGTCCGTGGTCGGAAGTTGTTACGGTCACATTGCCTGTGGTCGGAAGCTGCTACATCAATTTACGGTCACGTTGTTGGGAAAGGGGTTAACGGGTGATCCGCAGTGAACACACAGCTCTGCTACAACCATCCCAAGTTTCAGATCCAACTTACCCAACATCTCAGAGGGCTACGGCCACTCCAAAAGACCATAAGAACGAAAAGGTAGAACATGACATGCACAAGACCTACGACCACTACCATAGTCCATACGACCACCCCAGTGGTCTATTCGACCGATTCCCAGATGTTACGACTGCTCCGGGAGGCCATACGACCGATTTACAAGTGTTACGACCGCTTCTGAGTGATAACGTGGTCGTAAGGCGCTGACTCCTCAACATGGTCGTAAATTCGACTGCTGACTACCGACCGCTTCACCACGTGGTTAGAGTCCGCTGACTTCCCAACGTGGTCGTAGTTGAAGTCTGCCGACTACCCTCGTGGTCGCATGCTACAACGTGGTTTGACGGTTTGCCGACTACCTTGTCTATTGACGGTTTGCCTGAAAGAGGCGTGCTCGGGAGGACCTACGACCACGGCAAGGAAAAGTAGGAGGCGATCGAGAGGTTTACGACCACGTTGAAGGCATGCAGAACGTGGTCGTAAAGCGTTATCGACCACGGCCAAGGACAATGTTATTACGACCACGGCAAACCTACAGTAGATGTCGTCGAAAGGTGTTCGACCACGGCAGTTCGAACGTGGTCGTAAGGAGGCTACGACCACGTTGTAATGTTGCTACGACCACGGTGTAAGTGGTCGTAAGGAGCTGCGATTTCATCGGGGATATCTGAACGTGTTCGGAACGGAGTTCGACCATGGTGATCTGTTCTAGACAACTATTACTATGATATGTTGGAAAGTCTTACGACCTCCCAGGACCTTGTACGACCAGTTAGAGTCGTTTACGACCGATTCCGACCACTTACGATGCCGTTCGACCACTCACACTCGCTACCGATCACTTCGAGTCGTGGTCGTAAATTCACTGTAGCATTTTACGACCGATCCACGGTATCGTTTCGCTGCCTTCCTTCAGCTGCTCAAAAAATACGGTGATTGAAACCTTCTACGATCACGCAGTGATGCTGGCGATCACTGTTCACCGTGGTCGAACACCCTTTCAACCACGTTCACTTCCTTCAACGTGGTCCGAGGCGTAGTCGTAACTTCCTATGACCACCGTCACCCGTGTAGTCGTAACACCTTACGACCACCTTCACCGTGGTCATAGCCATCTCTGCGTGGTCGAACGTCTCTACGACCACATTCTAATCTGTATTTCGTGGTCGTAGCACCTCTCGATCACCTTCGACTTGCTTTGCCGTGGTCGTAACTCCTCCCAACCACGTTTGCTGTGGTCGTGAGTTTTCTGACCACGTCTTGCGATATCACACCACAAAAACAACGCACAGGAATTTACTTTTCTCTTATCTATTACTCGCAATTGCTTCGTGGTACAGATTACACGGCTCAAAGCCTCTTTTTATACCCGGTTCTACAACTCCTACTCGGTTTACAGAATCAGACTCCGACTTCTGTCAGCGTTCTCCCGGCGTGGTCGAACTCCTTCACGTGGTCATAGACTTTTATTCTTCTTGGCACCTGAGTTATAGATGCTTTTGTGCCGAAACTAATTTATTGGCACAAGTCAATAAATCTAATGTTATCTCGAAAATGACTTGCATCAGGATCTGCACTCGACAACATTTAATACAATACACTGCCTATGAAGTGAGTACTTCTTTATAAACAATGTTTTTTGTGAAGATTCCACTGGTATTCATCACTTGGTTCTGTGTGGCCTTATCTTTCTTTGCAACGACAAGAATTTTTATGTTCCTCCTAGAAGTGGCCCTTGATAAAGCGACATACAGCTGGCCGTGAGAGAATACCGGATCAGGGAGGTAGACACCAACATTTGGGATGGTCTGCCCCTGTGCCTTATTAATTGTCATAGCAAAGCTCAGCCTAATCGGGAACTGCTTCCTCTTGAATCTAAAGGCAAACATCTCATCATCGGATGGGCACAAAGGTATCCGAGGGAGAAATACCCTTTTCCCAGCATGTTGTCCTAGCACAATCTCAGCATCTATAGCATTCCTTTGGAACCCTCGGACAACCAACCTTGTCCCGTTGCATAATCCATTGGCGGGGTCAATGTTCCGTAGTAGTATGACAGGACAGTTTATCTTGAGCCTCAGTACATGCGGCGGTAGCCCATTAGGTGTCAATGAGTTTAAAAATTCAGGAGGGTAGTAGTTGTGTGGGTCATCCTCCGCACAATCGAAGCTATGGTATACCATCTCCTCCCCATGAAACAAGTCAATCATCTTCATATTAATATCATCAACATAGTCATTTCGTGTTGATAAAATGGCCCGAGATGTGATGTAGTTTGGATCTGAAAGATTCTCATCCAAGGTCGGGAACACACTTTGTATGAGTGTGTCAAGGTCGTTGTCGTTGCCGGTACATGGAACACATATATCATCAGGAAGACGTACATAGCTATGCTCGTCAACCTCCTCAGTGCCGTTCCCAATACGGAGTAGGTATTCTGCGAACCATGGATCGCTTTGGGCCCTCATGTTACGGACAAGCCTAAGCTGCCGCATGCACCCCCAAAGATAGGATTTACGAAGTGTTGCATCAGTAATTTGAGGCCTTGATCCCTTCCGAACAACCGGTAGCACTTGTCTAAAGTCCCCACCAAAGACCACCGTCTTACCCCCAAATGGCACATCCCTTCGGCCCATGATGTCTCGCATGCTACTGTCTAGCGCCTCAACAGCTTGTCGTTTTGTCATCGAGGCTTCATCCCAAATTATTAGTGACGCTTGCTGAAGGAGCTGGGCAGTCCCACTCTGCTTTGTGAAGCTACAAACAGCCCCATCTTCAATGTTCAGTGGGATCTTAAACCTTGAGTGTGCGGTCCTGCCTCCAGGCATTATGGATGCAGCAACACCTGATGTTGCGGTTGCCACGGCAATCTTTCCCTCACTTCGAACCTTTGCAAGGAGTGCTTTATATAAGAATGTCTTCCCTGTGCCACCTGGACCATCTACGAAGAAGACACCACCATCACAATTGTCCACTGCAGCTAATATCTCGTCGTACGCAGTCCTCTGCTTAGTGTTCAAGAATGATGGAAGAGACAAATGCTCATGGTCAACCTGGATTATTGACTCCTCCATGATCTCCCTAGTCTCATTGGTGTTGAGCGAATCGTCAATCTCGGGTAGAGGAAATGTTGTTATGTCCTTCCCCATCGATTGGAGCATATTCTTGATATCCAACAACACCATTTGCTCAACCATGCGTGAGCATGAGTGCACATGATGGTAATCTTCCGCCATTCCTTCAAAGTGTTTCTCCCAAAGGCCACGCACGTTATTAGGCTCACAAAACACTAAAATTGTTGCAAAGAGTCTCCGAAGAGCAGATGGCATCTGGAACAACTCGGCCTCACTAAGGCACTCGTCAAGGGTGTTGTCTGCCTCAACAAGCCCTCTCTTTTCAGCACTTCACGAAAGAATGGATATACCACCCCATCTACTGTTCGGAGGTCTTCAAATGACGTGGCACCCGTTACATGGTTAAGGAGAACCCTGAGATAGTATCGCTCCCCTTCTGCTGGATGTGCTGACACGATTCTGCCAACCTGTGTTCTTTCTTCCCTTTCCTTCCACCGTTTTGGCCCCGCCTGCCAAACAAATGCTGATGGGAAATCCTTATACAGGATGCAACGAGCTCCTTCATTAACTTTATTCATCTCAAAATACTCAGTCAACATGGACCTTTCAGAGCCATGTCGTTCGACAACATCGTGGAGATCTTGTCCAGCACGGAATGAGACCATGTGCATGTTTGGGAGGTGTAGTTGTAGCTGCATCACAGGTGGGGAGACCTTGCTAAGTTCAAAGCTATAGATCCTCCATAATGCTTCAGGTGGGGTAACCCACCTTGCATCCCTGAACTGCTTGATCTCATCAATATTACTATTGCTATCGAGCTCATCAAGAGAAACTGATGCTCGATCATGCCCCTTGTAGATGTACTTGAAAAGATACTTCACGGCTTTTATGCTCGAGCAGACCTCCACATTGATGTGGCAATTGAACGTCTTTAGGAGGTAAGGATTGTATGGCACAACCCATCTATTGTCTAGCATTTGTCCACGAACCTTTGCCCGAAGGCCATCATCTCTTCTTCTATAAACAGGGTACGAGTCCTTTCCCTGTAAAGTAGTACTATTGAAAGGGCGCGGGTAATGGCACTTGCATGTGCCATCTTGCATGCACACATTCTTGGGATTTAGGACCCCACAAGGACCATGCATCATGTGTTTGACAACCATCTCATATAGCTCTGGGTATTTGTTTTTGTCTGGTAGCTCAGCAGATATGACACAATCATATTGTTCTGGACAAGTGAGCTTGTACCGTCCCTCCATGATTAGAAGGAAGTGCACGTGTGGAAGACCCCTCTTTTGGAACTCAACGACATACACATAAGCAGCCACCTTACCAAGGATGTGCTTCTTGAACAACTGTTCCTTGAGGTGCTCTAGTTTGGCTCTGAATATACGCACAATGAGATCTGGGCGGTCCTGTGGGCATTGAACTTGTTCTAGCTCATGTATTATCTCATCCCAGTTAGGATTACACGTCATTGTTAGGAAGATGTCTGGCTTCCCGTACTTCTGCACTAAGGCCATAGCATCCGTGAATCTTCTTTTCATATCTCTCGGGCCCCCAATGAATGATGCTGGAAGAACAATGCGCTTTCCCACCGCATCGGCTCGACTCTCTCCAGCTTGTATACTATCAACCACGCCTTTGTACAGGTCGGCACGTAACTCTTTTTGGTGATGCCTAATGTAGTCCAACCGGGTACTCTCAACTTTGATGTACATGTCAACCGCATATTGTTGGAATAGGCGTTTGCCATACAGTATGGCATTGAAAATCCCACGACGCATTTGGAATTTATAACAGTAGTAGTCTCTGGCGGAGACGCACAACCGACTATTCAAATCTAAACACAAGAAAGTGCCACATAATATTAGGCCGCGAATAAGCACAACAAAAAGGATGTGTCATGGAAAGTTAATAGAAAACTAACCTGGATCCTCAAAACCATAATCATCACCATGTTGTCGAATTATATCTTCAATGGGCACACCATCCTTCGGGATCTGTGGATGCCAACCAAGCTCCCCTCTTGGGAAGAAGAGTGGATATGATAGAGGGTCGTAGCATCCATAGTACGGTTTGATGTTGTATTTTTCATTGTTGTTCCCATATAGGATAATGCTACGGTCAAATTCCCTACGTAGCTCATTACCCTCGACCCACACAGCAGCCACCTCCGATGTTATTGGTCTATTATATACTCGTTGGTCCATTCTTATATCGATGTTTAGTGAGACACGATATTCCTCAAGATTTTCAACCTTGCCAAGGCTGCGGAATGTCTCAGAGTAGGGATTTCCCCGAAGGATATTGACTAAACTCCTCATGATTGCTTGGTCAAGGTTAGGTGAGTGACGGAATCGATGATCGAGGTTGGGATCATCGTCATAGAAATAGAGCTCCAAATGATTTGGACCAGAGTCGCTTTGGCCAAATGAATGTACATTATGGTAAATTTGGCCATGTGCCCTGAAAGTGTAAACCCCTGATCTCATGTTGGTGTAGTTCTCATCAAGACTAACGCCTAAGGTAGTGAAGGAGAAGTGGCTGTT
Organism: Dendrocalamus latiflorus; assembly: GCA_017311315.1. Classification (NCBI taxonomy): domain Eukaryota; kingdom Viridiplantae; phylum Streptophyta; class Magnoliopsida; order Poales; family Poaceae; genus Dendrocalamus; species Dendrocalamus latiflorus. The sequence goes on along the minus strand of CM029678.1, from coordinate 7,384,336 downwards.
GAAAAATCTAATGTTATCTCAAAAATGCCTTGCATCAGGATCTGCACTCGACCAAAGCCTTCTAAGTTCAGGTGGAGGTTCAGGCGTAGCCAATTTTATTTTTCCATTTCGGCAACAAAACCCCTTCGACTCATATTGAAATTTCTTTGCACCGTAATGGCTGCAGTCTGCCACGGTCTTTAGCACATGTGTGCTATTTGGTATGTTACTGTAAACATGTTCATAGGGATCATGTTGGACAGATGCGTCTTCTACATCGTTCGAATCTATGTCTTCTCCCACATCCAAGTCTGAATGGGTTAGAGTATAAGCATCCAGCTCGGGCTATCCATGATTAAACAATGATTGACAAAAATAAAAATAATACCTCCACCGGCGAACATGTAGTACTCCTCGTCCATGTCCTCTTCAAGAATTGTATCTAGATCTACAATCACTTTTAGATGTGAATACATGAGTAGAATGGCATTTTTCTTTGTAAATGAGAGCTAAAATCAAGCAAAGAAGGTTACCATCATCCATATTTGAAATATTGTCGGTTTGGCGCCATAGTGATGAATTTTCCATGGATGAGGTGCCACCCTCCGGGCATTCCATGGATTGCATTGCGAGAGATTCAAGACATGGTGTATCTCGCCTAGTTGCATAGTTTGCATTCATTTTATCTAGGAGTGCTTGCCTCTCCTCTGGTGGTAAACATTTCTTAAGTGCTCTACGGCGTGCATTCTTCTCTTTTCTCTCCTCTTGTGTCAAACTCTGCCTACGAGCTCTTTGATTGGGTTCCTCTCCTCAAGTGGTAAATTTTGTCTACGTACTCTTCTATGAGCATTAATCTCTTGTCTCTCCTCAGTTGTTAAACTCTGTCGACGTGCCTTTTCACGATCTCGCTTTGCTTGCCTTTGTTCAGGTGTAAGTTTTGCATACCACCTGTTTTGTCGATCACGTTTCGCTTGGATTCGTTTATATGCAGCTATTTCATGTTGGATATTTTGTTCACCAATGCTTGCTTTCCCTTGCTCACGAGAACGCTTTCGTCCTAAGATATAACCAAAGTAAATTTTATTGATGCATATTAAAAACATGTTTTTCCCATATATATAACGTGCAGCTAAAGGTGGTACCCTTTGAGCTCTCTCCTTCTTCATGTAAGTTAGTTGAAGTGAGAGTACTATGAGCAAGAAAAGTCATAGATGCTTCGTTCAAAACTTCCTTATCTAAGGAAGCATAATTTGGGCCTACACCATCCGATGGTTCGTGTATTACGAGCCCTGTTGGAGTTCGTGGTATAACAATGGGGTAAGATCTCATTCCCTTTGCCAAGTTTGCATCCAGCACTGTTCGAAATATTCATTTAAAATATTAATGCAAGCTCAAGTTTTATTTTGAAAACTTGCACTTCAAGAATTACAATATAGGAACCTTTTTTCCCTTTGAGATCTTGGCTTGATGGCTGTGACATCTTGCTAAAACATCTTTCCCTAAAATGAAAGGTGTAAGACAAAAAAAAAATAATATGATACAAATGGCAAATTTAGCCTCGTCGCAAGGACATGGTTGTTCAAAACATAATTTCATCCCCAAAGAAAATAAATTATACTGGCATGTACAACTTTACAACATTCAAGATAATTACATAGCACAATAAATTACATGTACAACTTTACAACTTTTAGTCTGGCCAGATGGTGGATCTGCTATAAGAACTAAGTTATATTGAATATGCTTACTTCAGCAACTATTTAGTGCATTTGGAAAGAAAGAAATGAAGCTTATTTTCAGAATAAGAAATGGTTTGGTGTGCAGGTTATTTTGATGAGAATAACATCGACGTTAAAGAGCTGGAGGGTGCTTTGCCAAGATACACAATTGCCAGCGATGGATCAATGTACCTCGTCAATTGTGAACAGAGCAATGCAACCGGAGCGGCTGAAGTGGAGAGAAGATGTTGCTGAGACTGAAGGTGTTCAAAAGGCAACCGAAGGAAAACTCGCAGCTGAACACAAAGGCTCAGTCCTCCGCCTCGCCTCCTCCCCACAGTCCTCCGGCGCTGAGACCTCCGCCTCCCCTCCTCCCCACAGTCCTCCGCCCTCCTCACGACCAGGCGCCTGCCTCCCCACCGAATCCCGTGCGCCTCCTCCCCTCCCTCCTCCACCGCCGCTTTGCCCGTCGCTCCTCCCCTCCCTCCTCCGCCGCCGCTCTGCCCTCGCCTGCTCCGCTCCCTCCTCCGCCGCTCCGCCCTCGCCTCCTACCCTCCCACCTTCGCCGCTCCGCCCTCGCCTCCTACCTTCCCACTTCCGCCGCTCCGCCCTCGCCTCCTACCTTCCCACTTCCGCCGCTCCGCCCTCGCCTCCTACCCTCCATCCTTCGCTGCTCTGCCCTCGCCTCCTCCTCCCCACCCCGCGCCATCATCGCCTACTCCCCCGCTCCTCCTCCGACGCCTCCTCTACCGCTCCTCCGCCGCCGCCTCCCTCCCCCCCCCGCGCTCCGCTGTCGCCTACGTCGTGCCAGCCCACGCTCCCACCCTCTGCACGCTCCCACCCTCTGCACTTCAAAAATTCATCCGCCACCCCCGTGCCAGCCCGTGCTCCCGCCCTCTGCACTTCAAAAATTCCTCCGCCACCCCCGCGCCAGCCCGCGCTCTGCCCTTCTGGACCCAGACCACCTCATAAGTCTTTACAACCGATTCCCAGCTGATACGACCGCTTCTGAAAACCATACGACCAGACAACAGAAGCTACAACTTTCAGCCTAAGTCTATAACGTGATCGAATGGACTTCCGACCACAACAGACCGCGCTACGACTACACCTGAGTGCTTCCGACCGCTAACTACGATAACGTGGTCATAGGCCACGACTACTCAAAGTGGTCGAAAGGTAGTAACAGAAGCTACGACCGCTTATTGCGTGATCGAACCACCTTCCGACCACGTTGATCGATTTCCACCGTGGTCGAAACCCATTCAGACCACGTACACCGAGTTTCACCGTGGTCGAAGCCCTTTCGATCACGATTGACCACTTCCGACTACGTTCCAACCTCATCCGACCGCTTACGACCTCAACCGACTGAGTCTGACTGCGCTTTGAGCACATCTGACCGCCTCACAACGTGGTCGAAGTCCGTCGGCATAGTTGAGGTCTGCCGACTATCGATCGCGGCAGTCAAAGCCTCGACTTCTGACTTCCTCTCGTGCTAACGTGGTCGTAAAGCTGTCTTGCGACCTCCGACCATGTCCACTGTGGTCGTAGTGGCTTTTGACCATGGCCAAAGTGGTCGAAAACCTCTCGGGTGACCTTCGAAAACCTCTCGGGTCACCTCCGACGCCTCCTCTACCGCTCCTCCGCGCCTCCTCCTACCTCTGCCCCCAACCGGTGAGATGGAGGTCGTGCCGCCTACTTCCTCCGCCCCCGCCGTCGCCTCCTTCCTCTCCTCCGCCCCCAACCGGCGCCACCCCCGCCGTCGCCTCCTTCCTCTCCCCCGCCGCAGCAGCGCCTCCTCCTTCCTCCGCCCCCTTCCTCTCTGAGCCAGCCGCCACGGGGAGGCGGCGATGGTGGCACGGGGTGGGGAGGAGGAGGTGAGGGCAGAGCGGCGAAGGATAGCAGGCGAGGGCGGAGCGGCAGAGGAGGGAGGGGAGCAGGCGAGGGCAGAGCGGCGGCGGAGGAGGGAGGGGAGGAGCGACGGGCGGAGCGGCGGTGGAGGAGGGAGGGGAGGAGGCGCACTGGATTCGGTGGGGAGGCAGGCGCCCGGAGGACGGAGGTATCAGCGGAGGATTCTGTGGGGAGGAGGTCTCAGCGCACGACATTCGATTTTGGGGGAGGAGAGAAGCAGAGGGAGGCCCACATGTCGGCGCTTTTTTTCTGTGAGAGGCGGCAGAGTGTCGGACGCACCATCACCTTGAACTCGTTCTTTTAAAAGTAGAGATACAAAGTGGTCCACGTTTCAGAGAATATGATGAAACGTAGCCCACCTAGTGTTGTGTGCGCCATCAAAACTCAAAAGGTAGATTTAAGGACCAAAACGATTCGCCTTCCTTCCCAAAATTTTTTCCTTCACCCAACATCAACATCAAAGCAGAGAAGAAGCAGGGGAGTTTTCTCCCAACCCGAAGGGCCTGGAAGCAAAAATGGCCACCCCTCCAACACCCCCACGGCCACCATCCCCCTCTAATTCCTCCGCGCCCCTTTACAAAACAAACATCCCAAGCCCAAACCCCGACCGCGCGCCGGCCCAGGGGGAGCCCACCTCGCCGGCGGCGGCCACCCCGCCGCCGCTTACCATGTCGAGAGGCCCGTCCGACGCAGTCCTCGCCGTACGCGGCGTCATCGGCGAGCTCCGCGCTCGCGGCCTCCTCGCGGGGCTGGAGATCCTGCACGCCGGGCACCCTGAGGCGCGCGCGCCCGCCCTGTTCGACGGCGTGCTCGGCGCCTTCCTCGCGGAGGTGCGGGGCCCTGGCGCACTCCCGTCCCTCCCGATGCCGCCGGCGCTCGGGGACGGCTGCACGGTGGACCTGCTCCGCCTGTACCTCGATGTGCGCTCTCGCGGCGGTTTCGCCGCCGTCGCGTCCTGGGCGGCCGTCGCCGAGGCGGCTGGCCTCGACCCGGCCTTGGACGCGGCCGTCAAGCTGGTGTACGCCAAGTACCTCTCCCTACTGGAGCAGGTCATCCGCAAGCCAGGAGAGCAGGAAAAGGTGTTCGGGAGCAGTGGCAATGCCGGCCACCGCTCAAACGCCAAGAAGGACAAGTTCCTGTCGCGGACAAAGGACCCGGCCGGCGCTGGATTGGCGCATCTGAAGCGGAAAAGGGAGGTGCTTGCGGGGATGCTCAACTGGGTGCGCCTTGTGGCGAAGAGCCCAGATGAACGTTGGGTCGTCGGGAAGAATCCCGGTAGCCACTTCTCCATGGCGCTTATGCTCCGGCGCCAGATGTTTGCGAATAATGAGTGCATCAATGTGCCCCGTGGGTCTGCCTCGCCGCAGGTATTTTCTTGCCTCATAGTTTTGATTTTTGAATGTAGCACAGCTGATAGATTTACTTGATTCTATGCTTGTGTTCATTACCTTGGGGATCTAGATTCAGAATGTGGTCATTCTTTTCAGTCTGTCCAATTATAGTTGTCGATCCTTAGATTTATCTGTACAGAGTGCAATCATTTGTGAAAAATGGAATCACACAACATTGTTCAGAATGCTGGACTAAAGGTCATCATGACGAAGGGGAGATGCTGGATCATGTTAGAGCATTTTTTCACCGTTCTTTTGTCACCGCCATGCCGTTTGTTCGATCTAGTTGAAGGAATATGAACTGCTCTTGTGCAAAATTGGTTGTGGCTGAACCAGTTTTTTTTTAAAATATTGTTTTGACCCTAACTATGGCTCTATTCTTTCTAATTCTTGCTAACTTTGATCTGTTTATCCTTTTCCCCTAAGGTGCCAAAAACCTGAGGGGTCTGCTGACCTTTCATGTTTGAATTTGTGTCTGCTTCTGGTTCGTTGTAGCTATTTTACACACACACACACACACACACACACACACACACACACACACACACACAGAGCTAGCTAGCTACACACACATATACATACACAAACACACGCATGCACACACGCGCGCGCGCACGCACACATATATGTAGGAACAAGATTATTAAGATGGTCAGGTGAGGCGAGACGACCCACCCTCTCACACGCCTTGTACATCCTAAGGCGTTAAGGGGCAGCAAATAAAATGAGCATTTTAGCAGCACATATGTACCTTATTGTTGCCAATTCTTGAGCCTATGTAGCACCCACCCCATTTCCAATTGCTCTTCTCCCATGTAGCACTCACCCCCTTTCCAATTGCTCTTCTCCCATGTAGCATCCATCCTCCTTGGTCCCTTGCAAGTTTCAACATAAATAGAGCACAAGTAGCCACTGCCCACCCACTTCTTTTCTTTCTTCCCTTTTCTCTCTTTCTTTTTTTCTCCAGTTCAGCCGAATAGCCGATTGCTCTGGGCCTTTGGCCACCCACTTCGTTTCTTTATTCCCCCCTCTCTCTCCTCTCTCTCTTTCTTCATCGCCTGAAGCCTTCCCAGCAACACATTACTTTTCTTTATTTCTTCTCTCCTTCCTCCTTTGCCTTATCTTCTTTCCATCCTTTTTCTCTTAAACTAACACTCGTGTTGCGTTCGTGCTGGACGGTGGAGGTGCAATGGAGATCGATGCGCTCCTTGCATTCCGCCACAAGGTGCGCGACCTCTACGCCGCCATGTTCGGGTGGTACGCGGCCCGTGTGTGCGCCCAGCACCAGCCGCATCGTCGAGTTGCTGCCTCCGCCTCTCTAGCTTCATCTCCCCGCCTTCTCCCCCTGCTGTATGCCGCGAGTGTCGCCTCCTCCATGCCTAAGGCGTCGCCTCAAGCCTTCCGGACGCCATACACCGCCTAAGCGAAGCCTTAGAGACGCCTTCGTCCTAAGGCGCCCCCCAGACCGCCTTACCGCTTAGACGACGCTTAAGCGTCACCTTAATGAGCATGTATAGGAAGCCTTATTTGTACTTTTGAGAGTACAGACTTCCACTTTAAATATATCACTTAAACAAATATGTTATACCTCTTTATCACTTTCGGTATATTTAAATACTAATTCTAAGATTTTCCACTGCGACTTGGTTAAATCTTTTTCATCGGAGCTCTTGATTTTTACTATATACCCTTTTCCGTACATAAAATAAGTATATGCGTAAATTATGCTATAAAAAGTGGACTTTGATGAATTTTTTTCATGGAATTCATTTTAGAGTATCTTATAATTATTATTAGAGTATGTTCATAAGGATAAAGTGGTATAACAACATTATTTAAGCGGTATATGAGAAGTGGGAGTTCGTACTCCCAGGAGTATAAAATCATTTTTCTACACACACACACATGGAAGCCTTTTCCGAACTCTCAGAAGTACATACTCCTACTTCCAATGTGCCACATAAACAAACATGTTATACCTCTTTATCACTTTCAGCATACTTACATATTAATTCTAAGATACTCCAATGCGACATGATTGAAAAAAAATTGATTGTAGCTATTTATTTTTGCTATATATATTTTTCCATATATAAAAGGAATATATACATAACTTATGCTATAAAAGTGGATATTATTGAAAATTTTCATGGAACTCACTTTGGAGTATCTTATAATCATTATTAGAATATACTCAAAATGATAAAGATGTATAACTTATTTATTTAAGCGGTACATGAGAAGTGTGAGTACATACTCCCAGAAGTATGGAACTATTTACCATATGCGTGTGTGTGGGTTATACTAGAGATGGGAGTAACTACACTCGGGAGTAAAATATATTATATATGTATGTATGTACGTACATACGTATGTATTAAAATATCAATTCAACAGATGGAGTTATACTTAGCAAAGTATTACACCACACACATTTGTATGAAGTCTAGGGAATCATTAGTGTTTAACGTTGGCTACCATTGGCAACTAATAATAAGTGAAGTTAAGAAAAGGGTTGGGCATAAGGTCTCTATGGTAGAAAAAATAATGTAAACTCTTTACATAGGTCTCCATGGGGTGATGCTTGTACCATTAACCTTTATTATGTTACCTGTTCTTCTAGATATATACACATGAAGGTGAGCACTATTCTTTCCAAATTTCAGTTAGCCTACTGTATAATTCAACTAAAGAAGATTCTGCTTCTAGTCTAACGGTGCTTATTTGTAACTTGTAAGTAATTTGTACTATTGCATCTTCAGTGATATCTGTTATGTGATTGAGGGAATGCGTTGTGATATCATGTCACATCACAACTTAGATAATGCACATCACCCTTGGCCTTATCACGACTCATTGATTCACAAAGTAGTGTTGTTGAAATCACTTCTAGCTGGGTTATGTTCTTCCCTAGAAATTAGTTTATCTGGCCTAAAGCATCAAAATTAATTGGATCACTCCTCACATATTGTTATGGTAGTTGGCACAACCAATCCCCAGGATTGAGGGATTCTTTGTTAGTTGCCTAATTATCTATTACCATGTTTTCTAGATTGATATATTTCCTAGTTATCTATTATCTTAGATGGAATTGTTAGGAGGCGTTCTCTATTTTAAGGGAATAGCCTATACCCGAGAGGTAAGCAAGAAAGAATGAAGTAGGATTCTCCCCAGCATATAGTCTCTTCTCTCTACTTTCACGCCCTCCCCCTTCAAGCCATTGCCATCCAATCTTCTTACGATATTTAATTTACCCTATTCATGACAACTTTGTGTCAGAGCCACTCACCATGGTCTCCACTGTAGAGTCTCCTTTGGCCGAGTTGAAGGCCAATATCGACAAAACAACAAGATGGTGGCCACACTTGCCAACGTTATAGCCACCTTTGACAACATCACGGCCACATTGAAGGGCATGATGGGCATGGCAATGTTGGCCAAGATGATGGAGAAGCAAGAGGCGTCGCATGATGTTGCAATGGACGTGCTATCACTACCAACCTTGGTGCTGACGCCACTGCTTGTCAAACTACCACCCCCACCGATGTCGGCTCCTCGACCAATCGTGTTGCCTTTGGCTTCATCATTGGCCTTTTCACTGGAGAAAAAGGAGATGTGAAACCACTAAATTCCGAAAATGATGAACACATAAGCGACTGAGTGGTATAATGGGGGTGGACCAACCGCTAGCGCTTATGTGTAGTGGTTGACTCCTACTCGTCGGGGAATGGCACTCATCATATGGTCGATTGTGGATCACACACTTTAGCGTCATCTATTTTTGGGGCTAGTTGGTTTGGCGAGTGAGTTGTTACAAAATCCTTAGCGGATTTCGACTTCAATGACCACCGTCCTATGGTCTTAGTTGGCAAAGACCAACACCCTTGCTGGGTTCTAGGTTAGCACACAATTTGGCACGATGACTTAGCTTTTGGTTTGTCTTGGCATCATGGTTCAAAAAAAAATCGGTTATATCGGACCCCGACAAAATTTTATATCGGCAAAAAAAAAAAGTTTTCGCATGAATTTTATCCAATATAAAAGAAATTCGTAATCAATTCAAATCACAAACGTGCATGCACCTGGTGGTAAGGTTGCTAGGCTTTGGGAAGGCATGTCTTGGGTTTGAAACCTCAAAACTGCCATTTTTCATTCTTTGGTTTTAACTTCAAAAAATCCATTTTTTATTTAGAAATTTTGACCGAATTCGGCAGAAATTAGCTTTTGATTCCAAGGCGTGACTCATTGGAACAACAACGCCATCCTACCTATTTAAAATTTGAGAATAGACCGAGCGTGTTGCACCCCCAGTGCCTCTAATCATTCACTTTGTACAATTGGAATGGGCACCAACTACTCCGAGAGAAGTTCAGAGGGAACATCATCCTCCAGCTTCACCCCTCTTAGGCATAGTTTATCATCTTTTAGTTCCAGTAAGCCAATAATTGTGCTCTGAACCATTCACAAAAGATCAGAGTTGGCACTTGGTGCAACTTGTGATGGTTTCCTGCTTGTCAGCCTCCTTACACATCCTGGGCTTGCGAACTTGTCGACTCACACAGGCTAGACTCCTCGGCAAAGCATAAACATCTATCTCGGTCTTGTTTTGGACATTCTAGACTATTAGTGTGGTTAGTCTACAAGTCTAACAATAGTTGCAACTTGTATTTCTGGACCCATAGCTTCCATTTAGGAACTTGGAGTTTGACGTGTTATTATATATGGAAATGTGTCGACAAGATATATAGCTGTATAGTTATCATGGTTGTCACGGCGGAGTCGGCGACCACGGCGAGTGAGGGGCGCCTGGACACCTAGGCGAGGGCACAGCGACGCCTAGGCGAAGGCCAGGCGATGCAGTCTTCCGCGACGCTTCAGTTGGCGATGCAGTCTCCCCGGCTCCCCGCGACGCTTCAGCTCTCCCCGCGATATAACTCCCCCACGACGCTTCAGCTCTCCCCGCGATATAACTCCCCCATGACGCTTCAACTCTCCCCGCGACGCTTCAGCTCTCTCAGCTCTCGACTCTGTCTCTCTCTCTCTCTCTCTCTCCCGACTTGAAGCTTCTCCCCGATGCCTCCCCGCCAGGTACGCCGTCGCCTCCCGCTCTCCCCGACGCCTCCCTCCCCTCCCCGACGCCTCCCCCCTGCTGCCGCCTCCCTCCGGCCGTCGCCTCCCCCTGTCGCCGTAACATCCATGATAGTTATACATTTTCCCAATTGAGGCCGCCCTTGACATCCAAAACAAGTTAGAAAATCTTAAAAATACTTTTCTGGTTTCGCGTCGTTTGTGATTCATGTACAACTAGGTCTAAAAAACTTGGTAGTGTCTGTGCAACAAAGTTGGTGGATGATCAAGGGAGCATCCCGCCAAGCCGTGTGGGTGTTTATTTAATAACATGGTCAGGTGACCATGTTGCCTACATGGTTGTACACCCTAGACCTCCATTGCTTTTCTTTTCATTTAGGGCTAGATGACCTTGTTGTATATCAGAACCCGATTGTTTGTCATACCATCATTGCCATATGATATGAATTATATCTCTTTGTTTCATGTAAAGCCATTGTTTCGTGATATGATAGGCTAGTAGTAATAAGTACAAACTTTACAATGGCTTCCCACGTAGCATTGCCGCTAATATCCTTCCTGTTTTGGTCTGAGTAATTAGTGACAACTAAGGGGCTGTTTGGTTGTTTCCACACTTTTTTGGCAGCCAAAATTTATTTTAGTAATTTAGTTTGGCAAATTTGACCTATAAAATGAGTATATGATAGGTGGAACATGAGGCTAAGCATGGCGTGCTACAACTTTTGAAGCAAGCCAAACAGTGACTACCAACTTGAGTGCGGCAAATTGTGGCAATAAACAAAATAGCTCCAAAAAATAGTCAACAGATCCATGCCAACTATAAGAATCACATCATGTTTGATTACTTTATTTTTCTTGGTCAGATGCACATATAGCTAGATCGTATTCAAGATGCACTTAAATATAATTGCAATTTTTATACAAAAGTGATGCTTGTTGCGATCATTAAAAGTAGCAATGTGCAACTGCAGCTTGACTACTAACTTTTCTTTTACATGATAATGTTGTCTCTAAAAAACTAACATATTTTTTTATTGCTGTTCCAATACCAAGACCGCAAGGATTCCCATGCATATGCGGTAGGGTAATTACTTGGTTAATAGTTATGACATTTGAAAACCTGATTAACTTAAGGATGAGGTGTAGTTACATATTTGAAACTTTCAGAATGTAAGTATGGTAGTGGATGCATATTTGTAAAATGACAAAACTTAGTTGGCTTGTTACTGTTTTAGCTACTCCTGGTATGATTGTTACTTGCTATTGATGCAAATAGAGTTTATTATTGGGATGATCCTAAGTTTAAGCTTATCTGTTTATTCTTGGGATGATCCTAAGTTTAAGCTTATCTTGGTAATGATCATAATATTAAGAATACCTTTCCTCAGACTTTGTAGTGTGGGTGGATTGTGTATTTAAAATTTCAGCCATATGATCCACTCTGTCATATCGTACTTCCTGTAGTTGTAGGATGGAAAGATGTTGTTTGTTGTACTACGCTACTTGATATGCTGCTGACAGGTTGTCATCAAACACTAGACACAACGTATAGTTTTGCTGGCTTATAAATATCCTTGCAGTATGTTTGGCTGCCTGAACTTTTCTTTGTTTCTGCTTAAGGACTACACATATAATTATCAGATAACATAAAACTGCTTGTCATGCATGCTGAACTATGTATTCCCTCTATTTAATCTCATCTCTCTTACGTGACAGTGACAATTCCTGCTAAAGATATACTGGGAAAATGTAAAATGATCTCTCTTTGTTCATGCAGAGTGGCCTTACAACCGAGGAGCAAGCACAATACGATGGATGGGATGATCAACTGTCTGCAGGTGGGAGCAGTGACACAATTTCTCGTGCACAAATTCGGCCTTGTGGTCAAGCAGACATTCCAGAATGGACTGGGAAGCCTTCGTTACCTTACGATGATCCACATATGTTGAAGTTTCTTGGAGAACTTATTTTGTCTCCAGAAAGTAATGAAGACCTTGATGTTGGTTGTATTGGTAAGGGCAGGCCAGATGAGTGCAACTGTCAGCCCCCTGGTTCCATTGCTTGTGTTAGATTTCATGTGACAGAGAAAAAGATCAAACTGAAGTGCGAACTGGGCTCAGCATTTTACACGGTGGGGCTTGATCGCATTGGTGAGGATGCAGCATTGACATGGACAAAGGATGAAGAGAAGAAATTCAACGCCATTATCCAACAGAATCTGCCTTCGTCCAAGTACAATTTCTGGGACCAACTGTATGCTGTCTTCCGTTACAAGGGCGCAGAAGGCCTTGTGAGTTACTATCACAATGTTTTCCAGTTCCGACGAAGAGCGTACCAGAATCGGCTCGCTCCAAATGTTGTAGATAGTGATGATGATTCAATAGAGCCTGGCTTCCTACACCTTCGTAAAGGTGGTGGTCAGAGTAGCTCCAGGTCTGCTTCTTCCTCTGGGACCCAAAAGGGTCCTTAGATTGATAGTCACCAATAGTTATTAGGTGCTCCAGGTCATCTTCTTCTGGAGCTCAAAAGAAGGGTGCTTAGGTTGATATTAACCAATTGGTTATTGGAGATGGTAAGTAGACTCCAATTGGGGAACTCACTGAGACGGCCTTTTTGTGAATGGCTCCGCGACTTGTTGCCCCTTTATGGACATGAATCTTAACGCAATTGTGTTGACATTTGGGATATCTTTGAGAAGGTAGTTTTACCATTGTCTCAGTTTCCTGATGAAAATGGGTGTTCTGGCTGTTATTGTCACAATGAATGGTTTTTAGAGTGCAGCGTTGGTGCACCTCATTGAGAAGATGCTCTTTGTTTAGTAGGCTTGCATGCTTGACCCTGGATGAAGCTGAGCATTGCTGGGGAGTTTTTCCTATGACTGTTTCTCTTCTTGTCAGCTTATGTTGTTCAGTCTAGTGGTTCTCAAGTATGCTTAGGATGACAGGAACAATCAAAACATAGGAGTGGGACCTACAGGACGATTCATATCCTCCGCCTTTCAATGGAACATGCACAAAGTTTGATTCTTGCCATTTGCTTTTTAACAGAAAGGCATCAAGCTATTGTATCGTCCATCTCTCGCACACCCTTCTGGTTTAGGTCTGATTTGGAACTCGGGATTGTTATAGGAATTTTGTAGAAAAATTCAACTTCAATGGGAGTGGATGTTTCTTTTGGCGTGAAATTCTAAGCGTTCGAAACTAGGCCTTAGCAATAATGCATGGTATCTTTGCCAGATAATCTACTGTGAGGCCTTAGCAAAATAATGTATGGTATGTTTGCCAGACACTCGTGTTCGGACGGTTGGGAAATGCTAGAAGGCATCTGGCTTTTTCTTTAATAGTTAAATGGATCACAATTACCTATTGCATCCTCAGTTGATTCTACGATCCCATGGGAATCCCATAAACGAATCGGTCATCCCATCCCAGCGAACGGTCGATGTCAGAGCAGGAATCTTGATGATACCAATGGTTAGAAATTTTAAACATAACGAAGAACTCACGTAGACCATCTCACCGAACAGCCCCATACGCACACGGGACTCAATTCCTCCCCAGAAAGGGCCTCCATTGCTGGCCTGCCACGCACGCGCATACGCACACGCATCGAAACCACGAAAAAACACGACTTCCGCACCATTGTCGCCGAAGCAATCAAGTAAAGGAGTTAAAGCCGATTTGGCACTCTTACGTATTATATTTAAAAAATTAATTTAATCATAAATTTTACGGCCCGATGAATTTAATTATAAATTTAATTCATGATTAAATTAATTCGAATAAATATGACAAATTCAGAGCACATAAAATTCACAAAAAATTATATAATAACTATGACTTCGTCGGGAGGTTTCACATAAAATTTCGTAACTTTTGAAGCTCATTTGCTATATTTAAAATTTTATGAGTTTTTGAGCAACATTCGTAATGGATAAAATTACCCAAAAATTACACTGCAATGCACATTGTGTTGGGAGACTGTACATAAATCTTTGTAATTTTTATGCTCATTTGTTATATTTAAAAATTCAAATAAACACTAAATGTAAAAAAATTATTGCAAGTAATTAAGCTGGCTAATTGCCGTCTACTGGCGGGGCGGCAGGCGCCTGTCGCCGGCGGCTTCGTCGGCGCTGCCGCCCGCCCACCGGATGGCAGAAGTGATATTTTTTGTAAATATGGTGCATATACAGTTGGTTTTATAAATACAGTGCGCAACAGTGCCAAATCTGACTTTAACTCTTAAGTAAAGCAGGCAGTGGTTTTGGGAAAATCACAAAGAAACTATAACATAAACAAAATAAAACAAAGCAGCGACCGACCTCTCTCTCACCTCCCCATTAACAAACATTTCTAGCGCACAAATCCACAGAGAGAGAAAAAAAAAGCCAATTAAATCAAGAGAGTTCGCAGGAAGGCGAGTGTGATTGAGAGAGAACAGATTAACATTAGTAGTACTCGTGCTTTGCATCGGCAGGAAGCACTTGCCTCATTAATCCCTCTCCTTTTCCCTTTTCCTTTTCGCATTGTCTAGGCCCTGATCAATATGGCTTCAGCTTCTGGCTTCAGCTTATTTTTGCACTATTCATAAATTTCGTCTTTTTCTGAACTTTTGGCTTTTTTTAGTTTTTTTACCGGTTCTTTTTTTCCTCGTATTTGTTTACATTATACGTGATGGGCTAATATGTTTTTTCTATTTTTGAATTTTTTTAAATTTAATTATGGTAAATAAGCCTCTGTCAGCTACAGTGTTTTTTTCAGCCAGCTACAGTGTTTTCAGCCATAAGCCATGAGGCTTTCAGCCGAACCGATCACCACCCTATTGTGCTTGTCTCCCGGTCAGAGCCAAGTTGGCACACCTAGTGTCACAGGATACCAGGTCTAAAAGATTTTTTAAGCAGGATCATCACTTTCAACTTAGGTGTGAATCTCTGACCTAAACTTAATACACCCGGTTTATTCCTTGAGGCCCAACAAAGGGAACACTAGCAGCCTAAATTCTCAGTAGCTACATGTGAGAAAATCCATGATCAATTGGTGATGAACAATTGACACATTTGTTGAGTTGGATTTTGATTTTGCATAAGTTGGCAAAATTCAACTTTGTTGTATGTCAAAAGCGGTTCGATGGGTGTGCGTAAGGCGGTCTGACCGGCCGGTGTTGACGGTCAGACTGCCGGTCCAGTGTGACTGGAATCTAATTGGCGGTCAGACCACCAGGGCGATGTAACTGGATTCTAGTTGGTGTTTGTCGGACCCGGATTTTACAATCCAGAATCCTCTGTGATTCCACCGCACTATTCCCTGGATCAGTAAATAGTATTCACAGATACAGTACTGAACATCAAAATACATATCATGCGAAAGCGTAAATATAATAGTAGACTTACTCATGGGCTAATCAGGCCGAAATCAATAAAATGCAGCAGCGGAAATGGAACACACAGGTGGGACCCTTAGGACGTGCCCACAGGCAGCCAACTGGGGTATGTGATCTAGTTCTTGACCTCTTTATCTTCTTCACCATCATGACAGGTGTATTGCTGAAGTGTAGTGATCTGACTCCTGATTCTAGATTAATTAAGTGAGCGATGGTGAGCACAAACCACTGTGCTCCGCGAGCCAATACACAAGATGCAAATAGATAACATGCATGGCTTATTAAGGGAAGGTTTGGGTTATTTTATTTGCCATAAATTGCTTTTTAAAATATGATGTATAGAAATTTCCTGAGACCAAACAGTTTTAACTAAAACAGATTTTATCAATGTACGAAAGAATGCAATAAAAATAGCGATCCAGATTCCATCTACTATTACATGGTTTCTACACATATGCTAACGTTTCAGTGTTATAACCGCTTACCTTATCATTGGAGCGACACCTGGGGCAACACAAATCATACCTTTTCACTACCCACCACTTTTCCAATCCCACCCACAAAGTTTTGAAATAGAACTATATCTGGTTAAGTTCCGATGTCCGCCCTTGACTGTGGGCATGGCTATTTGAATAGTTTTTGACTCTGAGAAGTTTGTACATTTTCACCACAAGAGACAATCCGCTCGTTGCTCTACATAATTCTTTAGTTATGCGGTTGAGTAGATCATCACAGTAACTTTTCAAAATATCTGACCCCTTTTTCTCATCTCACCCTATGGGCTGCTCCTACTTACGGTGGGTCCCATACGTTGCACGGGATATTAACGACTGATACTAGCACATTCAGACTCCACTCTCCACAACGCTAGCATGATAGGAAAACTTCACCCTCCGCTCGGTGTCCCTTTAGCCACACATTACCCTTGCACTACCTCACTCCTTTCCCCTACCTGTGAGATGAGTCCAGGGGTTCGATAGATTTACTTAGCCCAATTGCAATTTGCAGACTTGTGGTTGTACTGTTTTACAAGGAGGTCATAACAAGATTCAGTCCTTAAAGTTATCTGAGCGATTCTACCACTAATCATACTCTCGTGCACCACTGCATCACATCCCCGAACCATCTGCCCAGATAGTTAAGCAATTTGAGATTTTTGGGAGCATAAAATATCCATGTTATGACATACCAGCCACCTTCCATCAATGACTGCCCAAACCAAGTTTCTCATGATTGAAAGTGATGCTTGGGGCATTTTGGTGTCCTGGGTATCTAAGCAGTACTAAGCATGACGTATAATTGTAGACTTATTTTTAAAAGTTTTACAATTATAATTTTGCTAGGGTGACAAGGCTCAAATACTCAAATATTTCAAAAGAGTGTAATACTAACAAGTTAAATAATGGGCATGTACCTAGAATTCTTAAAAAAAATATAGATTTGCATATGAAATAATAGCATGCAATTTGATAATTTAAAACAGAAATAATCTGTAGAAAATGTATGTTCAACATGATCAAAATATTGACTCGCCTTGCGCGGTTTACCGCGGTCTTGAGCTCACTCAAAACTCTCATTTGAGGGTCTTGAGCTCCTAGTCTTCATCTTCATCTGGATCTTGGTCTTGCTTGATTCATTGACTCTTGAGGACTCTAATTTCTAATTACACACTAAACAACTGAATCCAAATAAATGCAAATAACTTAAATGATCCAAATAAATCTGAATAAACTCAATTTAGTTTTATTTTGAGTTAATGGGTGATTTGAGATAAAGTTGATTAGGCACGGAGTATTGACAAAGTCAAACGGGGTTGGAGCAAAGTGATGATTGGAAGAAGGAAATTCGCTGAGATGGATGCCAGGGAGGGTTCATGATAAAGGAATATTCATGAAAATATTCCACTTCGGATGTAAGGATGTCAAGGCACAGCTGACGGTGGATCAGCATGGCTTGATAACTTCTTTTTAGTATTTTTACTAGTTGAGTGCCCATGTGTTGCTACAGAACAAAAATATTCAACAGACATGAATATGTAGGGAAACACATGTCTGACAGTTCATGAAATATTAACAAAGGAAAATATTTGATGATGGACCAATTTTTAAGAAACGAAAAAAATATTGTTGTAGCCTCCCAATTTTTTTATTAAAAGAAGATAGAGATAAGTAATCACTTCAGTATGTTCATCCTAACTCTTTTAACATGCATGCTTTGCTTTGAAAATGCCAATTCGTAGCATACTCTAGAGGAAACAAAATAAATATAGATAGCAACAACAGCAGCAGCAAAAGAGTCAATGGAATTGGAGGTGCTTAGCGCATTATGATACAAATAAACATCATATCATCATCATACATAGCAATATTCACTTAACAAGAAGCTATCATTGCCAATACTGAGATTCTTAGTACTTGAGTGTATGTGTATATGCATGCATGTGTGAGAGCTGTATATCGCCTCCCACATAAACCAATGGAGAGAGAGAGGGGCAATCATTGTAAAAGTACTCAGATTTGATAGAATCATCATAGCAGCCACCAGTTCCTGTGTGTGTGCACATATGAACGTATGAATAGGCATACTGTTTTCTAGCAGACCGGTGGGAATCGCATCAAAAAAACATAAAACATTATTATAGCCTAGGCTATGACCACTGTCTTCGACCACTGGCTATGACCACAGTCTTCGACCACTCGCTACGATCACAGTCTTCGACCACTGTCTACGACCACATCACCTCGACTGCAACTCTGACCATGCACCGAGGTCGACTGTAGCTACGACAATCGACCATCGATCACTGTAACTACAACCACTGTGGCTACAACCACTAGCTACGACCACAGTGTTCGACTACTGGCTACGACCACAGGCTATAACCACAAGCTACGACCATGCGCTATGACAACTGGCTACGACCAAATGGACTCCCTACATAAGTACATATCGATTCACACCAAGTAGCACCAAAAACCTGTTTCAGCTGCATAACCATAGAGTCAATTAGCTAAATTGAGTGGTCCAGCTATAGATTCACCTATGGGCATCACATATCTATGCTTGCGACCATCCTAATTAATCTAATCATCATACAGGGTTTTGAATTGGTACCTAAATAAAGAAGCACAGGAACCAAGACCCACCTGGTGGTTGCCACACTAGTCACCATTGATATTTTATGTACTCTTAGTTATCACTTGGCATAGTTTAATTTGGATTAGGATCTATTTATGCGGGTCCTAGCTTGTTATATACAATCATATCTCAACATTATTATTTATTAAATCTAGTGTTAAGATTTAATTAATGGCATCATGTTTATGATAGAAATTATATTTTAATCGCGACCTTCTAATTTAAATGTGTATTTCATTTTAAGTGATCATGACACATCATATAATTAATTTAATGAACCAGCTTAATTTGTCATTCACCTTATTACCTTCGAGTTGGGATTTTTATTAAATTTAGATATTGCACCAAAGCCATCTTTTATTAATGCCCTTTATTAACAATTTAGATTTTAAATAAATAATCAAGCCGCATTAGTTACTCATGTATGATCATTAATCCAATATTAAATCTTTAATAATCTTACTTTGCACAGTACTTTATTCCATCTCTATAATTAAATTATTATCTCTATTTTAAACTAAATTTATGCTAATTACTTAAATCTCACATAATTATTTCCAAGTAAAAGAATTGATAGATATACACTTGTTCTTACATGGATTATCATTTGAATGGTCACTAATTAATTGAATTAGCTCTTAATTGGAAGAGGGCCCACATGTCATTGAGAGGGGAGAGAGAGACAGATGGGGGGCTGCTCTATTTTCGGCCAAAGCAGGGGAGGAGACGCCCAGAAACAGGAGAGGCGGTACAACATTTCTGGCACTGGCAGCGCCGGCAGGGCAGGGCTGGGGACTCAGGCGCGACAGGTGAAATGGAACGCCGGGGGGCTAGGGAAGCTAGGGTGGCCGCACTTTGGCTCAGGCGGCGATACGGCGCAGGCCAAGACGGGAGCAGCGGCATCAATGTGGGAGGGGAAGAACTGAGGTGAGCACATCTTACCATGGGGTTAGCCGAGCGGAAGAGGGGTTGTGGCGGACTGGCAGCATCGGCCGGAGGCAACTGGGTGGACTACCGTGGGCCGTGAATTGGGGTGGGAGGTAGCTCTGGCCGGTGGTGGGGGTGAGCTTGTGATGCCACAGGGAAGCTTCGGTACGGCAGAATTGGCCAGGGACAGATTCAGTCGGCCGGTCTCCAGATGCTGGAGACAAAGAAGAAGGGGGTTGTCGGCATGCTAGAAGGCAGGGAAGGCCAATTTGCTGCAGTGGGAGGGAGATGAAGGCGTGGTGGGGCCTTCGGGAGGATGTGCACATACTTATAGGGGGTGAGCCGACCGGGCGATGTGGGCACAGTGTGGGCTTGGGCGTGACTCGTGCGATGAGGCGACTGACAGGGCATGGCACGCCAGGGAGTAGTGATGCTGATGGTGAGGAGACAGCCGATGTGCAGTGCCAGGAGAAAGGAAGAGAGAAGGAGAAGAAAGGAGGGAGGAGGAAAAAGACAGGGGAGGGAGGAAGGTCCAGCGTGGGAGCCCAAGTGGGGACACGACGGAGGCAACAGGAGCAAGTCAGCGCAGGGTGATGCGCACACAAGGGAGGCAGGTGAAAGCATCTAGGCCCCTAAAAATATTGGTTTTGGTAATTAATGACATTATGTGATCATGAGACTAATTTGTGTGTTAAGTGTTTGAAATGATTAGTCTCAAAGGCAAAGAAAGAGGTATATAAAAGGGTTTCACAATATTCAAAGATCTCAAAGGCGACAAGGTAAATAGTTTAGGGATATTTTATTTTTACCGGTCTTGGAGGAAGGTTGAAAGACCAGATTATAGGTTAGATGCCGTACTATTAAAAAGGATCATAGTGATTTGCTTGATCATGTGCAAGTGTGCCCTATGGATCAATTTAGGATCATGCATGCACTTAGAAGTCAAAATTAAATTAGAATTGTGCATTGTCAGAAATTTCGGAAGTACCGGAGTTCAAAGTGCGGAACTTCCGATCGGCCGGAAGTACCGGGCTCCCGAGCGGAACGTTTTTTCCAGAGAGCGCCCGGTGTTCAACTTAATCTCTCGGAAATCGGAAGTACCGTGGGTTGAACTGCGGAACTACCGCAAGGCCGGAAGTTCCGGGCACCCGAGCGGAACTTTATTTCCAGAGAGCTTCCGGGATTCCGGAAGTACCGCGCTTTTAATGGCGGTAGTACCGCACTTAATGTCCAACGGTTACTTCTGACCCACTGACATAGCCGTTCTGTGCATTCTGCAGAAAATCGGAAGTACCGCCCCTAACACTACGGTAGTTCCGATTTCCCTGAACTTTCAGGATTGTTTAATGCAACGGCTATTTGAAGTTGGTGGGGGTATAAATTCGACCCCACCAGCACTTGTACATGTTGTTGAACCTCCATTGAGTATTCTTGAGCATAGAGCAACCTCTCACACCTCACTTCTTGACAATTGCATTCAATTGAGGTAGTTGAGCCAATTCAAGTGCATTGCATACTAGATTGATCCATTTGGCACTTGAGTGTGATCTAGCTGCTGTGATTTATTACTCTTGGTGATTGCCGTCACCTAGACGGCTTGGCGGAGATTTCGGTGATCTTCTCAAGAAGGTTGTGAGAAGGCCCGAAGGATTGTGAAGGCTTGGAGCTCGCCTACCCGGAGAGGGAAAGGGCTACCGCTAGTGATCGAGGTGATTAGGCTCAATTCGTGGAGCCGGTTCGATTTGTTTGGGCTTACCTCAACGTGGACTAGGGGAGACCAGCAAATCTCCGAACACCACGGTAAAAAGTGATCGTGTCACTTGTGGTTTGCTTTCTCTTGTCTCTCATTTACATTCAAGCAATTTGATTGATTAGTATTACTTAATTGCTTGTGATCTAGAGTAGCAAACTTGTGCTAGTATTTACTTGAGCCAATTTAACTTGTGTTAGTTGCTAAATTGCTTACTTGATATAGGCAAATTCATTAGAGTTAAAATTGTTAACCTAAACTAGAAGAAAAATTTTAAACCGCCTATTCACCTCCCCTCTAGTCGGCCTCCTCGATCTTACAAGTGGTATCAGAGCTTGGTCTCTCAATTTTAGACTTAACCGTTTAGAAAGAAAAGGATGGCTAGCGAGGGTATTGCAATAGGAAAGGCACCTTTCTTTGATGGCTCAAACTATACTTATTAGAAAATTAGGATGTCTATTTATTTGAAGGCCATAAGTCCTCATATTTGGAAAGTCGTAAATGAGGGTTATGTCATGGCTCTTGATCCGAATCACCCAACGGAACAAGACGGGCGTAACGCTCATTTAGACGCCCAAGATATGAATGCTCTATTTGGAGCTTTGAACGCGGATGAGTTCAATAGAGTGAGCAATCTTGAGACGGCTCACGCTATTTGGACTACCTTCTCGAAAATACACGAAGGGATATCCACGGTCAAGAAGGCAAAATTGCATCGGCTTAGGATCAAATATGAGACATTCACAATGTTGCCCCATAAAGACATCAATGAGATGTATTCAAGGCTCAACAACATTGTGAATGAGCTCAAAGGTCTTGGTACTAATCTTTCCGATATTGACATTGTAAGGAAAATGCTAAGGGCGTTGCCGGACAAATATGAAATGTTGGTGACTCTCTTCCTCAACTCCCCCGAGTTGCCAAGAATGACACCAACTCAATTATTGGGCAACCTCATCACCAACGAGCTCTACAAGAAGGACAAGGAGGCGATTATAGAGCAATCCTCCTCCAAGAGCAAGAAAATCACCGCTTTCAAGGCCAAAGCGGTGGTGAGTGAAGAATCCGAAGACAATGAGGATTACGAAGAAGAGTTGGTCCTTCTTGTGAGAAGGATGAAGAAATTCATGAGGAGGCGCTCAAACCGAAGTGCAAGTTATGAGAAAGACAAGAAGGGGAACTCCAACTCAAACAAGAGGTATAGCAACATTCGTTGCTATGAATGTGATGAAAAGGGGCACATTACATCACAATGCCCCACGAAGAAGGATGATAAGGAGAAGTCATCCAAGAAGAAGGGCTACCAAGGCAAGAAGAAGCTCTTCAAGAAGCTTCACAAAGACGGGAAGAACCAAGCCCACATTGGTGAGTGGGACTCCGAGGAGGAGTATTCCGACTCCGACTCAAGCGAGGACGAATCTCCGAAGAAGAAGGAGCTTGTGGGCATCGCCATCAAGGAAGCTCCATCGCTATTCTCCATCAAGAATAAGATACATTCCATTGGTTTATATGATTCATGGTATATGCTTAAGAAAACTTCAAATGGAGATGTTATTGCTCATTTTATTGGCACCTCAATTTTGGGTGCTAAAAAGAAATCCATTTGGGTGCCCAAAACCTTGGTTACTAACCTCCAAGGACCCAAACAAATTTGGGTACCTAAAAGAGCTTGATTTGCTTTTGTAGGTGAATTACAAAACCGGTGGAAGGCATTGGGTGTTAGATAGTGGATGTACTCAACACATGACCGGAGACCGGAAAATGTTTACTACCTTTGAGAGCGGGAGCAATGACAAGATCACCTTTGGAGACAATAGCAAAGGAAAGGTACTTGGTTTGGGTAAAATCGCTATCTCAAACGATCTTTCAATTTCTAATGTATCCTTGGTAGAAACTTTAAATTTCAATTTGCTATCCGTTGCTCAATTGTGTGATCTAGGATTAATATGCTCATTCTCAAAAGAAAATGTAATCATTTCAAAAGAAAATAATAATGAACTTGTTTTTAAAGGCTTTAGATTTGGAAATCTCTATTTGGTAGATTTTTCTTCAAATGAGCCTTGTTTAAAAACTTGTTTAATGGCAAAAACCTCTTTGGGTTGGTTATGGCATAGAAGGCTAGGTCATATGGGTATGATTCAACTCAAAAAGGTTTTTAAACATGACTTAGTTGTTGGCTTGAAGGATGTGAAGTTTGAGAAGAATCGACTTTGTAGTGCTTGTCAATCCGAAAAACAAGTCGGTAATTCTCACCCTTCCAAAAGTATCATGTCAACCTCTAGGCCATTAGAGCTCTTACATATAGATTTGTTTGGACCAACAACCTATAAGAGCATCGGGGGTAATAGCTATTGTTTAGTTATTGTGGATGATCACTCTAGATACACATGGGTCTTCTTCCTAAATGACAAAAGTGAAACCTCCGGGATTTTCAAAAGTTTTACAAAAAGGGCCCAAAATGAATTTGATTTTAAAATAAAGAAAATTAGGAGTGACAATGGTTCCGAGTTCAAGAACACTAAAATTGAAGATTTTTGTGAAGAACTTGGAATAAACCATGAACTTTCCACAACCTACACTCCGGAGCAAAATGGAGTTGTAGAGAGGAAAAATCGTACATTAATTGAAATGGCTAGGACAATGCTTGATGAATATAATACTTCCGATAAATTTTGGGCGGAAGCTATTGACACCGCTTGTCATGCCATAAATCGCCTTTATTTACATCGTCTTTTGAAAAAAAACTTCTTATGAGCTTCTCATTGGAAGAAAACCGAACATTTCTTATTTTAGAGTATTTGGTTGCAAATGCTATATTCTAAGAAAAGATGTTCGGCTCTCTAAATTTCAAAGTCGATGTGATGAAGGTTTTCTTTTAGGTTATTCTTCAAATAGTAAAACTTATAGAGTTTATAACAAAAATTCGGGTTTAGTAAAAGAGTCGTGTAATGTTCAATTTGATGAAACTAATGGCTCTCAAGAAGAGCATGATAATTCGGATGATGTAGGAGATGAGGGATTACATAAAGCAATGGAGAAT
This sequence comes from Dendrocalamus latiflorus, assembly GCA_017311315.1. Taxonomy (NCBI): domain Eukaryota; kingdom Viridiplantae; phylum Streptophyta; class Magnoliopsida; order Poales; family Poaceae; genus Dendrocalamus; species Dendrocalamus latiflorus. The sequence continues at coordinate 7,360,009 of CM029678.1, read as the reverse complement.
ATGCAAATTAGTGACATAAAGCCAAAGGAGGATCCATCTTCACCAAGCACATCAAGACAAGTGGAACCACCCACCTCTTCTACAACAAATGACATTCAAGTCATAGAAGATGAAGAAAAAGGTCAACAACCAAATTCTTTGAAGATTCATAATGCAATCGCCAAGGATCATCCAATAGATAAAAAATTGGGTGACATAAGTAAGGGTGTGCAAACTCGCTCTAGAGTAGCTTCATTTTGTGAACACTACTCTTTTGTGTCTTCTTTTGAACCTAAACATGTAGAAGAAGCCCTAGATGACCCGAATTGGGTAAATGCTATGCATGAAGAGTTGAACAACTTTACTCAAAACGAAGTTTGGACTTTGGTGGAAAGACCCACGGAGCACAACATAATTAGCACAAAATGGGTCCGAAATAAACAAGATGAGAACGGAGTTGTGGTAAGAAATAAAGCAAGGTTAGTAGCTCAAGGTTATACTCAAGTCGAGGGTTTAGATTATGATGAGACATTTGCACCCGTTGCTAGACTTGAGTCAATTAGAATCTTGCTTGCTTTTGCATCATGCTTTGATATCAAGTTATTTCAAATGGATGTTAAAAGTGCTTTTCTTAATGGAACAATCTCCGAACTAGTATATGTAGAACAACCCCTGGGATTTGAAGATGCAAAATATCCTAGTCATGTTTACAAACTTTCAAAGGCGCTATATGGTTTAAAGCAAGCCCCTAGAGCTTGGTATGAGCGCCTTCGTAACTTTCTTGTTTCAAGAGGCTTCAAAATTGGAAAAGTAGACACAACTCTATTTACAAAGATTATCGGTGATGATTTCTTTGTATATCAAATTTATGTCGATGATATTATATTTGGTTCTACTAATCAAGATTTTTACAAATAATTTGGTGAGATGATGTCTAGGGAATTCGAGATGTCAATGATAGGGGAGCTAAGCTACTTCCTTGGACTCCAAATCAAACAACACAAAGATGGGACATTTATAAGCCAAACGAAGTATGTGAAGGATCTACTCAAGAAATTCGGAATGGAAGAAGCCAAACCCATCAAGACACCCGTGGCAACAAACGAGCATCTAGACCTCAACGAAGGAGGTAAGTCGGTAGATTTAAAGCTTTATAGATCCATGATTGGTAGTTTACTCTATCTTACCGCATCTAGGCCCGACATTATGTTTAGTGTTTGCATGTGTGCACGTTTTCAAGCTTCTCCAAAAGAGTGCCATTTAGTGGCCGTAAAGAGGATTATAAGATATTTAAAACATTCCTCAAGCATAGGGCTTTGGTATCCCAAAGGTGCAAAATTTGAATAAATTGGATATTCGGACTCCGATTATGCGGGTTGCAAAGTGGATAGAAAAAGCACCTCGAGTAGTTGTCAATTGCTAGGTAGGTCTCTAGTATGTTGGTCCTCCAAGAAACAAAATTCCGTAGCACTTTCAACCGCCGAAGCCGAATACATTTCCGCCGGCAGTTGTTGTGCTCAATTGCTCTGGATGAGGCAAACATTGATGGATTATGGAATTAAATTTGATAAAATGCCTCTTTTGTGTGATAATGATAGTGCCGTCAAAATATCCAATAATCCCGTTCAACACTCAAGAACCAAGCATATAGATATACGCCACCATTTCTTGAGAGATCATGTGAGCAAGGGAGATATTGAAATTAGCCACATCCGAACCGAAGACCAATTAGCGGACATTTTCACCAAACCACTAGATGAAAGCCGCTTTTGCAAATTGAGGAATGAGTTAAATGTCATAGACTACTCAAATGTAGCTTGAACTCTTGCCATGTTCATTTTTGTTCATTTGATGTTCTCTTGTGGCATTTTAATGAATTTTATCCCCTCTCGGGCAAAAACTTAATTAATTTCGTAAAAACTATATTCCTAGTCAAGCAATAGCTTTATTTATGCATAATGATCCTGAATGACTTTATTTGAGTGCAAAACTAGGGATCATTTGCATTATTTCAAGTTTTAAAAGTTCAAATCCTGAGAAGTTCCAGAAAAATCGGAACTACCGCAGTTCTATGCGCGGTACTTCCGTTCTTGCCAGAAAATCCGGAACTACCGCTGTTGTTTTTGCGGTACTTCCGATATTTCTGAGAAATCGGAAGTTCCGGAGTGTTACCAGCGGAACTACCGTTTTATGCGGGATTTAATGCGTTGTAACCGCCATCTCTCCCTGCCGTTACTCCCTCCATTTAATTCTTTTTCCTCTCTCTCTCTCTCTCCTCTCTTTTCCCAATCGCAGTCTCCTCCTTTGTTTCCTCTCCTCCTCTCTCTCCCAAAAACTCCCCTCTCCCGATCTGTGAATCCGAGGGAAGTTCTTTGTTTTTGGGTGACTCTCTGCTCATCTAGGGTCCCACTCCTTCAATCCATCAAGGTAAACGAGATCCTCCACCTCTTTATCTTGTTCTAAGGACCCTAGGGTTAAAACTAGGTCAAATTTGAAAATGTGATGATTTTTGCTGAAATTTCTTTGGGCAAATTAGTTTATTTGGTGTATTATGATGTTTCTACACACATGCATTGGATTCAATCCAAGTAATACTCCAAAAATTCAAAAATTGAACTTGCCCTAGAAATGCTCAGAAAAATCGGAACTACCGCCCGAGCGGCCGGAACTACCGGAGGTCCGGAAGTACCGCATTTTCAATGCCGGAACTACAGGATTCCCGGAAGTTCTGCAGTTTTGCCGTCGGTACTTCTGATTTTCCTGAAACAGCAGAAACTCTATTGCTTTTCAAATCAAGTCTATTCCTTTTGAACTCTATCTCATTCCTTGTTATATTATTCTTGCCTTTGAAGATGCTGAGGATGAAGAACACTTCCCACAAGATCTATGTGGGAACTCAAGGCCAATCCTCCTCCGCGGCTATTCCTGAGCATGAGGATAGGGGCAAGGGTCCTGCCTCTGACTCTGAGAACAAGTCCGAGGGGTCTGAGACTTCTCATGAGCAGAGTGAGGAGTATGAGGAGTCTGACGAGGAAATGCCTGCGGCGCAAGATCAAGAAGTGGACCTTACCAAGATCTCCGGTGATGACTATGCTACCATGCGACGCCGCAGTCAGTATATACTCCCGTGCAACTCTCAGAACCCAAAGTTCCATACAAGGTTCCAGGAGAAAGTTTATGTGGAAATGTATGGTCCTTCGCGCAAGTTTGCTCAGCATAAGTATGTGGACTGGGATCACTTGTCGCCGATCGACAAGTTTGATGGTGCGTATCGGCTTTTTCAGCAAGCAGGGATTCACCACCTTGTTGCTTTTCAGTCCAGCTACCAAGAGGAGATGATCCGGCAGTTCTATGCCACCTTGTACATCTCTCCCAATTATGAGCATTTGTGTTGGATGACTGGACAGCAGGTCCTTGAGTGCACCAAGCATGAGTTTGAGCTGGCACTTGGCACTGAGTCCAGCGCCTATGAGAAGGTGTTCAGCAGGCCGGCGCTCCCCATTTCAGCATATACTGATTATTATGACCGGATAGCTGGATGTGTGCCAGGGACGATCGCAGGTTTGCTTCCCATTCCCAGTCTTGTCAACAGGATAATCAATCATACCATCTACCCAAAGAGTGGGAATTATGACGCCATTCGCGGCCATGCTTGGAATGTGATTGATTACATTATGCGCGGCCAGAAGTTTGATGTGGTAGATCTTATCATCCGGGAAATTGATGCAAATAAGAATGACAGAGTCAGGAGGATAAATTATGCACCATACATTATGGCTCTTATCACTAGGAAGACCGGGTACAGATGAGCACTTTGCACCGTGCACAAGCCTTACAAGCCTCGTGCAGAGCCTCCCATTCCTGCTCCTCCTCGTCCCCATGGACAGCCACCGGCAGCTGCTGATCCTCCTCCTCAGGGCGAGGGCAATGTGACTTTATCTCAGATATATTCCGCCATCCTTAGGCTTGAGGAGCGTCAGATTGAGACTTCGGGTCAGGTTGCCACCTTAATCACTTTTGTCTCTTCTCTCGGGGATCGCGTCTCGTCCCTAGAGAGTGCCGTGGCTCGCCCGTCTTCTCTAGCTCACTACACTCGTCGCGCCCGTCGCCATCGCTCTCCTTCTCCTCGTGCAGCTTAGGACTAGCTCTTCTTTTTTGTACTTTGATGCCAAAGGGGGAGAAATGAAGCAAGGAGAAGAATGAAGCTCTAGAAATAAACTTTTATCTACTATTATTGGCTATGTCATAAAGTATGGTGTAATGAACCATGTGATGTTAAACTCTGTGACGTTAAACTCTATGGTTGTTTTAGATTTCCTATGCATGATGTAATGAACTATGTTTGGGTCATGCTATAAATTGCTATTTCCTTGTTCATGCATGTGTTTGAAAATTGTGCCAAAGGGGGAGAAATGCACGTGGACTAGGGGAGACCGGCAAGTCTCCGAACACCACGGTAAAAAGTGACCGTGTCACTTGTGGTTTGCTTTCTCTTGTCTCTCATTTACATTCAAGCAATTTGATTGATTAGTATTACTTAATTGCTTGTGATCTAGAGTAGCAAACTTGTGCTAGTATTTACTTGAGCCAATTTAACTTGTGTTAGTTGCTAAATTGCTTACTTGATCTAGGCAAATTCATTAGAGTTAAAATTGTTAACCTAAACTAGAAGAATATTTTTAAACCGCCTATTCACCCCCCTCTAGTCGGCCTCCTCGATCTTACAGCAGGGCCGGCTGGTTGGGAGTGAGTGAGGAACAAAGAGGAGGAAGGAGGTCGGGACAGTGAAGCAACAGACGGCAAGAGAAGAAGCCAAAGGGAGGAGGAGAGAGAGGGAAAAAGGTGGACGGGCCCACATGAAAATGGGAAGAGAAGAAAAGAAGAAAATAAAAGGCTAAAGCATAATTTTGAAATTTGGATTTTGATTTGAACTTCAATTTTCAGGATTGGATATTGGTATTTACATTTTAGATTTTTGTAATTCAATTTGGATTTTTGATTTTATTATTAGCATTTCGGTTGGGAGTTATTCCCTAGTATTAATTTATACAGCACAAAATTTGAAAAAACTCAAATAAAATTGTAGAAGCAATTTGAAAGCCAATAAGATTCAATGAAAAGTTTTAAAAAATCCATAATTTTGGACATCCGAAATTTAGGTTGTTACAGTGTTGCTTTTTTCAGAGAGCGTGTAATGCGGATATCCCGAACATTAGCACGTTCTCTACAACTACACTCATCAATTCTATACTTGCTTCTACTCTTGATAAGGTGAACTTGTTATTAACCAACTCTAGTTTGAATAAGGATGAGTTGCTATTTAAAAATGATGATTGTAATTGTAGGACCAATGGTAATGTCAGTAGGAAGTGAGGGGGGGGGGAGGGCACCACAGAGACATGCGTGAAGGGCACGTAATGCAAGAAGGCACCCAAGCGGTGAAGAGAAACACACGACGCTGGTTTATGCGTTCACATGGGAGTGAGAGCAAATAGGCCAAGCGAGTGCATCCATAGAAAAGGAGGATTGGTGGCTGCGACCAGAGAATAGTGAGGCATGTTTGTAAGTGTGTGCACACTATGAGAGCCGTTGGTTGGTTCTGTTGAGTTGTATGATACATTGTTTTGACTAACGTGAGTCAAGTACATGGAACTTATACTCGAGATGGTTATTTGGTCTTTGGATGTGTAGGTGGCTTGGAGAATGTTAGCGGTCAATGGCAAGGGACTAGGACTAGGCGGGAGAGCTGAAGTCCGTGAGGTCAAGTAAGTTTGGATGAGGCTACGTGGCTCAAATGAGAAGCATAGAGAAGACAAGGATCATGAAGAGTTGAGATTAGTGTACGTAATGAGCCGAGTGACGAGGCCGATGCACGTAGAGATGGTTCGGGGGAGACCAAATACATAAAGACGTGACAACTTTTCATTGGGCATTACGAGCTACGTGTCAAAGCATACGGAGATGCTTTGATGTAAAGGAGAAGATAGAGTCAAGGATGGGTGATCAGAATATTTGTCAGGGGTATTTTGGTAGTTGGACAAATATTGGGTTGGTGTCTCATCAAAATCATGGCACGGGGAGATGCAAAGGAGAAGTGATTTAGTTAAGAGAGAGCCGGAATCGCTAAGTGGATGAATTGCTAATGATTTAGTAGGTTGAGTTTTGTAAACACTTTAAGAAGCATGCGTGAGTATGTAAAATCTATGTTAGTGGGGTTAACGAGTTTCCCTAAGTACTTTGAGGTCAGACCACCCTTGTCCCTATAGTCCAACCAGACTTAGCTGAATTTGTTGGTTTCAATCTCTAGGTTTGCTTCGTGTAGCTCAGTTGGCGTAATCTGAACTTGATTTCTCATAGTTACTTGAGTAAAGATTTTGAATACTGTTAGGAGAAAAAGTTTCAAGAATCATTCACCCCTCAGATTACTGGTATTGGTCCTACACTAGCAGTAGTCCACGAGGAGGCTCTGCTATCCCTTAGCCCATGAGGCAACTGCAGTAGAGCAAGCCAGCCCTTGAGTTATCCCAAGGGGGAGGATCACAACAGGCCACAATGTCCATTTGATATATCCATAAGTGTGTCACCTCACAACCTTTGATGCTCATTCGTCTCGCACGGTCAACTAGGAGACACACACCATGCCCGCTGCACAGCCACACCTACCTAAGCAGTGGTCAGTCGTCGAAGAATGGGAGAAATTAGGTCCACTAGCTGCTCTCGCCTAACATCTCGTCATAGCACTGCCTAGTCCTTGTTGCCTCACGCCCTCATCGACCGAAGGAAGCTTAGACCCACCTGATCAGTATGTACGTTGCTCTAAATTTCTCTCAATTCTTCCAATTTATTTTATGAATAGGGTATAAATTTGTGAGTTAGGGTTCATCCAATTTGTTTCAAGAACAAGGCTTAGATTTGTGAGCTAGGCTTTCAATGTAATGATTGTTGATTGATTTTTTCGAATTATGGGTTTAAGAATTAGGGTTTCAATTTAATTTTTTTGGAATACCAGCCTAATTTGTTGCTAATCAGAGGAAAAATTATAGTAATTGACTACAATGTCAATAAGTAAACCACTGGATATATTTTTCTATTATATTTTTCATGAACTATTGAACATATAAATATTTAATTGACTTTTTAATTAATTGAGGATGATTTCATGAATGATAGATTTATTTGTTATGTAGAGAAACAAAAATTGAAGAAAATTACCAGTGATGTTTTGGTTGTCGCTTTATAAACATGAAAGAACGTAAATATTGAAAGGTAATACATTACTTACTTTTTATCATTCTATTTTTTATTTCAAATTTTAAGTAATTTTTGTTCTTTTTATAGGTCATTGATATCGGAGGATTTATTTTATCAAGCCAACCAACTTTTGTTTGTGTTTTTGCCTTTAGTTCATTCGGTTTGCTATAACAAACCAATATTTTTATCGGGCTTCTTAATTGTAGTAAGCATTTTGATTTCTACTTTTTTATTATCACACATTGTCATCAATTATAAAAAAATATTGATGCTAAAAATTATTAAACATATTACTATATAATACAATATTACTTTGCACTAGGATGGAGCAAATGTAGTTTCGCTTGTTTCACTTTGCACTGGGTAAATTGGCACTAGTTTCACTTTGCACCGACGTTTATACATACTTTCACTTTGCATCTGGGTGGAGGAAATGTAGTTTTGCTTTGCACCAGCTAGGTGAGTTGGGCTTGAACCAGTTGGTCTCCTGACATGTAGGGCCCATGAAAAAGTCAGTGACCAGTCGTAACGATTGCTACGACTACTATGGCTATTCTCAAGCTTACGATCACTCATATTATCGACTACTCTCAAACTTACAACCACTCACATTCTTCACGACCACTTGCACACCTACAACTATTCTCAAACTTACGACCACTCATACTATCGACTACTACAACACTCCAACGAGTACGATTGCTACAGTAACCGGCCGTAATGTGTCGAGACCCGAATATGCAAATCCGGACTCTCCTGTGTATTCTGCACCAGTCCAGGATCATGCTAGCACACACAGTATAAATAAAGATGAAATATTGACCATATCACGATTTACTAAAAAAAGACTCAAATATTATTAATAATCAGAATTGCGACCTTATGGCCAAGCTTACAAATAATAGCCTGAAGGGTTTAAGAAACTTGCAGCGGAAAAACAGGAAATAAGCATAGTAACCACTCGACATGCCCACAGGCAATCGACTGGGGAGCGAAGTCCTAATCCGCGAAGTCATCGAAGTAACCTCCTTCAAGTACCTCCTGTTGATATGATCCTTCTTCCTTAACTGAGCAAATGTGGATATAGCCGTGAGTACATAGAGTACTCAGCAAGTTGTTTGTAACAAAGAATGCAATATAGGATGCAAGGCTTACCAAGTAATGGCTGAAAGGTTAATTTTGCAAAAAGCAACAATTTAAAGTAAATACAATAAATAGATTGAAAAGTGAGATTGAAAAATGATTAATAAGTAAATAATCAAAGGAATTGAGACAAACCACAAGTGAATTGACCATTCACTCTAATGAATCACCCGTAAACTAAGATTCACGTAATGAACCACCACTGAAGTAACCATTCACTTCCCAACTTAACCCATCCAGACTTTTATGAAAACTCTACCCCTCGTGTGAAATCACCGAGCATTGTCCATAACAGGGGACACGGCTATTCGAATAGTTTTACACTCTGTAGAGGTTGTACAACTTTACCCACAAGATATGATAATATCATATTGCCACGCGATTAACACACTTCCTTTGGTGTGCAGTGGAGAAACCATGACAAGGCATTTACAATGCTCAATTTCAACCCAGTTCCACCTCACTGAGATTTCGCCTTCAAGTAGGCTAACCACGTAGTCGATAATTGCCCCCTCTTGTGCCTCGTGGAATGTATAACGACACCTGCTGACATCTCAATGGCAGAACCAAAATTGAAACATCACAAATTGATCTGTCAGGTCCATCCCATACTGGACATGTGGTTGTGCGGTAAGGCTCAGATCAATAGTGCATAAAGTTAAGTCTTTAGACATTACTCAGGCGAAACATCCATATCCCAATGTGCAAATTGCATCCCTTTTACTGCACAATCATTCACCCAAGTGAAAATCATTTTATATAACCAACACTAATGACACTACCCATGTCATGGTACTCAAATTTTATAATTGTGGCTGACCACCATGTTCCAATATATCATTAAATCAAAATTAATTAATTAATCACATATGATGACAATCCAACGTTACTATAAGCATGGCTAAGCAATTTAAGTGTACAACCCATGTGACAACTAATATTGCATCACTAGATAATTACCCCTCCTAATGTGACAATGGAATCATAGCATTCAAATTCTCAAGGAGGTATTAATCAATTTTGACAATAACTACCAATACAAAGGTTTACAATAAAATAGCAATGCATGATAATTTAAAACAAAAATAATACATAATAGATTTAAAAACAAGGTTCAGCATGATCAAAGGACATGATTTGCCTTGCCCTTGCTCAGTTAATAGCTCTCGATCTTCAAATATTGCTTCAGCTTCTTCGAAAGCATGATTTAATGAGAGAGAAAACGAAATAAAACATAAAATAAATTCAAATAAAATTCAAATGAACTCCAAAAACTTCAAAATAAGAACCAAAAGATAGAGCTCAATTTTAGATGAATTTAGGAAAAAGAATCGGGTTAATCAGAGTTAGGATGGAGAAGAGTGGGCCCTCAGAAAAACCAATCTAAAGGAAAAGGCTGAAAATTAGAAAAGCTTACCGTGCTGTGAACCTGGTGCACAGAAAGGCTAGTCTACCATGAACTCGGCTCACGGAACAGTGCACGGCGACTGGGCTACTGATGTGGTAGGCTAGGGCTAACGTGGCAAGTGAGGTGGCGGCTGACTCGGCTCGGTTGGCTCACAGGTCTACGGCGCAGCAGACTTGACATGTGGGACCCACACATCAGTGGCTTGATGTACGGTGGTCCATGTCCACGGAGGAGACGAAGGGATGTGCGGGTGTGGGTGCGACTGAGCTGGCAGGCGTGGGAACTGGGGCGACGGCATAGGAACCGAGGGCGGCACGACAAGCGAGCGAGCGACGGCAGACTAGCCGACGAGACGGTGGTGGAGAGGATGGACGACGGCGAACGGCGGAGACTCATCGGTAGCGACCAAAGCGAAGCTCGGCGACGATGGTCAATGGTGACGGTGGCCACGGAGAAGGAGAAGACGACGAGAGCAGCTGCGGGATGGGAAAATCCGAGGGGTAGCACAACTTTTATAGCACGGACATCGAGGAAGCGGTTGGACATGGCAACGAGTCCGAGGCGGGCACGCACACCAAGGCAGGGACGGAGACCAAGATGGACACGGCGGCGAGAAACCGGGAGGAAGACGACTGATAGGTGGGCCCCATCGGTTAGTGGCTCGGAAGGGACGAACGACCAGGATTATGACGCGGCGAAAGAATGCGACCGATGGTCGACACGTAGCGACCATCCAGTAGGCAGGCGCGTGCACGGATGGGCAACGCGTGGCCAGGGTGAGACAGGCCAGGCCAGCGGGCAGAGCGGGCCGGAGGGAGTGGGCTTCGGCCCAACTGGCTTTTGGAGATTTTCAGGATTTTCTATTTTCAGAAATTCAAATAAAATCTCTTGAGCTCTAGAAAATAGCAAATAAATCCAGAAAATTCCAGAAAAATTCTTGAGACACAAGGAACCTAAATATAATAATTCCAACAAATGTTAAAGTTTAATTTAGTCATATTAAATCCTTTTAATTAATAAAAATTCATGTTGAGCTTGAATTAATTCCAAAAATCTAAATGGTGAATTTTATTTTAAAAGCTTTAAAAAGGCTCTAAAAATCAGGATGTTACATAACGATTGCTATAGTACACAGTCATAACGACTGCTATAATGACTGATTTGAGCCCAACTCGCCTGCATGGTGCAAATCGAAACTACATTTGCTCCACTCTGGTGTAAAGCGAAACTATATTTGCTTCGCCCTGGTGCAAAGTGCAATTTACTTTTATGTATATATATATATATGTGTGTATATATATGTATATATGTGTGTGTATATATATGTATACATATATACATATATATACATGTATATATATGTATATATATTTATACCTATTTGCCATGGTGTCTGGGCACCAAGCCTTCTTGCCTTTGAATTGCTTTTAAATGCGTGCAAGTGCAATGATATATAATATATCAGGATAGAAAGTCTTAATCATACATGAAAAGTCTCAATCATAGATGAAAAGTCTTAATCATGGATGAAAAGCCTCGATCATGGAGCTTGGGCACCATGGTGCCCCTGTTATTTATACTATATATATGTATATGTATATATATACACACAATTTACAATTCGAAATTTAGTTCAATCTTGTTTGAACTAGTTAGTAAATTAGTTAAACTTGGCATCGAAGAAATTTTAAAATTTTTCGCACACGATATATACCTATTTTAGACTATGGTGTCCGGGCACCAAGGAGCACTATATATATATATATATATATATATATATATATATATATATATATATATATATATATATATATATATATATATATATATATATATATATATATATATATATATATATATATAAAAGCAAAATATCTTTTACTCCCGGGTGTAATTACACCCACCTTTAATATACCACCTAAACAAACTTGAAATACTCCTTTATTACTTTAGGTATAATCGTATAACAATTATAAGTACTCCATTGTGTACTATAAGAAAAATTTGTAAGAGAATGCATAGTTTTTAGTGTATTTTGTAAATACCTTCACATATGAAGTATGTCAAATTAAATGTATATACCACCTTTGAAAATTGTTCATACCAGCTAGATAGTCTTAATAATCGTATACTAGCATACCCTCCGTTACGCGAGATACTCCCTACGTTATGAAATACGACACAGGGTGTAATTACACATGGGAGTAGGAAAGAGGTTTTATACACACACTATATGGGACGCTGAAATGGGGCACCATGGTGTCAGGGCACCAAGGCTCCTTGTCTTTGGATTACTTTTAGATGCGTGCTAGTGCAATGGTATATAATATATCAGGCATGCTAAATCAATCATGGATGGAAAGTCTCAATCACACTAACACGTATCTGAAAGCAATCCAAAGACAGTGAGACTTGATATTCAGATACCATAGTGTCGCTGTTATTTATAGTATATATATAGTAAAAATAACAAGTGCTTCTTGATATTTAAATACCATAGTCTTAAATAGATATATATTATATGTGAAAATTTTTAAAAAAATTTAGATATTAAATTTAACTAGTTCACGTTCAGGGAATCCTGTTACGTGTGTGCTTGTCTCGCCTCCCTGGCACCCTCTCTTCTCTCTCGGTAGAAGCAGCAATACAAATAAATCTCGCGCAGGGGCAGGGGGTGGACGACGCACACTCCGTCACAAGCAGCGCAATCTCTCTCTCCTTTTTCTTTGCCTCCTTATCCCCAAGAAACGCGCCTCCGGAGGAGGGAGCAAAGAATTTTTTTTCTTTTTTTCCTCCCCAAGATGTCTTCCCCAAGCAAGCGCCGCGAGATGGACCTCATGAAGCTGTGAGGATCTTGGGAATTATTTTCGTGTGAGATTTTCTTTTGGTCTTTTTTTCTTGGTGGCTTTGTTTAATCTTTTTTTTTTGGGGGTTGGTTTCTTGGTTTCTTGCAGGATGATGAGCGACTACAAGGTGGAGATGGTGAACGATGGGATGCAGGAGTTCTTCGTGGAATTCCGGGGTCCTACTGAAAGTACGATCGTTGCGCGAAATCCGGTTTCGTCCTGTTTCTTGGGCCGATGATCTGCGTTTTCTGTTTCCGTTTTCTGATCTAGATGTAGGGCAAAGCAAGTTTTGGCGAAAATCGTGAATTTCCCTGGTTGATAATGTGCCATCAGCATTTAGTGGTTTAGCTCAAGATTCTAGGTTGCTTTTGCTATATGCTGGATGAATTGCTCACTTGTTCAGTTGATCTGGAGCATCTTCTCGTTTTAGTGAATTTATTCTTGTTTCAGTGATGTGGGAAGAAAAACTTTTGCCTAATGAATGTGTGTTGAATTTGGTAGGTATTTATCAAGGTGGTGTCTGGAAGGTTAGAGTAGAATTACCTGATGCGTATCCTTACAAATCCCCATCGATTGGTTTCGTTAATAAGATTTATCACCCGAATGTGGATGAAATGTGAGCATTTTCATCTTCAAATTCTTTTGTTTGGTATAATTGAAGCTCAAGAAATCACCAGTTTCTGACCTACTTTTGTTTGACTGCAAAATGTAGGTCTGGTTCGGTCTGTTTGGATGTCATTAACCAGACATGGAGCCCAATGTTCGGTGAGATAGTTCTCTTCCTTGTCATCATTCATATGAGCACTCACTGCTCATTGTAGCTTCTATAACCTCAGCTTGAATTTTTCACGAATTGCTGCAGATCTAGTAAATGTGTTCGAAGTCTTCCTCCCACAACTTTTACTGTATCCAAACCCTTCTGATCCATTAAATGGAGAGGCAGCTGCGCTGATGATGCGTGATCGCCCTGTTTATGAACAAAAAGTGAAAGGTGACGTGGTTCAACACTATCCCCAAATAGTTTTTGGTACCTAGCCTAGAGTCTCGTACTAGTATTTGTTTTAAATATCTTGTGCTCTAGTTCATGTCCATAGTATTTTGCTTCAGATTCATGACTTTCATATACATTGCAACCTTACAAGGTTGACATACACATTTTAATTTACTTTACTGACCTCGTTGATATGGCATACTATCTAAAGTAACCAACAGTATATAGTTATCCAATGGTTTTCCTGGGTACATTTGTTATGTTAAGTTCTTACAGAAAAATATAAGAGCAAGACTTTTTGTTTAACTATTTTTGAACCTTGATACTTTTGTGTTCTCTCTGTCTGGGATATGCATGCACTTCATCTTACCTGTGAAGGAAGTCAATTTTATTTTGTTTTGTTTTACTGATTGAATTCTAAGGTGCTTTGGCATAATTTGTAAATCACTTTGCAGCTGTATCAACAGCAGCTGTACCAAAAGTAAGGCCATTAGTTCATTATTGGTGTTTCTTTGTTTCATATCTTCTTTGACACTATTGTCATAGAGGAAAGAAAACTGTTAACATGTTGTGACACTTTAAGGCCCCATTTGGAACACGGGAATTGTTCCTAATTCCTGCAGGAATTGAGCTGTTTCATGTGAAATTCCGGTGTTCCAAATGCAGCCTGATGGGTAGAGCTTTTGCAATCTTATTAATGATTCACTATTGGATAAAACCGATAAATTCTTAGGATTCAAATTTGAAGATTTCCCTCAATTTAGAAGTCACCTAGAAGTTTTAAAATCAAACTCAATTAGTGAGTTTGATTGTTGTCCCAAAAAACATTGGATAGCTTCAACTAAAGGAGACAATAAATTGAGAAAAAAAAAGAGCGGCAATGTTCAGGAAAAGCTCTAATGCTTCTTGGTACTTAGATTATGTGCACACATTGTGTGTTCATTCCTGAGATCTTGATTGTTCAACATCTTGCTAAAGTTTCCTAAATACAGTGTGTATTGACCTTGGCATTAGAGAGGACAATGAAACTCATGAACTTTTACAGAAAGCATGTATTTGCTAGAAGCTACTAGTAGCATTATTGGAGTATTTTCAAATTTCAATTATTAACACCACACTCTCTTGAAGTTGGTCAATTAAAAACTAGAATGCGCCTTCCTTGCACATTGTAAGATGATCTCCTGTTGGTCCCCTAGACCACCCAACGGTCCTGATATATGGCAATGCCATTGCAGCCCCTACTGATGAATAGCATATGTTGCTGGTTGTGGACAATGACGAGATTTGCTTTGCCATGCTCAATAATTGAAAGAATGCTTGTGGTCTTTGTGTGTTCTGTTACATTGGGAGTTGTCTTTGTTATTTGGTCTCAATTTTGTTTGACTTTTGGGTGCGCGTGGTGATTGGATGTGTGGGGCTGGAGATTGTTTTATATGTTTGGATTTGGAAAGGCTCCTTTGTGTCTCTTCTGTATCTCTATTTTTGAGGGAATTGTTATTTTAGAGATTTCGTTTTTTGTGCTTGTTGTTGAGGCATTTCCTCTTTCCCCCCTAATCTTTTGAGGCCTGGTCTGTAATATACATATGTGTTTATGGGGTTCATTGATCCTGGTGCTGCTAATATTGCTGTTCTTACAGTTGCTAAGTTAGTAACGTGTGTGAAGTTAGATTGTGTGAATGATTGCTATTGCCGCATGGTAATGTTGGAGAACCCCACTAGTAGATTCCTTAATCAGTAGTTAGGATTATTTTTGAAGGATGTGTATAATTCTTATTTGGCATCCTAGATATTGTGTCTTCAGTTATTTATTTGTCCCGTTAGATCTGTACTTTGAACTAATGTTGTAAAGAGTGGCTAAGGAATTTGAATATACACAAAAGGGCAGGTGAAACTATGATAACTTTCCCTAAATCAGCCGTACTCACCATTTCTTGCTTAAACCAGCTAATATAGCGTGATTTCTGCTTGGTTGGATGGTAAAAAAAACTGTCTGACCTGTCAAACACAAACTATGTGCAGCCCTAGCTGACCACAAGTCCATTG
Source organism: Dendrocalamus latiflorus (assembly GCA_017311315.1). Lineage (NCBI taxonomy): Eukaryota > Viridiplantae > Streptophyta > Magnoliopsida > Poales > Poaceae > Dendrocalamus > Dendrocalamus latiflorus. Next base: position 7,344,348 of record CM029678.1, on the reverse strand, counting down.
CCCATGATTGTTTGTCCAATCTGCCAGTTGCCATGGCACCTGTTCATCATTGGTGTAGGTCATTATAAAGTTCTCCTACTAAGATAATATCGGAACCGAAATGGTTTAGCATGGTTGAACGCCTAATGCAATAATGTCTTGCTACTGCTTCTGAAGCCCTGGTATTTTTTTTTTGCCGACTTAAAATATGCTCTTGGCAAACTACTGATTGTGATGATCATGTGAGCTGAGTCTTGCAGTGTCTGGCACCGATGACTTCTGGACAGAAGTAGCTTTCTTTGTACATCACCCCTCAACTTAAGCACCCAGTTTTGGACATGTGTTATGAAATGCTACACAGTTTTAGATTGCCCACAGGGCGTAGTTTTCTCTTGGTAGCACATATATTAATGGCGGGTTCTTTTCGGATACGAATGGCTTTTGGCCCTGTTCTTTTTAGCTTTTCAGCCGGCTTTTAGCTTCGGTTTTTTTAGTAATTACTATTCATTAGACCAATAAGCCACAGCCTAAAAGAACATCCCTTTAGCCCTAGCGCAAGTGTTGTGCGAACGAACCGAGTGTTGATAAGCTATTTCAAAAAGACTGTCCTGATAAGCCGTTCCGAGAGGAAGGCGAAGAAGCCGACCCGTTTGTTTGTTTGGAGGAAGCTATACGTTGAAAAGGAGGAGGTTAATTATGAAACAGTAGATCATCCAATTTTATGTATATTTTGTGAATGTGGGCACAAGAGCATTTGTACATATTAGCACTAGCATTTCCTTTTTCTTGATACTTGATCCCATTTCAATATGCATATTGCAGCACTTCATATTTTTGTTGGTCACATACAAAGTTCCAAAACCCGGTACCGGCCTGAATCCCGGCAGGGGGCCGGTACTGGTTCCCAGCCGGTAACCGAAAAAACCAGAGAAAACCCGGTCAAATTTCAAGTTTTGAAATTTGAATTTGAAACCGGTAACTGGAAAAACTAGCAGGTTACCGCCCAAAAAACTAGAGAAACTGCTAAAAAAACCGGAAAAACCACTAAAAACCAGGAAAACACAAGAAATATTGAATCTGGGATGTTTCAAAGCATATTTAGCTTATATAATAGGTAATATAGTAAAAAAAGGTTTAAACTAACCTAGGAGGTGCATTACGTAGTCACAAAAAGACTCATAAATATAAATACATTTTGGGAAAACCCGGCCGGTTTTTTATTTCTCGGTACCCACGGGGAAATCCGGTTACCACTGGTTTTCTGACACATGCATTGTTGTGTTCTCACGTGGTACTCAGAAACTAACTTGCTTTGCCCTTGATTCTGCAGAATATTGTGAAAAATACGCCAAACCAGAGGATGCTGGTATAACCCCAGAAGATAAGTCCAGTGACGAAGAGCTTAGCGAAGATGAAGATGATGACTCCGGGGATGAGGCTATACTGGGCAATCCAGATCTTTAGTCAAATCATATACAATGTTCGTTGCAGAAATTGCAATCAAACAAAACATCAAAATCTGGGGGGAAAAAGTTTGGATGTCATGTAAATAAGTGTACTTGTATGTGATCCATTGTTGTTTCCTTCAATTGACCAATTCAATTTGCAGCAGCGCTTACGTTTTCCCCGTCATGCTCGTAGAGTTGTGCTTTCGTTTCAAACAAGGTTGCAGCTTCCCGTTTAAGATAATGCTGTGGTCTTCGACGGATTGCTCGCTTGCTTTATCAAGGGTTGACTTATACCTCTCGAATTCAAGTACAAGTTGTGTTTTGGCACTTCAACTGATCAAAATTTGGATTGAAGCCCACGATCGCTAAATTTGGTCTCCAAAATTCACATGGATTGGAACTGGTGTGCAAATTTGGCAATTATCTTGTTGGCATGGCTCCCCGGTATTTCCTCTTTCATGTCAAAATTTGTTATTGGGAGGGCAAGTTTTGGCCAGTGGACGGTACGACTGGGGAGAAAACAGTAGCGGGACTCGAAACGCCTGCTGCGGGAGTCAACCGTTTGCACGTCGGGTTCAGTCGTCAAACGCGACCGTGTCTGCCCACGGGTGCGTTTGAACTTCGCCTTCGGGTCGATTGTTTCTAGATTTTGTTTGCATAGAGGGCACAACATGTGCATGGCACACCTCGACGTGCAAGCCGATCAGCTGTCTAACAACGATCATTGCTTGCAAGCCAGACAAAAAAAACTTAAATTTTAAAGGAGTTTTACTCTTCCAAATTTGCTTGTAGCCTGCAAACTGGATTCCTCCAAGGAAGAACGCCTTATGGGCTGATTTGGTTGAATATACCTCAGAAGAATTAAACTTCCAAACAAGCTTACCATCGTTTCTAGGTTAGAGTGACACAACAGAAACTCTGTTCGAGATATAAAGGTATTCCAAAATGGCTTGAACCGAAAGGGCTCCTTGAATGTCACGAACCCATGTGTTCACTAGGATGCCTTGTACCACTATAGTGGATTTCGTGGCTCTTGGTCGAATAAGCTTCCAAAGAGTTGGCACCAGATTTTCAACAGATTGCTCTTCAATCTAGTCATCTAACCAAAATAGCGTAAGGTTGCTGTCTGCAAGTTGTACTTCTATCGCCGCTTTGAACATTGCTCGAATAGCAGGCTCATGAGACATTTGCAGATTTGCCCAAGTGTGTGTTGGATCGATTTTCTGCTACCACAACCATCGTAATCACAACGCATAACCCATGATCTTGAGGTCAAGGATTCCTAAATCACCAAGAGAGAACCTTGCAGACTGCTCCCAATGCCACTAGACATTGGCCCCATGGACTACTTCCGTTCCCTTCCATAAGAAAGCACAATGTCGCTGATATAAAGCTTTGAGAGCCCAAGCTGGTAGCACTACTATACAAAACCTAATACTAGACGTCTCATCACAGACGGTTCAACAAAACCGTCAGTATTAAATACAAGCACAGACGGTTTTTCTTTAAAGATTGTCTATGTTGCTGCTAGTGATAAAAACCGTCTGTAAAGAGATAATATCACAAACAGTTCACGGTGAAAATCATCTGTGAAGTATCACAGACGGTTATTAACAAGAATCGTCTGTGATATTACCACATATCACAGATGATTTTTTGTTTGAACCGTCTGTAATACTTCCCAGATAGTTTGTATTACAAACCGTCTGTAATATTTCATAGACAGATTGTATTACAAACCGTCTGTGATAATTAAATCATCACAGATGGTTTTTATGTGATAATTTTACTATATTAATTGCACGTAGACCCATCAACCATCTGTCTTAAATTTCAGATCTAGGCTGCTGCTTTGAGCTGGAGGCGGGGCTTTGAGGCGGTCATTTGGTGAAAGGAGACTATTTTATAAGAGTAATTGTAGATCCATTCATTTCTTGACTACCTATGGTTAGTAATTTATTCCTAATTGCATTATAATTTAGATCTATAGTTTCTGTTGAAAGAAGAATTGAAGATGGTTTAGATTGAGCTAGCTTGATGTAGAGAGAAGATTATTTACATTTAGCATGGTTTAGGATTTAGTCAATTGATAGTATATTTCTACTTAATTAAATTTAATTAATTATTCTTGCTACATATAGCTATTTTCTTACAAAACATGCGCAAAATCATTCTTACTGTTATATGCATAACGTAGGACTGAAGCTGGATGTACGCTGGGAACCATGTGAGTGAAAAGTATATTAATGGTATGTCTGCTTTTATAAGAGCTTCCGAAGAGGATATGTTAAATAAGGTGGTGGAATATATGTACTGTCCATGTATTGACTGCGATAATCTAAAAATGTTTAAGAATAAAGCATAGATTGAAGCATACTTTATTCGAAGGAGTTTCAAAAAAGGTATGCATGTTGGACCAGCCATAGTGAAGAGCATATTACACAGGAAGGTAATAATAATGGCATCACTGACGAAGTCAATGATGTACCACTGGATGATGTCGATTATTGTAACATCCCAAAATTTTAAAATTGAAAAATGTGACGCTTTTGGATTTTTTATGCAATATATTCTATTTGAATTTGGAGTTTATGGTATTTTTCTGGAATTTGGTTGAGGTTCCAAAAAATTAAGAAGCTCAAAAGAAGAAACAAACATTAGTGATGTTATAAAAGGGAATATGCAAATAATAGAAAACTAAAATTTTAAAACACGAATATGAAAAGATGATCCAGTATAAGGGGGGAGAAACCTGAATTAAAATACAAAATCTTACCTTGGAAATAATAGCATAATTAGTAATATAGGGAAATATAAATCCAAAGGAATATTTATATGGAAGTATTTAGATATACATATAAATATATCTGCAAAATTGTGCACATGCAAGGATTAATTCAGTAATAAGGAGGTATGAATATGAAAATTATTTGAGCTAGCAAAAATGAATAAAACCACCCACAAACATACAAAAAAAGAATTATATATATATATATATATGCAAAATATGAATATGCTAGAAAAAGGGACTAGTAATATAGGGAATAGAAATATTAAAATTTAGTGAGCAAGCAAAATAAGCAAACAATAAAAATATATAAACACAACCTTACATACCAAATAAATAAATAAATAAAAAGAAAGAAAAAGAAAAAGGGGGATGAAGCCAGTCCGACCGAAACGGCCCGGCCCAGCTCCATCCCGCGCCCCTGCCCGCACTTCTCCTCCCCATTCACTGCCGCGTGGGCCCCACCTCCACCCGCGCCTCTCTCTCTGCCCGCTGGGCCCAACTTCCTGCGCGTCCTTCTTCTTTCTCCTTTCTCTTTCTTCCGTGCGCCCGGACCCCCTCCTTTATTCCTTTTCGTTCCCCGTGCGCCCGGGTCCCCTTCCTCCGCGCAGCTCTGGTCAAAAGCCGCGCGACACGACCCCGCTCCGCCAGACCTCATCACGCGCGCGGCGCCATCATCACGCCCGAATCCCCACGCGATTCCGCTGCCATGCTCCACCGCCTGACAACGCCGCCTGACACCACCGCCGCAAGCCTCCGAAGTGACCACACGGGCAGCCTCTCGAGGATAGCGCTGCCCGGCCGCCTATAAGAGCCGCCGAAGCTCTACAGATATCCCCCACGCTCCCCACTCCCTCCCTGAGTAAGTAATCGAGCTCCCGCCCCTATTAACCCGCCGGTGACCTCATCTTCCGCACGGCCGGCCGACAAACTCCCCGGCGAATCGCGCCATGTTAGCCCAATTCCTTCCGCCGAAACCGTCCTCAAAACGCCCCAAAGCTACTCCCGGTCTCGCCCGAGCCTCCCCGTGCCCGTACATCGCTGGCGCCGAAGTCCTCCCTGAGCTCGCCGCAGCCGCTCGCCACCGGCCCGCTCCGAAGGTTCCCGGGTTCCATCGACGCCCTCACTAGATTCACCAGCTCGCGGGCAACGCATTTTGGTGTTCTCCAGCGCCACCCCAACCGCCGTTCGCCGCCGGCACCGCCGCCTCCAACCTCCTCTGCTTCCCCGCTCCACCAGACGGTTCAAGAGAATTTGTTAGCCCTCTCCATCAGGTAACACCCGACGGCCGAGTGGCTAGCAGCGTTAAAAACCCACCCCGGCCACCCGCGTTTGAGCCCCCACTCCGCAGCACCGAGGTGTGGTTTTTGCTGATATTAGCTAGGATTAATTACGAGACGATTACTGTTAAACCATGATTAATAGACACTAATTAGTAATTAAACAAATACTAATGTCGGATTAGACCAGAGATTTCCACTGACATGTGGGCCATGTCCCATTTATTTAAATAATAGTCGGTCCCACATGTCATATGCACAATGTATAGAGAATAAAAATAAAAGTAAAGTCTAAAAATAGAAAGAGGGACCCGCCTGTTAGATTTCTAATATTTTCTGGATTTAACTGGACTGAGAACTTTAAATGGGCATAACTTATTCATTTTAACTCCAATTGAATGAGACAAATTTCTAAATTCATCTAAATTCAAGATCTATCCAATGGAACTAGAACCAAAAATTTCAGAGCTCATATGAAATTTTGGTGAAAATTATGGGCAATTGGGAAATTATCTAGGGAACCTAATAAATGTAAAAAGGATATAGAACATGATTGTTTAATATTTAATATTGGACGAAGTATCATGTATTCATAATTGTGCTCTCATTATTTATTTTAAACCTGCATATTAGTTAAGGCATTGATAAAGAGAAACAACTTTGGCTAAATATCCAAACTTAGTAAAGATGCTCTTAATTATAATTAAAACATATGTTCAATATTTAACATGCTGTCACCTATAAATCTCAGACGATAATGTTCTGCTGTGGGTCTGCTCACTGCCGGCACCCTTCGGTCCTCGTAAGCCTCGATCGTATCCCCCCTTTGTTCACGCGGAGTGCGTTACATGTTAATCTTGTCTCCTGCTTTGCTGTAGAGATTCGCTTGGAGGATGCAGAGCGGGCCGCGCGCGTATTCCTCAGGCCGTATACCGGCAGGGAGCACGAGCAGCGCGCGTCCGCTACTGCTGAGGTGGGGCTAGGGCGGATAAACCGCGTGTGCGAGGCCTTGGGGCTTGCCGTGCCGGACCGTGCTGATCCGCCCTCGCAACACCAAGACGACGGCGCAACGAGGACGAAGGCGCCGTCTTGCAAGAGGGCCTGAGGCGGAGCGTCTGCCGTGCTTGGTATAGCAGCTGCCACTGCTGCTGCTTGTGCTCCCGATGGCGCGGCAGATGCGGAGTCAGATTCGGCGAAGTACGCCGACTCGGGCTTGGATGGCGCGGACGCCGGGGGCGAAGGGTCTTCGGGGGGTGCCCTGGACGGCGGGCTCGCCGCGAGCAGCCAGAGAGGGGAAGTCTCGTCACCCGCGGCGGTCGTCGGGACAGGATCCATGCTGACCGGCGGTGCTGAGGTGGAGCCTTCGGCCGTGGCCGCTATGATGCCGGAGATGCCCTCCGTGGGGGCGCACGGAGCTGGGTCTTCGCCGACAGCCGTGGCCAAAACCGAGGTGCCCTCCGCAAAGGTTGCCACGGTGGGGTCTTCGCCCACGGTGCTGTAGCCGCGGGGGCCTCTCCGGCAGCGGCTACTGGGGCGGTGTCGTCGCCACTTGCTCCGGCTAAGCGGTCGTGTCTGCGGCCGGAGCTCCACCGGACGTCGAGGGGATTCACCGTGGCGACGGGCATCAGGAGCTTGTGGGACTCCGATGCATATGCCGAAGTCCCTGCGGTGCGCGCCCCCTCCGCCCCTCAGGCCACGCCGTTCGCCGTGCAGGAACGGTCAGCGCCGACCCTGAACGCGGAGGCTTATGTTCCTTGCGGGACCACGCCTTCCGCGGGGACTTGCGCCACCGCTACCCCGCCTGGGAATAGGGGCGGGCCCCCGAAGCCCTCCTTTCGCTACTGAAGATAAGGTGGCTTAGTTTGCCCTGGTGTATTCTTTATTGTGCCTTGCGGTGCTCACCTGCATCCCTGCCTGCAGCGTCGCTTATTCCGGAGGAGGAGCCCTTGGCGGAACATGGGGGTCCTCGTGCCGGCGGGGCGATCACCGTGCGCCCGAGCCCAGCGAACTTCGTGCCTCCGTCGGAGATGCTGAGGGCGTGGCGCGGGATCGTGGATGACGCGGCTGCCAGTGTCGGCCAGCAAGCGCTGCAGACCTACGGGGTGGGGCGTCTCGGGGACGCCTTAGAGGTGTCGGGGGTGAGGGTAAGCACTTATATGACAATGCCTGGCCATGCTGAGCTTGCTAAGCCTTTCTGTTCTGCAGACATTTGTGCTGGGGCAGGCCTTGCAAGCGGCCTATGTGCGTGCCCAAAGGGCGCTTGAGGATAGGCTGCGGGTCGCCGAGGAGGAGCTACGCGAAGCCTCGGGGGCCCGCTCTGCCCAGGATGCCCGCATCCGCCAGCTGGAAGCGGAGTGCGCTGAGGTGAAGGCGCACGCCGAGGGACTTGCCGTGTCGGCGCGGGAGTCGGCCGCGGAGGTGGCTCGGCAGGGGTTTGCGGTGGAGCGGGACGGCCTTCTGCAACAGGTCGCCTCGCTGGAGAAAGAAAAAAGGCGAGCTTGCCTTAACTCTAGCGGAGCGTGACTGGACGCTTGGCGAAGCTTCGGTAATTGCATGGGATGCCATGCAAGCGCTGGAAAGCCATCTCCAAGGGCTTGTGGCTAAAGTGCCGGACCGCGCCTTTGGCCCGGAGGAGCTGTCTCGGACCCTTCGCTGGATCGGAGATGCCGCCGACATTGCTCGCGGCGCCGCGACGACTTTCGGCAACCACTGTGCTTACGTAGTGTCATGCATGGTGTGCGCGCTCCTACGGCACCGCGGTTGCATGCACGTCACCGGGCTGGAGGACCCCCAGCTGGAGATGCCCGGCGGGGCCGGAGTAATGTCCGGTGCCGTCCGCGCCGTTCGTCGCGCCGTCAAGTACTTCCACGAGCGGGTCTGGGATTACGTCGGGGACGCCGCTGCGCGGGTCGAGCTCCAGAAGTCACTTTACGGGGAGGGGAGCCTCGGCCAATTTCTGGACGAGGTCCCGCGGCGCGACGAGGGTGGCGCTGAGGCCTCCGAAGGCGATGGAAACTCGCAGGTGTGACGCCGAGGTGGCCAGGTGTAGACGTGCGTTGCAATGTCCGCCGCTTTTCTTGTGAATGAAGTACGCGCTTGCTTTACAAATTCTGACTATTTCACCTGTGTCCCGGGCAGCTTCCTTGCTGGGGCCGACAACTTGCGTCCGACCTTGCGACCCGGCGGCGCCTTCGATGCTGGCGAAGGGCCGAGGTGTCGCTGAACTTTTGGGCGGGCCGATCTTCTTCTGGCGAAGCCCCAGCCTTAGCGCATGCTAAGGACGAGCCTGCCGAATAGTTGCTTAGAGCGGCAGAGATGTTGGCGGGCCTTTGTACTTGTAAGATTTTTCTGATATATAGACCTCCTGGTGATTAGGATATGCGCTGCATGCTGTGCTTCAGGCGGTCATGTTGTGTGGGGACGAGATCCCCAGGTTCAAAGTGCGCCGTTGGTGGATAGTCGTGCGAGCGCTGTCTCCTGCCCGTCGAACGGGTGGCCGCGGACAGTGCGCTCGCGGGGCTCGCGTGTTGATTACTCCGTAGAGTTAGCGCGTGCGGATGTAGTCGTTGATGCTACGACCTGTTTAAAGTCCGTAGACTGGCGCGTGCGGAGGCGGACCTCCGCACTACGACTTGTTTAAAGTCTGTAGACTAGCGCGTGCGGAGGCGGACCTCCGCAGTACAACTTGTTTAAAGTCCGTAGACTAGCGCGTGCGGAGGCGGACCTTCGCACTACGAACTGTTTAAAGTCCGTAGACTGGCGCGTGCGGAGGCGGACCTTCGCACTACAACCTGTTTAAAGTCCGTAGACTGGCGCGTGCGGGGGCAGACCACTGCACTACGACTTTAGACTGGCGCGTGCGGAGGCGGACCTCCGCAGTATAGCTTGTTTAAAGTCCATAGACTGGCGTGTGCGGAGGCGGACCTCCGCACTACGACTTGTTTAAAGTCCGTAGACTGGCGCGTGCGGAGGCGGACCTTCGCACTACGACCTGTTTAAAGTCCGTAGACTGGCGCGTGCGGAGGCACGCTCCGTCCCCCTACCCTCCAAAGTGGGGGTAGCCTCTGGTGTACCTCGTAGTCCGCATGCGCGCCCTCGCTGGGGCCAGCCTCTGTTGCGCTACGCCGCTACTTCTTGAAGCTCTCGAAATTGGGTTTCCATAGCGCGCCTTGCGTACATCTCCCGTGGTGCGTGAAGACGAGCCTCGACGCTCTGAGGGGGTGCGCGATTGACAGCCGCGCAAGGTTTGCGCCGCGTTTGTGTTTTGCCGAGCGCGCAGGGACAGCATCCGTGTCTTATTTATACTCCGGGGAGTATGCGCAAGGATGACGTCCATGGCATGCGCGGAATTCGCGTCTTGTTTATACTCCGTAGAGTGCGCAGGGAGAACATCCGCGTCTTATTTATACTCCGTAGAGTGCGTGCAGGGGCGTCTCCCCCACACGTCTTTGTTTATACTCATGCCCGTGTCTTCGACGGAGAGTGCACACGCGAACGTGCGTCTTCGTTTATACTCATACCTGTGTCTTTGACGGAGAGTGCACACGCAAACGTGCGTCTTCGTTTATACTCATACCCGTGTCTTTGACAGAGAGTGCACACGCGAACGTGCGTCTTCGGTTTATACTCATACCCGTGTCTTTGACGGAGAGTGCACACGCGAATGTGCATCTTTGGTTTATACTCATACCCATACCCCTGGCTACGGAGAGTGCACACGCGCATGTGCGTCTTTGGTTTATACTCATACCCGTACCCCTGGCTACGGAGAGTGCACACGCGTACGTGTGTCTTTGGTTTATACTCATACCCGTGTCTTTGACGGAGAGTGCACACGCGAATGTGCGTCTCTGGTTTATACTCATACCTGTGTCTTTGACGGAGAGTGCACACGCGAACGTGCGTCTTTGGTTTATACTCATACCCGTACCCCTGGCTACGGAGAGTGCACACGCGCACGTGCGTCTTTGGTTTATACTCATACCCGTACCCCTGGCTACGGAGAGTGCACACGCGTACGTGCGTCTTTGGTTTATACTCATACCCGTGTCTTTGACGGAGAGTGCACACGCGAACGTGCGTCTTTGGTTTATACTCATACCCGTACCCCTCGCTACGGAGAGTGCACACGCGCACGTGCATCTTTAGTTTATACTCATACCCGTACCCCTGGCTACGGAGAGTGCACACGCGTACGTGCGTCTTTGGTTTATACTCATACCCGTGTCTTTGACGGAGAGTGCACACGCGAACGTGCGTCTTTGGATTATACTCATACCCGTGTCTTTGACGGAGAGTGCACACGCGAACGCGCATCTTTGGTTTATACTCATACCCGTATCTTTGACGGAGAGTGCACACGCATACGTGCGTCTTTGGTTTATGCTCCGGGAGCACGCGCGTAGGCGAGGCCTCCGCGTGCTCTCGCCGCGTATTTTTGCACAATGATAAGAGGTTGGCGACAAACGGAACTCTATTACATTCCCGTTTGCGCGGGTGAGCGATTACATAGGGCGGAGGTACTAACCACTTGTCTTTGGCACGGCCGGAGCCTCTAATAGTTGCACTATCTGTCGGGCTTGCCGAGCCGTCCCCGGATGACGCCGTGGGTCCCCGCGCTACGATGCCGATTCTAAGCGTGCCGTTGAGCGTCGCGATGGGGATATCTGGTGCCGTACTCGATGCGCCGGGCCATATCCTGGTCGCCACAGACGGTAATGATGGCCCGCGGCCCCGGGAGCTTCATGCATAAATAGCCGTGATGTGGCACCGCTCCGAAGGAGTTGAGGATTGGGCGCCCCAGTATGGTATTGTAGGGGTATAGGAGATCGACGACATCGAATGTGGCATCTTCGACCCTTTCATTGTCGTCCTGGCCGAAGGAGACCTGAAGGCATATTTGGCGAGCGCCCGTAGAGGTTGTCCTCCGAAGCCTTGCAGCGGGATTCCCGATGGGCCGAGGCGGCTTCGGGGGATCCCCATCTGGTCGAAGGCTGCCGCGAACAGGATGTTCGCGGAGCTGCCGCCGTCAACTAGGGCACGTCCCACGTTGCATCCCGCTATAACGACCCGGACGACCAGGGGGTCCTAGTGAGGAAGTTCCACGCCTTGGGCATCGGCGGGTGTGAACGTGACCTCGTGTTGTGCCCAGTCCGGCGGTGTCTGCGCTGGGTACGTCGCTACGTGGTGTAGCCTCCGGACGTAGGCCTTCCGCTGCCGTGCCGAGGTGAACTCCAGCGAGGAGCTTCCGGAGATGACATTGATAACCCTGTGGTGGGCTGCCTCCGGAGCCTGCAGCTGCAGGAGGCCCTCCCGAGGCTGCTGCACATGGGCCTGAATTCGCAGAGGGCCCTCATGGGGCTGCGTCCCTTGTGCCTGGATGTGCATGGGGGCTTTGTATGGGTGCTAAATGTGGGCCACCATAGGCGGGCGTGCCTCCAGGTTCCTATCCCTGGCGACGCTTTGGCGGAGCGCCGCGATGGAGGTGCACGCGTGCGTGTCGTGGGTGCCGCGACCGTGGACTTCGCACCACAGCCCATGGTGCTGGTCATCGTAATCTCCACGGCCTCTATCCTCGCGGCCCCGGCCCCGGCCGCGTCCCCGGCCTCGGCGCCCCCGACCGCCACGACCAGCGGAAGCATTTTCTTCGGAGCCGCCTTCGATGTCGAAGACATACCGGCCTCGCCGCGACTTCTGCTGGCCGCGCTTGGGCCTATCGGACGGCTCCTTGTGCGGGGCGTCCTTGCACTCAGGCGCATCCTTGGACGACTCCTGCTTGCGTTTTCCCTTCGAAGAACCATCCTTCGGCGGATCTTCGGTATTCGCCGAGCCACCGGCCTGGTTGGTGTCGGAGTCGTCACCTTGTCTTCGTCGTGCATCCTCTTCCGCCCTGGCGTATTCCTCCATTTTGTCTAAGAGCTTCGTCACTGTCTTGATTGGCTTCCATGCGTTGTACTCGGCCATCGGGCTCGGGCGAAGGCCCTGTATGGCTGCATTGACAACGGTGGTTTCGTTAACGTCTTTGACTTGACAGTGTATCTTCGCGAAGCGTTTGAAGTAGTCCCGGAGCTTCTCCGAGGGTTTCTGCTTCACGGCGAAGAGCTGGTCCGCGTTGACCCGCTCAACATAGTTTCCTTGAAAGTTGTTGTGAAGGCGGTCGTGGATCTGCTCCCACGCGTAGATGGAGTTTGGCTCTATGGTAAAAAACCAGGAAAGCGCCACTCCTTGCAACGCGAGGGGGAGTCCCTTCGCCTTTGTGGTGTCGTCTCCACCCGCGGCCTCGATTGCGGTTTCGTACACGCGCACGAACTCGCGGGGGTCCGTATCGCCTTTGTATGGCTCGATGACACTGAGGAATTTGAAGTCTTTGGGCCACGCCGCCTGCTGTAGTCCTGCCGAAAGCGGGGACTCTGGATCGACGCATCGCAGCAGCACGCGGCTGGACGTGGGGGCGTCGCGACTGTCTGCCCTTTTCGGCGCGGGCTCTGGCGCGACCACTAGCGCGGCCTGCTGGCTCCGAGCCTCTTGCTTGTCTCAGAGAGCCCCGCGAAGATCCCCTAGCTCCCGCTGGAACGCGTTGAGGGCCGCCAGCAGGGCACTTTCCACCGCTGGTGTGGGCGGGGCCGCCGGCGCGCCCAGCGGACGGGTCGGCACGGGTACGATCGCCTCGCGAGCTCCCGAGCTGTCGGTCGCTCCGTTGTGGCTATCTCCAACCGCCCGGTCCGCGCTACCGGTGAGCGTTGTGGCGAGGGTGGCGGGGTTGGTCGTTGTCGCGTCGGCGGGGTTGGTCGTTGTAGCGGCGGTGGCGGGGTCGGTCGTCGCAGCGCCAGTGACGGGGTTGGTCGTCGTAGCGCCCATGGCGGGGTCGATCATCGCAGTGCCAGTGGCGGGGTCGGTCGTCGCAACTCCAGTGACGGGGTCGGTCGTCACAGCGCCAGTGACGGGGTTGGTCGTCGCAGTGCGAGTGTCGACGTCCGCAACCACCGCGCCCGCGCCGTCACCCGTGCCCGTGACAGCCGATGCCGAAGCCCTGGTACCCACGCGACGCTCCGACCCATCCACCTTCTTTCCCTTCGCCGCCGTCGACAAAGCTTTTTTCGGTGCCATCCTTCTTCGGATTTCAGGCTTGCTCCTGTCCTCCCCACGGACGGCGCCAACTGTTGTGGTTACAGACCAAACAGAGAGAGATGTGGTAGTGGAGAGTTGGGAGAAAGTGATGACCTGTGCCATCCCTCCTAGCCTTCCCTTGGTATATATATATTCATATGGGCCGTGCTTTTACAATTGTGCCCTTACATCGGTACCTCCCTGTCAGGGGTATTTAAGCCATTACATATGTCCCATTTTGGGCCCTATAACCTTCTAACAGGCCTGCTGGGTTTAGGTGGGGGCCACCCCTACAACAGTAACTATACGCCATGCTTAGTACTGCTTAGATAATCGGGGACACCAAAAATGCCCCAAAGCATCACTTTGAATCATGAGAAATTGGTTTGGGCAGTCATGGTGGAAATGACTGGTGTATTTGGTTATGGATATTTTATACTCCCAAAAACCTCAAGTTGCTTAATTATCTGGGCGGATGGTTCGAGGGTGTGTGTGTGGTGCAATGGAAGCACAAATGGGGCAGCGGTAGAACCGCCCAGATAGCCCTAAGGACCGAATCTTGTGATGACCTCCCAGTGTACAACAAGTACAACCGCAAGCCGGCAAATTGTAGGCAAGGCTAACTAATTTGCAGCGACTCAGTATGGGTTGCGCCGATGTAACCACGGGCGGGCAGAGGGTGGCCACACCCTCCGACATGACGGCGCAAGAGGGGGCTCCTGGAAGGGTGGTCGTACCCCGAAGGGAGTGAAACCTTAGCGGGCGTGACACTACTGGGAAAAATGCATTGTAACGGCCTTGTGATGATCTACTCAACCGCATGGCTAAGGAATCATGTGGGGGCAACGAGCGGATTATCTCTTGTGGGTAAAGTGTACAAACTCTGCAGAGTGGAAAACTATTCGAATAGCCGTGCCCACGGTCAAGGGCGGATATGGGAACTTAACTAGATATAGTTCTGTTTCAAAAACTTTGTGGGTGGAATTGGTAAAGTGGAGGGCAGAGAAAGACCCTAATTTGTGTTGCCCTAGGTGTCGCCCCAGTGATGTGGTAAGCGGTTGTAACGCTGAAGGATTAAGCATATGGTGCAGAGGCCATGTAACGGTGGATGGAATCGGATCGCTATTACTATTGCATTCTTTCACACAAGTTATGTTTTAGTTTAAACTGCTAGGTCTCAGGACATTTCTATGTATCCTATTTCGAAAGCAATTTACGACAAATAAAATAACCCGAGCCTTTCGTTGATAAGCCATGCATATTATCTAATTGCATCCTGTGTATTGGCTCGCGGAGCACGGTGGTTTGTGCTCACCCTCGCTCTTACAACAATCCAGAATCAGGATTCAAGTCGCTACGCTTCGATAATACAACTGGACATGATGACAAAGATGATGAAGTGTCAAGAATTAGATCGCGAACTTCCAGTTGGCTGTCAGTAGGCATGTCCTGAAGGTCCCACCTGTGTGTTTCGTTCTTCCGCTGCTGCAATTTGTTGATTTCGGCCTAATCGGCCCATGTGTAAGTTTACTATTATATTTACGCTTTCGTATGATATGTATTTTTATATTCAGAATTGTATCTGTGAGCACTATCTACTGATCCAGAGAATAGTGCAGTGGAATCACAGAGGATTCCAGATTATAAAATCTGGGTCCTGACAATTATGGTTCCGATTCGGATAGACTGCATGATAGCAATCTGGATCAGATGCTTCGTGATGCAGAAGGGAGCTATGATGAGAGAGAATATATTAAATTCCGGGGCTTGATGGAGGACTCGGAGAAACCATTGTTCACATGTTGCAAGTCAAAGTACACGAGATTGTCAGCCGTTCTTGAAATGCTAAAATTGAAGGCAAGCAATAATTGGTCCGATAAGAATTTCATGGCACTGTTAGGTCTTTTAGCGGACATACTTCCGGAGAAAAATGAGTTGCCCAAAACTACCTACAAAGCCAAGAATGTTCTTTGTTCATTGGGAATAGAAGTAGAAAAAATACATGAATGTCTGAATGACTGTATCCTCTACCGCAAAGAGTATGCAAACATGCATTTATGTCTGGTGTGCAATGCCTCCCGATATAAGCGTAAGAATCAATCAGATGACGGTGAGGAAACAGAGGTGAAGAGTGGACCTCCTGCTAAGGTGGCATGATATCTTTCTATAATTCCCCGTTTGAAGTGGTTTTTTGCGAACCCAAGGAGGCAAAATTGCTGCGTTAGCACTCGCAGGAGTGTAAGAAGGATGGAATGCTAAGATACCTTACTGATTTTGCCCAGTTGAGTAACATCAATAGGAGGTTTGCAGACTTCGGTGCAGAACTGAGAAATATAAGATTTAGATTGAGTATAGATGAATGAATTCTTTCGGTAACATGAGCAGCCGACATAGCACTTGGCCTATGACTCTCTGCATCTACAACATTTCTCCTTGGTTGTGTATTAATCAAAAGTATATTTCATTGTTGATACTTATCCAAGGGTCAAAACAACCTAAAAATGATATTGATGTGTACCTAGCACCATTAGTAGAAGATCTAAAAATAATGTGTATCGAAGGGGTACAAGTATGGGATACGTACAAACGAGAGAACTTCACATTATGCTCTTTATTGTTCTGCACCATAAATGATTATCCTACCCTTGCTAACCTATCAAGCTAGAGTACAAAAGGGGCCAAAACATGTACTCACTGGTTAGATGATTCTGAGAGTGTGTGGCTAAAACACTCGTGTAAAACTGTATACATGCGTCACCGTAGGTTTCTTCGGAGGGCTCACCCATACTGCAAGATGAAGAAATAATTCGACGGAGAGAAGGAGGAAAGTTCAGCTCCAAGGCATTTAAGCAGAAAAGAGATCTATGATATAGTTTAAGATTTAGATGTTGTGCTCGGAAAAGGACGTAAATCGATGACCCGTGAGAAGAACGTCTGGAAGAAGAGATTAATATTTTGGGACTTACCTTATTGGGAGTACATAAAAGCTCGCCACTCCATCAACATCATGTACATAAAGAAGAATATATGTGATAGCATAATTGGTCTCTTACTGAACATTCATGACAAAATAAAGGATGGTGTCAACACATGACTTGACTTGGTTGATATGGATATCAAGCCTGAGTTAGCACCGACAAAGACCGATAAAGAACAAACTTACATTCCCCTACTTGTTACACTCTGTCCAAGGCTGAGAGAACCGAACTGTGCCAGTGCTTGCATGGTGTGAAAGTTTTGTCTGGTTACTCCGCTAACATGAAGAAACTTGTTTCAATGAAAGATTTGAAGTTAATTGGCATGAAGTCTCATGATTGTCATGTGCTGATGACACAGATACTCTCTATTGTAATTTGAAGTATTTTACTAATCAAGATCTGAGAGACAATCATTAGGCCGTGTTATTTCTTTAACACAATTGCTCAGAAGGTTATCAATCCCAAAGGTCTAGATGCTCTGTAGGACGAGGTGGTGATGACTCTATGTCATCTTGAGATGTATTTTCCTCTATTATTTTTTGATATCATGGTCCATCTTATTGTTCACATTGTGTGGGAGATAAAAATATGTGGGCCCATATTCCTGCGTAGCATGTACCCGTTCGAGAAGTTCATGGGAATTCTCAAGTCCTGTGTACGAAATTGATCTCGGCCGGAGGGCAACATCATCGAAGGTTATGCAACCGAAGAGGTCATCGAGTTCTTTGTCGATTACATGGCTCAAGTCAAATCGATAGGTGTGCCTCAATCTCGCCATGAGGGGAGGCTCAAGGGTATCGGGAGCATCAGAAGGAAATCAATGACTCCAGATATGGATGCGTATGTTCAAACCCATTTCACGGTCTTGCAACACATGACTGAAGTGTTCCCGTATATCGACCAGCACAAGGACGTGCTTTGGCAACAGAATTCAAAGAGGCCAGATATTTGGATCACGAGACAACACAACAGTCAGTTCAACCAATAGTTCAAGGAGCGACTCGCTATGAGCTCGTCAAGTGATATGCTGACATGGTTGGCAAAAAGGCCAACATTTATAGTTGTGACATAGTAAGAATATGATATAAATGGGTACACATTCTATACACAGGCTCAGGATGTAAAGAGCACTAACCAGAACAACGGTGTCTGCATAGATGCGTTCCGTACCAATGGGTTGAGGAACTCCTACTATGGGTTTATAGAGGAGATTTGGGAGCTTGACTACGTACTTTTCATGGTCCCCTTGTTTCGGTGTCGTTGGGTCCATCTACCACAGGTGAAGGTCGATAAGTACGGTGTCACTATCGTTGACCTGAAATGTGTCCGATACAAAGATGAACCATTCGTACTCACTAACCAAGTTATTTAAGTTTTTTATGTAACCAACCAGGCAAATAAGAAGCGCCATGTAGTTCTTCATGGAAAAAGAATGATTGTCAGAGTTGAGAATGTAGTGGATGAGGAAGAATATAATCAATTTGATGAGTTACCTCCTTTCAGAAACTGCATAAGGGTTGAGAAAGAACAACGTGGTGAAACTATCTACATACACGTCGATCATCATAAAGAGCTAATTTTTAAAAGAAATAAACAACTGAAATGATGAATGAAATGTTTATATGTCATATGTTATGTATTTGCATTTATATATGTGTATGAGAATATGTGATATATATGTGGGTTTGCATATATGTATATAAGAACGTGTGATATATATATATATATATATATATATATATATATATATATATATATATATGAATTTGCATTTATGTATATGAGAATGTGTGATATATATATATGAGAATTTACATTTATGTATATGAGAATGTGTGATATATATGTGGTTGTGAGTAGGGATCATCACAGACGGTTTTAAAATAAAAATGTCTGTGATATTTGTAATCACAGACAATTCTAAATTAAAACCATTTGTGATATTTTGTAATTACAGTTGGTTTTTATTTAGAACCATCTATGATGATAACTATCATAGGCGGTTCTGTACTAGAACCATCAGTGATTATTCCCTTATATATATTGCGCTCTAGGGTTTTTCCCACTGTACCAATGCTACACCTGAGCCCCAATTAAGGTCGCCGCGGGTGCCCTTCTCCTCCCCCGAGCACGCCACCTCCTCGGAGCCCGATGCCATCTCCCCCGAGCCCGTCGCCGCCTCCCTGACTCCAGCTGCTGTCGAGACCCGAATATGCAAATCCGGACTCTCTGTGTATACTGCACTAGTCCAGGATCACGCTAGTGCACACAGTCAAACATAGAGGTAATCATCACCACAATCACGATATTAAATAAGGGAAACTCGAATTATTAATCAATATCCAAAAGTGAGACCTTATGGTCAAGCACACAATCTCAATAGCCTTAGGGGCTTAACAAAACTTAGCAGCGGAAAATCCAAAATAAACGTAGTGGCCAATCGACATGCCCATGGGCAATCGAGTGGGGAGCGAAGCCTAGAACGCGTAGTCGTCGAAGTACTCTCCTCCTAGAACCTCCTGCTGGTAGCACTTCTCTTCCTCAACTGAGCAACATAGGCGTAAAGCCGTGAGTACATTGGTACTCAGCAAGCCGTTTGTAACAAATGATGCAATATAGTATGCAAGGCTTACCAATGGAAGGCTGAAAGGGTTAATGTGCATAAAACAGCATTTGAAAATACAATAAATAGATTGAAGGCGCATTTGAAGTAAAACAATAATAAACAATAATCAAAGGAATTGAAGTAGCCACTTATGGATCTCCCATCCATAAGCTAAACTAACCACTTATGGACCTCCCATCCACAAGTTACACCCACAGTGAATTAACCATCCACTGTCCAAAACTTTTTAGGAATAACTATACCCCGTGTGAAATCACCGAGCATTGTCCATGACCGAGGACGCGGCTATTCAAATAGTTTTACACTCTGCAGAGGTTGCACAACTGTACCCACACGATGTGATTAGCCTCGCGCTAAGGAAATCACAACAAAGCCTTTACAATGTTCAATTCCAACCCAATCCCGCTCGCTAGGGTTTCGCATCACACCCCCCCTTGCGCCTCATGGAAATCAGCAACCATGTTCATCCCAGAGAGATTGAAATTGAAACATCCCAAATTAATCAGCCAGGTCTGTCCCATACCAGACATGTGGTTTGCACGGTAAGACTCAGATCAATGGCGCACAAAGTTAAGTCCTTAAGTGTTCTCGGGTGAAACCACCACATCCATCGAAGTGCTCCAACACTTCCCCCTTTTACTGCACGATCACTCGCCCGAGTAAAAACCAATTTTGTATAACCACCGCCAATGACGCACCAACGTCACGGCACAAATTTTATAACAGTGGCACCAACCACGATTCAATATATCATTAAGTCAAATTAATTAATCACATGTGATGATGAATCCAAACGATACTAAAAGCATGGCTAAGCATACTAATCGTACCATCCCAAATGTGATCGTAACATAGCATCACTAGTAAGTTTCCCAACCTATGGTGACAATGGCAGCATGGCATTCAAGTTTAACAAGGAGGGAAATACTCAATTGAGGTGATAACTACCAATTACAAGGTTTGTATAAAAGTAGCGATGCAATGTAATTTAAAACAAAATATTTAAATAATAGATTGCAAACTGGGTTCAACATGATCAAAGGACACGACTTGCCTTGGCCTTGCTCAGTTGACGGCTCTTGAACTTCAAATCCAACTTCCGCTCCTTCGAACGCGCGATCTAATGAGAGAGAAAACGAAACAAAGAGACAAAATAAATTCAAATAAAAATTCAAATGAACTCCAAAAACTTCCAAATCTGAACCAAAAGGTAGAGCTCAATTTTAGATGAATTTAGGAAAAAGAACGGGGTCAATCGGAGCTAGGACGAAGGAGAACGGGCTCTTGGAAAATTGGATCTAAAGAAAATCGGGGAAAATAAGAAATTGCACTGTGCTGTGGACCGGCGCACGGAGGAGCTGAGTCAACGATGGACGCGGCGCACGGAACAGTGCGGCTGACTGGGCTGCTGGCGCAGGCTAGGGCTGACGTGGCGCTTGCGTGGCGGCTGACGAGGCTGCTGACACGGCGGCTGGCTCATGGGTGCACGGCTGATGGGTGGGACACGGCTGGCAGCGGCACGGCGCACGGGAGATCGAGTGCACGGGAAGGCGAAGGGCGCGGCCGCTGACGTCAGCGCTGACGCGGCGGTGCGGGGACCGAGGCGGCACGGGGCACGGCCGAGGCGACGGCGAGGCGCGGTCGGGTCCGCGGCGACCGGGCGGCGGGGCTGCGGCGGATCTGGCCAACGGCGAAGGGCGGCGGGGTTCGACCGGCGGCGAGGTCTTACCGGCGACGACGGGGACGGCGGCGAAGGCGACGGCGCACGGCACTGGCGGCGGCGAGGGACGGCGAACTCCGGTGGAAACGGCGAGCGGCGGCGAGCGCACACGGGCGACGGCGGCTACGGGCGCGGCGCACGAGCGTCGACGGCGGCGGAGGCGGCGGCTCGAGAGGTGCGGAAGCCGAGGGGTCCGCGGCGGGTTTTATACGCGGCCGTCGAGGCGTCCCGGTCGGATACGGCGGCGGTGCGGCGGAGTCCCGCTCGGAGACGGGGACGAAGAGTCCGGGTCGGAGACGATTCCGATAGGCGGGTCCCACCTGTCGGTGGCACGGAGAGGGAGCGGTCGGGATGCGGGGGCGCAGGCGTGGGGAGCGGGCGGATGACGGCCACGTGGCGGCCATTGTGCGGGTCAAGGCGGGCGCGGGCGCGGCTGGGCCGGCGGTCGACTGGACCGGGCCGGCTGGGTGGGCTGCGGCCCACCGGCCGGTTTTGGTTTTTTTTCTTTTCTTTTTCTTTTCTAGAAATTCAAATAAATTCTTTTGAGCTCTAGAAAATAGCAAAAAAATCCAGAAAAATGCCAATAAATTCCTTGAGACACAATGAACTCAAATAAAATAACTTTGGCAAATGTTAATGTTTAACTTAATCATATTAAATCCTTTTTAATTGATAAAATTCCAATTAAGCTTTAATTAATTCCAGAAAAATCCAAATTGTGAATTTTATTTTAAAAGCTTCAAAAAGGCTCGAAAATCAGGATGTTACAAACCTTACCCCCTTAAACAGGATCTCGACCCCGAGATCCGGGCTCACTACTAGAATAGGTTCGGAAACTCTGCATTGAGATCCTCTTCGCGCTCCCAAGTGGCTTCCTCCTCGGAGTGGTTGCTCCACTGAACTTTGCAAAAGCGAACAACTTTGTTCCGGGTGACTCGCTCTGACACGTCCAAGATCTTGACAGGACGCTCTTTGTAGGACAGATCTTCCTGAAGATCAATTGCCTCAACTGGTACAGCCTCCTCTGGCACTCTCAAACACTTCTTCAGCTGGGACACATGGAAAACATCATGTACCCCACTGAAGGACGCAGGTAGCTCCAATTGATAAGCAACCTCTCCCCTGCGTTTCATAATTCTGAACGGACCGACATACCTTGGTGCAATCTTCCCTTTTTGCTGAAACCTCTTCACACCTTTGAATGGTGTGATCCTGAGATACACAAAATCATCTGGCTCAAAACTCAGCTCTCGGCGTCTAGTATCCGCATAGCTCTTTTGCCTGGCCTGGGCAGTCCTCAACCTCTCCTGAATCAAACGGACCTTGTCCTCAGCCTCTTTTAGACAATCTGGACAAAACACCTGACCTTCCCCTGTCTCTTTCCAATTGAGAGGGGTCCTGCATTTCCTGCCATAGAGTGCTTCAAATGGTGACATCTGCAAACTTGCCTGATAACTATTGTTGTAGGAAAACTCTGCAAAAGGCAAACAGCTGTCCCACTTAGGTCCATGATCTAGCACACATGCTCTCAACATATCTTCAAGAATCTGGTTGACTCGCTCTGTCTGACCATCTGTCTGGGGATGGTATGCGGTACTGAAATTCAGATGTGTTCCCATAGCCTCATGGAAACTACCCCAAAACCGAGAAGTGAACTGGGACCCTCGATCTGACACTATTTTCTTGGGCACTCCATGCAAACTGACGATCCTCGACATATACAGCTCTGCCAATCTGTCACCGGTGTAGGTTGTCTTCACTGGAATGAAGTGAGCAACCTTGGTCAATCGGTCCACGATGACCCAAATCGAATCATAGCCCTCTTTGGTCTTAGGCAGACCGACTATGAAGTCCATACCAATCTCTTCCCATTTCC
Source organism: Dendrocalamus latiflorus (assembly GCA_017311315.1). NCBI lineage: Eukaryota > Viridiplantae > Streptophyta > Magnoliopsida > Poales > Poaceae > Dendrocalamus > Dendrocalamus latiflorus. The sequence continues at coordinate 7,321,547 of CM029678.1, read as the reverse complement.
ACTCAGGGATTTTCAACGGCTGGAGCAAACCTGCTGGCCTCTGATGCTCTGCCTTAACTCTCTGACAGACATCACAAAGTGCCACATACTCAGCGATCTCACGCTTCATGCTAGGCCACCAATATTTTTCTTTAATGTCCTGGTACATCTTGGTGCTGCCAGGGTGTATCGAGTACAACGACTCATGAGCTTCTTTTAGCAACAGATCTTTTAGCTCCTTCTCATTGGGCACACACAAACGTCGCTTGAACCACAGGGTTCCTTGGGCATCCTCTGAAAATCCTGACTCTTTTCCTTCACTCATATTCTTTTTGATACGCTGAAATGCCTCATCATCCGTCTGAGCCTGACGAATCTGACCGTCCAAAGTGGGCTGCAACTCCATTGCCGCCAAAAATCCTTCCTCAACCAATTCCAAACTGAGCCTTTGGAATTCCTCATGCAAAGCTGGCTGACTCTCCTGAACCATCACTGAATTACAATAAACCTTTCTGCTCAGAGCATCTGCGACTACATTGGCCTTCCCTGGGTGATAATGGATTCCGACATCATAATCCTTTATCAACTCCAACCACCTCCTCTGCCTGAGGTTAAGCTCGGACTGGGTAAAGATGTATTTCAAGCTCTTGTGATCCGTGTAAATCTCACATCTATTACCCAAGAGATAGTGCCTCCAAATTTTCAAAGCATGCACTACGGCTGCTAGCTCTAAGTCGTGGGTAGGGTAATTCTTCTCATGCGGTCTCAACTGTCGTGAGGCATACGCTACCACTCTCTTTTCCTGCATCAGTACACAACCCAAACCCTTGCGTGAAGCATCGCAATAAATCTCAAAATCCTTGTTTAAATCTGGCAATACTAGCACTGGGGCTGTGGTCAAACTCTCCTTCAACTTCTGAAAGCTTTTCTCGCACTCGGGCGTCCAAACATATTTCTTTTCCTTTTTGAGCAATTGGGTAAGTGGCTTAGCTACACTGGAAAATCCCTCGATGAAACGACGGTAATAACCAGCCATACCCAGAAAACTCCTGACCTGAGTCACCGAAGAAGGTGACTGCCAATCCAAAACATCCTTGACCTTTCCGGGGTCGACAGCAACTCCCTCTGCGGACATCACATGGCCTAGGAAGGCGACTTCCTTCATCCAAAACTCGCATTTGCTAAACTTGGCATACAACTGATGGTCCCTTAATTTCTGCAATACCATCCTCAAGTGTTCCTCATGCTCTCTCTCATCCTTGGAGTAGATCAGAATGTCGTCAATGAACACAACGACAAACTTATCCAAATATTCCATGAACACCTTATTCATCAGGTACATAAAATAGGCTGGAGCATTGGTCAAACCAAATGACATCACTGTGAACTCGTACAAACTGTAACGAGTCGAAAATGCTGTCTTAGGTATGTCCTCCTGTCGAATCCTCATCTGATGGTAACCTGACCTCAAGTCAATCTTGGAGAAAACTCCTGATCCCTTGAGCTGATCAAACAAGTCATCAATCCTGGGCAACGGGTACTTGTTCTTGATGGTGACCTCATTAAGTGCTTGGTAGTCCACGCATATGCGCTGGCTGCCATCCTTCTTTTTCACAAACAAGACTGGCGCTCCCCACGGGGACGAACTGGGCCTGACATAACCTTTGTCCAAAAGCTCCTGAATCTGCTTCTTGAGTTCTGCTAACTCATTTGCTGGCATCCGGTAGGGTCTTTTGGAAATCGGAGAGGTACCGGGTACCAACTCGATCAGAAACTCAACTTCTCGTTCTGGTGGCATTCCTGGAAGGTCATCTGGAAACACATCGGGGTATTCCCTGACAATCGGCACATCCTCCAACTGAATTCCCTTGATCTGACAGACCATTACCTGCTCTGGCTGATTCATGCTAGCTGAAAACTGCACTTTCATCCCATCGGAGCTGGTCAAGGTCGCTGCTCTGCTCCCACAATACAGAACTGCCTGGTGCTTCTTGAGCCAATCCATACCCAAGATCACATCTAGGGACTGGATATCCAAGATAATCAAGTCCGCTCTGAACTCAACTCCCTGGATGTCTATCTGAACTCCGGGACAGCCTAGGTTGGTGCTCAACTCCGCACCGGGGGATTGGATCAAATGAATAGATCCCAGAGTAACAATTTTCAACTGATGCTTTAAGGCAAAACTCCGAGAAACAAACGAATGGGAAGCTCCAGAATCAAATAAAACTGTGGCAGATGCTGAATGGACTGGGAACTTACCGATCACGACATCTGGTGCTGCCTGGGCCTCCTCTGCAGTGACGTGGTTCACCTGACCTCTCACCACCTGCGGAGTCCTGCTGACCTGACCTGGTGCCTGGGGTGCTCCACGCCCTGCTCCTGGAGTAGGTGTCCGTCCTGGCGTGGCTCCCAAGTCGAAGCGAACTGGAGTGGGGGCCTGCCTCTGTGGGCACTTGCTAGCATAGTGTCCCGGCTCATGGCACTTGTAGCAAGTAACAGACGCTGCTGGATTGGCGTTCCTTTGCTGCTGACCACCAGATCCACTGGGTCTCTGCCCTGTCTGCTGGGGACGTGGCGCTGGGGCCGGTGTCCTGAAGACTGACTGCTGCTGCTGCTGTGGCTGCTGAGGCACTCGAGTGGGCTGGTAAGTGCTGAAACGCTGCCTCTGAGCCTGGTGAGACTGTAATCCCTGCTGAGCCATCCTCCTCTTGCGAGACTCCTCGAGCTCACGGCGACTGTCCTCAATTAGGATGACCTTATCCACCATCTGCTGAAAGCTGGCATAGTCGTTGCCCACGACCTGCACCTTCAATCCTGGGTTCAAACCTTTCCGGAACCTCTTCTGATGGGCTTCATCTGTGGCTACGTCCTCAGGTGCGTAGCGAGCTAGCTGAGTGAATTTATTGAGGTATTCACTCACTGACATGTTCTTCTGCTGCAACTCACGGAACTCCTCCTTCTTCATGTCCATAACCCCATCCAGGACGTGGGCGTTACGGAAAGCGGTGGAGAACTCGTCCCAAGTAATGCTGTTCTGGTCCTCGTGGGCGTCACAGTAGTTCTCCCACCACTCTGCTGCAGGTCCCTCTAGCTGGTGTGCTGCATACAGCACTCTCTCCCTGTCTGTGCACTGGGCCAAGTTCAGCTTTTTCCCTACTGAACGGATCCAGTCGTCTGCCTCCAAAGGCTCTGAAGAACTGGAGTAGGTAGGCGGCCTCGTCCTCATAAGTTCTGCAAAGCGGGACTGATGGTGGGCGGCCTGAGGTGCTGCTACCCCTGGTTGCTGACGCTGAGCCATATTGTTCATATTCTGCATCATTGCTTGCATCATCTGAGTCTGGGCCATCAGGAACTGACTGAGAGCGGGGTCCAGGGTCGGCGGAACTGCCTGGGGTGGCTGAGGGGTACTGCTCCCTGGGTTCTGGTTTGTCTGCTCACGACCTGCGGAGTTCCTGGTTTCAACCATCTTGCTGCTGCTCTGAAAAGAAAAACCATTTGCTGAGAACTGACTTCTGAAGGCTCAATAGATAAGAGGGAAAAGCAAAGGTAAGCGGTAAACTCGTCTAAGGGGAATTTCTAATGACAACCTAAACTAAACAAACACTTAGCCGAAAAGGCTAACAAAAGAAGCAATAAACTCCACAAAAAGACTTTTGACATGACTGCATCATAATGCTGGGAGCAAAACTGCAGCTCACATCACACCCAACGGCAAATAAGAAGCAAAACGTTCTACACGATGCTAAAACTATAACAGGGTTCAAATCTAACGGCTCCTAATCTTCTCGGAAATCTCCAATCTTTTCTTGACACATTGGGGTGCTTCCTCGATCCAAACTTCACAGCACAACTTGAAGAATTCCATGCCAACTTTCACTTTGATGGAGGAATATTCGGACATCTATGGACATTATAGGGATAAGAAGTCACATTGAGTTTCGAAAACAAGTTCTCAGAGGAGACAAGGAGCATGAATCCTAAGAATGAGGTAAGAATAAAGAATTACTAGTCAATCATTTGGTTGATTTGATTTAGAAAATAAATTTTGAAATATTTTCTAATTCGACTACTCTAACTAGGGCTTCGTCCTACAGTCGATTTGGCTCTGATACCATCTCTGTCGAGACCCGAATATGCAAATCCGGACTCTCTGTGTATACTGCACTAGTCCAGGATCACGCTAGTGCACATAGTCAAACATAGAGGTAATCATCACCACAATCACGATATTAAATAAGGGAAACTCGAATTATTAATCAATATCCAAAAATGAGACCTTATGGTCAAGCTTACAATCTCAATAGCCTTAGGGGCTTAACAAAACTTAGCAGCGGAAAATCCAAAATAAACGTAGTGGCCAATCGACATGCCCACGGGCAATCGAGTGGGGAGCGAAGCCTAGAACGTATAGTCGTCGAAGTACTCTCCTCCTGGAACCTCCTGCTGGTAGCACTCCTCTTCCTCAACTGAGCAACATAGGCGTAAAGCCGTGAGTACATTGGTACTCAGCAAGCCGTTTGTAACAAATGATGCAATATAGTATGCAAGGCTTACCAATGGAAGGCTGAAAGGGTTAATGTGCATAAAACAGCATTTGAAAATACAATAAATAGATTGAAGGCGCATTTGAAGTAAAACAATAATAAACAATAATCAAAGGAATTGAAGTAGCCACTTATGGATCTCCCATCCATAAGCTAAACTAACCACTTATGGACCTCCCATCCACAAGTTACACCCACAGTGAATTAACCATCCACTGTCCAAAACTTTTTAGGAATAACTATACCCCGTGTGAAATCACCGAGCATTGTCCATGACCGAGGACGCGGCTATTCGAATAGTTTTACACTCTGCAGAGGTTGCACAACTGTACCCACACGATGTGATTAGCCTCGCGCTAAGGAAATCACAACAAAGCCTTTACAATGTTCAATTCCAACCCAATCCCGCTCGCTAGGGTTTCGCATCACACCCCCCCTTGCGCCTCATGGAAATCAGCAACCATGTTCATCCCAGCGAGATTGAAATTGAAACATCCCAAATTAATCAGCCAGTTCTGTCCCATACCAGACATGTGGTTTGCACGGTAAGACTCAGATCAATGGCGCACAAAGTTAAGTCCTTAAGTGTTCTCGGGCGAAACCACCACATCCATCGAAGTGCTCCAACACTTCCCCCTTTTACTGCACGATCACTCGCCCGAGTAAAAACCAATTTTGTATAACCACCGCCAATGACGCACCAACGTCACGGCACAAATTTTATAACAGTGGCACCAACCACGATTCAATATATCATTAAGTCAAATTAATTAATCACATGTGATGATGAATCCAAACGATACTAAAAGCATGGCTAAGCATACTAATCGTACCATCCCAAATGTGATCGTAACATAGCATCACTAGTAAGTTTCCCAACCTATGGTGACAATGGCAGCATGGCATTCAAGTTTAACAAGGAGGGAAATACTCAATTGAGGTGATAACTACCAATTACAAGGTTTGTATAAAAGTAGCGATGCAATGTAATTTAAAACAAAATATTTAAATAATAGATTGCAAACTGGGTTCAACATGATCAAAGGACACGACTTGCCTTGGCCTTGCTCAGTTGACGGCTCTTGAACTTCAAATCCAACTTCCGCTCCTTCGAACGCGCGATCTAATGAGAGAGAAAACGAAACAAAGAGACAAAATAAATTCAAATAAAAATTCAAATGAACTCCAAAAACTTCCAAATCTGAACCAAAAGGTAGAGCTCAATTTTAGATGAATTTAGGAAAAAGAACGGGGTCAATCGGAGCTAGGACGAAGGAGAACGGGCTCTTGGAAAATTGGATCTAAAGAAAATCGGGGAAAATAAGAAATTGCACTGTGCTGTGGACCGGCGCACGGAGGAGCTGAGTCCACGGTGGACGCGGCGCACGGAACAGTGCGGATGACTGGGCTGCTGGCGCAGGCTAGGGCTGACGTGGCGCTTGCGTGGCGGCTGACGAGGCTGCTGACACGGCGGCTGGCTCACGGGTGCACGGCTGATGGGTGGGACACGGCTGGCAGCGGCACGGCGCACGGGAGATCGAGTGCACGGGAAGGCGAAGGGCGCGGCCGCTGACGTCAGCGCTGACGCGGCGGTGCGGGGACCGAGGCGGCACGGGGCACGGCCGAGGCGACGGCGAGGCGCGGTCGGGTCCGCGGCGACCGGGCGGCGGGGCTGCGGCGGATCTGGCCAACGGCGAAGGGCGGCGGGGTTCGACCGGCGGCGAGGTCTTACCGGCAACGACGGGGACGGCGGCGAAGGCGACGGCGCACGGCACTGGCGGCAGCGAGGGACGGCGAACTCCGGTGGAAACGGCGAGCGGCGGCGAGTGCACACGGGCGACGGCGGCTACGGGCGCGGCACACGGGCGTCGACGGCGGTGAACGGCGGCGGAGGCGGCGGCTCGAGAGGTGCGGAAGCCGAGGGGTCCGCGGCGGGTTTTATACGCGGCCGTCGAGGCGTCCCGGTCGGATACGGCGGCGGTGCGGCGGAGTCCCGCTCGGAGACGGGGACGAAGAGTCCGGGTCGGAGACGATTCCGACAGGCGGGTCCCACCTGTCGGTGGCACGGAGAGGGAGCGGTCGGGATGCGGCGGCGCGGGCGTGGGGAGCGGGCGGATGACGGCCACATGGCGGCCATCGTGCGGGTCAAGGCGGGCGCGGGCGCGGCTGGGCCGGCGGTCGGCTGGACCGGGCCGGCTGGGTGGGCTGCGGCCCACCGGCCGGTTTTGGTTTTTTTTCTTTTCTTTTTCTTTTCCAGAAATTCAAATAAATTCTTTTGAGCTCTAGAAAATAGCAAATAAATCCAGAAAAAATCCATAAAAATGACAATAAATTCCTTGAGACACAATGAACTGAAATAAAATAACTTTGGCAAATGTTAATGTTTAACTTAATCATATTAAATCCTTTTTAATTGATAAAATTCCAGTTAAGCTTTAATTAATTCCAGAAAAATCCAAATGGTGAATTTTATTTTAAAAGCTTCAAAAAGGCTCTGAAAATCAGGATGTTACAGCTGCTCTCCTCCTCCCTCAAGCATGACGCCTCCCCGGAGCCCGACGATGCCTCCCCCGACTCCGGCTGCCATTCTCCCCCGCTCTTGGCGCTCTCCTCCTCTACCGAGCACGCCGCCTCCCCCAATCACGCATGATAGATTATGGGGTTTTGATTGCTCAATGAGGAAATTTGTCAAGATTGAAATCTCAATGACAATCTAGGATTATTCTACTAGTTTAAATTCACATTTGGTAATTATACACTTCTGTGTAGTGTAGTCAGTAACTTTGTCAATAGGTAGTCTTTAGTTTCCTGCTCAGTATTGCTTACTACTGTCCTTTGGCTTTGCCAAATATATGTTGGTTCTGTAGTAGCTCATATCTGTTACTTGTTTCTGATTTCTACCGAAATCTGTTGATTCTGCATGCTCTTGACATTGATACTACACTGAGGTAATATTCAATTAGATAATCTAGCAGAATTTTTGAGGAATTGTCATTGTGATTATTGAAATATTGACAAGAGTGGAAGAAGGCCAAATTTAGAACTTGTGCAACCCCTCACTTGAGAGAGATATACTCTCTACGACCTTAGTCTTTATGTTCCTTTGAAACATAGTTTCTCAGAGGACTCTGAAATGTACCAGAGTAGGAAGAGAGCCAAAGCTAAGTGCGAGGCACGGCTACGAATGGACATTACAGCATCCCTTAGAGATGGGATGTAAAGGTATGGTAGAGATCAGATGAAAAGGTACAACATCCCTTCAAATCAGTAGGAAGCCCCTGTTGCTCCTGTGCTAGGCAGCCCCCCAATCATCGGAATATCTGTGCGTCCAACCCTACCTCGAAAAGCGACCATTGATTTCCTATCGATGACATCCTGGTAATAATTATTATCTTTGAAATGCCCGATCCACTGATAGGCCTGTTGAAGTAGCTAATTTTATATCGTTATGTAGGTGTCTACGAAGTGCAAGGTCCAAGTGAGATATGCATCTGTTGTTCTATGCACTGCTTTGGGCCAAGCGTATCCATTCGGGCCTGGGGTCTTGGTGCACGGTGTAACTCTAGCACCAGATTTCACAAAAATTAATGTGGACAATGTTCATGCCAATTTTGAGGTCATACCACTACAGATGCCCCCAAATGATGAGGTCATGATTCTAGGTAAAGCCATTGGAACATTCATCCAGTGGTTCAAGAGGGACATCTGCCTGGAGACTCCTACACCCGTGCTAAGTCCACTCGAGCTATCTGCACCAATGCCAAGTCCACGAGAGCTATCTGCACTGGTGCTAAGTCCACAGGAGCTATCTGCACCGGTGCCAAGTCCACAGGGGCTATCTGCACCGGAGCTTCCCACACCGACGCAGCAATAGCACGATGCATCTACATCTCGTGTCTGGTCGACTACCGTGAAGTCAACCTACAGCTGAGACAGCAAGGGCTGTAAGGGCAAACCGATGAAGACCGATGATGATATCTTCTACTTGCCATTGGCCCAAAAATTCGTGCTAGGCGAGCTATTGGTCCTCCCGATAGAGCACCTCCGAAACCTAGGACTGGCTTGCTAGAGATTGTATGCATACTACATATAACAGGCCAACAAGCCGGAGGGACAATGGCGCTTGGATGTCACCGTCAAGTTTAGGCTGCATCACCTTCACCACGATATTCATGACTGTGTCTTCACGGTGACCTTTGAGGACTTATTCGATCTATTCACACTCAACGCCCTCGCGCCTCACTCATTTGATGCTGGACACTGTAAGTATATACAATCATGGTCTACGTTAATGTAATATCGATAAATGTCATATATAACCCATTGCTTTTGTGTATATATATAGAGAGAGAGAGACATTCATGGTAACTGAAGCCAGATTAATGAAATCGTCGGTTGGTTTCCTCGACCCATGCTTGGTCGCCATGGATATCATCGAGGAGGATGCATCCTTCGTTGAGAATTATATGACAAAGGCATTGGTGGCTCAACGCAACAAGGAATTCATACTTATACCCTATAAACAGTGGTAAGTGCTACACTAGTAGCTATATTTGTTGATTTGTATTTTATAAGCAACACGAACTTAGGTTTATTGACCATGATGACATACTCATGTATGTTCCACTAGATTCTAATTGTAATCATACAAAAATAGAACGGAGTAATATACCTTGATCTCCTAAAAAAGAACAAAATCGACTACATAGTTGTTACATAATTAATCGACAGGTAAATGCATTTTCTCCATAGATAACTCTATTGTAGTCTTTTCTTCCTTCCCAATGACTAAGGCTAACCTTTTGGAATCACGTAGGTCATTCGCTACGTACGTTGCAGAGTTACGGAAATCCGAGGGAGGGAGCAACGCCCTACGACACGATCTAGATTCCCCGGTATTCACTAGTATACATTAATTCTATATAACACTTCATAGTAATGCCTCTTAAACTAACAAATTCTAATTTTACAGTGCCACTAGCAGCCGCCAGACAACACCTATGGATTATATTTGCCACAACATGCAATTACTCCTCGATTCCACAAAGACCAAAGATCCTTAGGATTGTCAATCTTGCAATACTTATTCCATACTTATCAATTTATATATATGCATGACATTGATTTTTCTACCGATAGGTTGCGCTCATCGATACAACACCATTGGAACAGGCCAACCTCAAACAAATTCGAGGACAATGTGTGTACTCTTTGTTGTCTAGAGTCATAAAAGAAGATAGGGAGTTCCACAATGTAGAATGAATTTCGCTGGGATAAGATTAAGCTTAATTATACATGTGTGTATATGTTCATGAATAGATAATTTACTTTATTTTAGTTAATTGATTTATGAAATGGATGTTCTTGTTTTTGAAATGAATGAATGTGAATTGAATGTATACTATATTGATCTGCTTGTTTCAGAGGGCATGGCTAGCATTTCTTGAGGCTGGCCAACAAACAAAATTAGATTTAGGAATAGAAAAGAATATCACAGACGGTTATTAACTCGTAACCGTCTGTAATAGATTGCATCACAAATGGTTCGAAAGCCGTTTGTGATGACGTCATATCATTATTGACCTATAAATTTAGACGGCTCATGAAATCGTCTATGATAACGTTTTTCAATTATCCGTGATGATTTTTTCTGCAATAATGTAGATCTGGAGATAATTGGCGACAGAGAGGAGCCATCAAGAGAACATGTTGGACTATGATAAGACAACCGCCTGACGATAACATACCTTCTTTCTATGCTGGGAGCTTATTAATAAATTTGTCAATCAGCGGTTGAACCTGAACCTTTGATAGTCTTGATAACGTTAATAGTAAACCTAAGTATTTTATAGAAAGGGGAGTTAGAGAGAGTTCTTATAAAGTTAGATTGATATCGTCCTCCCGGCAATAAATAGCAGTCACTGAACTTTTTGGGAGGTTGGCCGAATGGTTTCACAAAATTGATAAGGATTGCCTACCACTAGGGGTGGAAAACGGTAACGGATAATTCGTTTTATCCGATATTCGTATCCGAGAGAAATCCGAATTTGGTAAGCAAAATCCGTATTCGAAAATATTCGTATTCGTATTCGAGAATATTCGTATCCGTATTTGAGAGTATTCGTATTCGCATTCGTATTCGAGAATATTCGTATCCGTATCCGTATTCGAGACTATTCGATTCGTATTCGATCCGTTTTTAGAACCCATGAAAAATCCGTACAAATTTTGTGATTCAAAACTTGAATTTATGCGGTTTAAAACTGGTAACCGGTCAAAAACCGATGAAAAATCGGCAAAACCGTTAGGAATCCGTTTTATCCGATATTCGTATCCGAGAAAATCCGTATTCGAAAATATCCGTATTCGTATTCGAGAATATTCGTATCCGTATTTGAAAATATTCGAATTCGTATTCGTATTCGTTTTAAAAATATGGATTCGTATTCGTATTTGAGACTATTCGACCGTATCCGATCTGTTTCCACCCCTACCTACCACCGCGAGTCCTGCTGCCTTGGGGCAATGAAACAGATTAAACATAGTCAGCACAGCCCACCTCTCTCTCCCGACCTGCGCCGTATGACCGTATCGCACCACCGCACCGCACCTGGAGCTGCGGTCACCAGCCCGCCCCGTCCCGCCGCACGGCACGCCAACCCTACCTCTCGTGCGTCGCTCCGGCGCGCGCAAGCACGCGGCGCGCTCCTCGGCCCTCATCTCCCCTCACTTCTCCTGCAGACCGCGGACGCGCGCCGCGCCTCGTGCCCCCACCGGCCCACCCGGACCAACCACTCGGCCGGGCGCCTCAGTCCACCGCGCGCGCCGCGGCACACCTCGGTTCTCACGACGTCGAGCGCGCCAGTGGGCAGCAACCCTGTACGGCCACTCGCCCCACGGGGCAGGCACAGTCACCGCGGCTTCAGTGCTTCGGCAAGCCCAGAGGAACAGCAGTGACTCCCCCTCACTCTATTCTTTCTGTCTCCAAACCTAGATTGGTTAAGCACTAGCTTCCACTTCTTTTTCGCTTAATCTTGCTCTAGTCAAGCAAAGACCGGTAGTTCACTAGTTCGATGTCAGTGGTTACTTAAATACTGAGTTTACTAAAGAAAAAATTGATCATATACCCTCCATTTAGATGGAAATTGAGGATTTACCCTTCTGGCCCATGTGTCAGTGACTTATGATGACCCCATGTGTCATTGAGATGTGGAGGGTAAATCCTCAATTTTCCAACTAAAGGGAGGGTATATGATCCAATCTCCCCAACTCGAGGTTTAAGTTTTTGGGGGATAGGGATTGAGAATTTGAGATGTGTTTTCTTCTTACTTCCTAGCGACTATATGCTCACTCTTGTCTTTGTACCGTGTCTCTTGGTGGCGAAGGAGCCTTTGTGGTCCCACATATCATTGACCTAACTTAACCTTCATCGTGCCACGTGGGCAATACCATCATGTGAAATTGGGTCAGCGTGTTATTTGAACTGAATTGCAGAGTTTAGGGAGTCAAATGTCTGATTTTATAGTTTAGGGTGCGGGATTAACTTTTAAGTGAAGTTTTGGGTGTTATATAGACTTACTCCTTGATAATATTGTAAGTGAACCCATATAGGTGTCTTTTGTGCAGGGAAGTCTCACTCTCAGCTTTCCTGCCGTGGTATTCTAACTGTACATGTTGTAGATTGTTGGAAATAATCTTGTTATTGACAGTGGTCGTAGATGTACTCGGTAGTTGTAGCTACTGTTGAGTGTGGTCGTAGTCAAAGTACTCAGTGTGTCCGAGTACATTGGTCGTGATCGTGTCGGTGTATGTCGTGTTCTGTACAGTGGTCGTAACCATAGTGGTCATAGCCAAATGTACTCGTGTGTTGAGTACTGTACGGTAGTCATAGCTGCTGTGGTCGATGGTCGGTAGTCAAAGCTGTCGTGATTGATAGTCAGTAGTCGTAACTGCCGTGGTCGATGGTCGATAGTCGAAGCTGTCGTGGCCGATAGTCGGTAGTCATAACTGCCGTGATCGATGGTCGATAGTCAAAACTACCGTGGTTGATAGTCGGTAGTCGTAGCTGCTGTGGTCGATAGTCAGTAGTCGGAGCTGCCGTGGTCGATAGTTGGTAGTCGGAGCTGCCGTGATCGATGGTCGGTAGCAGTAGCTACTGTAGTTGATAGTCAGTGGTCTGTTACGACCACGTTGTATGTGGTCGTAATGACTAGGTTATTGTGTGTGGTCGGAAGCGACTAGTATGTGTGGTCGTAATGACCAGTGTGGCTGTTGTAAGTGCTGGGGTCTTGGCACCTGTGTCTGCAGTGGTCGTAGCTGCAGTGCCATGGTCGAAGCCAAGCTCAGATCGGAGAAGCAATCAAGGAATAGCCGAGGTTGAAGCCAGTGGCAATGGTCGTGCGGACATCAGAACAGGTCGTCGTGGATGACACAGACCATACCATGGTCAGTGAACTGCCCGATATGGATAGGCGACTGATCGTTGTAGCAATCGTTGGGGCAGCTGAGCGAAGCAGCATGGGCAAACAGCTGTCACTGTAGCAGTCGTAAACGGCATGGGCGGATGGCTGGTCCCTGTAGCAGACGAAAGCGGCAGACTTGGGGAACAGGAGAGGTAGGCATTGTAGTCGTAGTGGCCTATGTGGCTCAGTAGTATATATATACCCCTGTAATCTGTTGTAAAGAGAGTGTGAGTTTTGGAGAAGAAGAAAAGTGAATACAGAGGAAGTCGTAGGCGTGTGTTGCCGGACAAAAAAAATAGTTCCACTGTGTCTCGCTTGTTCTCTCTCTACGCTCCCCCTGCGCTTCTCCTTACGTCGGGCCTAGGCCAACATAGATAACTTCTACGATGAAAGGTTCTGAATCTAGTAGGAGTCAAAGCAAGAGAGATGTTGAGGACAGTGTTGATGCTAGGGGTAGTTGGAAGGAAGACGAAGAGCGAGAGGATGTTGACGGCACAAAGAATTGGTCTATTAAGCCGAGGAAGCATAGCTATGCGGATGAAGTTGAGGAACTGGATGACCGTAGGAGGAGACCTTCAGCTGATAAGAATGAGTCGAGGAAGTCAGCTACAAGCTCAAGCCAGACCTACAGCGGCGATGAGGATGACTATGATGTAAGAAGGGAATCACAAGTGTCCTCCAAGAAGAAGCCCAGAAGAGAGAGTGAGAGGAGATCATCTGATGGGTACAAGGCTGGAGATGGGGATAGCAGCAAGACGAGAAGAGAAGATGAGAACAATTGGGACCCTTCAAGAAGATCTAGTTCCAGAACTTCTGGTCATTATGTTTCCATATGATGTTCAACATGAGAGGTAGCAGGAGAAGCAGAACCTCTCAGAAGGCGAAGTCTCATTCTGCTGATTCGACCTCTCAGAAGGTGAAGTAACATTGCACCTTCTGTCAGAAGGATGGACATGTGGTTGAGTTCTGCTTTAGGCGCGCCAAAATCATGCGAAGTGACCGTGTTCATGCTCTTAGGAGTATTCAAGTCAGCTTCAGACTCAGAGTGCTCCTAAGACCAACATGAGGTCTAAAGTCATAGGTGGCTCTCTTGATTTGCAGGGTTCTAGGCAGTCGAGGACTTGGTTTTCAGGCTTTTTCTGGTCCTCGAGTTGCTTCTGGTTAGGATGTCTACTGTCCTGATGATAGACCTCGTTTTCCTCATCAAGGTAGCTATTCGCGACGCAATCAACATACTGCTGTAGGTCAGACCCGCTCTTCCATAGTGGTCCGACCTAGCAAAGGCTTGAGGTCTGCCCTTAGACCTTCTGATTCTATGAGAGGCGAGGCGCGTAGAGTAGCTAGATGTTAGTCTTTTATTTCTGTGACTGCATCTTCTACTCATCATGTGACTCAGCACTGAGTTCCCAGATCTGCTCTTATTTACCCCCAATACTGAACCACCGATGTTTTCTTCTCTCTGACTCAGGTTCGTCGGGCTGGGAAGGGAGATGTATGGCTTGTGGACTACGGCTGTTCTCGCCACATGACCGGACTCCCATTGGTTCTCTTCGAGCTCTAGGTGATGAGATGATCACCTTTGGAGATGCTTCATTTGGTCGAGTCATCTCTAAAGGTACTGTGCACATTAATGATTTATTTATTCTTAAGGATATTGTCTTAGTGAGTAAGCTTCGTTATAATTTGCTTTCTGTTTTTCAGCTTACCGATGATGATTTCGAGGTAAGTTTTAAGAAAAATGCTTGTAAAATCCTTGATTCTTCAGGAAGTTTGGTTTATGGGATTTCTAGGTTTGGGAGAATCTTTCGTGCTGATTTTATGAGGCTTCTAGTGATTCTTTCCGATGCTTAGTTGCTTCTGAGTCTCGTGATCTTTCTTTTTGGCATAGGAGACTTGGTCACATTAGCTTTAATCATTTGACCCGTGTGAGCGGCCATGACCTTGTTCGTTGTCTGCCTAAGCTTAAGATGGTCAAAAACTTAGTTTGTGCTCCTTGTCGGCATAGCAAGATGGTTGCCGCTTCTCATCCCCCAGTTACTGTGACTATGAGTAATGCACAAGGACAGCTTCTTCATATGGACACTATTGGTCCAGCTAGAATACAGTCAAGGGGTGGGAAGTGGTACGTTCTTGTTATGGTTGATGACTTCTCGAGGTTTTCTTATGTGTTTTTCTTAGCCTCGAAGAATGAAACCTTTAGTCATTTTCGAGGTTTGTTCGGTAGGTTGTCTGTTGAGCTCCTGGTGCCTTATGTGCGATCCGTAGTGACAATGGAACGAAGTTCAAAAACTCCTACTTTGAGAGCTTCTGTGATGAGACAGGTGTAGAGCGTCAGTTCTCTTCTCCGCACATCCCTTAGCAAAATGGTGTTGTGGAGGGAAGAGTCATACCTTGGTTGAGATGGCCAGGATGATGCTAGATGAGTATGCTACACCTAGGAAGTTTTGGACTGAGGCTATAAGCCACTGCGTGCCATGTTTCGAACAAAGTTTTTCTAAGGACACTTGCATCACACTTCTTATGAGTTGAGGTATGAGCGAAAGCCTAGTGTCTCTCATTTTCGTATTTTTGGTTGCAAGTGTTTTATTTTGAAGTATGAAAATCTAGATAAATTCGAGTCTCATTCTACTGATGGTATCTTTCTATGTTACTTGACTTCTTCGTGGGGTAATAAGGTCTGGAACTGCGAGACTAGTAAGATTATAGAGACCTGTGAGGTTACCTTCGATGAGGCATTGAAGCTAGTCCTGGTACTAGGTCCGACATCTCAGGTCCAATAGTGTAGTTCAAGACCATCTTTGTAGATAATGAGGATGGAAATGAAGGTTCTTTACTTGATCCAATCCATCTTTCTCTTGAAGTGCCTGCTTCTACCACTGTGCCTTAGGGAGATCAGCCCTTACCTTCCAGTTCTTCTAGAGCTTGTGGCTCTGCTCCTACCTCCACAGCTCATGAGGTAGATGCCACTTTTTCTTCTCATCTGAGATCTTCCTGACACACTCAGCGTCGTCATCCTCTAGAACAGATCATAGAAGATCTTCTTGGGCGTGTCACGTGTTCAAAGTCTGGCTTATCTCGTTTCTGTCTACATTTTGCCTTTGTCGCCTCTTTCGAGCCCCAAGGATATCTATTATGCTCTTTCTTATGAGTCTTGGTTCAATTCCATGCATGAGGAATTAGAGAATTTCGAGAGGAACAAAGTCTGGTCGCTTATTGAGCCCTCTAGTGATCATAATGTCATAGGAACCAAATGAGTATTGAAAAACAAGTAGAGTAAGAATTGGGTAGTCATTCGAAACAAGGCTACACTGATAGCTCAGGGTTTCTCTCAGGTTGAGGGCTTAGATTTTGAGAAGACATTTGCCCCTGTAGCTAGGTCAGAGGCCATTAGGATTTTGCATGCATTTGCAGCGTTTAAGAGCTTCAAGCTGTACCAGATAGTTGTCAAGAGTGCATTCCTCAATGGGTATATTGAGGAAGAGGTTTATATTAGACAACCTCCAGGGTTTGAGAACCCCAAATACCCAACCATGTTTTCAAGCTTTTAGAAACCCTGTATGGACTTAAGTAGGCCCTAGAGTTTGATATGAGAGATTTAAGTCTTATCTCTTGAGTCATAGGTTTGAGATGGGTAAGGTAGACAAGGCCTTGTTCATTCGTAGGCATGTCAATGATTTTCTGCTCATCTAGATGTATATGGATGACATTATCTTTGGTGGTTTCTCTCATGCTCGTATTTCCCAGTTTTCTAATGTCATGAGTACAGAGTTTGAGATGAGCATGATGGACAAGTTGAGCTTCTTTCTCGGCTTCTAGATCAAGCAGACTCAGGAGAGTATCTTTTTGCATCAAGACAAGTACACTCGAAACTTCCTGAGACGCTTTGACATGAGTGATGGCAAACTAGTGTCAACTCCGATGATGACCTCGACTATACTTGATTCTTACGAGGATGGCGAGCCTATAGATCAAAAGAAGTACCGCAGCATAATTGGCTCTCTCCTGTATGTCACTACTTCGAGGCTGGACATGCACTTCGCTGTGTGTCTGTGCGCTCGATTTTAGGCCTCTCCTCGCGTCTCTGATCGTTAGGCAGTGAAGCGCATCTTCAGGTACCTTTGAGCTACTCTAGACTATGGTATCTAGTACTCTTCTGCCTCCTATCTATCCCTTAGAGCCTTCTCCGACGCAGAATTTTATTGCTATAGGATAGATAGGAAGAGCACTTCTGGTACTTGCCAATTCATGGGCACTTCTCTTGTCTCTTAGTCTTCTAGGAAGCAGTCTAGTATTGCACAGTCTACCGTAGAGGTTGAGTATGTTGCAGCAGCTAATTGCCGTAGTCAGGTGCTTTGGATGGTTTCGACCTTGCGGGACATTGGATTAGCCATAGATAGTGTTCTTCTCTTCTGTCATAACACTTCTACCATGAACATTAACAAGAATCCAGTGCAGCACTCTTGGGTCAAGCACATAGATATCATGTATCATTTCCTTAGAAACCATGTAGAGAAGGGTGACATAATGCTTTAGTTTGTGGATATGATCACCAGTTGACTGACATTTTCACCAAACCTTTAGATAGCTCAAGGTTCATGACCTTACGGGGAGAGTTTGGGGTGGTTTGTCCTTATGGCCTAATCTGAGGAGGAACATCGTGTACTTTCTGTATTGTATTGTTCATATGCTTCTTTGTCATTCTATTGCACTTTGTTTATTGGGTGCATTTGAGTTAGTCTTTCTACCATAGACTAGAGTGGTTCTCATTCTCAACTGGTTAGACTTCCTCCTCTTATCTTGTGATTCTATGATGCGGCTTATTAGTTGCTTCTCTTCTCATTAGGTTGGGTTTACTCATTTCTTTTAGGTCTAGCAAGAGTTGGACCCCTTTGGGTAGACAGGGAACGTGTTTATTCCTTTATATTTTAGATAATCAGCTGTTAGTTCTAGAGTCATATGGGGTAGATGAGAGCCAGTCTGAGCCATAGTATTCATTTTATCTTGTATATGTTGTAGGGACTACCATTTCTCCATTCTGTCCAAGCTTCTTCCCTCTTACTTATTGCTTTGGTTCAGAGGAAGTTTATTTCAGATTTTCTGGAGCTTAATGATGACATAACTCAACTTGAACCAAATTGCTTCTAAAATTGACTCACTTGCTGAGTAGGAATTGGGATTTTTATTGCATCATATTTAAATTCAGCAATATGCATTGTAATATAAATACATGGAGGCCTGATTATTATCCTTGTATGACATGATAAAACTACTTTATATCTTGCCATGACTTGTGCAACTTTTACCTTCTCTATTGCCATATTCGGTCTTTCAATATATCAAACACCAAATGTTGCAACGATGGTTACTTTTGAGTTTATGAAAAATGGAAAAAAAATGTGAAGCTCTTTTCCAATTTCTTTCTGGAAGGAGATAAGAATTCAGCTAACTGTGTAGCTGTTCTTTTAGTTCAATATGGTTAACCCTGTGATATAACACTCCTTTGGAAAACTCATCTTTGTTGCTTTTGCATGTCATTTGTTTTGAGGATGCTCCCTTTTGAGTTTTTGAGAGAGTTAATAGATATGGTTTTGCTATTGCACAGGCGACTAAAATTTTTTTATATCTCAGTCATCTGAAATTACACTATCAATCAACTGAAGTTGCAGCCCCCTCCAAAAAAAATAACCTGCAACTTCAGGTGATTGAAAGTGCAACTTCAGGTGAGTGAATGATAAAAAAATTTCAGTCGCATATGCAATAGTCACTCCCTAATAGATAACATCCATGCTAATACATGTTCTTCTACACATTAGTTAGGCGCAGATCATACGTTACTTTTCTCTCCATGCAGAATTACTTCAGTTGTTTAGGATGTGTTTAGTTGGAGTGATGAAAGTGGAATGGGATAGGATGGAATAGAATGAGATGGTTCCACACAAAAGGTGGAACCACAGGGTCCAGCATCTAAGAAGAATATTCTCTAAATTTGCACAGGCTCATCCCACTTTGGACCATTCCATCCCACCCCATCCCTCAAACCAAACACATGGATAGACTTGGTCAAAGGAACCATCCCATTCCATCCCACCCCATCCCTCAAACCAAACACACCCTTATTGATTGATGGAAATAAGCGAATTGTCAATGCCTTTATGCGTTTTATTTCTAGTTATAAAGGTTCAACAAAAAGGCCTGAAGACATGTACAGTATCATTGAGCATTTTGCTCTTGGAAGGAGGCGTCTTGGACCCTGTTCTTTTTCAGATTTTGGCTTTTTTACAATAACTAGCTTTTAAACGGGGTGTCTTTTTAAGATGAGGTCTACTAGTTAATTGTAATACATATTGTATCGACTTCATTTATATCGACAAAAGACGCACATGAGTTTCTATTACTCTATAATTTCTCGTACGAATAACCCAAAAGTCACAAGACGCAGTCAAAAGCTATAAACTTCAGCCAAAAAGAAAAGGCCCTTGAACTCTTTGGCGAGGACCATAATATTCGTCCAGGTTGGCTTACTCTTGGGAAAGGTTTATCCTCATCGAAGTTCAATAAAGAGGTATGAAGATGGTCCTATCTCAGTTCAAACCACATATGATCATGAGCTCGATAAGTATTTATTCCCTAAGTCCTAAGAACTTGCATGCTTGCAGGCATACATCAAGAACTTCACGGACAGGGATGGAAAAGTATAGCAGGGTGGTGGCGGGCGAAATCCACCACCTGATGCTCCTCACCTGCCGCAAACTCCCCGCAGAATGCACGACGTTGTCGGTTCTGAAACCATGATGCCGGCGCCATGGGCTTCCACTCCAATGGCAGGTTTTCGAATGCCGGAGGGAGGAGTTGGTCCTGACAGCAATCCATTTGATGGTTATGGCTTCAATGCTCCGTATGGAAGACCAAGCGGAGATCACATGGGTTTTGACACCCACAGGTGGTTGTAACATATATTCCAGCTGAATGATTCTAGCCATAGTTTTGTTAGAAGTAAACCATTCAATTCATTGCTGCCTATATTATTGATTTGAATTTTGCATGTCGTATGTGCTATTTTTTTTCCCTGTGCTAACCTATATCAACTGAGCTCTTTTACGGTACACATCAGTTATTACGGGTCGTTTATTATTTTCGATCCAACTGATTAGATAGGATTTAGATGTACATGTGACAATATGAGGTAGTACATTTTCCGAGGGGTAGTATTGTAATCGTGCATGCCAATTCATGGGGCTCGATGGGCACACAAGTAATTTGCAATCAGATTGCCCGTGGGCGCCGGCACAGCAACCCTAGCTCGCCAAAAATTCCAAAGGTGTTGTAATTGAGCCTGGAGCAATCACGATCGAGACTTGAGTTCTCAGTAGTCAATGGAATCATTTCTTTAATTCAATGCCTTACCAGCCTGTCCCCATAAACGACAAGGAGGGCGGCGGCGGTCGGACCACCGGCTGAGTGATAGCGGCTGGAGCGACCCGGTGATCCTACGGCGGCGGGCCCTTGCCAATCGGGCGCGACCGTGTGGCATGGTGGCCGGAGGGATTTGACATTTTTTTTCTATCTTCCGATCACTAGTTCTTGCATAGATCAAGAATTCAGCCAAATGGCACGAGAAGTGGCATCATCTAATATTGCACCCCCGTCATGCGATTCAGCAAAGAAAATTGGCAGAGACAAAATTTTGTACTTTCGTCATTTAACTAGATAAATATTTTTTGAAACGATGTCATTTAACAAGAAATTTCCTCTAGTTCATCTGTGATGCATCAGAGCTTGACATTCTGGCATCTATTGCTACAATCTTCCAGCTCCAATGGCATCTAACTATCCAAGCATTAGATTGACCAGCTTTTGTAGATGGTTCCAATACTAGCTTCTAGAATTGTAGAATGCAATATATGGCTACCCAATGTGAGGTTACCTGTCAGATAGTTGACTCATGAGAACTTTGCACAACCATTTTCCTAAGCTTGCCGTCAGTGAGAGAGGACAAGTACAGAGATGACATTGTAGTTATTGCTCAAGATACCCTTGCAATTAATCTCATCATCTCTAGGTAGTGGCCTTTCTGTTGAAAAAAAAATCTCTTTAGGGAGTAGCATTTGGCAACCAGTGATGTAGTTGCCTTTGTTCACTGTTCACTTACTTGTCCATGAGAAGAAGCTTTTCCAGTGCCATGCAGTGTATGTAACTTCCATATATATCGAGTCGCTCAATCGTTCTTTATCCAAGAAATGTCACTTCGATTCCTCATATTCTATCATCATACCATACATATCATCTGATCGTCAGGTTCAAAGGTAGAGAGCATTTTAGCCACGATCAAACACTGTTCTTGGTTCAACTTATTTTCCCATCACATGCAGAGAACTGGTGATAGTTGCATCCTTGTAGGTATCAATTGCCGTCAAGAATATCTCATGCAATCTTGTTGGTTGAGCCACAAGCAACAGCTATAAAAACGACCAAACAGATGGATGTGGGTCTTATGAGCTAAGCCATTTCAACAAACAATAGCTAAAAAAAGACCAAAGGGATGGATGTTCAATCATGGGGTGAGCAGTAAGCTCACTGCAGGAGGTGCTGCGTCTCATCAAGCACCATCGGTTCAGATCAGGCGCCTGATTTCCCATCGAGTCTACTTCCATGATTGCATCTGCCCCTCATTTTCACGTGGCCTTAGTTTTTCGCATACTGTACAATTTCTCCTCTTTCGCAGTCTAGGCGTATGAAGCAGTAACTTCAAACTGAAGCTGTATTCAGAAAATAGACTCAAAGCAATTCTATGACAATTTTTTCTCTAGGATTGGTTGCATCCATCGGATTTCTAAAGGTTTCACCCACTCTGATGGTATGTCCCAGGGGTTAATTGTTCAATGCTCAACACTGTAACTTCTACACTGTGGTCAGCATTGCCACCCCCAACCAAGTAGGTAGGTGCCAAAAGTTGTGCTCAGCAGTGTCGTTGTTTTGAAAACGAAATCGCCAACGACCATATTGGATTTGTCCTCCTCTTGAGTCTTGACGACGACTAATCTATGCCGCCGTCGATGTCGAAGAAAACGTGCTTGTTTCGCAAGCCTTGGAGAGCAATGCATTTGTTGATTTTTACTGCGAAAGCCTGTCAAATAATGATGTAAAAAAAACTCCTCCAGGCATTCTAGTCTGGAATTGATCTATCAACCAAAGTCATGTTTAATTCTACATAAGTTCTTTTACAAATTTCTTTACCAACGTATCTGCAACGTGAAAAATTACACTACAGTAGATACAAATTTGTGCTCTGTTTCAGGCCTTTTCTTAGGGCATCTTGGATGAAACTAACGATCTTGGCAGGCTGGATGGTACCAATGTTACTCTTCAGTCTTCGGAGTTTTATAACGGACCGTACAAATTTTCGTTGACTAACCGTACAAAGTTTCAGAGGACTAGGCTGCCGTGGAGAAGAGCGGGGCCGTCCCGGGAAGATACTAAACTAAAAAATGAGGTCTACTGGCCTAGAAAAAAAATAGGACTACAATAAGATATACGATATATATAATGTATTACATTGCAATAAGATATATCAAGAATGGTACCTATGTTGCATAATCTTTACTTGAATAGCATCATTCTTTTAGTGTTCTTTGAAATGAAATCTTCAATGATATGCTCATAATCAATCTTCTCCAACATTTCACTCTCAAGTGCTATCCATAGGTCCTTTCTGAGATTGGATTAAATCCTCTATTCTTTGTTTTTTCTTACGCTTTTGCCAACCCGATTCAAATTTTCTAGACCGATTTGCAGAAGACATGGCTTGAATCTTCGAACACTATTCCACTAGGCGTCTAGATGAAAAGAACAAAATTTAGAGATCGATCCGCTACTCGCATAGTTCGCTGTGAATGAATTGAAAAAAAAGAAATATGAATGATTACTGATTAGTATTACCTTCAGGGCCTCGCCTCGGCGCCTCGCCGTCGCCGTCACTCGCGATACGCAATAGCCGATAGGAGACGAAACGAAAAGGTTTGGGAATTGGGATCGCGGGAGTCAGGAGACAAAACCACACCGTGCGGCCGCCAATCAGCCGGAAAATCATTTTTTATTAGGCTTGCTAGTGGGCGATCCTCTTGTGCTATTGGGCCAACGAAACAAATACCTGCTTAGCTATTTAGTGGATTATGGTACTAAAAAATTGGAGGCCTATGATAATTGGAGGCTCTGCGCCGTCGCCTAGGCTGCACGCCCCAGGGACGGGCCTGGAGAAGAGGTTGGCAAGGCATGACTGGTCGCCAAAGCAGACCGACGTGGCACGCCACAGTGGGGAGGAGAGGCGGTGGATCACGACGAGGTCCATGGAAACCGAGTCGACGTGGGGGGAGACGATGGCAGAGAGAGGCACCGTTGGACCTATACAGCACCGGTTCCAAGTAGATCCGACGCACTTGCCGTGTGCGTAAATTACAGTCCAATCTTTTCTAGTTATTTTCTCATAATGTTTTAGCGAAATTTGCTTCTAAGGAAAAACATGACAGAATCAACTCTTGCATAACCATTAACATGAAGAATGACAAATAATAGTGGATAGATATTTCTATTAGTTGGTTTATTTCAAGTTGAATTAACCATGAATTGGAAAACGATGAACTAAGCATAAAACAAGCTATATAGTTAGTTAATTGGGAAGGAAACAGCTCTCCGCACAATTGCACAGGGTGTAATTACACCCGGGAGTAGAAAAGATGCTTCATATATATATATATATATATGAAAAATATTTTTTACTCCCGGGTGTAATTACTCCCACCTCTAATATACCACCTAAATAAACTTGAAATACTCCTTTATCATTTTAGGTATACTCGTATACTAATTATAAGATACTCCAATGTGAACCACACGAAAAAATTCCAAAAGAGTCTATAGTTTTTAGCGTATTTTGTTAATACCTTTATATACACATATAAAAAGGAGTATGTCTAAAAAATATACATACCACCTCTGAAAAATTATACATACTACCTAGATGGTCTTAAATACTCGTATACTATATGTACATACCCTCCGTTACGCGAGATACTCCCTACGTTGTGAGGTACGACATAGGGAGTAATTACACCTGGGAGTAGAAAAGAGGTTTCCTACACTCGAAACCTCCTAGATTATATCTTTTCGTACTAAGGAATTTATAACAAATCTAGATGTAAAAAATCACGGGACTATTAATCTCTTACATTTTATCGTTTTATTCTAAAAAAATTTATAAAATCTAATCGTACAAAGGCTACGCCACCGGCTAAGGAAAGACAACAATGTATCACACTCCCTTTTATAATAATCACAAGCAACTTTCATCGCAAGACCGTCGTCACACGGTACCTTTCTGGCCATTCAATGAATCGGGGGCGCCTCTCGAGCACAGTTATCCATGCCGCCCGTTTTTGTTCCCTTCGCTCAGACCTTTGCTCGACGCTGGGAATTCTTTCCACGGAATTTCCCGCCACCCATCTCCAGACGTATGGGTTTAGACAAACACCGACCACGACGACACATGGGCGGTGTCCCGTCACTGAACGATCGGTGAACAGTCCACCCGGAGCGGATGGCTCGACGCCACCAAGTGCGTGCCTCGTGTGGCAGCAGCCGCTCGACGCTCGTTGTCTAGCATGTTTGTTACCTGGTGTGGCTTTCGTGCCTAAGACCGGTGATACGGCGGTACGGCGCTCCGGCCGTGATGGGGGGAGAGGACGCAATGGCGGGTCGACACGGCGGCGACAGGTCGGCCTTTCGCGGGGCCGGCCTGTCGCCGAAGAGAACAAGAGCAAGATCGCATTTGGGGTCGACGATTCCGACGGTGATCGATCCTGTGGCCGGGGAGAAAGGGACGGGAGTGCTTACTGCTCAGGCGTTGGCCTAAGCTATAGTAGTGTGCGTGTACGGTGAGGGTCTGGCTCGATGAAAACGTGCAATGGGTGCAGATGGGCGCCACACGGGTAAGGGAGGGTCTACCGTCTAACTGAAGCGATGCCCTCAGGGCTGCTAGTGTAGTGTAACTTACGATGCAATGCGAGCTAGCGAAGCTTAATAATATGGTACGCAACTCTCCTACGTATTCTTGGGAAATAATGCGAGGGACAGTAAAACAACCCAATTTTTTAAAAAAATTTGAATTTATTTGAAATTAGCTTGAATTTGAAAATTTGCCAAATTTAGAAACCTTTCTTGATTTTACGCATTCCTTTCTAGAAATTATGGCGCCATCGCCCCTCTTCTCCCTGCTACGCATCCGTTTGCCATTCATGTGCCTCCAGCTCGCCCACGCCGCTCAACACTGCAAAGCCGTCAACCCTCGCACAACAATCGTGCCACCTCACTGAATTGCCGTACTGCACCTTAACACCGTGCCAGGCCACATGTTGTTTCCCTCCACCAACGTCGACCTCACCTCTACCAGCTCTATCACCAGCCCTAGCTCTCTCGTCGCCAGCGCCTCGATTGCCAGAGCCGCTGCCGTCCATGCGCTGGCTTTGCCGTCGCCCTGCCCCTATCGCCACAGCCTTCAACGGGCTATAAAGCCAAGCCAAGTGGCTTCCTAACCTACATCCGCGCCGAATTCCAACCCCAAAGCACTTCACTCATCTCTCCGCCCAAGAATCGCCCTCACCACGGAATTCTCGCCGATGAGCTCCGAAACTCAATCCTCCTGGTAGCCTCTATTCCAATCCAATTAAACATGCCCATAGCATCACCATGTTACAACGATGATATCCCCGGCCCCACAAACCATCTCGTCTTCCCTAGTCCACCGGCGCCATGCACCACCGTATAGCCATGCACAGAGTCGGACCTCGAATTTGCAATCCAAAATCCTCTGTGATTTCACCGTATTATTTCTTAGATCAGTAAATAGTGATCACAGATACATTGTTGAATCAAACTCACACATCGTGAGAATCATACCAATATTAATATTACATAACAAAGTTTAAGTAACCCATAACAAGTAGAGTTTACATAATGGGCCGATCAGACCAAGTGCTACATTACAAAAGCAGAAGTGAAAGCAAAAAGTCAAAGGTAAGGCCATATCTTGCCACGGACAAGCGACTAAGGGTAAAGGATATCTTACTATTTTCAAGAGTTTGGGTAATAGTTATGCACACAATCACCATCAAAGTCTACCTAATTCAGGTAAGGACTATACTACTAAAGGATGTCCTAGTCTACATGTCTTCTTCTTTTGGTCACGTCGTGGCGTAGTAGGTATAGTGGCCTTGATCCACAGGTTCTGGGTTATTTTAATGAGTGAGGGTGAGCACAAACAACCGTGTTCTGTGAGCCAACACATAAAATGCAATATTATAGATGCATGGTTTAACAAAGGAAGTGTCGCGTTCATTTATTTACGATATGCCATAATTGAATTACAGTAAATAGAAATCTTATGACTTAGTATTTTTAACTAAACCATATTTCTAAAGTTTGTCAAAATATGCAATAATAATTAAGGTGCAGGTTCTATCCACTATATGCTAATTTGTTATTGTAGGGTTCTATCCACCCTTGCCAAGGGCCCTCTCTTGCGCTGCTCAGAGGCTTCTATCTAGCAACTCGTCCCATGTTTAACCGGATGACGTAACCTGTGCTGGCTTGATGAAAATTAATTAGCTAGGTCATACCCATTATAGACTTATGGTTGCATTGTTTTACATTGAGAAGGGGTTACAAG
Organism: Dendrocalamus latiflorus; assembly: GCA_017311315.1. NCBI lineage: Eukaryota > Viridiplantae > Streptophyta > Magnoliopsida > Poales > Poaceae > Dendrocalamus > Dendrocalamus latiflorus. Next base: position 7,294,842 of record CM029678.1, on the reverse strand, counting down.
ATTAAGTCCTTAGGGTTATTTGGGCAGTTTTATTACAAACCACACTCATGCTCTATCCGCACCAACTCTGCTTACCATCCGCCCAGATATTTAAACAAATTTAGAGTTCTAGGGATCCAAATTATCCTTTCAATTCAAGCACCAATCATTTCTATCCAATGACTACCAAAATATAAGTTTTCATGTTGAAAATGATGCTAGGACAATTTAATGCCCTCAAGTTTCTAAGTAAGACTAAATATGGTGATGCAAACTTATCACTAGTATGTTTATCAATACTTTTAGGGTGACAAGGTTTTATGTCTAAAATTAAGGAGTGGGGTGTAATAGCATAATTATTAATTGGGACTTAACTACGAGCTTAACATAAATATACTTTGCATAATAAATTAGAGCATGCAATTTTAATAATTTAAATCAACATAACTTGCATGCAGAAAAGTAGGTGCAAGATAATCAAAATATTGACTCGCCTTGCCTACAAGCTTATTAGTCTTGAGGGTCCTGGTTGGGCTCCGACTGCTCCATCTCCTGGTCTTCGTAGTCTAAACGAGTGATTACAATGAGAACCGAATAAATACTAGAGAGAGTGTGCAAATAAATCCAAATAAAAATACAAATGAATTATAAAATTCATGATTTTAATTTCAATAGAAATATATTGATTTTAGATGAATTTAGAAAGAGGTTTCATTTGACTGGAGCTAAAATGAGTGAGAATAGGCCTTCCAAAGTTTAAATTCAGAAAAAAAAATCCCAAAAATAAACATAGGAGTATTTTCTTGTTTGAAAACACATCAGAAGCTGACAGGTGGGGCTAGCCAGGTTTTTAATTTTGTTGTTGAATTATTTTTCTTAAAGAAAATCTAACGGTGACTAACATGTGGGACCCTTAGGGTTTTAAATTTCTTTTCGAATTATTTCCTTTGAAGAAAAGGGAGGAGTGACTGACCGATGGACCTAGGCATAGTGAAGGGCCTACATGTCAGTGGCTAATTAGTTTAAACTAATCATAGTCATTAACTCTAATTAATTATAGTCCTTAATTAATGACTCAACTACAGTGCTCCTCCTCTACTCATAGAGGAGGTGGCGTTGATGTGCTCATCGTCTGTGAGGCAAGTGACGGCGAGCACCGACAATCCCCAATGGGTTGCTAGGACCACGACGATGCTATGGGCGGTGACTATGCGGCTAATGACGAACCAAAACAACGGTGCGACAACGCTAGGTGACGACGGAGTTTGGCCACCATGGCAACCGGGAGTCTAATGGTGTAGCGAGCTAAACTAAGGCACGGTGTGTATCTACATACCACTGGGGAGTCATCGAAGAGGTCGGTGAGGTAGGGGAGTGGCTGAGGTGGTTCGACAACATTGACCCATGGCGATGCGATGATCCTTCATAGCGATGGCGAGCTGGGGATGGCGGCGACTCTAATTGACCGCAGGGATGGTAAGAGGGAGGCATGAGGATGCTCTAGACGGAAAAGATTGGAACGTGGCTCACTAGGCATGAGGGCGATTTCGGCCAGAGGGGGAAGATGACTGAGCCGGTGATTTTTCCATGGGTAAGAACTTGATTGGTTGTGAGAGAGTGGCAAGAGAGGTGTAGGGATGCAAGGCGAGCTCGGGCGGGAGGTGTGGTGCGGCGGCCGATAGGGAGGCATGGGCGATGGCGTGTCGTGGACATAGGATGATGTGGAAGCATGGCACGACATGGCCGACAAGGTGATGGCACGAAGCGATGGGGGCAAGGGCGCACGCGACGAGGCGAAAAGATGAGGCAGAGCAGGTGTGGCATGGGTATGGGCACGGTTTTGACTTCGGTGTAGCCGGTCGCTACAATGTGACCAGGCAGGGCAGAGGCGTCGTCAGGGCACAAGAGCAAGTGTGGCACAGGCGACGAGGTGACGAAATAAGCAGAGCGCACGTAGCGAGTTGGAGCTGAGCTTGCCAAGGACGCGCATGGCTTGACATCGGCGCTCTGCTTGGTAATGCGATGGGATAGGGCAGGACGCGGCATGGGCATAGGAAGGGTGGCACGCGCGGGGCATCAACGGACTTGGTGGTGACGTGATGGCCTTGGCAGAAGCGCGCACGTGGGCCCAGTTAGGGTGGCGCAGATCTTAGTTAGATGAAGCCAGGTACGGCTAGGGTGTGGCAGGCGAGTGAGTAGGTGAGCAGGTTAGACGTTAGGCAGAGCATGCGGCTGGGCCAGTGAGGGAGAGAAGAAGCAGGCTAACAATGAGGGGTTGGGTCGAAGGCCATTAGGTTCTAAACTTTGAATTGAACTCATATTTGATTTTAAATTTGAATTTGGATGACAATTTTGATTTCCAACTTTGAATTTTATTTTCAATTCAACCCCAAGTCAACAAAGAATTTTAAAAAAGATCTAAAGGCCAAATTTTTAAAAAATTTTAAATTGCCCCCAAATTGGGCTGTTACACGTGGCCACCAGTGCCAACACTGCATAAGCCAAACCAAACTGAGCCATCATTACTACTAGACCCCCTTCACGCCGTAGATGCTTGAACCACCCTTAGCTCGGACGTAAACTCCATTGTATCGCTACCATGCCATGGTCCTATTCTAGCCGCATACCGCCGCCGCTAGCCATATGCAGCCCTTCTTCGACTATGTGCATACCAAAAAATGGGTTTCCCAGGTCCCAATTGCCCTCAACGCACCACCACTCGTCGCTGATCACCCTCGCCATTGATCAATCGCCATCGTTATCACTCTCCTCTACTCAGGCAACCATAGGCATGAGCTCAAGCCATGTGGGCCTTACGCCTGGCAGGTTGAGTAGTTGGGCCAATCGAGTCAGTTTAAGACACACTTCAGTCCAATCAACTATAACCAGGCCAGGCTTTACTGTTCAAGTACAACATTGCCTAGCTATTCAACCCATGACATTCGATCCAACCCATTACTATTTACCTGATCCAACCCATTCAGAATAATGTCAACCCATTGCTATTCATTTGACTTGTTACTATTCACCGAGACTCGTTAAACATATTTACACTCATTTCGACCATTTTGAGCCCGTCTAACCCATTTTTAACTCTATTCGACCCAACCAAGGACTGCTTAAATTCTATCCACCCAAACCCACTTTCTTTTATATTTTTTGGATATTTTATTTCTAGCTTGCATTCTATAAAGCAGGAACTTATTTATATTCATTCTTTTGCACTAGCATCCAGATTTGACTAGTTGACCAGCAGAGAAGCTATTGGAGTAATTAAGGTGGATGGTGTTAAACCAGAAGCCTACAAAGAATTAATCAAAAACTCTAAAGGCAAGTCACATATCTTTGATTATGGTAAACCCATATTTACTTAAATAAGCTTTATTTTCATTCATGTTACTTCTACACCTTTATTTACATAAATAATAGTTTACAATGACATGAGAATTAGTTAAAACCTATCACCTAAAGCCCATATCTTAATTTTATAAGCTATATTCACCTTGACAAACTTGGTTATTAATTACTATATAATCAATTATTAATAGAATTAGACAATCAAATAATTTACCAAAACTAATAAGAATATTTTAGCTTCAGGCCATTAGGTTTTAAAATGGTATTAGGACTGAGGCTAATTAGTGAAAAGCCACTAGATGGTTGGAGCCTATGACCAAATCCTAGAGTGGAGGCTTTGGTTTGGTTCGGAGGTACTATGATGAGGTGCACATGGAATGTAAATGATGGTCTCATTTGAGAAAAGTAAGAACTAGACCCTTGTCCTAAGTAAAGAACATAAAACTCGCTTAACAACAAGTTTGACTTGTCAATTTGGTCTAGTACACTGCTCGATCAATCGAATGTCTACAGAAAAGACCGCTATCCCAGGGTTTCAAGATGGCCTGCGAGAAAGGGGTGAGATAAAAGTTGGGCTAGGTATGTCGCTTGCCATTCTTCACAATGGTAGGTCTATTCAATGTCGGGTCATGATTTCTGCATTGATCTGTGGATTCCTGATGGGTTGAATGGCTCTGAGCCTATCGAGTAGAAACTAGAACGAAAAGAGCAATGAAACAACCTTGTTATTTCAGCTCAGTTGTACGCTAACATGTTGCGTGTCTATAGCTTGATATTATGTGTCTGAGATATCATATGGGTAAAGTTGGATAGTTGTGCAAAATATAATAAATGGTATTCGAATACGTCGTGCTCTTGATCAATAGAGTTGTGTTTTATGAGTGATTCTAACAGTAAGACATAAGTAGAATTTGAAGAATATTAAATGTGGAAAGTGCAAATTATAAGCCCCCTTTGCTAATTAAATAACATTTTAATGTTTGAAGTGCAAAATTATTTACCAGCAAGTTTGCGTCTATTCTTGTTATGTTATAACCCATGAATCTGACCAGTTGAACACTTCACATAGTAATTAAATAGCCTTTCTATGTGGCTTGTTGAATACCTAGTGTACTTAATCTTACTTATTTTTATCAGAATAGACAACAGAAGAACAAAGGATGCATCAACTATCGTGTTAGAGTTATGACCGCATTCAAGGATTCATGTGGGATTTCATCAGTTCTTCTGAATGTAAGTTACATTTTAGGCTTGGACACCCGTAAGATTGTCATAGTTTGGCCATTAAATCATATTTTAATCAAACTAATCCTTTTTAAATATTTCTGAGCAGGTCTTATACTTTTTCTATTCATAAATGAATTTTTGAGCTGTTGTAAGAAATACGACAACCCTATTCTTAAAATGGGGTCGTTATGGACACTATGATACAATATCTTGTTTCTGCACTTCCGTTGGACAGTGGAGATAATAATTGATAGATGAGTATATATAGATCAAGGGTAGATCTGAAACAAGGTAGTATAGATTTGTTTCTACATGCCTGACAGCCTGAGACATTTCCCTTATCTCAAAGGTGTGGTTGACCGTAGTGGCTACATCCGAAACTTTTTCTTTATAGACTAAACACAAACTGTAACTACGGCTAAACTGGCCTTGTAGATTTGAGTTCCTCGTGTGGCTTTCATCATTGAGCACCAATTTCTTGTTTTACATTGACCAATATACCAGAGGATAGATACTAGACAGTAGCTAGTACTACTGTAAGAATAGTGTCCTAAACCAATCAACTGCTATCATGACCAAGAAAATCAGTGCACTATACATATATAAAATGTGTCAAAGACTTATTAACGCCTCTTGTCAAAAAGTTTTTTGCGACTTCTGAAGCAACCACGTCAGGTGTGTGTGAACAACCGTTGCATAGGTTGGAAGATTCTGGTGCTGTCCGTATGTGGCCTTGAATTATGGATGAACGACCGTTACATGCTTACAAGACTTGTGGTGCTGATTAATAAACACAGTAAATTTGTAAAGTGTGAACAGTCATGTTAAAAGGCTCAGCAAGGAATAAAGCTGTTCATCGATAGATTCGCTTTCCTGCAGTCTGTAACCTAATTTGGACTTTGATTTTGGTCTAGTCCATATCATAAGCTCGAATTACGGATGACTAGGTATCTATCTGAACATATTCTTTGACTAAAGGAGTTGGCAAAGTAAACTTGCGAAGTGTGAAAGACCATTTCAAAAGTTACCATAAGGAATAAAGCAGTTCATTGATTGATCTTAATTTGGACTAAACTGCACCTATGTGAAAAAAATCGCGAAGATGTGAAATATTTAGTTGCCATAGAGACATGACATTGTGTGTACATTTTGGCTCATAATTTCATTTTCACACCTCAAAATTGACTACATAAGCAACCATGATTGTTTCTTCAACGGGAAATATATTTATGGTCAAATAAAACAGAGTAAAACATATAAAACAAAAAAAAGAGAAAAGGAACCATTTAAAACTGAAAATCATTTTTTAAATACAAAACCGAAAGATCACAACAGAGAGAAAATCGCGCATAATGATAATACCATGGAAAGTAAGTATTTACTGTCCACAAATTTAAGAGGATCGCTACGAATGGGAAATTGCTGCAGTCATTTGTACGTTAACCACTGTACAATTGTCATGCTTCAGGAACCATCAAATTGACAGTTAATTGACAGCTCAGATCACCGGTCCCTAGAGACCCAGAAAGACCTATCATATAATAATGATAAGTGTTTGCAGCCGCTAAAATAAATATGCTAAAAATTTCAAAAAAAGAAAACTATCGTACCCTCAATTTGGTGATCTCCAGATTATGATTAAATTATAACTGTTACATGTACCAATCTATTATATAATAAAAGTTGATGACAGGTGGTCTATGGCTACTAACACAAAAGAAAAATATGATAGTAATTCTAAAAAAAGGAAAAACATATGGCCATTAATTTGTGGGCACTAATTTTAAAGGTTTATATTGATAGTTGTCTTTGAGATATACTAATTTGAGAAAATAAAAAAGAAATACGTAGCACTGCCTATAATTCAAAGCTCAAGAGTGGGTGAATTTCCTAAACAGGTCAATCTCCCTTTTTTTCTCTTTCATAATAGGGAAGAGAGATGTCAAAATAAACTGTGCCAATTGAATATGAAATATTCAAATATCCCAAATGTAATTCATTTACAAAATAAGAATTTCAAACTACACCACGCAATTGTGCGAGCCAATCAGATGGTTATATAATAAAAACTAAAGATAGCTGTTTTACAACTGCTAAGAAAAAAATATAAATATGCTAGGTAAGAGAAAATCATGCAACCTTTAATCCGATGGCCCTTGGATTATGATTAAATCCAAGATCTGCTAGATGTTATTAGAGCAACTCCAGCAGGCCCCTACTTGAACCCTCAAAACTCAAATTTGAGGGCTTGAGCCAAAAAACGAGCTCCAGCAGAGCCCCTACTAGAGCCCTCAAATTTGAGGAGGCCCTCAAATCACCCTCCCACCCCTCATTCCTAGGGGCCCCCTACTCCGGCTCTCATTTTTCAGCTTTCCTCGTTTTTTGTGGAACATTTGTGCTTTCAATTTAAATTCGGAACAAATTTGAATTTAAATTTGAATATTCGTATTTGAATTCATATTTGAATTGGAACAAATTTGAATTTAAATTTGAATATTCGTATTTAATTCGTATTTGAATATTCGTATTTGAATTCGGAACAAATTTGAATTTAAATTTGAATGTTATGTGATGAACTTTGTGCTTTCAATTTAAATTCGGAACAAATTTGAATTTAAATTTGAATATTCGTATTTGAATTCGGAACAAATTTGAATTTAAATTTGGATGTTATGTGATGAACTTTGTGCTTTCAATTTAAATTCGGAACAAATTTGAATTTAAATTTGAATATTCGTATTTGAATTCATATTTGTGCTTTCAATTTAAATTCGTAATAAATTTGAATTTAAATTTGAATATTCGTATTTGAATTCGGAACAAATTTGAATGTTATGTGATGAACTTTGTGCTTTCAATTTAAATTCGGAACAAATTTGAATTTAAATTTGAATATTCGTATTTGAATTCATATATTTAAATATTGTCCCTCATTGTGAAATCATAAATATTTTATTATGTATTGTGCTTTTGTCCCATACATATGCATATAGTGTGTGAGGAAATAGAGGGAATTAAGAAGTAGGGGCCCTGTTTTGAGGGCTCCTGCTGGAGTGCAGCCCAGAAAACAGGGCCCTCAAAAGTAGGGGGAGCCCTCAAATGAAAAGTAGGGACCCTGTTTTGAGGGCTACTGCTGGAGTTGCTCTTATGGAACTATTTAAATTCAAGATAACTGTCCATATCAGACTGGATATAAAAAGAGTCCTGAACTATAAAAACAACATCAATTAAATATATAGCACAATGCCCGTGCAATGGCCAACCGATCTTGTTCACTAAATTTCTCAAGAGTAATTAATGGCAATTTCTCATCAGAGCTTAGCCTAATCATGTCATAGGAGGTACCAAGGTGCTCATTTGGGCTTTTAAGCTCAGGATTATGATTTTGTACTATAGTATTTTATACTAGAGCTGCTGTTAGCTTTTTCAGCATAATTAAATTTAAAAAGTTATATTATTACAGATAATGCAAAAGAATAAGGAAAAAGAAAAGACACAAAAATCTAAAAAATAAGAAAAAATAAAATTAAGAAACTAATAAGTGGTGCCAAATTTATCACACCCCCTTTACTTTTATTGCGACGCACGACAAGTGTAGAGCAAAGTCAATAAAAATAGAAGGGGACGAGCACATGAGACAACTACGACAAAGACGACATGGTCGATGGATCGTTTTCTCACGGTAGAACAAAGCAGTGACCAAAGTTTCCTCCCTCCCAAGTTAATTGAAGTTATTAATTATAGCCAAAAAATATATGCATCCTTTTCACCAAGGCCATGTCAATACGTTATTGTCATTACATTACTCCTGGACAAGTGTAAAGTAGAATTCGTGGATGTCCATAAATGCATTTCCTATGAGAAAGAAAATTGGATTAGCCATAGCCTAATTGGTGCTATAATCTCTTGGATCCTATCCATTTGGTGATGACTATCTAGTCAGGAGAGGTTGCCCGAATCAAATTAAATAGAGGCTGTGAAAGCTAGGGAACAACCTACACGCATAGATAATATTTTTGTATCTCTTTCTTTTTTGACAAGTACACAAAGATAAGATTTGAGAGATGCATATTGTTGTCTCATGGACATTAAAATGGGACTAGGCCATCAAAAAGGGCTCGTTGGGTGACATGGGAGCGTATACAACAACAGCCATGACTCGTTTCTTTTATGCTGAGTGAAACCCTGCGTCTTTGATGAATCTTACATAGCGATTTATGATGTTAAGTAAAATTGATTATATAACTGATGATCTAAAATACGGAGGAATTTCAATTTTTTTGTGTATCTATTTATATTGAAACCGACGAATGATAAATGAATATATTACTTCCACAACTACATCGACGAGGGCGAAGATCAATTTGTATAGACCAGAGTGAGAAATAAAATTCGATTACACGACAAGTAAAAGTATTCAACTCAATTAAAATATATATAATAGTCCGTAGTACAACAGTGTAATTATCACGGTTCTTATATGACAACTCAATTTACATTCATCGAGCTACAATTAAAATTGGCTTAAATTAAATAAAGATATTACAACCCTCTTTATATTAATAATGACAGTACAAACTACTGTGAATTTACAATTCTCGGTCCCAACTGAATGACTGTCTCACAAATTTAGATAATAGCAACATAACAGCAACTAATTAAAAATTATAAAACTTTATTTACATCGGTAACATCTCATACATATATACATTTAATCAAAAGCTAGAGAAATCAGTTACATGTATCCCATTTCATCTAACAATTACGAATTGCGGGACACCCAAATGAAACACAGCTTCAATTATGAAATGCGCCAATATAAAGACACCTAAAAAGACTGAATAAAAGAAAAGAATTAAAGGAAGGAATTACCGTCAGAGCCCTAGAGGTTAATTTTGGGTAGGGCATTCTGTTCACAGAGATACCGGACCGTCCGGGGGACAGTCGGTACCTCTCACAACCATAGAGTCATCACTCGTCGTAAACGAACCTAACATAGATTCACATACCATAGCAACCGGCCAAATGTCCCAAATCCCTAAAGTATCAATCGGTCACCACATTGCTACAGTAAAGGGATAGCACGATTCATCTAGAGAGCATGGCCGCAAGCAAAAGGGGGCACACGTAGCTAGTCAAAGAGAAGCAAGAAGAAATACTGAGAACGGGCAGCAAGACCTCCACTCTTCTCTTCCTTTCTTTCCACTCAAACCCTATCACACAGCCAAGCACCACCAGCCACCACAAGGCCAGCATCAGGACAAGCCAACCAAGAGCAAGAAGGCGACAAGGAGCCAAACCGCAAGCTAGCAAGCCATAGGCGGAGAAGGTCACCACCAAGGCTAGTCGACACACAAGCGACTAGGAAAACAACCGCCAAGCACAAGCCGCCATCTTTTCCCAAAGCAACCCAATCATCAACCAGCAAAGGTAGCCCACCAATTACCCATAGTATTAACATCAATTTCTCAATATTAAACCATTCAAACCCATAGCCAATAAAGCAACCAATCGAATATCACATAGCATCACTAGGGCACATAGCACCATCACAAAGATTACTAGCCAAAAATAGTAGAGCAGAGAGGAGGGAGCAAGAGTACCAAGGAGGTGAGCTACTGTGGTATAGGGGGACACCACGCTCCCGACGACCATGGCATGCTCCCCCGGCACATGGCATGACCTCGAGCCCCACTAGGAGCCATCGAATGACCACCCTCGATTAGCTCCAAGATCAAAATGGCAAATTAAAATTTAGTATAAAATCAAATAAATCAAGTAGGGAGTGGGAGTGAGAGGAAAGAGAGGAAGGGAACCACAGGCCAGCACGGCCACCGAAGTTGAGCGGCGGCGCTTGGAGCCTGGGCAGCGGCGGGAGGTGTAGGCGACAGGGCTAGGCAGAGTCAGTGAGGGGCCAGAAATAGCGGCGTAGAAGGGGACCGGTGCCACTAGCCGAGAGGGCAACCACGGGGAGGCGTCGATGACGGCGAGGCCAAGAGGTGACATGAGGGCAGCAAAGCAGTAGCTCGAAGCCAAGCCGAAGGGGGAGACGTAGGGCCAGGAGCCAACGGCGGAGGCACCAAGGCCGGTGCAGGGCCAGGGCGACGCATCACCAAGGGGGCCGGAGGCGCACCGCCGAGTTAGGTGTTGGGTGAGGGCCAGAAACCACCCCAGCCAATAGTTACTATTGGTGAGTCTGGTACATCGCCCCAGGCTGCCAATTAACTAGGTGGAGATATAATATGCTAGCATAGATATAAAAGTTTTGTACTCTGATCTGGGCATCGCATCTTAGGACATACGAAGATCCCTGAGCCATCAGGATCAGAGTGATGATGGGTAAAGTGATACAAGCTTGTGCAATACTATACAAATCATGTATTCATACCTGTCTTTGGAAAAGGAGAATTATGGAAACTTACTGGGGTTTTAGCCGTTTATACGAGTGTCCGTTAGTTTTCTAAATTAGTAATCTAGAATTCTTTCAAAATCTAACAACAAAACCTTATCTTCTATAAATCATGGGAAAGAGAATAAGGGAGAAAAAGAGAAAAAGAATGAGTAAGAGACGGTGGATAGGAATGGATATTCCGAGAAGTGTAAAAGATAAACATTCAGCGCGTTTTGCTAATAACGTTTGCTGAGTACTTCTGTACTCATCCTTGCTATTATATTCCCTTGTTTAGAAGTATGTCAATTTGGAGAATAGCTAAGATCAAGCGGAATCTACGTAGATGGAATACCGTGGACTCAGGATACAATGAGTATAAGGCGGACACCCTGTGTGGAGGTTAGGTGAAGTAGGCAACTGTTAGGAATTATCTTTGGTGAACCCAAGTATGATTGGATGTAGTTTTATTGTCTTCATTTTTTAATAAAAAGTAGTTAGAATATTTTTTTTCTAAATATTGTAATATTTGAGCCCTTGAGGCTTTGTAATAAACTTTAGCCTTGTGTGGCGATATTCTTGTAATATTATGTTTTATCTCTAATTATTGTTCCACTGTAATACTCTAATGGGTTTATTATTCGTTAGAGCGATATTCTATCGGCTAAAATGAATAATAATCCATTAACTAACGTTTTTACTCCACGGTAAAAATGCGGGTCGTCACACTGAGGCAGTTACATTTGACGATTTAATGATGGATTTTGTAGCCCAAATTAAATAAGCCGGCTAATTTCGTTTTCTGTGTACGGCGGGTTCTAGATGTTCTTTGAAACGTTAAATAATAATGCATCTTCAACAAGGAGAACGTGTGTAAGAAGACAACCCCAAGAAAACATGACGGTCTCAGTAAGGATAGCAATAGCACATGCATATTTCTTTTCTCTCTGATTAATGAGGGGAAAATCATAAGAGATTGTTTTGGGTACAGATTCATGCAGCAGCAAGATAGTCTGGAAAGAAACATCTGAGATGAGGTCTCATGTTAAATCTCAGTCATGTCCCCACACTATACACCTTGTAAACACACCCTTGCAATTAGAGATGACATTCTAGTTCGACTATTTATCTAGTTAAGGCCGCATATACTTCTTTTGCGATTACAATGTCTCTTTCTCTAATTAATGCGGTTGTCTTAACCTGGTTGTTTCGTATATATCATCAAGGTTCGAAAAACCTCCCCAAGTCACCAAAATTTCTCTGATAAAGGGTGTCAGTACATGCATGGTAAATCAGTCAATTTATAGGTTAGCTACAGGTTACCAAAAAGCAAGGCGTTCTATGTTGAACTATGGGTGTTTGACACGTCTATTTTATTGACTTGTGCGTTTAATTTATGCTGGTTTACAGACTGCCTATTATATATTTGAAACATTGGATAAAAATGTGTTTCAAAGCTCGCCATGTTTGACCCCCCCTGTTTCGCTAAAAACCAACAAAAGTGGCCGGTTGTCGCCAATTTTTCAACTACATGCTGCTCGGGTTCATTTGTTGTTGCTCGCCAATTGTAGTCCAGCTGATAAAGACACCCGTGTGTTATTTTCTCTAACTTCGAATATGGTTGGCGTTACAATTCAACTCCTTAATATAGACATAGACCAATGCCAAAATGCTTTTCAGTCACATCAGTTTTTTTCCCTTGAAACTGGTAGTCCCTAGCTATCTATTTTCCATGATGGAAACAAAAGCACAATCCCTTTAATTAATGAGTAATAACACGAATGGATTGATCAACAGATCATCATCAAAATTGCTTGCATCAAGGGGCTCTGACTAGGTCGACCGGCTTAATTAGTGTTGGTAATTCTTCACCATCTCACTACAAAATGGTCCGATCTATCCATGTCCCCGCAAACAGTACACTAACACACTTCGAGTCAAGCAAGATCGCACTCGTCCTCGATCGCTATTGAGCTGCTTTTGCAGCGTCCGTCTGACATCCCACAGTACCAGTCATATATACGCTTCGATTTTACTGACATCTTAACAACTTCATTTATTATAAAGGCATGCGCCGAGCTGGCTATATATAAGAGCTCACACCCCTGCGTCACCGAATGGATTCCGTCTTCCCCAAGTTGTCAAGTCACCCTTTTTTTTTGTAGTGTGAATTGCTCCTGCAGGCCCTTAACTTTTACATCCGTGTCGCTTAGGTCACTCGACTTAAAAATCAACACGGTAAATCTAAACACTGTCTCTTCAGAGAAATCAGTTTTGTTATATAGTTCAGATAATGTCAAGTAGCGAAAGTGGTTGCCGTGATCTGGTGCCGAGTTTCTAGACTTGAATATCTTAAGTCACTTGGGTCAGTAAACTTGAAATTTAACCCGCCACCACGTCCGAACTCCAGTTACAATCGTTAGCTTCGCCGTTACCATATTAACAATTTTTCAGGTTCACACGAAGACCTAGCTGCCAAGCCATGGCCACACAACTTTAGGGACCTCAGCGCAGTTTTTTTCCTTCTCATAACCTTTCCTTTGTCAAGCAACGAACCATATATGACGCTACCATCAAGGCATCAAAAGCTTAACTACACAGTAGAAAAGTAAAAAAAAATAAGAGAAAGGGTTCAGGAAGCCTGCACACACACACACACACGTGTGGCACGCCTGGCTTTCTGGCAGCTTATTTATACCCCACACGGCCGGCCACCTCTCCTCCCACCCCATCCCCATCCCTGCGCAGGCAGCGGCCAGTAGGAGCTCCACGTGAAGCTCGAGGCAGCCGAGCAATTAGCTAGCAACCAGACTAGAACCCAGATCCGAAACTTCGCAGTCCTTTCTCTTTGTCCAAGGCCAATGCATGGAGCTGATCTTTCGTTAGCTTCTTCACACGCAGCCAGAGGAAACAGCATGCGTCGCTGTGCGATGTGATGAGGCCGTTCGTCAATGCGAAGTAAGTCTCTCCCGGATTCTGCTCTGTGTTGTTTTTGACTGGTACAGTACGCTAGCTTGCCGCTTGCGACCTGTTTTGTTTTGTGGTCGTGTATCTTTGACGAGATGCGTGAGGGATCGGATGCGCTGCATGCAGCTCGGGGCGAGAAGTGTACTGGTCCGTCGTATAATCGCGTGAGATTTTTCGACACGTGCGCGCGGCGAGACTGACTGATCGATCTCTCGCTGTACAAGTGTAGAACGTATTTCCTTTTATAGCTCCTAGGTAGCTGGCTATCCGGTTACAGATCCGGCCGGGATCCTCTGCACATCGGTCGCTGTGGTAACTCTTTGCAAATTTGATTTCCGAACGATCGTTTTACAAATATCCTCCGTGAGCTTAACAGCTATGGCAGGCGACTTATGTCTTCTGCCGAGTTATTGTAGCTTAGCTAGACACTTCAGTGATTAACTTAAGCAAGCATAGTTATCACTAACTAAGCATCATATTGCATGATTAATACTAATTAAGCATGCTTAACACTAATTAATTACCTAATGAGGTTGGTGGCTTGTCTCATCGTCTTGCGAAGCTGTGGTAGTGCAACAGGCGATGTGTCGCCTACCACAACTACTGAGTTTAAGGAGACTAGATTTACGAAAACGGTCATACAGGAGCCAAATTAAAGAAAAAGACGACTATAGTACTATATGCGAAGAACTCAGAAATCCGAGGTGACAAAGGGGCTATTTTTTACTGTAATTTATAATTTTTAACTATAGTTTATTAGATAATAAATACTGATTATTGAAAGCAGTGGATGCCAGAAAGTTCGCTGAAAAAACGGAAAACAACGAATCACACACTGCCAAAACTAGGTAGGTGGACAGTGTGCTATACTGTACGGGAGGAGGAGAGCTTTGTACGACATACTACGATCTGCTTTTTGTTTGTTTCGGGGCAATTAATACGGGTTTGCTAGTTGCTTTGCTACTAGAAGTTTTATCTGTGTGCTGATCTGATTTGGCATGGCAGCTAATCGATTTTTGTTGAATAGAATAATCTTTTTGAACTTTTACATTTATTTAAAAAAACTGTTTGCGACACCACCAGCTGTGACGGTGCAATACACGTTGCAACACCATAGGCTGCAAGATCGGCCTCGACAAATGCCGGCGTGGCTGATGTTGCAACATCCACGTTGCAAGTCGTGTTTATTTTGAAAATAAGTTTGGAATTATACATGGCGTTGCGGAGTTCATGTACAACGCCTCTGATCATCACCACGGGCGAAGCCACGTTGTGGCTGGTGGGTGCAGCCGCACCCAGAGAAAAAACGTAATACAGTTATTAACCCTGATTTTTCACCTTATTTGCACCCCCCAAAACTAAAGTGGTGCACCCAGGCCTAAGCAAATCCCTTCTGTAGCCAGCCCAGCACTAGAAAGCCTGCAGCCCAGTAGCCCAACACCCTTTAGGAAGTGCTGCACAGCCGCACCCCCTCATTTTTCTCTAGCTCCGCCCCTGATCATCACTTGCAAACATGGTTCATTTTCAAAAATAAGTTTCAAGCAAGCTTATTTTTAAATATATGATTATAGGGTTATTTTTTGAAAGTACGATGTTCCTTATAAGAATGGCAAACTGAAAACATATATAAAAGATCTGCTTCGTTTTTTTCCGGTTACAGTTTATTAGCAAAATTGTCGAGAGAACTTCACAGGATTAGATCCTAGCAAATCTACAAATGAAATGTACAATTAGTACGGCTCGAAGTATAACCATTAGCCAAATGACGCGGGTGCGACACCGGTTGGCAAAGAACTGGCTTTGTTTGCTCATAATTTTTCCCAAGATTAAATATACTAAGAAAAAACTGGCTCCACTACTGGTTAACTTATCAGAGATTAAATACACTAAGATATCAATCTGAAAAATATACCAAGATATCTTTTGGATATGTAAATTTCAAAATTGAACAGTGAAAAGATAGCTACATGATGAACTATGAACTTCTTTCCTGCGATTTCCTTCTCCCCAATTTGCCGGCCCAAGTAGTACCCGGCGCCTAATCATCATCCATCCATCCGTCCATCCATCCCCTCTTCCTTTCCCAACCACCACACGTCGCTCGCTCGCTCGTACGGTCAAAAGCGGCGGATGCGTCGCGCGCTCCTGCTGCTCGCTTGCTTCAGCGGTTAACCGCAACAGGGACGCGGGTCGGCCTGTGGACCGTTCTTTTTTTGGTTTGTTTCGAGAAGCCGAAACAAAATGGCTTTTCATATCAAAATTATGTGTATGGCCTGTTGTCGTCTAGAAAAGAATATCTAAACACTATTGGCCTGCATGTCATGTAGCAGTACTGGTCCGTAACTATGTGTGTGCCACACGAGTCCATGGCGTCAAATCACGACCTCTAGCCTCTTTTGGACTTTTGGGTGATCTTGGCTCAGTTCATGGAGTACACAAGTCTCCAGAATCGCGCGTAGATTTCTACAGAATACTTACGTCCTTTTGACTTGGCTGTGTTACTAGCAGCCAGGGAGAGAATCGTCAGAAACTAGCCAACGATCGAATAGTAGAAACTGACCGGCCGGGTAGTGTGAGCCTGACTGCCTGTGAGGAGGCAGCGATTAATGCGACACATTACCAACGTGCCGGCCCCCTGGTGACGCCGGCGTAGTGGACTGGCGGCCGGGATCGGATGCCCAGCCCAGCCGTCGCACGCGCGTAATTTCTGTGCTGCCAAAACAGAGTTTCGTTTGTCGTTTTCATTGCTTGGTGGCATGGTACGAGTTGGCGATGGCATGGTTACCCATTTATCGCTTTTGATCTCTTCCAAAATTAAAATAAATAGGATAAATTGTTTGAAACGGATTTTTCAAACGATTTCTCAGGTCTAAAAATCTTATGTATCGTTTATATCGACATCTCTATTATCTATTACCGTTTTAAAAATATAAATAAAAACTATTAATTATAGATAAAAAGCTATAAGGCTTAGCTCAAAAGACAGGTAAGTCTTAGTGTGCTAGATTCGGTTATACGTGCGGTGTAGCGTGTCTTTGATGAGCCATGAGAACGGGGGAGGCGCCTCGGGAGCAAAAACGAACTGGCTCGACCACGTGTCTAGGGCCTGGCACATGCATGGCATAGAGGCATAGTTGGTCTTGTTAACCTATCCGAGGCCTTAGGCATACCATAACTTGAGGAAAAAAAGAACACGTAGAAAGAACTGCGTATATATCTTAATTTGATTTAATGGAGAGTGGGGAATTTAAGTACATAGACCAGTTATCTAAGCATATAGACCCATATATTTGGACTTATTTTCGGTAGAAGAATTAAATGGAACTTATGGGTAAGGTTTCTATCCTGATTTACCTGACCAAATATAATAAGTTCTTGAAATATATGGAAAGTGAAATGACTAAACTAGACGTGTTGGTAATGCATAGTAACTAAAGGTACATTTTACACTGATAAAACTACCAACTGTTACTGGTGAATTTCTCTTTTCTTCAGACAACTTGGATTTCGATCATTACGCAACATCATCACCAACTTGAAAAAAAAAACCACTAGATCTGAAACATGCTTTTTTTATCTACCTAGGAACCAAAAGATCATATCTAGCTAGCTAGCCGAAGTGCCGTTTTGCAGATCCCTTTATCCTTTGCTAGCTATTGGCGATCTACCTGTTGGCCATATTCATCCATGCTATTGCATGCAGCACTTGAGCAACAGACAACTGTACATGGACATCCATACCCTTTTTGCAAGTTGCTAAAGCTAGCTCGTCATGATTGGTTGAACACAAGACGATTCACCAACGAAATGGCGAACAATCTGTCCAGGTGCGGCTATGTTTCTTTTTGCCGTGTATGATTGCACGGATCACCTCGGTAGTGGCCATAGCAAATAGCCTGTTCCGCAGCTTTGGTACTTCTTAGAGCAACTCCAGCAGAGCCCCTACTTGAGCTCTCAAAACTCAAAATTGAGGGCTTGAGCCAAAAAACGAGCTCCAGCAGAGCCCCTACTAGAGCCCTCAAATTTGAGGAGTCCCTCAAATCACCCTCCCACCCCTCATTCCTAGGGGCCCCCTACTTTGGCTCTCATTTTTCAGCTCTGCTCGTTTTTTTCCCGCACGACTGAAACATCCCCGCCGCCTCCAATCCCCCGTCGCGCCCCCTCCTGCTCGGCCGCCGCATCTCCCGCGCGCCTCCAATCCCCCGCCGCCGCCGCCGCTAGATCCCCCGTTCTGCTCGGCCAAAATACCCCACCGCCGCCAGATCCTGCGCGGGAGATGCGGCGGCGCGGCCGAACCGAGGAGAGGAGGGGCGCCGGCGGCCGGATGTGAGGAGGAGGGAGGAGGGGGAAGCGGAGGCGGCGGTAGTGCGAGGCGGAGACGGAGAGGTGCGGGGCAGGGGGAGCAGTGATGCCTGGAGAGTGGAGACGGCGGGGGTGAGGGAGAGAAGGAGGAGTGGGTCCCATGTGTCAGTTGCAGTGGAATGGATTTGAGGGCTTAAATTTGAGGGGTGCTGTTAGAGTAGATGCAAAAAAAACTGGGTCCTCAAAAGTAGGGGGAGCCCTCAAATGAAAAGTAGGGGCTCTGTTTTGAGGGCTACTGCTGGAGTTGCTCTTAATACCCGTTTGGCATTTGCACTGAGGAATTCAGCGTGGCTGAGGAACAGTTTAGCAAGTTGTACATGTGAATCGTACCCCACCTGCACTTATGTCTCAAACAATATCATAGGAACTTCATTGTTTCTTTGCAATAGTCAAAATTTCAAATCCTCGTCTAAAACTTGTATATTTTTCGTATCAATTATCAACAAGTGTCCAACAAATGAGATGCCATACCTAGTTTTCCCCAAAAGAAAATAAAAATATTTCTTTCAATATAGAATAAAAAGGTGGGGCTAACCTTCGGTCGTGAACTCGTGATGCTAGTTTGCGAGTAGTACTTATAGTTGAAAATAAATAATTCATTTTTAATTAATATTTGATTGGTATTGACAAAAGCCATCCATGATAGTCATTCAAAATTTTTCACTTGATGTTAGTCCTACTGAAATTTGTGTCCATATCCCAGTTCAGATTTGTCTGTGTTCTTATGGTTTCCAATTTTATTTAAAATGAAATTGTGAACTATATTATTTTTTAACTGAAAATGCACATACTTGAACTAACTTTTCAGTCATTTGTTGGTGTTTTTCTTTAAGTTAAATGCTCAAATTTTGTTTATTGAAATTAAGGTCATCAAATTAAAAATTCAACTTCATGAATAAAGGATAGATGGTTAGTAATCATTAAAACCATGGAACTTTTTTGAACACTTTTGCAAGGTTGACTCCACAAAGGAATGCATTATACAGCAAAATTACTTGGTACCACAAGAGCACTATATATGCTCAAGGGTACAAAGCGAACAGATATTTTAGTTGGTAGTTTAAGATGTGATACTTACTGGTACAGTGGTGCAGTTGCTAGTTGTAGGTTGTAATCGAAGTTATAGGACATCTGGTTAATATGGTAGACCCTAAGGGTCTAAATCTCAACATACATAGGAGATTATGAATGCAAGCGTCATGTTGCCTCTCATCGAGGAGTTTATATTTGTCCAAATTAGCACACAAAGTTCTTTTCCATGAGAACACAGCTAAAGTATTCATTAACCTTGTATAATTTTTTTGTGAGGAACATACTGTCAATTATTAAACTAACAGTGCACTCGTTGACCCTTGTTGCCACGGAGTGAGAATAACGCCACTGCCTTTGTCACTTCAGCCAAAGGCATTCCACCCAATCCAAGTCAACGCATGCATTGCGATGATGTTCTTGTCGTGACCACTTCTTTTCATGTGTGCCACCAAGTCTGAGAAATTACTGTGTACATTCGTTTCGATCCATATTTTGAACTCAAGACAAAAATGATTGGATCGATCTGGTCCCACATTTGTCAGAAGTTTTCACATTGAACCAACCAATCAGGTCCTGTGTTTTTGCAGTGTCCCCCATTGAATTAGTAGTTGTGGTGCAGTAAAATACAATCAGATCCTTTTCTTTTTTATCACTCAATACTTAGGGGGTTATTTGGACTGGTAGCGATTTTCAGTAGGAGATTCACGCTACTCAATATAAGACTATCTTAAAATTTCTGTAAAATTTCTACAGTCTAAACCACCAATTAACTATATTTTAATATGTCCAAACCGAACATACGACTAATGCTGTAAAAAAACTCGAGACTTACAAGCTGCTCGAGCTCAGCTCGCTCTAGGCTTGAGCTCTAAACGAGCTGAGCTCGCAAGCTTAACAAACTGAGCTCGATTTGCTCGTTAAGGCTCGATTCGAGTTTGGATATTGCTGTATGTTAATTTTTAACGAGTTTGCTTAAGTTTTTTTTATTGTTAAAAATTAGTACATATTAAATTGTCAATTATTATTGGGCTCACTCAAACTTGGTCGAGTCGAATTCGAGTCTAAGTTTAGGCTTAAATTCTAACTCAAACTGGCTAAGCTTGACACGTGGCTCCTATCAACTTAAGCTTAAAAGGATAAGCTCGTTCGTACTCGGCTCGATTTACTGCCCTACACGACTAACCATACCAGTAGTACAAGGAACAAACCGACTAGGCCCAACCAAGTCGTCGACCCAAACCATGCATGTGTCCTTCTGTCCTGTCTAACCTGAACTCTCAATACCCGATCCAGATCTGACGAGCGATAGCCAAACGGAGACCGGCTTCCTAGAGTCTGGACGTGGTACAGCCGTACAGGGGTGCGCGTAATAAATACCCGCCCCAAGTCCCAACCTTGAGGAGATGACAAGCGCGCACGTCGTAGCTACTCTCTACCTCTCACTTCCATGCCCCTGCCCTACTAGTAGTAGCATCGTAGTTTCCCTTCGTCCCGATGCGGCTTGGCCAAACCCCTGCGCCCTCTCGGTGTAAACCCCTCGACGACGCCGCCGCCGCCGCCGCGCGCGCGAGAGGTGAGCAATTCCATGTGGAACTCTCTTCTCTTCTCCCCGTTTTGCCGGTGGGCGGGGGGCGGTGGCACCACGCAAGCACTTGCCTATTTTTGGCTGTGTTGACCTCCTTGCCGATCCTGTAACCGCTGCATGCTGCTAGAGCGCACGCTCGCACCGCGAGTTCGGTTCTTGATGACACGCGTATATATTTTCGCACTGGACACGCAGGACTGTAACCGTTTCTTGCCATTCTTGCGAGTTCTCAGTTCTTTAAGTGTCGTAGCCGAGGGATCTTGATCGATCGCATCCAATCTTTGCATATTAATCAGTTGGTTTTTCATTGGTCCGTCCTTGGTTGGTTCTGCATTAACACGCAGCTGCTGTTTCTTTGCTCCGATGTAGCAGGATCTTGATCGATTTGCTAGCTAGCCAGGAAGGCCTCGTTCTGGACGCAGATCGGGTGACATTGATCTGCTGAGGATAGCTGATCAGTTGTACACAGAATTCCTTTCTTCCTCGCAAGCGTTGGGATCTTAATAGATTTGAGAAGATGGTGCTCGCGAGCACGCCCAAGGTGGTGCTAGGATGCGTGGCCTTCGGCATCTTCTGGGTGCTGGCCGTCTTCCCGTCCGTGCCGTTCATGCCGGTGGGCCGGACGGCAGGGTCGCTGCTGGGCGCGATGCTCATGGTGCTCTTCCGCGTCATGAAGCCGGAGGAGGCGTACGCAGCGATCGACCTCCCCATCATCGGCCTCCTCTTCGGCACCATGGTGGTCAGCATCTTCCTCGAGCGCGCCGACATGTTCAAGTACCTCGGCAGCATGCTGTCGTGGAAGAGCCGGGGCAGCAAGGACCTGCTCTTCCGCGTCTGCATCGTCTCCGCCGTCGCCAGCGCGCTCTTCACCAACGACACCACCTGCGTCGTGCTCACCGAGTTCATCCTCAAGGTGGCCAGGCAGAACAACCTGCCGCCGCAGCCGTTCCTCCTCGCGCTCGCCTCCAGCTCCAACATCGGCTCGGCGGCCACCCCCATCGGCAACCCGCAGAACCTGGTCATCGCCGTCCAGAGCGGCATCTCGTTCGGCCAGTTTCTGCTCGGCGTCTTCCCCGCCATGATCGTCGGCGTGCTGACCAACACCTGCATCCTGCTGTGCTACTTCTGGAGGTACCTCTCAGTCGAGAAGGACCAGGAGGGCGGGACGGCCACCGGGCCCGAGGTCGTCGCCGACGACGAGGTCACCTCGCACCGGTTCACGCCGGCGAGAATGTCGCACGCCTCGTCCGCCAACGGCGACATCGACTGCTTGAGCGAGCCGATCCGCCGGAGCGACAGCATGAACAGGGCCGACACCCTGAGGAGCAGGAGCTACAACTCCGAGAGCGACATCCAGGTCGCCATCAGATCGCTGCGCGCGTCGAGCATGTCGCAGGAGATGGTGGAGGTGTCCACAGTCTGCGAGCTGCGAGACGAAGGCCCGCGGAAGATCACCAGGACGACCAGCCACCAGCGGAGCGTGATCATCGAAGACGCGCCCGAGCAGGGCGCCGATGGCTTCGACGGCGAGAAGGACAAGGAGGAGGAGGCCAAGGAGAAGAGGTGGAAGGTGCTCGTGTGGAAGTCGGCCGTCTATATCACGACCCTTGGGATGCTTATCTCGCTTCTCATGGGGCTCAACATGTCCTGGACTGCCATTACTGCTGCTCTTGTCCTTCTGGCACTTGATTTCACTGACGCACAAGCCTGCCTAGAGAAGGTATGCTCATGGTCTTCTGAATTTGACAACTTCGAATTTTTTTTCCTTGATTACTAATTAATCGATCATTTTGTTTTGCTGAATATGCTAATTTGGAGCAATTTCATATGACACTGATGATTTGCAGGTATCATACTCATTGTTGATCTTCTTCTGTGGGATGTTTATAACTGTTGATGGCTTCAACAAGACTGGCATACCAAATGCGCTCTGGGAGTTTGTGGAGCCACATGCGAGAATCGACAGCGCCAAAGGCATCGCGCTTCTCGCAGTTGTGATTCTTGTTCTTTCAAATGTGGCCTCAAATGTTCCAACAGGTAACTCTTTGAAGTCGATGTTCCTTTGGTTAGTCAAAATGCTGAGAATCGCACTATGATACTGGCACACTGTTTTATCATCAGAATTCATGCCCATGTATAGTTCAAAAGAACAAAAGAAGATCATGCCCATGTTCTAGTATCATAGTTATGTGGTGGTAGTGTACCTAGATATGATCATATAATGCAGATAATTTATTACTTTGTACAAATCTTAATTATAGTATCATATTTGTGTTCGGCTTGTGAAACCAACAATGACTTCAGAATCCAGTGACGTTGACTTGTTTAACTCTGTTGTGCCTGACCACGTATTTAAACTAAACCTTTCAAAGATATCTGTACTTTCAATTGGATACAAAATCAACTTTGTGATCTTCTTACAACCGCAGCAAACTTAAGAAAGATGCTAAAAAATCTAGTATTTACTACTTGGGATAATAAGGAGATGAAAATAAGATTGTTCACTTGTTTCAAAAAATAAGATTGTTTAAATTCTGTTCATTCTTCCAAGCACTCAAGGTTCTAAACTTGTTGGATACATAGTATTAGAGTCTGTCCTAGTAATCGGTCTGAACTTGTCTTTCAGTTCTACTGCTGGGCTCAAGGGTGGCAGCATCAGCCGCTGCAATCTCCCCTGCTTCAGAGAAGAAAGCATGGCTGATCCTAGCCTGGGTCAGCACAGTGGCCGGCAACCTCACACTCCTGGGCTCAGCTGCAAACCTGATAGTCTGCGAGCAGGCGAGGCGGGCTCAGTTCTTCGGGTACAACCTCACCTTCTGGAGCCACCTCCGCTTCGGCGTGCCGTCGACCATCATCGTCACCGCCATCGGCCTGCTCATCGTCGTTAGCTACTGAACCAGCTGAAGGAACTAGCAGAAAGAGTAGCAGTACCAGAAGCTAGCAAGTTCCTTCCACAAGGAGAAGGAAGGAAGCAACTCTGAAAAGCGCAACTTACCTGAAAAAGGGAGAAGATATTGTAATAGGTTTTTGCTGTAACTGTTTTATGTTTGTGTAAGTTTCGTGCAAGCAATTAAGCGCCAGGCGTCGCCCATCTGACAGAGCAAATAACGGGCAGATTGTAGATGGCCCGATCGATGGAGTGGTCGGAGCCCCTGTTCTAACCTGAAGCTTGGCTTTTGATATGGTGTATGGATGGGGAATGCTATGGTAACGTTATTTTCAGTTTTGGTGTTGCAGATTCAGTAGTAGCAGTGATGTACTATAAGGGTGCTAAGTCGTTAAAATTGCGAAGGCTGTGCCAATCTGTGCAGTTTGTAACTATGTGCTGCTTGATTGAAACAGCAAGTGGATGGGATTGCTATAAGGAAATTCCTTCAATTAGGCCGTGTGAATGAACGTTAAAAAGAGCATCCATTCCTCCTGATGGCAATTGGTTCTGCATGTAGCTGCAGCAGCATAATGCAACAAAAAAGAATAAGGGGCTGTTTGGTTGCTAGCCACACTTTGCCAACAAAAATTGCCACACTTGCCTAAGTTGAGATGCTCAAATTTTTTACCACACCTTAGCAAGCCTAAGAGAATCTTGCCACACTTTTTTGAGTCATTGATGCGTGAGACCTAGTTTGCTGGAAGGGAATCTTGCCACAACTGTGGCTGCAATCAAACAGCTCCCAAAGTTGGTCAAAGTTGCCGAACCTTAGGTGTGGTAAACTGTGGCTGGCAACCAAACAGCCCCTAACTCCAAAAAGATCGCCCACCGTGGGGCTCGAGAACCCACGACCAAAGCCTTGCGCTCTACCGAGCTAGACGGGCTTTGATTAAGCTTGCGATGAAAGAAAAGTAATTTGTAAAATATAGGGTGTTTAAGTTTGATTCGAATTTGTATCGTGTCTGTGTAGGACACTTCATCGCCTCATGTCAGATATGGCATGGCAGGTGCATGCACAGGTTGTATCAGACGTGGTGTTAATCTATAGCAACCGACTTTGATTCGGTTTCCTCTTCGTGTGGGACTCTTTTCCCCTACGCTATAAATATGTACCCCAGTAGCCCATAGAAATAGCAAGCGCTCCATTGTAAACTTTCCTCATTATAGTGATTTGCCTTCGAGCGCCCGTAGTTTTTTCCCGTAAGGGTTTTCCACGTAAAATTCGTGTCTCTTGTCTCTGTTTTTCTATGCATTATTTGCAACACGTGGTATCAAAGCACAGGGATTTAGAGTTTGAGACATCTGCAAAAAAAAATTCGGCATCGTCAAACCGCCGAATCCAACACGTCTTCGTGTTGCATCCCGTCTCCGAGCCGGAGTTCAATAGCGCGTCTTCGTTTTATTCCTCGGGAGATTCAATTTTTTGCCACTCTTAAGATTGACCAATTCATTCTGTCACTTACATGTGGGGTCACCTGAGTCACTGACGATGGGTCAGGGTGGCAAATCTGTTGCCACTCAACTCATAAGAGTGGCAAATGATTAAATTTTCCAAGCAACTAGGAGCAATAAAAGGTGCACGCAACCCGAGGCAATACAAAATTTTTTCCTTTGCGTCAGCAGCCTGGTGTGATTTTTCCAACAAAAATTGCTAGGTGCACCCAACAAGTGTACTAGGATTTTGAGATTACGAGAATTTTGCTAGGTACACCCAAATTCGTACCAACAAAATTTGATTTTTCTTCCACATGGCGACTCTGAAGTATAATCTTCTGCTGTTGGACCGCGACATGAGGTTTTCTCTATGGCAAGTCAAGATGTGAGCTGTTTTATCACAGCTTGATTTGGATGGTGCACTTCTGGGAATCGACAAGATACCAGCTACATTGTCCGTTGATGAGAAGCAACGTAAAGATCATAAGGTCTTATCTCAAATCCATCTTCATCTATCAAATAATATTTTACAGGAAGTTATGAAGGAGACATCCGCCGCCGCATTATGGCTGAAGCTGGAGAAGATTTGCATGATCAAGGATCTGACCAGCAAGATGCATCTAAAGCAGAAGTTTTGTTCCCACAAGATGGTGGATGGTGCCTCATTGTTGAACCACCTGACAGTTTTCAAGAAAGTTGTTGCAGACCTCGAAGTTATGGAGGTAAAGTATGATGATGAAGATTTGGGTCTTATTTTGCTATGCTCTCTGTCCAGTTCGTATTATACTTTTAGAGATACTATTCTATATAGCCAAGATACTCTTACTCTTATTGAAGTTTATGAAGTTCTGTATGCTAAACAAAAGATGAAGCTTATGGTTCCCAATGAAAGCTCAAGCACGCATGTAGAAGGTTTGTCTGTTCGCGGCAGGTAATACGAGAAGGGTTCAAACGGCAATTCAAAAGGCAGAAGCAAAAGCAGATACAGAGGCAGATCTAAATCCAGGAACAGGAAGTGATGCAGGTATTGCAAGAAGGATGGTCATGACATATCCGAGTGCTGAAAGTTGTAGAACAAGAAAAAGAGGAATAACAATTTGAAGAAGGATCAACAAGAAGATGAACCTAGAGCCACTGTTGTCACCAAAGAAGCTTCTGATGGAGATGTTCTCATCGCTTTCGCCGGTAATTGGAAAACCTATGATGAATGGATTCTTGATTCAGTTTGTACTTTCCACATGAGCCCGAATAGCGAGTGGTTCGTTACCTATAAAGCTACGCCAAGTGGATCAGTGTTGATGGGTGATAATACACCATGCAAGGTTGCAGACATTGGTTCTATCCAGGTCAAGATGTTTGATGGCACCATCAGATGTTTATCGGATGTTCGTCATATTCCGAATTTGAAGAGAAATCTTATCTCGTTGAGTACTCTTGATGCTAAAAGGTGCAAGTATTCAGGTGGAGGTGGAGTTTTGAAAGTCACCAAAGGTTCTCTTGTTGTGATGAAGGGTGATATGAAGGCTGCCAACTTATATCATCTGAGAGACACTACAATTTCAGGTAATGCTACTGTTGCTTCAAATAAATCATTTGATTCTGATGCTACTAATCTTTGGCATATGCGCCTAGGGCATATGAGTGAAGTTGGAATGATGAAATTATCCAAAAGAGGATTTCTTGATGGTCAAAGTATCGACAAGTTGAAGTTTTGTCAACATTGTGTCTTCGGCAAGCAAAAGAGGGTGAAATTCAGTACTGCGATTCACTCTACAAAAGGTATATTGGATTATGTTCACTCTGATTTGTGGGGAGAATCCCGTGTTTCATCACTTGGAGGTGTAAGCTACATGTTGACAATCATTGATGATTACTCAAGAAAGGTTTGGGCATATTTCATCAAGCACAAATCAGATGTATTTAAAACATTCAAGAAGTGGAAGACTATGATTGAAAGACAAACTGGTAAGCATGTCAAGAAGCTGCGTACCGACAATGGCTTGGAGTTCTGTTATGGAGAATTTGAAGCTTTATGCAAGTCAGAAGGTATTGTAAGACATTATATTGTCCCAGGCTCTCCTCAACAAAACGGTGTGGCTGAATGCATGAACAAAACCATCATGGAGAAGGTACGTTGCATGTTATCAAACTCTGGCTTATCTAAGAGTTATTGGGCTGAAACTACTTCCACTGCTTGTTATTTAATTAATCGGTCACTAAATTTGGCTATTGATAAGAAAACTCCAATTGAGGTATGGTCTGGCTCTCCAGCAGATTATTCAAATTTAAGAATATCTGGCTGTCCTGCTTATGCTCATGTTAACAATGGTAAATTAAAGCCTAGAGCAGTTAAGTGCATTTTCCTTGGTTATAAAATTGGTGTGAAAAGATATAAATTGTGGAATCCTGAAACTAAAAAGGTGGTTATTAGCAGAAGTGTTACTTTTGATGAGTCTAGCTACTATGTTGCATCATAAACCATCTACTGATGTTCCCGTTAAGAAGCAATGAAACATGCAGGTGGAGCATGTTATTGATTCAGAATCTACACCAGAAGTCAACAAGGAAAATATTTTAGAAGCACCTATTGTTGAGCCACCAACACATCGTTCCATTGCAGTTGATAGACAGATGAGGAACATTTAGCCTCCTAAGAGATTGATTGAAGAAGCTAATGCTATGGCTTATTGTTTAAATATGGCAGAAGAAATTGAACGTACTGCAAAACCTTCATCTTATTCAGAGGCTATCTCTTCTAGTGATTCAGAAAGATGGATGACTGCCATGAATGATGAGATGGAATCTCTTGATAAGAATGGCACTTAGGAGCTGGTCAAGTTGCCAATTGAGAAAAAGCCTATTCGCTACAAATGGATCTTCAAGAAGAAAGAAGGAGTTTCACCAACCGAAGAGGTTAGGTACAAATCAAGGCTAGTTGCAAAAGGATACGGCCAAATTCCAGGTATTGATTTTACAAATGTTTTCCCCTATTATGAAGCATAATTCTATTCGCACTTTACTCAGTATTGTGGCTATGCATGATTATGAGCTTGAACAATTGGATGTGAAAACTGCATTCTTACATGGAGAATTAGAAGAAGACATTTATATGGAACAATCAAAAGGTTTCGTTATTCCGGGAAAGGAGAATTTTGTTTGCAAATTGAAGAAATCTCTTTATGGTTTGAAGCAATCACCTAGACAAGGGTACAAGAGATTTGACTCCTTTACCATATATCAGGATTTTGAAAGATCTAATTATAATAACTGTGTTTACTTGAAGACTGTTAATGGTTCAGTTATTTATTTGCTCCTATATGTTGATGATATGTTGATTGCTGCAAAAGACAATACTGAAATTTCAAAGTTAAAGGCACAATTAAATAGTGAATTTGAGATGAAAGATCTCGGTGTAGCAAAGAAGATTCTTGGTATAGAAATCATTAGAGACAGATAGTTTGGCAAATTATATCTAAGTCAGAAGGGATATATTGATAAAGTTCTTCATCATTTCAACATGCATAAGGCCAAACTTATGAGTACGCCATTAGCTGCACTTTTCAGACTTTCTTTAGTGTCATGTCCACAATCATATGATGAAATTGATTACATGTCTAGAATTCCATATGTGAGTGCAGTTGGTTCGCTTATGTATGCCATGGTATATTCTCGCTCCGATTTATCTCAATCACTATGTATGGTTAGTAGATACATGGCTAATCCTAGAAAAGAGCATTGAAAAGTAGTTCAATAGATTTTCAGATATTTGTGGGGGCACATCTAATGTTTTTTTACAATTTGAAAAGACTAGAGATGGATTTGTTGGTTATGTGGATTCTGATTTTGCTAGAGATTTGGATAAAAGAAGGTCTCTCACTGGTTATGTGTTCACTATTGGAGGATGTGCCGTTAGCTAGAAAGCAAGTTTGCAAGCTACCGTTGCCTTGTCTACTACAGAAGCTGAGTGTATGGCTATTTCTGAAGTTTGCAAAGAAGCCATTTGGCTAAGAGGTTTATTTACTGAGTTTTGTGGAAGTACATTTTGCACTACAATATTTTGTGATAGTCAGAGTGCTATTTGCCTTACAAAAGATCAAATGTTCCATGAGAGAACAAAGTACATTGATATCAGGTATCACTACATTTGAGGTGTTATTACTCAAGGTAATATTAAAGACTGCAAGATAAGTACTCATGATAATCCAACTGATATGTTAACAAAACCAGTTGCTGCATCTAAGTTTGAGCATAGTTGGTATTACTCTCTAGTCCTTTGGACTTTTGGCGCTCAAGGTATACATGATATCTTGACTTCTCAATATATCCCTTTTGAGTTAGATATAATTTGCTCAAGGTATTACTCTCTAGTCTGATATATCGAAAATTTTGGCAAAAACAGAAACAAAAAAATTGCAACACAAATTTGAGGCTAAAGATGGCCCATTTTGTGGGTCTTAGAGAGTGACTAGTACAAATGGGTCATTTTTTTTGGATCGGGGTCATTATTAGCTTTCCAACGGGTATAAGAACGTCAAAAACGGACACTGTATACAAAAGTTATGCCTATTTACTAAAGGTGTCTCGGAACGGAATCCTACATGGACACGCCGCTTCAATTTGAAAGTTTGAATAGAGGGAGCAGTAAAATCGGGCGGTAAAATATTACAAACAGTTTTTAATACAAACCGTATGTGATGATTTATTATCACAGACGGTTTTTAATACAAACTGTATGTGATGATTTATTATCACAGATGGTTTTTAATACAAACCGTTTGTGAAATATCACAGATGGTTCAAATAAAAAACCGTCTGTAATATTACTAAATATTACAGATGGTTCTTGTTAATAACTGTCTGTGATAATTCACAGACGATTTTTATCATGAACTGTTTGTGATATTACATCTTCACAAATGGTTTTTAACCCTGGCAGCAACACAGACAGTCTCTAAATCAAAACCGTCTGTAATTGTATTTAATACTGACGGTTTTAGTTAATTGTCTATGATGAAGCGTCTAGTATTAGCCTTTAGTAGTAGTGATTGATGTAACGGCGAAGCTATATACTAGCACACACACTGACACACATTCACACCAGCTGATCATTAGCCACTCATTTTAGTTATTAGCTTCACACGGACAACAAATTATATATCCTCGAGGTGGCATGCATACAGATTAACACTCAACTTCACCACGAACTGAATAAGTATGAAGTGTACATGATAGTACAAAGGCCACTGTAAATTTGTAGTCCCCGAAAAGATTGTAGAAAAACTCAAAAGAAAATGTGTCTCGTCAGTTGGAGTCTTGGAGAGATGAATTAATCATGTGACAAACACGATCTTACACTATCAACACTTGCCACTGTTTAACTACTAAGCAGTAGCAGTCGTCAAGCCGCGCCCTGCATGTTACACCGACTGTCGTGTTGCACCAAGCCGCCCAGGGAAAAAAATTAGACTTGGATTGGTAGATTGATCGATAAGAAGATGCAAACAAATTAACAGGGGGAGCAGGTAAATAAAATCAAAGCGTTATACTGACTGCTGTGTTGTCTGATTGTTGCCTGTTTCAGTTTTGGAGCGTTATACTGACTGCTGTGTTGTCTGATTGTTGCCTGTTTCAGGTTGGAGGATTGACACCGGGAGCCAGGTAAAGAACAGCGTACAGAGGAAAATGAGAAGGAAACAGAGAAGTGGAAAAGAATGATGGCAGTACAACACTGCATATTTTAGTTTCTCAGATAACAAACTGGACCAGAAATAAGATGATCCAACATATGAAATCTAAATTTAATCATATTCTTGCTATCGCAAATCTAAGTTTTAGCAGTTCTCTAATATGCTATCTGAACTCGTACGAAAAACCTAACAGCATATGCAATTTCTTAATTAGTTTGCCACCATCAAACTAAGTAGCAGAGCATTTTGCACAAGAATTGGATGAGGTGCAGAGAAGCACTAAAACAGCTTCTCAAATTCAGAGTTGCAGAGTTCTCAAATTAAAAAGGGCCAGATCCAGGGGAGAACTTTAAATGTCCAAGCAAGATTGTTTATGGTCATTTTCCTAAAAGCTTTGGTTAATAAATTGGTTGACGCAACTGCAAAATATTCAGAGAATTCAGAAATAGAGTTTAGTATCCGATCATCTGATATCCTTCAGGTACTGTATGTTGTATTATCAGTTAATCATCAGGCTTGTAGAAATGGAACTGAATTTGTGTCCGATTACAACTTCTCTTTGATATGCAACATGATTTTAACATTGACAGATCCATCGTGCCCGAAAAGTGCAGAAAAAATTCATTCTTACATCATCTACATATTTACTAGGTTGACATGTACCGTAAATTCTTTGTGCTTGCATATCACAGTTCTTCAGTTAAGTAAACAGCTCACGGATACAGAAGTATGATCTTATTCCAAAGATCGTTTTATTTATTAGGCTTTGCCAAGTAAGTAAACCGGCAAGCAGAGTGCAGTATTACATATACTCAAACAAGCTCTTTGTAAAGCAGTGAGAGACGACCCATCACTGACGATACATCTTTAACTATTAGACTATTGCACTTGGCTATGAAAATGAGCTTAGGGGTGTCCGTGGCCACCGCCGCCACCAGAGCCGTAGCCATATCCAGAGCCAGAGCCAGAGCCGGAACCTCCACCTTGGCCCCTGCCACCGCCGCCACCGCTCCCTCCACCGTGAGCACCACCCTGCCCATAACCGCCACCAGACCCGGACCCATAGCCTGAGCCGTTGCCGGACCCACCACCTTGGCCGCCACCGCCACCACCGCCGCCACCGTGCCCACCACCACCGCCGCTAGCACCACCTGCACCAGCGCCATAGCCAGAGCCTTGCCCAGACCCGTACCCAGAGCCAGCACCGCCGCCCTCACCACCACCGCCTCCACCACCACCACCTTTTCCATACCCACCACCGGCAGCACCTCCACTGCCACCTCCCTCACCATACCCAGATCCAGACCCAGACCCGGACCCACCATACCCACCACCACCACCCTCACCGCCACCGCCGCCACCTCCGCCGGGACCATAGCCGAGGAGGCTGCGAGCGCTGGTGGTCATGCCTATGCTAAGGAGGACAAGGATGGCAAGAGCCAAATGCTTAGTGGTAGCCATGGCTGCTTGCTACTCACTTCAGTGCAAGTGTGGTTGGTTGTGTGGTGGAGTGGAGTGAAGGGGGGCTGGGGTATTTATAGGGTGCAACCGTGCATGACTCGGCAGCTCGGCGTCTCTATGGTCAAAACTAGAGGCTAACACAAGTCGAGTTTGGTGCATCGATGCGTTTGAAACCAGGACCAGGAGGGTGCAGTGCTAGTGCTAGTGGTTGTTGCCTTTTGTTGACACTTGATACAGCGGTGCGTGATGTTACTAGCTAATTGGCTTCTTTATGCTTTATTTTCTGTTGCTTTTTGCAAGGTAGAATTATTCGATTTGTTATTGCATTCTGTCCATACTTCAAGGTCATCTGATACGTTGTTTTCTTGAGAGCGACGTCGGTTTTTAGTTACTTGATCGAATCCATACGTGCTCTATGTAATCCATGCAGCGATTCAGTGATTTGGCACATGGACTTATCCTGCATGATAGTTCCGACGTGGATCTGATTGTATCAATTTCATCCTTTCTAGTTGGAGTGTAGTAATGGTTATCTATCTGGTGGATGAAGCTATCATGCCATCAATTAGTAGGGTTTGGCTATTCATGCAAGAAGGCTTATTCATATTTTTGAAAAATAAAGTTTAATGTTTGTAAATTGAAATGGTTACAATTGCCAACCGTTCTTTACACCAACTACTCTGACACTTTTTTTTTGCCAATGGTGTTACCGTTTTTATGTACTCCATCATTTAAGAGTTAGGCACTGAGAATATGATGCGGGGTGTCCAATCTTCACGACGCATGATCGTTAATGATAACTTAAATCCATACAACTCGATGAACCGATGACACCAACCACTGTCAGAACAGCAACCTGCGACAAAAGAATTCGCCCAACCACATGCTCGTGATCCTATCTACCCGACCACAAAGTAGACGCGTTGCAACTCCTGAGAATCATAAGGAATCACAAAAACAATGATGTAGAGAAATGCCCAATTCCCCTCTAGGTTGCAATCAGATGGTAAATTCTAGAAAGAACAAGCGTATAACTCTCTCTTGAAAATAATAGAGTCAATCGTGGTCTGCCAAAAAGTTACGTATTACAAGGTTTATATAACCTTTGAGAGGCCGCAAGGTCTCCTACTCAACTCCTAAGTGTTTTAGACTCGAACTCTCACAAAAAGGAAATAAAAATAAAAATCCATAATGCTTTTGAAGATAAATCCTCCTCCATTACGCAGCTCTCGAAATAAGCTTTTCAACGAATCTGAGATCACCAGAATCGGACCTCGTATGTGAAAGTTATTACCTTTATACTCTAGGTATACGATTAGAGATACAGTCATACTGTTTCGAACACTTCAAGTCAATCAAATGGTTGCAAGCGTCTCCAGCCAATCCAACAGCGAGATCGTTCGGCCTGATTCGAGCGTTACCATAAGTATCGACCATCCAAAGTTGATCGAATGACGCAGGAGAGCGAACGTTCGGAGCGTTCCGAACGTTAGTGTCACTATCGATCGTCCAAAACTGATCAAATATCCCAGAACGAATGTTCAGAGTAGTCCAAATGTCTCTAAGGCGATCAGGCGATCCATTGAAGATCGAATAGTATAACTCATTTGGAGTAGACCGAATGTTTCCAAGGCGATCGGGCGGTTCGTGGAAGATCGGACGACGCGATCGTTCAGAGTGGTCCGAACATCTCCGAAGCATTTGAGCATCCAACGCTGATTGGATAGCTCAGATAGTTGAAACCATTTGGACTGGTTTGAACATTCCAAGGTCTTGCGAGCTCCCGATGTGGATCAAAAGGTCCTGAACACATCTGAGGTAGATCAGACTGATCCAAAGGTAGTTTTTGATGCCAGTTGAAATCGTTTAAAAGTCCAGGACATCTTTGTGAATTCCATTGTTCTCATGGTTGATCCGACATGGCAATGAGGACTTGAACATGTCTTCTGTTGCTTGACTCCAAGTATTTCTTGTCCATTAGTTTCTCCTCTATGGCTCTAATTCCAAAAGCTTCACATCATTCAAACCTGAAAACGCACAGCACATTGGAATGAGGTAGTATTTAGTTCTCATGTAAATTATAACCAAATTCTATTAGGAGTAAATTCACCTATTGATTAATTTATTTAGCTCGTGCTCATGTAATTGGTCTAATTGGTGTCTTCGGGATGTCCTCATCAGAATATTTGTCATGCCCAATATGATTTCTTTTTTGAAAGGATGTCCAACAGGGTTTTTTAGAACAATATGATTCTTTTGTAGACATTGAAAAACAAAGATAGCTTAGCATGATTAGTAAATTAAATGGTGCAGAATAAATAGTTAAAACTACATGTATAAAATCACTGCTATCCCCAAAAGGAGCCTTATCGAAAGAAATTGATGATTACTGAATAACCCCTTGTCAAAATGAAGCCCCGTTCTTTTCAGCTAGTTTTTATCTTCGATTTCTTTCAGAAATTGCTATGCATTAGACTAATAACCCATAGCCTTAAAGAACTCCTCGAAGTCTTCAAGAGACCACATGAAATCCATTTCTACTAGAGTAATTTGACGCTTTGCGCATGTGGAGTCAAGTATGTCTGAAAGAGTTTTTCGATTGGTTGGGCATTTTCCTTTTCAATTATTCTTTTCTACATGTAATATCTTATCATGCATGCTTAGTATAAGTACTACAAGCTTGCAATGGTATTCTACATAAACTATTGCAACAATGTAGGACTTGATATGGCAATCAAATAGTGTCTTCAAATTCAACCTCCTCAGATGGCATTCTGAAACCTTCAGTCCACTAGCTATAGGGAGCTACAAAGATCATATTAGACCAACTACAAAGAACCCACCAAAACGTGGAAGCTAGCTAATCGAAGTTCAACACAACCTAACCGATCAGACCGCTATTAACACAGCGGTTGGACTAGCCTGGTACTGGCAATCTAACCGCTTGAGAAACAGTCTGATCGGCCGCCAATTTTACCACTAGCATAGGGGTGATCTGACCGCTCCCCTGCTCTAGAGCTAGAAATTAGCCCAAGCAAAATCTCAAAGAGTTGCATTCCTCAAAATATAAGTCCAAATGATTTAAGACTTTGCACACACACCTTGCCAAAGATATTAGGAACCTAATCCATTGAAGAACCGCATGGATCTTGGCCAAAGTCCTAACTTTTCCTTGAGACAAGTAAGGTTGCACCAAAACTAGGCAAGACTCAGAAACTTGAGATACGACTTGCTCGTTGGTTTGATATGGCCAAGATAACCCTAGATATATTTCCAAATGTCACAACAAGTAAGAACTTCCAAAGATTTGAGATCAAAAATCAAGAAACATGATTTCACAAGGAGAGCTCCAAATCAAACCAAACTAGGCAAACTCCAAGATTTTGCTATGGCTAGTCCCTAGATGAATGACATATGATCCTCATCTAGCATGTCCATTTGTTACACATCCTTGTAACTAGCAAGATCAAGAGGGAAGAGGAGAAGGAAAAACACCAATCAAAACAAGTGTAAAATCAACAAGATCAAGAACACACCATAGATGATGAATAAGGTTGATGTATTACAAATTGTAGATGTTTAGTTTACAACCACTCTATCATGGAGAACAGAGTTCTCTCACTCAAGAGCACTCACCCAAACCCTAAAAGAGAGAGGTGGTCACTTTCCCTTTGCAAGGTTTCCTAAGCCCTTAACCCGAGCCACCAACCTCTCTCCCACTCAAATAGATTAGGCAACCAGTCCACATCTAACCCTAATAGATGCTTTTTAGTAGCACAACTGGGAAACCCGTTAACTCCACACACATTGGGTTTTACACTAACATAAGATTTATACATACTTTTCAAAACACATAAGCCCAAACCTACTAAGGAGCAAGATTCCATCCAATGCCCTCCAAATGCCGCAGTTTTGGTCCCATCGCCGTTTTTGGCATCTTAGCTTCCCTTCCAAGACGCCCATTGCTTTGACCGTGGACATCGGCTCTTTCTCGAGTCTAGTCTATGGTCATCTCCTTTGCAAGCAATCACTATGCTTGCAATGTGCATGTTCACTAAGGGCTCACACATTGGCAAGTTTGTTCATGTTGGTTCTCCGTGATCATACCTTACTTAAATCGACAGCACCATTCGATGAACCACTATTCAAACTTTCCCTTTGACATCCCTTGTCATCTCTTGTGCCCTGCTGATGCCAACCATCTCGCTCAGTTTCCTTGACCATATCTCAGTTTATCCCCGATCTTAGTCCTGGTCCACGCCGTCGACCATGGTTGCTTCCAAGCACCCTGCAGACCAAAGGAAAAGAAACTTTTTTTGAGCACAAGCTCTTCATAACTTGACACACGGTAGTCTAAACATGTTTTATACATCGTGAATGCAGTGATCTAGACCAAAAAAGTCAACCCATAATCAAATTCCCAAAATCGCCAAAACCTTTTGGCCAAGAACTATTCATGGCCGATCTGACCACCAATGCCTAGCCGCTCAGACTGCTCCCCTCAAGCTGATCTAACTGCTAGTGCAGAGCACCAAAGCATCCCCTCTGAAAACTTTGTACAATACTATCTAGTTTTTGCTCAAACCTCCATTTGATGTAACACCTAGTGCAAAGACATCTCTAAACACTACTACAGAAGTGTTTGGTGTTCAATAATCAAAAGCCATATGGCCAATCAGACCACTTGAACCAAGCCAGTCAAACCGTTGTCTGGCAAAATGCTTGAGGGGCACCTCGACTAGTCTAACTGGCTATGTGGAGCGGTCTAACCAGCAGGCAGTCATTGAAAAACCATAAAACTTTCACAAATACAAATTGCAA
Source organism: Dendrocalamus latiflorus (assembly GCA_017311315.1). Lineage (NCBI taxonomy): Eukaryota > Viridiplantae > Streptophyta > Magnoliopsida > Poales > Poaceae > Dendrocalamus > Dendrocalamus latiflorus. The sequence continues at coordinate 7,257,613 of CM029678.1, read as the reverse complement.
CTCGAAACGATTGCCAATTGTTCAGCACACAAATACTATGGATATTTTTTAACTTGGTTCTTGAAACAAGCATTTGATAGCTGGGCATCTAAGATATGGCTAGCTACATCTAGATAATATTTATCATTTTTAATTGTAAATTAAAATGACTGAATTATTAACTTAGCTAGTTTATAATCATTTTTATTGATTTTCTCGATCACTGTTCAAACAGGTTGCATTGCAATAAGAAGCATAAGGAATTGATGTTCACACATGACTACAGAGAAGGTCATACTAGACGTCTCATCATAGATGGTTCCTTGAATATGTTAGTGTTGCAATTATCACAGACGGTTTTACATACGTGACCATCTATGTTAGTAGAAATGGATAGAGCTTTCTGTGATACATAATTAGTATAGACGATTCTTTTAAAACCGTCTATGAATTATCATAGACAATTCTAGTAAATAACTGTCTATGAAGTTTCTCATTATCACAGACGGTTATATTATGGAACCGTCTATGGTAGTTCCTCCTATAAGTGGGGCCCCGCTAGGGTTTGCACTCTCACTCACTCACTTGGCCACATCCTTTAACCTCCCCTCCTCCCGATGCCGCCTCTCCTCCTGACACCGCCGCCTCTCCTCCCGACACCGCATCATGAGTATCTCTATTTTTTTACCATTACCTTACCAATTGTGATGTGCTAGTTATTCATATCATTCTACCTAGTACGGGGGAACTTGGTTAGTAATGTTGTGGGCTCGGTTCATTGCTCTGTGATGAGATGATGTGAAATTGAGATTAAATATGACAATAGGAGTATGATCTGGCTTTGAGCTAACATATTACTTGCTATTTTTGTATTGTGTCATGCAATTCTTAATTAACATGTATACATGATTTGTTTTGTCATTAATAGTTGTCCTTTGTGATTCACTTTATTCACTAGGTTGTTTAATCTTGTTCATTGTGATTCATTCAGCTTTTAATTAGTGTATTGTATTGATCTTTGTCACTGTCATATTCACTTGTCAATTGTTTCAATTGTCGGAAGTCAGTAGACATTGTATTTGTAATTTGCATGTGTTGTATTTAAGCAAAGTGTCAGTTTATCTCAAGGCTGAATTTATCTCGGCTGTCATATTCAATTTGTGATTAAGATTTATCTCAACTGTCACATGCCCACAACTCGATTTTATATGCACATCTATCTTGATATGTACTATCTTCGCTTATCATGTGTTTGTCCTAGTTATTCCAATTTCGTCTACAGCTATCTTTTTCAACAAAATCTTTACCATGTAGTTTGTGCTCGTCATTGACGCGCTACACCTCGCTACCATGTTCCTCGCTCCCAAGGGTGCTTTCATAACCAAAGTAAGAATATATCTACAAAAGGGCTCCTTTTAAGGCGTAATTGTTGCATTGTTGAATACTTACTAATTTGCTACAACTTTCTTAGTAATTGAGTATGATGTATTTGTTTTTGTAAGGTAATTGTTAATGTAAAAATATCTTCTCCACTACAAACATGCCGATATACACCTATTTGCTCTAGGTATTTCATTGATGCATCAAACGTACCCACTTGCAGTTATTTGAGAAGGTTGAGGTGACTAAACCTACCGCAAGTCGTTCCACATTTGCTGGAATTTATATGTAAAGATTCAACCAGAACTTCTTGATACAAAGCACTTGTTTATTTATCTTACGCGATCATGATTACTGGGCTTCACTTGCAGGCCATCTCTAGGCATCCATCTTTGAGAGTTTGGATATTATCGAGACACAAAAAGTTGTGTGATACCTGTAGATCTGCTGTTATTTCAGAGGTATCATCTTGTTTAAATGCTTTGTACTGCTTTAGGTTTACGGTCATATTAATTCATTCCTTATTCTGTCATATATACTTGGTGTGTGCTATGTAAAATTATTTTTTCTACTTTAGATATCACCAACTCGCAGACGGTTGTCATGGATAAATTTTGACCAACTTGTTACCATTACTAATTACCATCTTGGTTTTTCATATTTTCCCTATGCACTGGAGCACATATTTTATGGTAACACTAATATACGAAGTCTTGCATACCACACAATTTAAATAAGTTAAAGACAAAGTCAGATCTTATATCACACTTAAACTTCAAAGGGCATGAAGCAAATCACACCCCAGTGATGTGCTTTATGCCCTTTGAAGCCTAAGTGTGTATGTGATCTGATTTTGTCTCTAGCTTATTTAAATTGTGGAGTATGCAAGACTACACACACACATATATTAGTGTTACTATGAAATATGTATTGTTTTCAGTGCATAGGGAAGATATGGAAACCAAGATGGTGATTAGTAATATCACATACGGTTTTTGTTAAAAACCATATTAGATACGTACACATCACAGACAATTATTTTTAAAAACCGTCTGTATTGTGATTTATCATAGATGGTTTAAAAACCATCTGTGATAATCATCTATTATCACAGATGTACGTAAAAAATCAGACGATTCAAAAACTGTCTCTGATGAGCGTTACGAATCATGTGTAATAACTTATTTTCTCTGTAGCAGTGACATCAGAGCTAGACTTCAAAGTCTTTGACTCTGCAGATATCTTCAAAGTAACTTCTGATTTTTGAAGGCCAAGACAATTGCTAGCTGAGGGAGGAAAACTATGTATACTGACTTGATCTCTTGTGCCGACAGTGTATTCCAGCTTGATTCGTCGTCGCCGCGAGCAATGCAATTTCCACATGATCGACGGCCGTTTCGACCAACTAATTTGAAGCTATCTGTGCAAGTCAATTGTGATCTCGAGCGACTGGACTTGGAGAGTGTGCTGTGCCAACTAACGTGCTTTGAATTGCACAACATGCTATACATATATTGCTACAGCTAGTGTAACCTTTCCAAGCACCGAGAAGCCAAATTATCAAAGGAGGGAATAACACATGGAGCAAGCGAATATGTACATTAGTTTCAATGCGTTTATGATTATGTGATTTACACTAGTTCCGTGAGGTCAGAAAAGCCCTATATATATATATATATATATATATATATATATATATATATATATATATATATATATATATATATATATATATATATATGTGTGTGTGTGTGTGTGTGTGTGTGTGTGTGTGTGTGTGTGAGAGAGAGAGAGAGAGAGAGAGAGAGAGAGAGAGAGAGAGAGGATGAAAATTCAAGTCCATAACAAGATATAAAATTTAATGGAATTTACCTCACAGATTATGTAATTACCCACGTACGTGCTTGATACCAAAAGGTTGAAGCTTCGGCTCCGCCACTGTTCCTAGCCATGCACCACAAGGAAACTATCTTAGATGGGTATTACGTACGTAGATGTGCACAAAGGGAAGGGGTACAACATCAAGAGTGTGAGAGTTGGTGTAAAGTTATAATTAGCGATACTTTTTGTTAATTCAGTTGGCCATGATTGCAACGGTTAATACTAATAAAAAGATTGCACCATTATGAGTGCACAATATTAACTAGTACTCCTAATCAAATTGCCGGTTAGCTAACTATTGACTGCAGACAAACAGAGCACTACACGTACGTAGCTAGGTGCCTAGGTGGTTACCTACCAATGAAACTTGCATGCCGACTCCAATGCAACGACGACGACGACTGACGCGAGCGACGAAGAGGTGGACGCCGGCGGGTAGCGAGCGGCGGGCGCTGCCGACAAGAAGCATTACGAGCCGGCCAACGTACGCTAAGAACGAGCTGCGAGGAGGAGAAAATGTTGAACAAGCTGACAAGAAGCTAGCACAGCGTTTGGAGCAGTAGTCACTACCAGAAAGCAGAGATTTCGTGAGAGTGCGAAACAGGTCACGAAATAAGGTTCTACTCTCACGAAAATAATACGTGACGGTAGACCGTCACGCATCAACTCTCACGGTATTAGACCCACGAAAATACCATTTTCATGAGAGTTCACCGCCACGAATTATTTTCATGGCGGGAGTTCGTGACGGCCACCCTCATGAAAATAACGTTGTCGTCAAGTTTGCATCAGTGTTTTCATGACGGTTTTTTGTGGTATTTCGTGAGAGCTACCATCATAAAATGAATTTCGTGAGAGTTCGGTATTTCGTGGGAGTCACTGTCATGAAATGAATTTCGTGAGAGCCACCGTCATGAAATAAATTTCGTGAGCATTCCAATAACTCACAGGAAATATAGTATTTCATGAGAGGAGCACACCACCACGAAAAATATAGTATTTCAAGAGAAGAGCCACCGTCATGAAATAATTTTCTACACCATCACGAACACTTATTTCGTGAGAGTATAAACTGCCATGAAAATTACCCAACAGGAGCATCTCAAACCAAATTCCAAATGCACACATATGATCCAAATGTCAATCCAACATACAATCGAACATCAGGGCATGATATTCTAATATACATAGAACAGAAAACTTGATTCTCAGTATATATGGATCAATGCAAAATTGATAATGAACACAGCATAGCGTCAGTTAAGTTCATATGTGAGGCAAATGTTGCATTCAGTACCAGATCTTGCAAAATTGACACTAGACACAACATAGTTTATATACTCCCGATTAAGTTCAGTGCAACACTAAGCAAAACACAGTGTGACATGCATCAAGCATCCTCATATGGGTAGAGCACAGCACAGAAAATTTGGGGGGAAAGATGAAGCTTTATTACCTCACTCCGATTGGAAGCAGGAAGTGCAGATCGGCGCAAGGAAGGACCCTGTCTCCTCCAAGCTCGGCTCGGCGTCACTGCTGCGTTCTCCTCCAAGCCTAGCTCGGCGTCGCTGCTGCCTTCTCCTCAAAGCTCCGACAGAGGCCGGCCTGAGGGACGGCGGCTGGATCCAGGGCGCCGGCAGACTGAGAGGTGGCGGAGCTCGGGCCTAGGGCGGCGGCGGCAGGGAGAGGGCCGGAGAGGCGGCGGTGTCCTGAACACGGACCTAGGGCGGCGGCGGCCTGAGAGAGGTGGCGCGCAGGGGATGGAGCTAGGGCGGCGACGGCCTGAGAGAGGTGGCGGGGCTCCCGCCTAGGGCGGCGGCGGCGGCCGGAGCGGACGGCGTGGCTCCCGGCTAGGCCGCCGGCGGCGGGGGCGCTACGGCCATGGGCGGCGGGGGCGCGATTGGGGGCTCATGTGGACGCGGGTGATGGCGTGATTGAGTCTGGCGCTGGGGAGGATAGGGTTGGGGGGTGTCGGGCTGTATGTTGGGCCAAAAAAATGGGGCGCGGCCGCGCGAGCCTTTTTCTTCCTAGGCGCGAACGCCGAACAAAGCGCTGGCTGTGGCGCGAACGTGAATTTTTTTCCACTAAAACAAGGAGTAGCGGTGCGTGCACAACAATTTTCATGACAGTTTACAATAACTCTCATGCTAATGAGTATATTTCATGGCGGGTTATCCAACACCATCACGAAAATTACAAATTTCGGGGCGGTGTGTGAATCACTCTCATGAAAATGAGTTTTCGTGGCGGGATTTACATCACCTTCATGAAAAATATTAATTTCATGAGAGTGTGTTTTTAACTCTCATGAAAAATTATTCCACTCACGAAATCTCCAGTTTCTGGTAGTGAGTAGTCGCATGGCTACAAAATCCAGCAGCCCATGGCACACGTACGTTCGTTGCTTCCACGACAAACAAACAGACATAAACTTGTGCAATAGTAAAATCGTGGCTGTTCTTTTCAATATCTAAAATCTATTTTTTAGCTTTTCTATAGTAACTAACTTTTAAATAAAATATCTTTTTAAGATAAGATCTATAAATTAACATAACATACTGTAGTGACTTTATTTATATTGACCAAAATTGTATATGAATTTCTGTTACTCCATAGTTTCTCTCACGAATAACTAAAGATTATAAAACACAGCCAAAATTTATAAATCAAAGCTAAAAAGAACAGCTCCACACGCAATAGCTAACTGGGGTCCTTTTCAGTCCGGCCAGTCCTTAACACACCAAAAAACAAAAATCACAGGCGTACCGACCAATAATGGCCAGCTGAATTCCAGACACACCCAATCAACTCCTGCTTTATTTGACACACGCTGCACCAAAGATAGCTGATAGGTGCGTTTTTTTAGGTATGACTTATGACTATATGTTTGATGTGAGAAATAGTTTTTAAATTTTTTGCCTCAGGGTATAAGGGTGCAGACACATCAGTATACTAAAGTACATAAAAAAAATAAATAAACAGTCGGAGGCGCTTATCTTTGACTAGCGGTCGGAGGTGCTCATCTTTGACAAGCGGTCGGAGGTGCTCGTGTACGACAAGCAGTCGGAGGAGTCTGAGCTCGAGAAGCGGTCGGAAGTGTCTGTCTTCGACAAGCGATTGGAGGTGCCCGTGTACGACACATGGTCGGAGACATCCGAGTATTGAAGGCAGTCGATGATGCTCGAATATGGCAAATGGTCGTAAACAGCTTGGTATTGAGGACGGTAGGTGACGTTCGAGCACAGTGAGCTATTGGTGGCGTCTGAGCATAGCGGGATATCGATGGCGACAAAGTGCCACAGGCAGTCGATGTGTTCAAATACAGCGGACAGTTGTAAGCGACCAAGTATAACTGGTGGTGGAAGACGTCTGAGTACTGTGGATGATCGATGGTGCTCGAGTATTATGGGTGGTCGTAGGTGATGAGGTGCCGCAGGCGGTCAATCTCATCCAAGTATAGCGAATGGTCGTAAGGGACCATGCCAAGAAGGCGGTCAGTAACGTCTAAGTACAATGAGTGGTCGTAAGTGAATGAGTATCACCAGCGGTCATAAGCAACCGAGCACAAAAGGTGGACGACAACATCCGAGTATCACCAGCGGTCGATAACATTTGGGTACTGTGGGTAGTGGATATGTCTAGACACAGTGGGTGGTCGTAAGCGACCAAGTATCACTAGTGATCAACGACACTCGAGTACGACAAGTGGTTGTAAGTGACCGAGCACAGCTGGTGGTCACAAATGACTAAGTACCGCTGGAGATTATAAGGAGTATATCACAGTGCATACTGTTAGAGACAGCTGACATGATTCCAATGCAATGAAGGCGCACAATAGGAGGACACCAAGATCACGAGGGCTGGCCATCCTCGTCGAATTGCAGTAACGGTTGGCAACACCGCATGCCTCGAGCACCAGGGAGATCTTGTGAGTAGCGCCATCCATACCGCCTTGGGGAACTATCATCAGATTGGAGGTACATGCATGCAATCTCGGCAATCCAGTCGCAATGGCTGCGGGTTGCACAATGGCAAGCTCCAAAGGATCTAAGCGTTGGCATTACCAGCAGCGACTTGAGGCGTTGGTGACATTCCCATCACTATCGCCATCCATTGGCTTGCATGCTAGCTAAATAGCAAAGATAGAGAGGGGGGGGGGGGGGAGATTTTTTTACCATTTTGAGCATGGTGCATCATGACTTCAGCTCGCACAGATTATGCCAAATGGATGTGTGCATTACTTCCTTCCTTCATCTGTCGCCTCCTCGTTCATGTCTGGATGTTCCTTCCTCTGCGTGTGTGAGTGCAAAGGGATGTGTGTCTTCTCTTCTATGTATATGGGTGTAATTGGGTCTCCTTTTTCTATTCCCTCTGTCCTCCTTGATCTATGTGTCTGTCTGCCCCTTTTATAGGCACGAGCAAAAGTTGAGGTAATGTACATGGCTCCCACATGGTGTTAATCGTGCCATTAATTTTAAGATCTATTTACTAATCGATTATCGATTTCTTACCTTCTAGACCTCTACTTTCCATCCAAAAGAGATTTGTTGAGAATTGTTTCCATTAAATGGAGATACTGTGCAATAATGTTTCCATTGCAAATATGATACACCTAGAACGAATCTTTTTCTTCCATCTTGGTGCATAAGCTGCCATAAATTGGCCATGCCTTGCGATCTGCCGAGAACATATGGTCGTACGAGGCACGGCGTAGCAACCGGTTGAACTGGACCGTAGATCATGTTGAAACTAATCTAATTGTTCATGATAGTCAAGTGTATGTGTGCCCGAGTTTGAGTAGGAGTCAGAGACCAGTCGGAACCCTTGGAGCCAGAGACCCTCTGGACTATGGTAAGTTGGTCATAAGGCATAGTGAACCGTTCGATAGACCATGCTTAGGTATCGGATCGATGCTTCAAAGACCTGCATGATTTAGGAGACGTGGTTGAGGCGTCCAAGCAACAGTTGAAGAGAACAATATGGTCAAACCAACATGGTCGAAACAGCGTGTGGTCGAAGACCAGAAGTACCAGCTCTGTGTGAGCGGTACAACCAGAGTTGCAATAAAATCAACATGGTTGACAAGCCATCATCGAGCAACTGTGGTTGGATACTAGCGAGTGATTGAAAAACGGAAGTACCGGTTTTGTGTGAGCGTTACAACCAGAGTTACAAAAACATCAATGTGGTCGACGAGCCATGGTCGACACATCATGGTCGTAGAACGTAGTCGACACAACGTGGTCGTAACAGTATGGTCGCAGCATGATCAAAGAACCACGAACTCAAGGATGATCTTGGTGCATATGCTTCGTGATTGGCCAGTGGCATGCAGCCATCACTACTACAAAAAAAGGTCATCATAGACGGTTCGGAATTGTCATCATAGACAGTTTTTCGAACTGTCTGAATTTATATATTAGTGATCATCAGAGGTTATCACAGACAGTTTGTGAGCTGTCTATGATAAATAAAACATAGACGGTTTGTAACAAGTACCATCTGTGAAGAACATTATCATAGACGGGTCGAACCAAAAACCATCTATGATACTCACACATCATAGACGGTTTTATCTACTAACTATCTGTGATGGGCGAGTATCACAGACAGTTGGTATGTAGAACTATCTGTGATAATTTTCCATTACAGACGGTTGGTAGATAGAACCATCTGTGATGTGTGAGTATCACAAAGAGTTTTTGGTTCAAGCCGTTTGTGATAGTTCTTCATAGGCAATTTATACCACAAAACTATTTGTGATAATTCATTCTATACCTAAATTTTTTTCCGTTTTTTGGCTAGCCTCAAGAAATGTTAGCTATGCCCTTTGAAAACAAGCAAATACAGCAGCAAATACAACAACACGTTCCATTTCTATTAAGATTAGAATCCACCATTACAATATAACAAGATAATGAGCAGGTTACCCATCTAACATAGCAAGAATATGGTAAGAATACATCTCCTAATCCTACGAACCCAACTCTTAAACATGGCACGCAAGAATATAGAAGAAGCAGCGTGCGAGTTGTATTTGACACCCGTTGTTACCGACACCGACTTGAGCATCGTCTTGGTAGCTAGTTGCTTTTGCGCTGCCTTGTTACCTATAGACTTGCATGCCGTCTACTTCGTAAGGGCCACCAAGGTCAGGGTTGAGGAGGAGGACAGTGTGGAGAGATTTCATTGAAATTTTGAAAGCTGATCCACCACAATCTTGTCCAAATTCGGAGACCTCAACGAAAAGTGGTGGTGGTAGTTGGAGCGAGACAACGAGCTCGCTGATCCACTGCAAGGTAGTTGTGGCACTAGGAGATGTGAAGATGAGGACGGTGAGAGAGCAACGAGGCCATGGGTGAGTATGTATAGGGGAGAGAGAGGCGAGCGTAGGAAAATTTTTGGTGGAATGGGTGCTGCAATCCATGGAGTGGAGATTGGTGGGTTTCTATTGGCTGGGATTGGATTGCAGAGGATCGACAGGCCTAGCGATTAGGGATATATAATTATCATAGACGATTTGAACCATAAACTGTTTGTGATATGTAATTATCATAAATGGTTTGAACCACAAACTGTCTGTGATACGTAATTATCGAAGACAACAAATGTATATACCGATGTAATATAAATAACTAGTCTCAAAAGATAAAATACCATAGTTCTATATGGCTTATATATGCTCATTTGAAAGGTTTTGATGAGATTTACAACTTTGCAGTTGAGGCAAATCCCAAATTCCGAACGGAAGATCGAAAATTTTGGCAAAAACAGAAATCAAAAACTTGCGACGCAAATTTAAGGCTAAAGATGGTCGATTTTGGGGGTCTTAGAGGGTGACAAGCATAAGCAGGTCAATTGTTTTGGATCGGACTCGTCGTTAGCTTTCTAACGAGTATAAAAACGTCAAAAACGGACACCGTATGCAAAAGTTATACCCGTTTTACTAAAGGTGTCTCGGAATGAAATCTTACTCAGACTTAGGCAGTAGGTTATGAAATTTTAGGGGATTATGAGGTGGGAAACATACCACAAATGGTTTTAAATACAAACCATCTGTGATAACTTTATTATCACAGATGGTTTAAATAAAAAATCGTCTATGATATTTCGCAATATCACATACGGTTCTAGGTAAGAACCGTCTGTGATACTTCATAGACAGTTCTCACCATAAACCATTTGTGATATTATCTCTTCATAGATGGTGTTTAACGCTGGCAGCAACACAGACAATCTCTAAACCTAAACCATCTGTGATTGCATTTAACACTGATGATTTTAGTCAACTATCTGTAATGAGGTGTCTAAGCCTTTTTGTAGTAGTGCATACGAGGCATAACGTGTTGGCCATGCACCAACCAGATTGAGGACCAGGTCGCGTGTCGCTTCATAACCCGGACTTAAAGAATTTGAATGTTGGATAGCATGTGCACGTATCAAAGCTTTCTTCCTCAACATATACATCTGTATTTGCTTTTACTTTACATATTTAGCAAAAATTCATCAAACACTATGGTTTATAGCTTTTGATTTTAACGCGAGAGTTTGTGTGAACGAATCGGATGCCGATAACTGATAAGTCGCTTCGAAAAGACTGTACTAATAAGTCGCTTTGAAACAATGGTGAAAAAGATATCTCATTCATTTGACCAATAACTTAAAAATTTTCAAAAGGAAACAACGAAGGGGAGAAAAAGAGCAAGGGATGGATCGCGTACTAGGGGCCCATGAAAGCTGAATCCCAACCAACGGCGCCTAACGAATTAATAAATCACACTCGCACTCTCGCACTCGCTACGAGTGCATGCCGTCGCGTCCATGCATGTAAATGCAGAGATAACAACACGCCTTTTGGAGCGCTGGTCACTTCGCTCTTGGACGCACGCAACAACAGCAAGGTGCGTTCCAGCTCCTGCATGTTTGGCTCGCGCTACATGCATCAATGCACGGCTCTCTTCAAGCGAAAGCGAGTGACCGGCCAGTTTGGTGTTGTGTGGTGCCAAATAGAGTTTTTGGTATTTTTGGAGTTTTTTGGTTCTGTATTTACAAGAATGACGATTGTTAAATGGAATTTGTAAAAATGATGTATCTGTTGTACGGCCATCGTGCATCAGCGACCCTTGCATGACACATGGTGAAAACGCACAGCGACTATGTTCCAGAGGCGAGACATAGGCACTGTAGTTACTGTAGCACACTGTAACAATTTTTAGAGCTTATTTTCTATATTTAAAAATTGTGACAAAAATTTTCCTTAAATTAATTTTCTAGGAAACTTGCTACAGGGCCGGCTCTGGTGCACGGTGGTCATGCGTTTTCACCACATGTCACGCTGGAGTCGTTGGCGCATGGTGGCCGTGTGGTAGATATACTATTTTTTAAATTTCACGCAACAGCCATCATTTTTGTAGACATAGATAAAAAAACATCAAAAATGCTAAAAACTCATCCAACATACACTACACGCAGCTAGCTAGCTAGGCGTTTGCATGCGTAGGCGTTCTGGCTCTGTGGATTCAGTGCGGGCGTTAGGTCGTCGCGTCGGGGTGGTGTGGTGTGGCACGTCAAGCTAGCTAATGGCTACCACGGTCGTCGTCGGGCTGTACTACTGTTGCACGACGCCCTTTTCGCCGCGGTGTGCGCGACTTTTGGGACAAAAACTGATAGATAGATTTGATGGCACTTATATTATTATCAAAACGAGGCTAAACAAGCTTCCACGCAGTGGCGGACTCAGGAGAAAAATCTAGGTAGGGCGAAGTTCAGTGGCGGATCTAGGAAAAAACTAGGTAGGCTGAAATCGGAAGCGTGAAATAAACAGTAGTATCCAAAAGTAAAATAATCCATGATCAAACTATGTTGCAATGACACTAATAAAAGTATATGATACGAAATAGATAACTGAAGGACAATGAAAAATACCTCACTAATGAAGCTTAATCCACAATTGTAGATGAGCTGTAAAAGAAACAACCTGTCAATTGTGAAAGATAGATAAATTAGTAGTGTCACAATTCGATAATAGAATATAAAAGATACAATATAAAAGAAAATAAAAAAATATACCAGTAAATAACTAAGTACGTCTAGGAGAACAAGGCATTTTCATTCTTCGAGTTTTCATATCTTAAAATCGTTTCTTGATTTTTTTCATGATCAAGTCTTTTGAATATCTCTCGCTCGATATAGCACACCATCAAGTCATTAAGCCAATCATCCAACATCTTATTACGCAAATCGGTATTGATAATATTCATAGCCGAGAAGACTCTTTCAACTGATGCGCCATACGAAGCAATTATGAATAGTGTGATCAGGACAAATAGGAAGCAAAGGTTGTGTTTCAGTGACAGGGTATAACTGGTATATGTAAAAACACTAACAACGTTTCAAATTTTTAGTGAGTTAACACCCAAAGATGTGCTAGGGTCACAAAATATAAGAGTTGTGGTTTTGGAGTGGCATTTCAATAGTTTTGGTCTTTGGAGTGGCCGAATGGCATGTATACAATTCTCTAAGAAATGAACACAATATATTCAAATGCCTAAAGTTGATGATTTATGTTCATAGGTTCCAAAATAGCAATGTTTAACACAGCCAGAGGACCCACCGCAGTTTCTTGTGCAATCCTTCTTGCAACATCTGATATCCTTTGGTATCTAATAACATGACGACGCTTGAGAGCCAGGAAGACAGAAGCAATGCCGTCAACAGCTCGATCACAGAAGCTCTGCATACCAGGAGGATCTACCACTGTTGGTAGCATGTAGATGTGGTTATTGTGTATGTTCAGAGTGAAATGGTAAGGGTCAATGGCACAAAAGTCAGCATAGAACTCATTCATATACCAATTCCATCCTCGCTCTCAACTCTCAAGCACTTCATTCCAATAAGTATGTACAACCATACACAACACTTACCTGAACTTGCTGCACAACCTCATGCTCATCAGAATCAGCGAGCACCTGAATCTGTGGAATCTTCAATATATTGGAGAAGATTGAAAGGGAACAAACATTGAAAGAACTGAATCAACAAAACTCCACTACACCAAACCGCATCTGGCTCCCTTTAGACCCCAGCCAGAGCAAGCTACAAAATTATATCACCCCAGCTCCTAAATTGTAACTGTAGTCACCTATAACTTGAAACCTATATACAATAGAGAGAGACCACAAATTGTCCGCAAAAAGCAACTAGTATTCAGTTGTAGTTGCTTTAGCATCTTGTTAGTCCTGGTGAACACCAGCGGTCAATTCCTGCCAATGTTATGTACCGATTTTATTGGGGTTTCATCCCGCAGCATCTAAGTTGTCTGCCAAAATGTCTACATCTCTTATCCATAACAACTCGTCAGAATCTCTCACGACAAACGCAAATAAGATACAGAAAATGATTAAAAGAAGCAGCTAGCCATCGGCTGGATTGTAGCAAATGGGGGATTGATTACGCAAAAAGGTGGTAGTCGGCGAATCGCGGCGCGGCGAGGTGGCGGCAGAGCTTCTAGACGTTGTGGGAGGGTGGGCGGAGGAAGTATACGGCCTTGAGGTGCGCCATGGCCTCTCTGGAGCTGGAGGCGTTGTCGACCGTCTCCACGAGGAACACCTCCTTCCGCAGCAGATCCGATTGGCTGTACACAACGCTCACCATCCCGACCTGGAACGAATCCGCGGATCTGGTCAGAGAAGATCGGGTCCCTCGGGGAGAGGCGAGAGCTGCTAGGGTTAGGGTTTTGGGCGGCATGGGGGGGGGGGGGGGTCCGGCCGGCGAGGGGAGCTCGGGCGGCCGCCTGGGCTCGCCCGAAGGGCAGGTCCGCCCCTGCTTCCACGTTTGCTCTCGGTGGCTATCAATTCCCACGTTAATGGTTGGAAAAATCTATACTGTTTATTTTAGATATAATATTAGACATGTTACAACTATATAAGAAACAGATAGTAGTGTTTCTATACTTTCCGTTTTAACAAGAGTAGCACTAATCTTAAAGCATATAAAGAGATAAGTAATATCTATCAACCATTTATCATATGTGAAATTGTACAAATTACTATTAAAAAAGTATAGAAGCACCTCTCAATACCCATATTTCAATCATGCGCATTAGAGAATACAAACTCTATTGTCAAACTTAAATATATGTATTGTACTAGTATCTAATAGCGTAGTTGTGTTGGAAATTCGCTAGTTTATACACAGACACGCTGGGTGTGTATATTTCTATACTCTTAGAGTACATACTCCCACTTATTATACCTCTTTATTCTTTTGAGTATACTCTAATAATAATTATAAGATACTTCAAAGTGGATTCTATGAAAATTTCATCAAAATCCACTTTTTATAGTATAATTTATGTATATACTATTTTTATATATGAAAAAGTTATATAGCAAAAAGAAAGGATCCTGATAAAATTTTTCAACCAAATCGCATTGAAGTATATTAGAATTAGTATTTAACAATACTAAAAGTGATTAAATAAATATAACAAATTTATTTAAGTGGCATATTAGAAGTGAGAGTACGTACACTAGGAGTATGGAAAAATTACAAGAATTTATGGTCAAAGTATTGCATCGAGTACCATAAAAAGTCAATAATCTCGTTAATCCTGTGGTCTCCTTAATCATTGGCACTGTGTCCATGGGCCCGATCTACACGTAGAAGATGCCCCTACTGCAGAGTGACCTGAACTTGACCTTGATCATAGAGCCATCGTCAGCACTACCGCTGTAGAGGCGGAGGATGAGGTGCACCATCGACTCCTTTTGGATGTTGTAACTGGCCAGCGTGCGGCCGTCCTCCGGCTGTTTGCCGACGAAGATGAGGCGCTGCTGGTCCGGCGGGATGCCCTCTTTGTCATAGATCTTGGCCTTGACGTTGTCCACCATGTCGCTGGGCTCCACCTCTAGCGTGATTGTCTTCCCCGTCCGGGTTTTCTCAAAGATATGCATCTTTACGAGACGATCCCAACGGGATGGGGAGAGCCCAGCTAGGAGTGTCTCGTCAAAAATGAAAGTGTGTAGGGTTTTGGACAAATCACACAATGACCTTGATTAATGAATCAAAGGTTACATATATAGATCTCTTCCTTCTATATTTGAATAACCAGTTTATATAAACAATATCTGGGAGATAAGAAAGGAAGAGAGACATGAAAAGATACGCGCGATCTGTGGTACATAACAACTGTGTGATCTGTTGTACGTAACAACCGTGTGATTCGTGGTACGTAACAACCACGGGAGGTCAACCATGACCTATCGTGGTCGACACAATGTGGTCGATGGTCATATGCAGATATCTAACACTCTCTCGTAATCGGAATGGCATAAGGACGAACGTTCAAACTGGATTGAAACTCGAAGAAGATGGACATGAGCATACCTTTAGTGAGGATATCCGCGTACTGCGATGATGTAGGGACATGAAGAACACGCACGTCACTGAGAGCAACACACTTCCGAGTGAAATGCAGGTCAAGTTCTATATGTTTGGTATGCTGATGCTGAACCGGGTTGGTGGAGAGATAGACCGCGTTGATATTGTCGCAGTAGACTAGGGTGGCACGGCAAAGTGGACTGTGTAGCTCTATGAGCAATTGGTGCAACCAGCAGGCTTCAGTGACGCCGTTTGCGACGGTGCGGTACTTGGCCTCCGCACTCGTCCGGGAGACGGCGTGCTACCGCTTTGATGATCAAGAGACGAGGTTGTCACCGAGGGAGACGTTGTAGCCCGAGGTGGATTTGCGTGTGTCAGGATAGCCTGCCCAATCAGCATCGGAGTACACAACTAGGTTGGCAGGTGAAGTGCGGTGAAGGAACAGATCATGCTCAGGAGTCCCTAGAAGGTATCGCAGGATGCGTTTCACCAAAGCAAGATGTGGCGCATGTGGATCATGCATGCAAAGATACACCTGCTACACAGCATAGGCAATATCAGGGCGAGTGAAAATCAAGTACTACAAAGCGCCAGCAAGATTGATGTAGTGAGTCGGATCATCATTTGGAGCACCGTCGCTAGAGAGCTTGGAGTGCGTGTCAACTAGTGTGTTGTAGGGCTTGCAGACGGACATCTTGGCACACTCTAGAATATCTAAAGTATACTAGCACTAGGTAAGAAAGAGAGCACTTTCCTGACGGTGGACTGACATCCCCAAAAAATTCATGTTGGAGAGCTGAGATGGTCTGGCGAAGAAGACCATCAGAGGAGGCAGTCAAGATGATGTTATCCACATAGAGCAGTAAGTACATCTTGTCAGCACCATAGTGGAATACAAAGAGTGATGTGGGGGATTGCCCGATCTTCACGACGTAGGATCGATGACGATAACTTGGATCCGTGCAACCTGATGAACCGATGGCACCAACCATTGTGAGAACAGCGACCTGCGACAAAAGAATTCACCCAATTAAATGCTCATGATCATATCTACTCGACCACCAAGTAGACGTGTCATCGCTCCTGCAAATCACAAGGAATCACAAGAACGACGGGGAAGAATGCCTGATTCCCCTCTAGGTTACAATCGTATGCCAAACCCTAGGAATAACAAGCGCATAGCTCTCTGAAAATAATATATTAATTTTTTGTGGTCTGTCCAAAAAAACATACGTACAAAATATTTAAAGACTCAACCTCCTTCAATTTGACCTCTTTCCGAATAGGACTCGGCTAATGACTCGACTAAACAACTTTGATTCGGCCTCTTTCCGAACAGGACTCGGCTAATGACTCAACTAAACAGATCATAAAACTGGTTCGGTCACAACATTGGACTCGCAGGTCCACTCGGATAGAATAGGTCCGGTTTGTTTTCTTTTCTTATCCTCTCTTTCCAATCCAAAGTTGTATGCCTCTTTCTTTATTCTATTAATTTACGTGTCTTCAATAACATGCTTTCTCACGAGCTATACAAGAGCTTCTCTTTCCTTCTTTCTTGTGCTAATAATTCTTTTCCCCTTGATCTTCCCATGCACGGCTCCTTTTCATGCAACATGGATGCTGCATGCATGATCCTTCTGTGTTGTTCCCTTCACATAAACCTAAGAACAATTAAAATACCAGTATTAGGCAGTAACCAGTTCTCATGTAACTTAAAACCAAAATCAACTAGGAGCGAGTTCACCTGTTGATTAATCTTTTTAGCTCGTGTTCGTGCAATCAGCCCTATTGGGATGTCCTCATCAAAGAGTGATGTGTCTGACTTGGCCTTCACAAAGCCAAGGGATAGGAGATGTGAGGCGAAATGACTGTACCATGCACGAGGAGCTTTCTTCAGACCGTAGAGAGATTTGTTGAGCCGACAAACATGGTTGGGCCGAACAGGGTCAACAAATCCAAAGGGCTATACACAGTAGACAGTCTCAGATAGAGTGCTATGTAGAAAGGCATTCTTGACGTCAAGCTGATGAATTGGCTAGTCTCAAGACAGTGCCAATGTGAGTACAGTGCGGATTGTAGCAGGCGTAACCACAGGACTGAAAGTCTCATTGAAATCAATGCCAGGGCCCTATGTGAAACCACAAAGAACCCAACGAGCCTTGTACCAATCAAGAGAACCATCCAAGAGAAATTTGTGTCGAAAATCCATTTTACCGTCACCACATTAACTCTAGGTGGACGTGGAATGAGGTCCCATGTGTTGTTGGCTTGAAAAACATTGTATTCCTCAGTCAAAGCGTGATGCCAATTAGGGTCAGCCAAGGCATCCCGGTGTATTTTAGGCATAGGAGAGAGTATTGTGGCCTGTAGATTGAGCCGTTGAATTGGAAGATGAAATCCTGACTTTCCACACATAATCATGTGATGATCGTTGGCTATCGTGTAATAGGGACAATTGTCGGTAGGCGGGAGACGATGCTGGCTCCGTTGGCATCAACTTGAGGCAGAAAGCCATCAAGGGCAGTAGGGCAGCGGAGTCACCCACAGCGGTAGATGAGAGCGCAGGTGCCTAGGGTGACACACATCCGGCGCTAGGTGAGTTGGCGGTTGTCATGCCGGGGGAGGTCAACCACGGCTGACGGGGGCCATCACCACTGAGGCAGATGTTAGGGCATCAATGCCACCAGGTGAGGGCTGGCCGGCAGGGGACAATGAGGGCCGGCTGACGCTTGGGGGGGAATCCACCAGTACCTGGTCCTGCCAAACTTGTGATTCAATTGGCAAAGGTGAAGTGCCACAATCGAATAAAAAATCAAGGTTAGAGGGAGGCGCAGGAGAGGCTTCGGTGAAGGGGAAGGAGGACTCATCAAAAGAGACATGGTGGGAGATGATGATTCTATTGGATGAAAGATCAGGACACCGATAATCTTTATGGTCAGATGGATAGTCAAGGAAGACACACAAGGTGGAACGCGGTGAAAGCTTGTTTGGAGCCGTGGAGGTTAGCTTGGGGTAGCACTTGCATTTGAAGATACGAAGATGCGAGGGAGGGGGCAATACCATAGAGGGCAACAAAGGAAGTAGAAAAATTAAGAGTTTCAGTGGGATGACAAATAAGGAGATAGGTGGCAGCATGGAGCACTTCTGCCCAAAAAATGGGAGAGAGGCTAACCTGAAACATTAGCAATCGCATGATGTCGTTTGTGATGCGAATAATGCATTTGGCTCTCCCATTTTGCTGAGAATTATAGGGACACAACATGCGAAGAAAGTGTGAGCGGTGGAATTATCAAACTCACGACTGTTGTCACACTGAACATTCTTTATGGTGTGCCAAATTGGGTGTGAACACAAGTGATAAAATGAGAAATGTGAGTGAAGGTGTCAGACTTAAGATGCAAAGGAAAAGTCCAAAGAAAATGGGAGCACTGTCAAGAATAGCAAGATAATATTGTAACCGGACACATTGGTGACAAAAGAGGTCCAAAGATCACAATGTATTAAATAAAAAATATGAATTTCCCTAGAGGAGGAAGTGTTGAATGGCAAATGCACGTGGTGGCTAAGCTGACACACATGACAGAGGGGTTCAGACGCAGTTTTATTGCATGGAAAAATATTAGAA
Source organism: Dendrocalamus latiflorus (assembly GCA_017311315.1). Classification (NCBI taxonomy): domain Eukaryota; kingdom Viridiplantae; phylum Streptophyta; class Magnoliopsida; order Poales; family Poaceae; genus Dendrocalamus; species Dendrocalamus latiflorus. The sequence continues at coordinate 7,238,364 of CM029678.1, read as the reverse complement.
CTGGCAAGTTTAGACAAAGCTTCATGACCAAGGTGCCCAAGATGACGGTGCCACAACATGGAGGAGGAGGTGGCGACAAGAGCATCAGGGCTAGTGGAGGACTGGTGAAATGGATATAGATCCCCGGAACTATTGCACCTAACGATCACGCTCTTGGTATGAAGATCCTTCACCGAGAAACCATAGGGATCAAATTCCACAGAACAATTATTATCAATTGTGAACTAACGAATGGAAATAAGATTTTTTATTATGTGTGGAGTGATAAGGACATGACGCAAAGAGAGGGGGTATGGGTGGTGGGGAACGACAGCGGGCCTGTGGAGGTAATGGGCAGCATTGATCGATTACTGACAATGATGCTAGAAGGAGTAGATGTGGAGGGGCGTGAAAAACAGAAAGAGTACTGGCGTCTGAAGTCATGTGTGAAGACGCACTCGAATCCATATACCACTTAGTGGTGGAGGGAGACGGTGTGAGTGTCATTGTACTGAAAGCATTGGTGAGGTGCTGTTGGTCCCAGGAGCTGACACCGGACATGGGGGTCCATGGTGTAGACTGGGGTGGCTGAGGAGGGCCGCCGAAATAGTCAATGTTTCTAGGAGGGGCCGATGCACCAAACTGGACGCCGGGATGGTCGGGAGGGGGTGTGACAATGAGAGTAAGGGGTACTGGGCACGACGGTGGAGTTGGCGCATTGGGCCGGGGACTGAGGACACCACTAGCGCGATGAGGCCACACATGAACAGTCCTGATCCACAGGTTAAAGAGGATGACCACCCCATCTGCCAGCTTTGTCGGCCACATGGTCGCCTTTGCCAACACTAGTGGCGGGTGCCCCATTGGTCCAGCCCAAGCTGCCATTCCCACCGTTGCCACTAGTGCCCTTGTTACGGTGGTGGTTGTGGTTGTTGTTCTTCTTGTAGCCGTCATGCCCAGCATTGCCGCCACCACCCCCACCTGGGCTCGGAGGGTGGGAGCTCTCCTATCCAGCAATGAGGAAAACAGAGGGTCGAGTGGTCGGTTTGGAGTTCTTGGTGATCTCTTCAAGGAGAGTTGAGAACGAGTCTCGACGAACGTAGGAAATGGTCGTTGCATCTTGAGGATTGGCACCATATGAGAGAACTTCTCGTTGAGGCTATAAAGGACAGATAACATGAGTGTCTGGTTGGAGATAGGTTCACCGAGATCGCCAACACCATCTACCATACTCTTGAGTTTGCGGCCAATATTAGAGATTGATCAATCATCTTGAACGAAGTTGCGGAATTCCGCCTCCATGTACAGGGCACGGGTCTCCTTGTTGCCAAGGAATTGGTGCTCGAGGTTCGTTCACACGATGCGGAAAGTAGTGGCGAGGGACATGATGATCTCTAAGAGGTCCGCAACAATGGTGTCATAAAACCAAGACAAGACCACACAGTCCATGCATACCCAATCCGCCTGATCAGGAAGGGGGGCATCGTCGGAGAGGATGTGATCAGTCAAGGCATACTTACCGAGCGTGACGAGGAAGAGGTCATGCCATTTTTTTAGTTAGCGGAGGTGAAGTCGAGGGTGATCGGGCTGAGGGCCTTGATGTTGAGGACGCCAACAAATTGGGCATAAAGAGGGCGAGGGTGTAGTCCAGTTGGTTGGCGATGTCATGGGCGAGATTGGCAGCCAAGACCTGCTGGCATTTGGTAGTGATCACGGCGAGTGCCTCTTGGCGCGCACGATCAACCGTAGCCACAATGATAACCTGAACCCAATGGTCCTCAGCGGCAGCAGCGTCGATCTGAGCCGCATGGGCTGCCAAAGCAGCTTGGTCGGGCTAAGCCACTTGGTCGGTAGAGAGGTCGGTGGAGCTAGCCATAGGAGGGAGAGGGATATATCGGCTAGAAGATGGAGGCCGATGGTTAGGGTTTGTGGAAATGTGCGGTCATAAGAGCGATCACGTCTAATACCATGAAAGCATGTAGGGTTTTTGGAGAAATCACGCAATTAACTTGATTAATGAATCAATGATTGCATATATAGGCCTCTTCCTTCCATATCTAAACAACCGATTTATAGAAACAATACCCGGGAGATAAGGAAGGAAGAGACCAAAAAAGATACGCATGATCTGTAGTACATAACAATCGCGTGATCTATGATATGTAACAACCACGGGAAGTCCACACAACGTGGTCGATGGTCGTATATAGATATCTAACAAAAAAAGATCGTAGAAAAACTCAAAAAGAAATAGTGCCTCGTCAATTGGGGTAATCATGTGACAAACACGATCTTACACTACCAACACTTGCCACTGTTTGACTGCTAAGTAGTAGCAGTCGTCAAGCCGCCCGACAAACTGCATGTTACACTAACTGTCGTGTTGCACCAAGCCGCCCAGGGAAAAAAATTAGACTTGGATTGGTAGATTGATCGATAAGAAGATGCAAACAAATTAACAGAGGGAGCAGGTAAATAAAATCAAAGCGTAATACTGACTGCTGTGTTGTCTGATTGTTGCCTGTTTCAGTTTTGGAGCGTTATACTGACTGCTGTGTTGTCTGATTGTTGCCTGTTTCAGGTTGGAAGATTGACACCGGGAGCCAGGTAAAGAACAGCGTACAGAGGAAAATGAGAAGGAAACAGAGAAGTGGACAAGAATGATGGCAGTACAACACTGCATATTTTAGTTTCTCAGATAACAAACTGGACCAGAAATAAGATGATCCAACATATGAAATCTAAATTTAATCATATTCTTGCTATCGCAAATCTAAGTTTTAGCAGTTCTCTAATATGCTATCTGAACTCGTACGAAAAACCTAACAGCATATGCAATTTCTTAATTAGTTTGCCACCATCAAACTAAGTAGCAGAGCATTTTGCACAAGAATTGGAAGAGGTGCAGAGTTCAGATAAGCACTAAAACAGCTTCTCAAATTCAGAGTTGCAGAGTTCTCAAATTGAAAAGGGCCAGAGCCAGGGGAGAACTTTAAATGTCCACGCAAGATTGTTTATGGACATTTTCCTAAAAGCTTTAGTTAATAAATTGGTTGACGCAACTGCAAAATATTCAGAGAATTCAGAAATAGAGTTTAGTATCCGATCATCTGATATCCTTCAGGCACTGTATGTTGTATTATCAGTTAATCATCAGGCTTGTAGAAATGGAACTGAATTTGTGTCCGATTACAACTCCTCTTTGATATGCAACATGATTTTAACATTGACAGATCCATCGTGCCGAAAAGTGCAGAAAAAATTCCTTCTTACATCATCTACATATGTACTAATTCTTTGTGCTTGCATATCACAGTTCTTCTGTTAAGTAAACAGCTCATGGATACAGAAGTATGATCTTATTCCAAAGATCGTTTTATTTATTAGGCTTTGCCAAGTAAGTAAAGCGGCAAGCAGAGTGCAGTATTACATATACTCAAACAAGCTCTTTGTAAAGCAGTGAGAGACGACCCATCACTGACGATACATCTTTAACTATTAGACTATTGCACTTGGCTATGAAAATGAGCTTAGGGGTGTCCGTGGCCGCCGCCGCCACCAGAGCCGTAGCCATATCCAGAGCCAGAGCCAGAGCCGGAACCTCCACCTTGGCCCCCGCCACCGCCACCTCCGCCACCGCTTCCATACCCTCCACCGTGAGCACCACCTTGCCCATAACCGCCACCAGACCCGGACCCATAGCCTGAGCCGCTGCCGGACCCACCACCTTGGCCGCCACCGCCACCACCGCCGCCACCGTGCCCACCACCACCGCCGCTAGCACCACCTGCACCAGCGCCATAGCCAGAGCCTTGCCCAGACCCGTACCCAGAGCCCGCACCGCCGCCCTCACCACCACCACCTCCACCACCACCACCTTTTCCATACCCACCACCAGCAGCACCGCCACTGCCACCTCCCTCACCGTACCCAGATCCAGACCCAGACCCGGACCCACCATACCCACCACCACCCCCCTCACCGCCGCCGCCGCCGCCACCACCTCCGCCGGGACCATAGCCCAGGAGGCTGCGAGCGCTGGTGGTCATGCCTATGCTAAGGAGGACAAGGATGGCAAGAGCCAAATGCTTAGTGGTAGCCATGGCTGCTTGCTACTTACTTCAGTGCAAGTGTGGTTGGTTGTGTGGTGGAGTGGAGTGAAGGGGGGCTGGGGTATTTATAGGGTGCAACCGTGCATGGCCCGGCAGCTCGGCGTCTGCATGGTCAAAACTAGAGGCTAACACAAGTCGAGTTTGGTGCATCGATGCGTTTGAAACCAGGACCAGGAGGGTGCAGTGCTAGTGCTAGTGGTTGTTGCCTTTTGTTGACACTTGATACAGCGGTGCGTGATGTTACTAGCTAATTGGCTTTTTTATGCTTTATTTTTTGTTGCTTTTTGCAAGGTAGAATTATTCGATTTGTTATTGCATTCTGTCCATACTTCAAGGTCATCTGATACGTAGTTTTCTTGAGAGCGACGTCGGTTTTTAGTTACTTGATCGAATCCGCTGGCCGCTTGAGTTAGGTGCGGATTAATTAGTGCGAAGACGTGCTCTATGTAATCCATGCAGCGATTCAGTGATTTGGCACATGGACTTATCCTGCATGATAGTTCCGACGTGGATCTGATTGTATCAATTTCATCCTTTCTAGTTGGAGTGTAGTAATGGTTTTCTATCTGGTGAATGAAGCTATCATGCCATCAATTAGTAGGGTTTGGCTATTCTTGCAAGAAGGCTTATTCATATTTTTGAAAAATAAAGTTTAATGTTTGTAAATTGAAATGGTTACAATTGCCAACCGTTCGTTGCACCAACTACATACTATTGACACTTTTTTTTGCCATTGGAGTTACCGTTTTTAAGTACTCCATCATATAAGAGTTAGGGGTACTGATTATTTGTCATGTCCAATAGGATTTCTTTTTTTTTTGAAAGGATATCCAATATGATTTCTTTTAATTAGAACAATAGGATTCTTTGGTAGACATTAAAAAACAAAGATAGTACTGCATGATTAGTAAATTAAATGTCGTGCAATAAACAGTTTAAACTGCATTTATAAAATCACCACTGTCCCCAGAAGGAACCTTACCGAAAGAAATTGATGATCAGCGAATAACCACTTGTCCAAATGAAGGCCTGTTCTTTTCAGCTAATATTTAGCTTTAGTTTCGTTTAGAAATTACTATTCAAACCCACAGCCTAAAAGAACACCCCCAAAGTCTTCAAGACGGTTGTTTTCAAAAACCATTTGTGATATGTAGATATTATAGACGGTTTGGAACACCAAACCGTCTGTGATAGCTATTTCAAAATCTATATTATTTTCTATTTTTCGGCTAGCCTCAGGTAATATTAGCCATACCTCTAAACACAAGCAAGAAGATCACATATATATAGTACTGGATAATTATTACACTGATCTCACAAATGAATTAAACAGTGCAAGCATATCACACACACAAACATATAGCACATGACAAACGTTACACAAATCTCACAAATGAATTATACAACGGAATGAAGTACAATTGAATGAATTGTTTGATTAAGCATAATTGAGTGATTACAATTGTATCCAATGTTTCAATATCTAACCATCATCGCCGGGTGGAACTCTCCAGTCTTGTTTATGACATCCCCTATCAAGAATTGGGAGAGTTTTCCTCGAATTTTGTTGAGTTTGTCAAGATTGAATGCACTTTCGTTGAATTCCACACGCTGTCTCTAGGAATGTTAAAGTCATTAGTATATATATATATAAAATTGATAATCACAAAATAATTATTGGTAGGTTGACAAACCTCTGGATCATACGTCTTAGCGTCCATGATTTTCTCCATATGGCGGCAAACGTAGAATCCACATACGTTGCCCAGTAGCTGCTAGTGGTACTGTAAAATAGAATTATATATATATAGATTTTGTCAGTTCTAGAGGAATTATAATGAAGTGTGATATAGGATTGTTGTGTTGTAGCAGGTACACAAAATCGCATCCTGTGTGATAGTGTGGCGCTAGATTCGTTATGTCTCCCTCCCTGGGTAACATAAGCGCTGAACGGTCTATGTAATTTCAAAATGTTAGCCTAGGCCATTGCAAACAAAGGGAAGACTACAATAGAGTTATGTATAGAGGAAATGAATGAGTTTACCTGTCAATTGCTCGTTGCACATGGATGAAGTTATGGTTGCTCATAAGTAGAGAATCAAGGTATATTATCTTGCTCCACTTTGGTATAATCACAATCAGAATCCAGACCTAGTCATGTATGTCACCATAGTAATTAATTCTAAGTTCATATTGTGTATAAAGTACAAATAAAACTTATATGACAATTAGTGAATTAGCACTTACTCTTGGTTGAAGGGTACCATGATGTACTCCTTGTCACTGTGAGTAAGGAATCCCCCTCGTTATGTAATCTTGGATGAAGTATGCATTATCATTTATGGATTGCTCAGAGACCAAGTGTGGGTCGAGGAAACCCACCGATTGTCATCATCGCCGGACTTGTTGGATTATGGATCTATACATAAGCAATGAGTTATAACATTTATCGGTATTATGTGAATGTAGAACATGATTGTACAGTACATTTATAGTATCCAACATCGTAGAAGTGAGACATCGAGTTCGTCGAGGTTGAATAGTAAGAATAAGTTTTTGAAAGTCATGACAAAGTAGCCCAATTCATAGAGGAAATGCGCCTCTATGTATCTCACGATAAATCCACTTTGCTGGTTTGGCTTCATGTTGGACCTCTGCATGTGCTAGGTATGCAAAGTCCTGCAAACCAGTCCAAGGTTGGGTAATTGTGACTCAGGAACCAACGACACTCCAAGAATAAACTTCTATAGCCTGGGAAGCACCTTCATCTTCTTCGGTTGGGCCTTAGAACCTCGCTTGCGATTCTTTTTTGGTGTCATCTCCATGGGAGCTGATGTGACGAGGTTCTGAAGCGGAGCTTGATGTGGAGCCACGGGAGCCGATGTGACAGGTTCCAGGGCAATATTCCTCTTGGGCCACTGGATATGGAGATCCCTGCATGGACGGGTCTAGGGCGATGTCTCTCTTGGGCCACTAGATGAATGTGTGGACGATATCCCCTAATGTCATAATCTCTTTGTTGTGGGCTTATCAAGAGGGACGGTTCTGAAAACATCGTTAATCAGGTCCACCTGGACCTTCACGAAATCGGTCTCTAATTGGGCACAGTGCACCAGCATCCCTGATAGTCATGGATACGCCATCCCCCACCCAGTGTTAATGGAAATGGAGCCAACAAGCCTGACTCTGAGGATGCACTGTGTGGGCTCCTACATAACAATACACGATGAGCTAAGGCGTTCACCAGGTGTATCTATGTAGCATTCTAGAAAGGTACATTACCTGAATGTCGTTAATAGGTAAATAGGCGTCACTATGTTCAGAAATTGGCATGGATGTGTAGCTACTCTGATATTGAGGGGGACTGGGTGCCGCATTAATGGGGGTGGGATGCGATTAGTTACCGACTTATCTTAGTTCTTCCCACAATGAATCTTCCCAATGGATAGCAACAAGACAACTGCCATAGTCAGAAGTAAGAGAGGAAGAATAATAATTGATGCTCGCAATAACCCCAACCATGTGTACCAGCCATCACATGACTTCACTCTACGAGAAAAGTCAAAGAAAAGACATCACCATGAGAATAATAGCGGCCCTGCACTAAGTAAAGGCCCTCAGAAGAAGTAAGGCAAGTGTTTCAGATGTGGCGACCAGGGACATTATGTGAAGAATTGCCCCATCAAGAGGAAAGACAAGCGAATAATAGATGCCGTCACCATCCATCTCAACTTCGACGAAGAAGAACAAGTTGCAAAAGCTTTGTCACTAGACCAGGAAGCTACACTGAATAATATATGCAGTGAGTGTGGCAGAACAGGGCATGTCGCACAACACTGCCCTCCATTACGACAAATTGGACAAGGAGCATGTTTCACATGTGGGCAAATTGACATTACTACTACGATTGCCCAGTTCCGAACTATTCATATTGTAAAAAATATCACTACCCGGATGACTGCCTCATGACCCTAATAGCTTGTAGGTGTTGTGGAGAAAAGGGACATGAGAAAAGTCAACGTACGGCTAACTGCCCAAACTGTGAAGAAGATCACCCGCCAGGGGAATGTCCAACAAGAAAGATCACCTGTTTTCTCTGCCAAGGACAAGACCACTGCCCCAAGGACTGCTCCATGAACCTATTACTGACCAAAGCAGCTGAGATACAACGGATGAGTATCCAAGCTGCCATAGGACTTGTCATGCCCAGAGATAGAAGGGATAATTAAAGTCAGTTGTCATTCCTTTTAAGGGGGGTAGCAAGAGAAGATAAGGATGATGGAGAACTACTATGATGTATAAATTACTTTTGGAAGTACTGATATGATGTATGACTACCTTGGAGGTATAACAATTTGTATTAGACCTGGTTGAACCAGAACAAGAGGATTGCAAGATCGACCCGACAAGCTAAACTTTATAGCCTATTGCTAGCCAATATAACCCCACCTGCTTCTTTCTACTCTACCGGAATCTCAGGGTCGAGATTCATTTAAGGGGGTAGATTTGTAACATCCGAAAAATTTAAATTTAAAAATATGAATTTCTTAAATTATTTTTGCAATATATTCTGTTGGAATTTGGATTTTATGGTGTTTTCCTGAATTTGGAAGAGATTTCAAATTTGTAAGAATTCATAAAAGACAAACAATAGTAATACCAAAAAGGGGAATAAGCAAATAATAGAAAACTGAAATTTTAAATATGAATCTAAAAAGATGATCCAGTATAAAGAGGGAGAAACTTGAAGTTAAAATATAAAATCTCATTTTGGGGATAATAGCAATAAATCTAAATAAATAAAATACAAACCCATATATATATATATTTATATATATATATATATATATATATATATATATATATAGACATGAAGGAAATAGATACATATATATATATATAAATTAATGTGCAAATAAATATATATAAATATATTTGTGCGTACACAAAAATAGAAATATATATACTATATATATGTGTATGTATATACTTGTATATACATATATGTATATACATATACATAAATACATATATATATATACATGTATGTATATACTTGTATATACATATGTATATATATAAACATTAAATAAACAAACAAAAAAATAAAAAAATATATAATAAAAACAAAGGAGGGGATGAAGCCAGGCTGGCCGAAGCGGTCCGGCCCAGCTCCACCCGCGCCCTACCCGCATTTCTTCCTCCCTCTGCCCGCTGGACCCCGCAGCCCGCGCCTCCTTCCTCCTTCCATCCCCCTTTGCTTTCTTCCCCGTACGCACCCGGGACCCCCTCCCTCCTCTTCTCTGCATCGGCAAAAGCCGGCCGACACGGCCGAATCGCCCGAATCGCGCTACCCTGTCGCCGCACGTCGCACGCCGCCCGTCCACCACTCCCCGCCCATGCCCTGCCACCTCAGCGCGAATCCCGCCGGCTTCCGTCCCCGGGTGCCCATGCCTCGCACGTCGCCCGGTCGGCTCGGAGCCCTTAAAAGCGAGGGGGTGCTTCCATCTCCTTCGCCTTGTCCCCCTCTCCCTCCCACCGCAGGGAATCGGTCCCGGAGCCTCCCAGCGCCGTCGGCCACATCCTTCTTCTCCAACCCCGGCGAACCGACAATCCACCGATTGAGCCCACCTCGGACAAATTCTTCTTGGCTAGAGCATCACCGGAGCACGCCAAAGCTACCACAACTCGCGGCCGAGGCTCCCCGCCGCCCAAACCCTCCGGCCGCGGTGATCCCCACTGCGCTGCCGCCTGAGCTCGCCGCCGGCCCGCCTCAAAGCCCCTAGGCCCGTACCAACTCCTCCCTCGGACTCTACGTCGCCCCAAGAACCCGTTTTGGTCATCTTCGGTTCCTCCCCGGTGGCCCCTCGCCAGCGACGCCGTCGGCCAAACGCTGCCCCGAGCTCCCCTGTTTCTGGACGCTATCGCCTCAGCTCAACCGCATTCGCCTCTTCTGGTAAGACGCGAAACACCGAACGGCCAACTGGTTAGTGGCGCATGCTTTCACCTTGCCGACCTGGGGTTGACTCCCCTGTCTCGCAAGCGCGTAGAGTTAGTTTCTTTTTATTTTGTTGCTCTGTTGCAAGCCGAGAGTAGCTAGAAAAACACCTATAAAAATATGAAATAAATATATAAAAGGTACAAAAATTAATTAGGATATAAAAGAGTTCATGTAAAACTAAAAATTTGGATTAGTTATCATAATGAACAATTAATGTGCCGTTAGTAGTTTATTTAAATCTAATTAATAATTACATGCATTAATAAAGAAAAGTGGCTTGGTTAGAGGTTCGAGTTTAATAAAGATCCCCTTAATTATAATTAGAATATATGCATCACCATTTAACATGCTATCATTAAAAAAATCTCGGTAGTGGGTTTAATTAAAGTAGCAACATTAAAATATGACCTTGTATGATAAACCTTGCATAGGTAAATAAACTTAAATTGGAAATAAAGCTTTAATATTAGATTTCATTAATAATGACAGTTGGTGTTGGATTAACATTCCACATAAAATGACTAGGGATGAGTATTAAAATATGCCTGTAGAATGTATGGTAAAAATTATTTGCACAACAAAAGCATTAAATAATTAAGTGGTATAAAAAGTTGACCATCAAAAGTATGACTGTCATTCCTACACCCTTAAAAGGTCATGAAAATACTTTCATAAATAACCATTAAATAAATCGAGGTGTAGGGCTGTTACTAACTAAACTATAGGTACGTGACTTGTATAGAAGACCGTAATAAATATAACTATCAGGAGAATAAGGCTGGAAATTGTTAAACAAATCAACTAACCTTTAGCCCAGAATGTAACATATACTAAAGACGATATATGAACCCCTAGGTCAGGGATAATACTCTTGCGATGTACAAATTAACGTCATTCAAGAAATAATAAGCTTAAGATTATCTATCAGCGCATAGGTCTAATCTGACTCATGGAACTTCCTTGATAAATACAAAAATAATAAAAGAGATTATTAATAAAAAGATCAAGTCATCGTATTCTACCACCGGCCTTGCCTCAAATCACTTGAACAACCCATTAACTTATAACAAATCTAAATTGAGTTTATTCGAGTTTATTTGGATCTTTTGAGTTACTTGCCTTTATTTGGATTCAGTCGTTTATTGCGCAATCAAAAACTGGAGTCTTGAAGATTCCACGGATCAAGCATGGCCAGAGAGCAAAGTGAAGACAAAGAATAGAAGCTCAAGAGAAAGCATCATGTGAGCTCAATATCATGGTAAACCGCGCCAGGCGAGTCAATACTTTGATCATGTTGAACCTACATTTTCTACAAATTACTTTGGTTTAAATTATCAAATTGCATGCTGTTATTTTATATGCAAATACATGTTTAATTTAAGATTCTAGTTATATGCCCATTATTTGCCTTGAATAATATTACACCTCCTTTGGAATATCTGAATGTGTGAACCTTGTCGCCCTAGCAAAATTATAATAGTAACCTTTCGAAAATAAGTCCCTAATTATACGCCATGCGTAGTACTGCACAGGTACTCGAGGGTGTTGAAATGCCCAAAACATCATTATCGTTTTTAATCATGAGAAACTGGTTTGGACAGTCATGGTGGGAATGACTGGTATATATTTGGACATGATTATTTTATGATCCCAAAAACCCCAACTTGCTTAAATATCTGGGCGGATGGTCCGATGGTGTGTGTGTATGTGGTGCAGTGGGAGCACAAAGTGGGTAGTGGTAGACCGCCCAGATACCACTAAGGACTGAATCTTGTCATGACCTCCTGTGTAAAACAGTACAACCACAAGTCTGTAAAGTACAACTTGGCTAAGTAAATTTATCGAAATCCCAGACTCATCTCACCGGTAGTGGATAGAAGTGGATACGCAAGGGCAAGGGAGGCCTTAAGGGACACCAGTGGAATTGGGATGAAAAATAATAAATATTGGAGTATAATCTTGATTAATGGTATTCTTGGTGGATGTATACTAGCGAGTCGTAGACTTGATCACTGATATTCTTGGTGGATATAAAATAGTAAATCATAGACTTGATCGCTGATATACTTGATGGACTAGTTAGAGGTAGATAATGGAAAATAAAGTTGATTATCAGAAGAGAAAATCATGGTCTTGGATCAATAACCAAAAGGATTGAATTGTTAGGGAGTCCTGATACAAATGATATCGGTGGATTTGAAAGTAATTATGTTAGAGAATCATTTGAATTCGGGAGTGAGGAGCTGATGAATAGTAATTACAAGATTGGATTATTAGGAATTCTAAATACAAAGTATGATCCGTGGATTAAGTAGATGATGTCACTCGTTGTTTGGAGTCTTGGGCAGCAATCAATAAAGAAAGTGTATTTTCGGTGGATTAAGTCAATAATGGCAACCGTTATGTGGAGTTTAGGTAGCATCAATAACACTATGATTAAATAATAATATTGCTGCTAAAAGCGATTTTTGGCAAATAAAATAACCCGAGCCTCTCCTTTAATAAGCCATGCATACTATTTATTTGCATTCTGTGTAATGGCTTGCGGAGCACGGTGGTTAGTGTGCTCACACTCGCTCTCATAACAAATCCAGAAGTAGGAATCAGATCACCGCGCTTCAGCAATACTTTTGGTTATGATGGAAGAGAAGATGAAGTCGTCAAGGGCTAGGTCGCGAACCTCCAGTTGGCTGCCTGTGGGCATGTCCTGAAGGTCCCACCTATGTGCTTCGTTCTTCCGCTGCTGCAATTTAATGATTTCGGCCTAATCAGCCCATGAGTAAGTCTATTATTATATTTACGTTTCCACATGATATATACTTGATATTCAGAACTGTAATCTATGAGCACTATCTACCGATCCAGAGAATAGTGCGGTGGAATCACAGAGGGATCCGGATTGTAAAATCTGGGTACCTGACAGTAAACACCAGGCCTCATGTGCGACCTGGGTGTTCTTTGTTTCCTAAGGCCTGTGATAGTATATCCCTCTCTCTGTCTTCTTTAAAGGAGCCTTGGGAAGATTCAATAGTCAAAGCTTGCTGTAAAAGACAATCCTGTTATTTTAGACCCCATGAAGTTCAAGAGCTATTGACAACTAGGTAGATTAACATATCTTACCAGGCGTTGGGACACCTTCTCGTCTGCAAGGTTTTTGAAAGAGAAGACACTTAAAGATGTGGTTGATGACCTCGTTCTTAACCAGTTTCAGGCACGCTCATTTGCGATCCCGGCAAATGGTAGGGAGGCCTCCGATCAGATTGCGACCTTATCTTGCAACCTCCATTGCGATATTTTACCCGCGGACCCAATGGTGCCAAGTTTGTGAGGGTAAGTATTTTGTGCCTGGAGAGCCCTGTGCGCCGCACTTTGTTGTTAAAATTTAGTTGTTATTTTCATCTGCATAAAGGCCTCCCATGTTTCCAGCGACACGAAAGGATCGTGAAGGGCGTGCGATCCTTGGCCACGTACTGCGTGACAAGCATGCCTTTGAAGTTTTTCCATACTTTTCCTATTGCGAGGAGCTCCTGTCGTTGCACGAGTCCCAAGACTTCTGCTAGGATCTCGAACAACTATGTTATTTTCACCCACAACGCATTTTCTTCAACCTTTGTCAAATCTTTCTATCTTAATACGGTGATGAGGATCCATCGCCTTCCAATTATCTCGCAGGTTGTTCGGAATGCTGCCGCTACTTTCTTTGATTGCAGAGGGACCCAATTCGAAGAGACCACCATGATGGTTATTCAAACCTCTGGCCTTTTCGATACTCCTCTAGCACGCTTAGTTACCCCGGTCTTCAGAGCGTTCGACCCATTCGGCAACGATGATGACTGTGTGGACGTCATCTCTTTTACAATAAAAAACTAATTACAGTGAGCTATCAGCATAAACAAAGTTCTATAAAGCTAATAACACACCCCGTGTCTCAAGCTCTATGAAGTTGGTTGTTGCCACAGTCTCTTCCTCCTCATCATGCTGTGCGCTGGGATAGCTGCCATAACATACTTCGTAGAACCTGACACATTGAAATGTGTAATTTACTTCATACCCTTAGAAGGTCTATGTGGCATATATTATTGCTAAAAGGTCCCTTTGGAACAGTAACATGCTATTCCAAATAAATCTTATAGCAATAACACAAAATCAGCCAACACTAAAGGAATCAATTTACTATGATAAATTCATTCCCTGGCTATTATTTTAATATTCTCACCATAACATGTATTTCTTAACAACTATAAGACGAACATTAAAGCATATATTCCAGCAATATATAAATGCTAAAAATTGCATATAAACATGTAATTCTACTTTGTTATTGAAAGCATAAACATAAAGCTGGAAGCATGATGACTGCTAAAATGAGCATAAAGAGCATTCTCACGGACAAGGAATCAACTAAAATTAGCATAAAGCTCAAATTTTAGTTTAGTACTCTCAGATGTAGGGTTACACAAGAATTAATCTTGACTGTTCCACTACTATGGTCTATACTCTTCACTAATTGGATATAACAAATGAGATTTAAATCTTGAGCTCTTAAATAACAAATTACTTATCTAGCAAGCTTAAATTCATCAATTAAAATTTCGGCTAGCAGGAAGGCAAAGCTAGCTAACAAGTGAAGCATATATCATTAAGTACTAAAGATCACAAAACAAATTAGCCAACTATTCCAAAAGTGACAGACCACAAGATTGACAAATGACAGTAATAGTAATAATTTAGAGCTCAAACTTGAATATCCAATTTCAGTATTAGACCGATATCATCCTCTCTTTTTTCATCAAATTGTTTCTTCATCTTGCAGTATGGGTGATACCTTGGAAAGAACCTACGGTGACGTATGTACATAGTTTTACACGATTTGTTCAACTACACACTCTTGGTATAATCTAAATAGTGTGGACAGGTTTTGACTCCTTTTGTACTCAACCCCAACAGGTTACCAAGGGCAGGAAAATCATTGATGGTGCAAAACAACATGACGCGCAGAGTGAAGTTCTCTCGTTTGTCCGCATCCCATGCATGTACCCCTTCGTTCCACAGTATCACAAGATCTTCCACCAATTAGCCTAAGCAAAACCCAAAAGAGGTGCAATCCTCAAAATACAAGTCCAAATGACTTGAGACTTTACACACAGTTTGCCAAAGATATCAGGAACCTAATCCATCTAAGGGTGACATAGATTTTAGCCAAAATCTCAACCTTTCCTTGAGACAAGTAAGGTTGCACCAAAACCGGGCAATACTCGTAAACTTGAGATACAACTTGCTTGTGGGTTTGATATGGCCAAAATGGCTCTAGATATATTTCATCATGTCACAGCAAGTAATAACTCCCAAAGATTCGAGATCAAAACCCTAGGAACACGATTTCACAAGGAGAGCTCCAAATCAAACCAAATTGGGCAAACTAAGATCTTGCTATAGCTAGTCCCTAGGTGGATAATATATGATCCTCATGAGGTATCTCTATCGCTTACACGTTCTTGGAACTAGCAAGATCAAGAGGAAGAGGAGAAGGCAAAAACACTAACCAAAACAAATGCAAAACCAAGTCCAAATATCTTTTTTGCAGGTATCAACATCTCTATTTCATGCGTGAACCCCCTAGCCTAAACTCGGTGCACCCAGTCTCCTCTTTGAAGCCAAACGAAGGGAGCACTAGCACCCTAAATTTTTAGTAGCCAGCAGTAGTTCACGAGGAGCCTCCATTGTCCCTTAGCCTACAAGGTAACTACAGCAGCCAGCCCTTGAGCTGGCCCAAGAGGGAGGACCACAACAGGTTATGGTGGCTATTTGATCGATCCTGAAGCGTATCACCTCGCACAACCGTTTACGC